>CM066031.1:1034452472-1035052472 GCA_033557465.1 Ichthyophis bannanicus
AAAAATCTACAATTGGTCCCTGGTTATTGGGAGAGTACGTGGGGATTGAGAATGGAGGGGCAAAAGTTGAGTGGATGAAATAGGAATGAGGAAAGTGCAAAAGGAGAAAGATGAGTATGTGAAAGCAGATGTAGAGAGAGAGAATGGAAAAAAAACTAGAAGAGAGAAGAAAGGACAAATGGACAGCAGACGTTGGAGAGTTAGTAGAAAACATGACGAAACCAGAAGAAAGTGGCTGGAGCAATTGCAACTTAAGAAAAAGGTAGAAAGATATCTGTTGGTTTTGAATTTCCTAACAGGAATATGGCAGCTCTGGTAAATGTGCATCATTAACGTCTGCGCTTTGTTTGGTACAAGTGGATATTTATTTATTTAGTTATTCATTTGGCATAGATTTGTATACTGCTATTTCCAAATTAATTTATAGTTTTATTTCTACAGTGTTGTTGTACATTCCAAGTTTGGCTTTTGAGGTTCCCAGTTTAATTATTGCCTTCCTGTATCTAAATTGTGATTACTTGTTTGGTGATGGTTTATGTTCTGCATGTGTAACTGAGCTGAGGTATTCTGTTTAGGTAATTCCTATTTGACATTGACACTTGTTCTCTTTCCACAGTATTTTCTGACATGTATTGGTTTAATATTTGCAGTGTTGCCTTTTGATAGGTAGGGTATGGTGCTTTGTGAGTCCTGGTAATGCTGTCAGGATACGGTGGGTTTGCTATAGGTTCTTAATGCCAAAAACAAATCTTGATTCCACTCATAGCACCTTGTGGAACTATTACTTCATTGCTGGATATAGGTTCTTAATGGGCAGCGTTTGTAGTAATTCCTAATGTGCCTGGCAGTTGGCACTGGAGTATAGTAATTTAGATATCTTTTAGTCTTTCTTTATCCATACACTCATTAAGAGACATTTTTACTAAAAATTACTGTATGGTAACATGCACATATTTTTGCAAATATGCCACTTATGCAAATGAGGCCCATCACCGAGTCTCCGCAAATAGCCCCGCACCTCCCTTGGGCCGCCCCTGGTCCCAACCTATGCAATCGGGGGAATCATTGTCTGAGCTACAGGAAGGGGACATGTTGATGGCCTTGTCTGTATGCCAAGCAGTCTATCTTAGTTGTTGACGTACAGGCAGCCTTGAGGGACCTTTTTTCCCCCCAAAACCATATTTACATGATCTATGATCCTGTCACTTCTGTAAATCCTTGTATATGGGTGTAATAACACATTTTGACTGCTCATTTCATATGCTATGATTTCTTTTCACCTGGAGATGCAGACTGGAGGGAATGGAGGCTGTGTGACGTTACATCACAGAGGATGCTTAGGTTTGTTTATCTCTGCTCTGATTGTCCTATGACTATGGGACAGTTGTCATCCTGTTGTCTACAAGACTGTTGGGTGTCTGCAATGAGGCAGACTGTTGCAAGGGCAATGTTTGTATTTTTTTATTGGCTAACAACATGCTGGACCTTAGACAACATTCCTCTTATGTCTGCATCTGTAGGTGTTACCTGACCCTAGGCTGTGTGTGTCACATTAACATCATCTCTCATATGCCATACCCATTTGTTTTCTCCACTACATCCCGTCTACGTGAGCCATACATGTAACAGCTGTGGAAGGTATGTTGCCACATCCACCACACACACACCAACTAGAGACTAGTGGTTTGTGTGTTGTGGTTGTGACAGTCTGTTATCACCCACCTTCGGCATCGCGCCGTGCTGATGCGCTGTGTGCCCTCAGCTCTGCCATCATTACATCTGTGTCAGCTGGATCAGTGCCTGCTGCCTGCCTGGGGTGTTGGCTATCCCCCATTGCTGCAGCCCCCAGTGTGGTCCCGCTGGTGATGGGTGTCTCCAGGGGCTCATCGCCGGCACTTGTGCTGCCCCCTGAGACAGCAGCCTCGGCCTCCTCATGACTCAGAGGGACTGCCATGTCCACCTCCTCCTCCTCCACCTCCTCCTCCTCCTCCTCCTCCTCCTGGGCCCCCATTCTACTGTAGTCACCTGCATTGTGAACAATCAGAGACAGCACACATATGTTTAAACAATCCACCTATGTATACGTGTGTGCTACAGACACCACAGACATGATGGGGGGGGGGGGCCCTGCATGTGTGCTGCATACAGGACCCACTACACCCTCCCATACCTGTCTGTCCCCACCATGTACCTATTCCGGGGGCACATGTGTATGCTGTACCCCTGCACACCTTGTTTGTTTGCCATGTTCCTGTTCCTGGTCCCATTCCACATGTGGCCCCCATCCCATCCCTTTCCCCATCTGCCCCAAATATGTCCACACACGCCTGCTAATACCCCAACCTTACACCTGTTTTTGACATCCCCTGTATGACTGTGTGGGCTTTTGAGTAGGGCATATTTTCTTCAGACATACTATCTTCTCAGTGCTACATGTGCTTGGCAGTGACCCACTATGCAGCGGACTACAACTATCCATCACCTCTGGCCCACTGTGCAGCACATGCAGCATTGTGCAGATAGTATGTCACACAAACATGCCCTGATCAATGGCCCTCACAATCATACAGGGGATGGCAATCACATGTGTGGGGGTAGGGTAGTGGCTCGTGTGTGTGGACCTTTTTGGGACAGATGGGGAGAAGGATGGGATGAGGAACACATTTTGAATGTGGCCCCGGGACATGGTAACAAAACAGGGTGTGCAGGGGTATATCACACACATGTGCCACCAGGATAGGTACATGGTGGGGATTGGGTGACAGGTATGGGAGGGTCTGTGCAGATGCCTGATGTCTACACAATGGGAATTTCAGGCATGGCCTTGTAGCTGAAAGTTAGCATACAAACCTGCCTGAGGATGTGCCGTGTCGAGGGCCTCAGGCAGACCGCGGAGGTAGATAGTCCCCAATCTTGCAGCCAGCTCCTGTTCCAGGGGCGAGAGGGATGGTATGAAGGGGCCACCGCCACCTGTGCCCAGAGCATGTTGTCTCTCGGTGGCCATGTGCTGCCTCACCCCTCGTTTAATATCGGAAAACCTCTTTTTGAGGCTTTCAACATCTCGAGGGGGGGGCCCCCTGCCTCAGCCAGTGCACCACGCACCTCCTCCCACACTGCCATCCTGGTGGCCACAGTTGTGCGGCTACTGAGCCGGCCAAATAATAAGTCATAGTTCTCTATGACCTAAGAAAGTAGGATGTGGTTCTCCCTCTCGGTGAACCTTACAGCCCTCCTCCTCTGTGGTCCAGGCACCGGTATCTTCTTTCTCTTGGTCATGTGGCTGCACTGTGCAGCCTGTGGCCCACCAGATGGGCCTGCCTCTGCCTCCATAGGCCGTGCAGTCCCTGCCCTGGGTGTCTCTACACCAACAGGTGGGCCCACCTCCTCCACCCCCTCACCCTGACCCTCCCTCTCCCTCTCCCTCTCCATCTCCCTCTCCTCTCTCCGCACCCATCCTCACCTACACTCACCTACACACACCACAACACAGACCACACTACAAATCACAATACAGAATACAATACCAATACAATACAGGACACACTGCACAACACAATACAAAAGACAAAATACAAAGTACACAACCCAACAGACAAAAACAGATACCTCCACTACTCCCACCACAGCCTCTCTCTCTCTAACTCTCTCTCTCCCTCTCTCCTCTGCACTACTCCCACCACAGTTCTCTCTCTGACTATCTCTCTAACTCTCTCTCTACCTCGAACTCCTCAAACAACCCTCAACGTGGGCCACGTGTGCAGGCATATTTATAGGGTTTTTGCACGTTGGTTATGTTTCTCATGCACAATTGTGCGTGCGTGGTACTCGTGCGCGACTCAGTGCATGGCCATCTGTGCGTGGCCACACGCACATGAGCGAGATGCACACACAGCCGCCCATGCGCAGTTGCACAGGCGCGCCGTGTTGACAGTACTGCACATGCGCAACTCATTTCACATGCGCAGTATGGCGAGTGCCACACTCGCATTACTGCACATACAAAATGAGTTGCGCATGCACAGTACTGTCAACGTGGTGCGCCTGTGCAACTGCGCATGGGCGGCTGTGTGTGCGTCTCACGCATGTGCGACTCGTCGCACATGTGCGTGTGGCCGCTCACAGACGGACGCCCATGCGTATAGCCGCACACGCGCACGGCGCATGAGCACCGCGCGCGCACTATTGTGCATGCGCAACGGCCGAAACGAAAAAAACCCCAACATATAATTATGCCTGCACACCTTGTCCACGTTGAGGGCTGTAGGCGAGGAAGAGTAGGTGTTTGTTTGCAGAGAGGAAGGGAGAGAGTCAAAGCAGGTGTTGGTGTTGATTGCATTGGTGTTGGTTGTATTGTGTTGTATTGTGTGTGTTTTGTCTTGTGTGGTTTGTAAGGTGTACACTGTTTAGGGAGGTTTGTGTGTGTGTTTGAGTGTGTTTGTGTAGCTGGACGAGAGGAGTTTATGGCGGCTATTTATGTTGCTGCATGTGTCCTGAGACGTGGGCAGATGCTGCGGTTGCAGGACAGGGGAGATGGTGTCCATGGGGCTGAGGCACAGGGCATGGGTGTAGTCCCTCAGCAAATCATACCTGCAGCTGTGGGGGCGGTCCAGGCAGGTGCTGTGCGTGCACGGCGCAGAAGGCGTGCTGAGGTGCAGGCTTGGCAGCCTCGCCTCTACAGGCCCAGGGCCCAGCTCCAGGGCATGCGTGAGGACCAGGTCATCTCCCTGTACCGACTGAGCACAAGGGCTATTAGGGAGCTCTATGAGGATCTAAGACCTGACCTCGAGCCCCTGACTGATTGGTCCCATGCCATACCAGGTTTAGTCAAGCTCCTTGCTGCCTTACATTTCTTTGCCTCTGGCTGTTTCCAGTCATCTGTGGCCGCAGTGGGTGGCATGAGCCGCCCCACCTTCTCACGATGTCTCCACCAAGTACCGCGTGCCATGGTCAGCCGGGTGGGGAATTACATAGCCCTTCCCCACACTAGGCAACAGTGGGGGACCCTGAACCAGGCCTTTGAGGCGTTAGCCGGGATACCACACGTGATGGGAGCTATTGATTGCACACATGTTGCCCTGGTCCCGCCTAGAGACAGGGAGGTAGTGTTCCGCAACCGCAAACACTACCATTCCCTGAATGTTCAGGTTGTATGTGATGCTAATCTGCATATTCTGAATGTGGTCCCTAGGTTTCCAGGGTCCACCCATGACTCCTATATCCTGCATCACTCGGCACTATTCAGACAATTTGAGGAAGGCCGGTATGCGGACTGTATATTGCTGGGTGAGTATTTCAAGATTAGTAATTTATTTATGTCTTTCTATATTTATTTATGTAAAATCTCATATGTAGCAACCTTTTTTTTATCAGTGCGGTTTACAGATAAGAACAGTTAGACAGACAGAGGACTGTTGTGAGTTTACATTGTTACAGGAGTATAGACGTGTAGTAACAGGAAAACTAATTGAAATAAGACCAAAAGGATTATAACATTATATGATCATAACCTGCACATGGTGTTTATGTGACTATGCCCGTGTGCATATGTCTGTCCTGGTGCTGGATCCCTCCTAGTGTGTGTGTGTGCCAACTGCCCCCATGTGATGGGGGGGGGGGGTTGGTGCCCTTCACATCCACCTGTGATGCTGGTTAATTGTCTGCTCGCTTTTGTATGTCATGTAACGTTTATGTTATTGCCAATCCATACAACTAACCCTTGTCATGTGTGTCTTAGGTTCACACACTCAGTCAGTACTGGAGTTGTCACCCAGGAGGCACTAGATAACATGAGGAGGGGTCTAGAAAAATCTGATGGATATTCTGGAGCTTTCCAGCTGGGAGGACATGTTTGCATATGTATGGTCACGCATCTTGGCTGCGTCAAACCAGGGGTGTAACACAGTATAGGGGGTGCAGTACCTTTGGCCACTGTAGATGAGCGGGACCTAGCGTCGTTGTGTCTGCCGATCCTCATGTAGCTGACCATTATTGAAAGGTGACAGCAAAAGCAGGGGGCCTACGTGGGTGCATACCGAGAGGTATTGGTAGCAGATACACAGGAAGGTACTCTGCCTCTGTATATGTCCTTGGTGCAAACTCATGTGGGGTACAGTGTGCAATGTTGTAGACCGCACCTTCAAAAGGATGTGAACAGGATGGAGACAGTGCAGAGGATGGCTATTGAAACGATTGGTGGTCAGCAGTATACAGCATATGGAGACAGACTGCTCAATCTTGATATGTAGACCGTAGTGGACAGGGTGCATAGAGGTGCTATGGTTTACACTTTGCCAGACCTCCATGGCATACATGTTCTGGGTGTAGGCCTCCTTCAGATGACAGCACGTTTTTTCTTGGTTACTATTCTGACATATACTTTGAACCTGTAATCAGTGGATCGGTGGTATAGTCTCACAGTGGAGGTGGTAGAGATGAGGACACTAACTGCATTACAATACGCATGTGCCACACACAGAGGATCTCTAAAGTTATAGATGGGACTGTTGTAGTCTTTGCCATGGGTGTACAGACTCGATAGGCCATGTGGTCCTTTTCTGTCATCATATGTCTATTTTTCTGAACTGCATAGTTGTGTTGTCATATGTTTCTGTCAGGATGTGTTGTGCATTTGTTTCTCACGTCTAAACATGTGTCAATTTTGGTGAACATGAGCTCCTGCATTCACATGCAACATTTCTTTCTGCAGGTGATGCAGGATATGGGTGTCGCCCCTGGCTGCTGACCCCTGTGCGTCAGCCATGGACACGTGCAGAGTGGAGGTAGAATGAGGCCCATGCCTCCAGCCGCTCTGTCATAGAGCGCACCTTTGGCGTGTTGAAGAGTCGCTTCAGGTGTCTGGATAGGACAGGCGGGGCCTTACAATATAAGCCAATGACTGTGGCAGAGATAATCATAGCCTGTTGCATCCTGCACAACGTTGCTCTCAGGCACGATATCCCTGCAGAGATTAATGAGGATCTGGAGGATGATCCAACGTGCCCCCCTGTATGTGCCAGTGGTGACACATGGGAGGGCACAGCGGTCAGGCGGAGGTTGATCACAGAGATCTTCTCATGTACGTATTGCCTATCTTCCCACCTACATGTGTTTTTCTATGTGTGTAATGGTTATAAAGGTTGATGTTTCTGTAAAGATATCATTCGGATGCCACACTGCATTGAAATTTAACTGACAATCCCAATGTCACATACAGGCATGAGTGTGCGACAAACAATGTGAGCAGGGCACAACAGCAGGTGGTGGTGGATGATGTTGGTAGGTGTTCATACGCCTGTGGGAGGTTTGGGGGGTCACATTCCCAGTTAGTGGCTGGTTGTGATAGCAGCTGCTGTGCAAACACAGTTAATTGTTTTGATGCTATGGGTGGAGCACAGTGGCAGGCATATGGTGCGGTGTTCACAGTTGGAGGGCAGACCATGTTTGAGGACAGTTGTCCAGCGGGGTGTGGTTATATTGTACAAGTTTGAGCTGCTTGTGTGGGTGTTATGCTCCTGTCAGCTGGCTATGTGTGTATGTTTCTTATGTGTGGTGCCACATGTCATACATAGCACAATACACATGCTTAGTACTAGTTTTTCATGATGGTATTAACTATTCGTGAGGGGTGTTAATGCAACCTCACAGTGTGCCTGAATATATAGGTCATCACGTAGCCCTGACATGGATATGGTGAAGGATGGGGACCTGTGCAGTGTCCAGCCAGAGGGAGTATCATTGCTACATTTTGTTTTTGGAGAATAGCCCTTCAGTGCAGTGTTGCATATGTACATACATACAGAGGTGATCCGGCCCAGATCAGCAAGGGGTGGGTTACAGTAGGCAAGTGGAGTGCTGAATGTGTGGGTGGCTTGTGTTTTACCAGGTTTTTAAGGGAGGACATGGCATATCTAGCTGATGCTATCTCAACATATGCCATCATGACTCAGCTACAGGCTGTGTATGTGTGTAGGGCAGGAGAGAACAGTCCACATCAACAACTACCTTGCGGACCCTAGCGAGGGAGGGTTATGTCCGCATACACACACAGACTTAGGTGAGAGCTATTTTTTTAAGGTGCACATATAGGCTATCCATGCTTTGACATTCTCACTGACACACAATGGGATGACATGCAGCCATCATGGTCAGGTCACAAACAGACATGGGGATGTGGTTTTGCTGACGTGATGCAGACATTGCCAGCTATTTGTGCACATCATCAGCACACAGCTGTCAATATTATTCAAAGTATGAGATGTACACACCAGGATATGTATTTGGCCAGTGGATACAGGAGGTGTGCCTGCATATTTCCATGTGTTACAGCAATTGACAGTGGGTTAACAGACAACATTGGGACAACAGTAAACACGGAGAGGGGGCATTGTTGGCAATATGGTGTACCCGGGCTAATATTGCAACCTTGGGGTGAGGCAGAAACATGGTGGGAGCTGACACCTCTATTGACCTGTGTGTACAACAACAGAGAGGTAAGAGAGGGGACAGAGAGATTACGGACACCTGTAGGTAGCCTCCGACACCTCCGTGCTGCCTCTCACATGTGAGAGATCTGTACATTGTGATAGTGAACAGTCAGTCAGTATGTGATGTTGTGGGGTCTGACAGCTGGGGACAGGAAGGTGCAGTGTGTGTTGCACAGCTAGAACATGACATATGTTTGTTTCTCTTGTGTTTCCTACTGCACAGGACATACTTCGTGAGGATGCTGTTGCTGTGGTGCATTGGCACGTGACTGTACATCAGCCAAAGTGCTGTGGTCTGGGGTAGTTGGATCTACAGCTACATTGTCTGTGCCTGCAGTCAGGGGGAAAACATGTCCTCAGTGATGTGTCATATTGGGCAGATGTCGTGGTTCACTTTTTTTCCTTATGCCTCCCTAACCCATATCTTGCTGTTGTCACACATATCCCCATTTGTTTGTGTCCAGTATGTCCTCTGCACCACTCTCTCTGGGACATGTACAACAGAGCTGCATGTGTGTGAAGGTCTTTTTCTTTTTGGAGGTGGCCTACACTTGCTCCCTACCCCAACATTGTACCATAAGCCAACAACAGGGTATCACTGCATGTCACTGGGACTTTATGTCTACAAATCTCCACTTGTGCACATACAGGCCATGTGTTACAGCTGGCACGCTGAACTTTGCATACTGTGTGGGTGTGTGTTTATGGGTTGGCTGTGTGATGATGCAGTGTTCAGGCATAGTACATTATCATGTGCTGTGAGGGGTCTGTGCACCTGGGGGGCAGTTGTGGCTGTGCTACCTCTACCGTGGTGCTGTTTACCTTGTGAACATTCTCGACATGTGTTGTGTGATGTGAGCAGAACTGTGTCTTGTGTTTTGAGGGACCACTGTTGAGCATCCTTATTTTATCTCAGATATCAGCATAATGTGGACATGCATCAACAGTGGCTTGACATGGTGATTCTACACGTTTTGCTGACATTGTCTCCCTTCACTGTGACCTGATATGGCTGTTAGTCGCTCAAGGGATCGATGACGTACACTTGATGCACACACAAGGTATGTTGCATCTTTGTTATTTGGGGGATTACATCTTGCTTTACCTGTTGATGATTTACTGTTTGTCTCATGTGCATGTCATGTTGCCTCTCTGTTAACAGAAACAGATGCATATAGTGTGTAGCTGTGAGACGCCTGTGTGACATGAGCATGGACATGCTGATATCCATGTGACACCCGTGTCTGCATTTACAATTCATGATGTCACCAATATGCAGTTTCTTTTGTGTTGATATCATGTCATGTTTGCCTTTGCATCCCTTTCTTCTGTATTTCCTAAGGTGTGACGGTCTGAAATTTGTGCTGTTTTTGCAAGGTGCCTAACAATACAATACTTATCCTCTCCTGACACAGGGCAGAGGACATACCGGACACATCTCTTACAGCGCATCTGGCGTAACCATCACCCACCTGTTGGGGGACACAACACCATGGAACGTTTTGTGGAGAATTGAGTCATTGGATGTTTGATCTCTGAGAGTGGGACACATGCCTGGGATGGACAGTATTACTCTTGGACTGCTGCTTTGCCCATGACAGAACTGTCCAACACACTGTTGCTGCGATGCTCTGGCTGGGAGTCCTGCTCATTGTAGGGGACACACATGAACTTTCAAGGACTGTGGCATATTGGAATGTGACACTTGACTATGCATGCCCAGAGTTGCAAGAACAGTTTTAACCTGACCTGTTGGATTGCAGATACACTTTGCACTTTGGTCGCTGTGTACTGATCCCCACGTGTGCAGCAGGGACTGACATTGTCACTGTATGTGGTACAGTCCTACACAGTTGTGTTGTTGTTGTGTTTTGGCCATGGGTGTGACATGGCACACAGGATACGCGCATCTGTTTGTTTCAACACAAGCATACAGCCATGTTTGTGGCATAGGGCCAATGATGGAGCGGTCCTATTGTCTATGTCCACCTGCTCTCCACCTGGACATGATACAGGTTTTGCCACAACAATGCTTTCATGCACACCACCATCCTGGATTGATGTTTGCAATGGGCAAGGGTGTTTATGTGCATGTGTGGCATCACTGTATCATGTTGGAATGTGGATGGTGCTTGTGCATATGACTGACTATGTTTGTGAACCACAGCATGTGGACCTATGGCTTCTGTGTGGTTTCCTGTAAGATGTTTGCCCATCATTTCCATCTTCACATGCTGGTTCTTGTGTTTGTTTACTGTGCAGATGTGACAGTCTGCATGTATGTACACACCTTGCATTGCACGTCTACACGGTCCTGTCTATCCCCTGCGATAACGACCCTCACATTGCCCCATTATATTTGGGGTGTGGCAGTGTGGGTGACCGTTGTGCTCCTTCAATTGTGCATTCCATGTACCGTGCTATATGTGGCCAAACACTGTCTACCCAACAAACAGTGCAGGGGGACCTCCTTCATGGTGTTATCTCTGCAGGTTTCTGCAGGTAGTTTAGTTTGTATTCTCTCTGTGTTCATGTGCCTGTGCTACCTGTTAGCATATGCTCATTGTGCTTTTGATGATTGTTTGGGTCTAAATTGTTGCAGCTTTGATTCGTAGATCAGGCATTAGGTGAGAGCTGAAACATTACTTTCAGAGTGTGTTGTTAACATTAAAACATTGTGACAACATATGCTGTTTTCATTTGTGTGCCTCCTGTGTTGCCAGATGGATATGTTTTGAGGGACAGATGATGTGTGTTGGGTCCTCATCATGCAACGCCTACTGTCTACATGCACTCATATGTGCGTAACACATTTGAGGCATGCAGCAGCAGGTGTGGGGTGGGGGCCTGCTGCCCAGTGCATAGCATGTACCTGGTGCACATTATATCTCCTGCCCTTCATTTGTGGTCAAGCAAGTGACCTTTCTGTAGGAGGTGGGTTGCTGCCCTGCTAAAAGTGTTTCCGTCTTTCACCAGGGATGCACTCACCTTGATATTATGATGGCACTGTCTACACTATCTGTGATGAATACCCCAAATAAAGATATGTATTTGACAGACATGTGTCTCTTTTGCTGCTTGATCATGGTGACAAACATGCAATGCAATGTGTGCCTTTGAATCAGTCCTGACTCCTTGTGACCCAGAGACTCCATGGTTTTCTTGTCAATGTCACTGGATGTAGATTGTGAGGTCTTTCTTCCAAGGTAATGGAGGGTTACGTGACTTGCCCAAGGCCACATGGAGTGCTACTGTGAATTGAGCCCTGGTTGCTTGGTGTCCAAGCCAGTTTTCTAACCACTAGGTTACTCCTCTACTCTTTGAGCACATTGACACTTGTATCTAGTGATTTTCTGGTCATGTACATGGCCCACCTGTGCTCACATCCTTGTACGGTGTCAGCTGTGTATCTGCCAGCCATTTTCCACATCACTGGGTATTACAGGTTCCCATACACACCCTCCCTTTGGGGTATTTGTTTTGCATTGTGCTCAGTGTGCTGTTTGTGGGAGTGGTTAGAAGCATGTGTTATAACTCTGTAGTTTGCAGGTTTGATCCCCACATGTGGTTTATCTTTTTCTTTTCTGTTGTGCTAACTGGACCATTAGGTACCAGCAGGTTCATCACCTCTACACACACCCTTCCCTCTCTTCACTGTACACCAAGGTGTGCCCTCTGTGCTGCCTAGCCATCAGATATTATCTGTTACATAGGTCTCTTTCTTTATGGTGTTTACATGGCAGTGCACTTGGGGGTTTGGTATTGCTGTGGTTCAGCTGGTGTGTGATACACCTGTTTGCATGTTGAGTTCTCTCCTGTCCTGTTCCAAATTGTTACCCAGCTCCACAGAGCATCCTCTGCTACCCTTGGGGTTTAGTTTCTTTCCTCTTTTGCATGCTGTATCCACTGCATAACATTTCATTGTGTGTGTGCATGTGTCCCTGGTCCCACTTACAGACTGGGATCTGATCTGTACACAGCAGATCTGCATGTGCATTTGGTCATGATTAGTGTTGAGGGTTTGCCTGTCCTGACAGCCAGCAGGCGTCTTGTGTGATGCCCTGCACTATTTTTGTATGCAGCCTTTGCTAATGAGCTCACGTTGGTGGTGTGGCCTACCGGTTTGTGCATTGCCAGTTGTGGTAGTGGTCGTAGGTGTGATTCCTCTCTGTTCTCTTTGATTTGAATGTTTGTCCTGCAGAAGTGGTTTTCATTAGTATGACAGTCATATCTGTGCAGATCTGTGCTGGGAGCACATTGTACCCTCATCAGAGTTGTGAACCATCCTTCCGTCTATCTTGTGTCTGCCAGCTGTGTGCCATCCTACCCTGATGTGCATGCTGCTAACCCACGTCCTGCACTCCTACACATTCTTGCATTGCAGCTCTCCCTGGTTGCCTCTCCTGTGTGTGCTCTGCATAGCACTGCTACTCCACTGTCATCCTGATATTTCACCTATCCTGCCATTTCAGCCTCCTCTGCTGCACACATCTTCCCATCCTCTGTCACACACTGTCATTATAGCATGGTACATTACCATCAATCTGTGCATAGCTACAGCTGCCCCCGATATGTTTGTCCATTTTTCTAGCTGCCACATGGGCTGGAGCTGATTTGTGTGGTCCATCAGCTGTGATCTGCGTCCTTCTTTTACTTTTGCATTGTCTTTCCTTTCTGATCTGTGCAGTGTTTGGGTTACGTGTGTGTTTGGCACCTATCTCTCTTGCCATTCAAATTGGGGGATCTTACTGCTCTTGACAAACATTTTTAAGTTCACCTATACATCCTTGGGGCATCTTATGGCACACCTTCAATTCAGGCAGCTTATGGGGTGCCTACTATGGTGCCTTGGGAGTTGACAACCTTTCAACATGGCCTCTGGGGAACATTATAACTCGCCTTTGCTGACATGGTTGTTTAGGATGTGCCTTCTTGTGCACCCTAAAAGGTGCATTAATATATGGCACTAGGGTGTGGTTCTTTTTAGATGGCAGCACAGATTGCTGTACAGTTGCACGCAGAAAAAGGATGTACCTCAGCCACGCACTAGGGTGTGGTTCTTTTTAGATGGCAGCACAGATTGCTGTACAGTTGCACGCAGAAAAAGGATGTACCTCAACCAACCTTATTCACTGGGGATTTGAACCCATGACCCCTGCACCATCAGTCAGTGTCGTAACCATTGTGCTACACTGCTGTTCCTCCTTGCATATCAGCACACCTACTTAAGATTTCCTTGTGTTACAATGCACAGTGCTGCCATCAGAAACAGTGCTCTGACCTTGGCCTGCCTCATAGGGCACCCTATATGGCGCCCTATCGGCCACCCTTTCAGCAACATTGTAGGGTGCCGTGGCGGACACTGCATTTTAAAGTGTGCCCTCTGGGGTAACTTATGGGGCGCCTTATGTTACAGTGCTTTGAGAGTGCATTTGCTAGCAGTAGTAATTAAAATAAAATGAAATGGCCTCCTAAAGCAATATTACCTCTAACAGGTAGTGCCTCAGCCAGCCTTGTTCATTGGGCACTGTGGGGGATTGTACTCCTGATCCCTGCACTACTGGTCAGTGTCTTAACCATTGTGCTGTGGTTCTGTTCCTGTACTTGCACATCAGGGCGCCGCCTTATGCCGCCCAATATTAAAATGCCTCCTAAAGCAATATTACCCCTAACAGGTAATGCCTCAGCCAGCCTTGTTTATTGGCCATTGTGGGGGATTGAACCCCTGATCCCTGCATCATTGGTCAGTGTCTTAACCATTGTACTGTGGCTCTGTTCCTATGTGTCTGCATCAGCGTGCCGCCTTATGCCGCCCCCCATATTAAAATGCCTCCTAAAGTAATGCCTCAGTCAGCCTTCTTCATTGGGCACAGTGGGGGAATTGAACTCCTGATCCTTGCACCATTGGTCAGTGTCTGAACCATAGTGCTGTGGCTCTGCTCCTCTGCTTGTATATCAGCGCGCCACTTATGCCTCCCGCGCAGCTTTCTCATGCGCTAATGTGCGGGGCGCACATGGGCGCCCCGCACATTAGCGCATGAATAATCCCGGTTTTGCTTTTTTCAGCCAGACACGCCCACTCCTTATATGGCACCCGCACACTAGCGCGGCCCGCACATTACCGGGGTTTTAGTAAACATACCCCTTAGCAGTTCAGAACAAATATAATTTACTGAAAGTCTAAGTGGTCAAAATCTAGAAAGTGTAGCAGTACACATGTCACTGCACAGTGGAAGCTGAAAGTATGTACCCATGAAAGGGGCATAGGGAGGGTGGAGCATGGGAGTGTGCTGGGCAGGTCTGAAAAGCCTGGGCTGAATACTCTGAGAGAAGGCTACATAGTCAAAGGTGTGGGCAAGAAAAACCTTTGGAAACTGCATGATACACTGTGAGGTGGCATGAGGCTGATGGTGATAGCCAGAACAGGCTGGAAACAGCCACTGGTGAGAAAGGCAAGGGCTGTGGTGACCTTTAGGTAAACTAGTATGGGCTTCCCCCTCCTATGGGGTAGAATGAAAGAGAGGCTCTAGTTCCTGGCAGATATGCTGGATGGAACCTGGTGTGTCTCTGTTAGATCTAGGAACTGGATCCTAAGCCTATAAATCCTCTGATAAGTATGCATCCTCCTGGTTCTCCTCTGTTCCCTGTGTCTCATGCAGTGTGGCCTGCACAACTCAACTGTTAAGGTCACTCCTGACTCCTCAGTCCCCTAACCAGCACTCTGTGATGCCCTCTTCCAGCACAATATCAGCCCACATGTAGATACACGTGGGCACATAATGTGACAGAGACAGACAGACACACACACACACACATATATACACACATGCAGAAATAGACTATCATACAGAATGACATCCCCAGACAGACATAACAAACACAGAGATTCTGAGATGATCACAGCAGGGGGAAGAGTGGTTGGGAGAGGGAGACACTGAGGTTTGAAGAGGATGCTACAAGAGTTAATGAGAAGGGCCGGATGAATTACTGGGGAATAAAAGGTAGCTAATGACACACCTATATGGACACAGGCAACAAACAGGCAAATGAATCACAGTCAAATCTTCTCCAGCCACAAACAATACAAGTAGTCCCGAAAGACAGGTGAGGTTAGCAGCTGTGCTTGATTTATAGCAGCTGTAAATGCTAACATTTAACAATTCCACCCTCAACCTTAACATACTTTGTGAAATATGATGTAGATGTGTAGACCTCAGCACCACCCATGCCACATCCCAGCATGCCTCTTTTCAAAATGTGGAATCTCTGCATAGCTGGTGCTTCCACATGCAGATCATGGCTGTTGCAAAATCACCATTTCCACATGGATGTCATTTCCATGTATAAATGGCAGCACTTCCAAGTGGAAATCATGCATAAGGCTTCTAAAATAGCCCCCTTAATGTAGGTAATGTCTCACTGAATTTTTGCTTCCATTATGTTTTAAAGAAGTTTGTATTCCCACATCTTCAGTGTGGAGGAGTAGCCTAGTGATTAGAAGCAGTAGCCTAATAACTAAGAAACTAGGGATCAATTTCCATTAGTGCTGCTTGTGGCCTTTGGCAAATCACTTTACCTTCCATTGCCTTAGAAGAAAGGCCTGGCAATCTACTTCCAGTTGCATCTTGCCAAGAAAATCCAGGAGCTGCTGGGTCTCTTAGGGGTATGTTTACTAAACTGCGTTAGTGCGATTCACGTTAGGAGCCGCGGTAGAGACAGAAACCCCAAATAAGGACATGGGCGGTACATCATTGCCGAGAATGCGCCGAGAACGTGCGCTACAAGGCGCCATAAATGAACGAGCGTGACAGGGCACGTTACCGCACGTTAATCTTAAGAAGGCGCGCAGGCATACAGTCACCACAACAGAGCTGTAGCACAATGGTTACAACATTGACTGATGGTACAGGGGTCATGGGTTCGATTCCCCAGTTGGCCTAATGTATAAGACTGGCTGAGGCAGCACCCTTTACATTTAAGTAGTGATTGTTGAGGCATTTGACATGTATTTTAATTTGTGCTGCCAGCAAACACACCCTCACGGTGGCATAACCTAAGGAGCTGCATAAGGCACTCCATAGGGCACATTATAAAGTGTACTGTCCGCCAAGGCATCCTATAATGTCCACTATAGGACACCTTATAAGGCTGTGAACAAAGCCCTGGCTGGCTGCAGGACTGCACGTCACCACACAAACTGTCTGCTGTGGTTACCAGGATAGGGTTAACCCACCCGTACCCATGATGCACTGCACATGCAAATCAGCAGTCGAGAAATGGGTACAAGATTGGGTATGCACCCCACAGCACCTTGGCCAGGTAGGGGGAACAGACCGTGTGTGGTACTGCCACAGAGTAGCCACAGACAGTCACATTGTGCGGTTACTGTGCCCACCCTGAGGTTGAGGTGGGGCGCCCAGCACCAAGTCCACAGCACCTTTCATGGCTTAAATACGCCATGCTGCAGGTCCCCATCAGTGTGTGATAGGTAGTTCCGTTAGACACACCTAGGATACATCTGTGCCCTGCTGTATGTCTCAGTCATGTCTAGTCCTTATGGGCGATGATGCACCCAGAATAGTGCATATCCTGTGTTGGTGCCATGGTTATCTGCTGTAGGTGAAGGAAGGAGGGAGGGAGGGAGAGGGGAGGGAGGGAGGGAGGGAGGGGAGAGGGGAGGGAGGGAGGGAGAGGGGAGGGAGGGAGGGGAGAGGGGAGGGAGGGAGGGAGAGGGGAGGGAGGGAGGGAGGGAGAGGGGAGGGGAGGGAGGGAGGAGGGAGAGGGGAGGGGAGGGGAGGGAGGGAGGGGGGAGGGGAGGGGAGGAGGGAGGGAGGGGAGGGGGGAGGGGAGGGGAGGGAGGGAGGGAGGGGGAGGGAGGGAGGGAGGGAGGGAGGGGGAGGGGAGGGGAGGGGAGGGAGGGAGGGGGGAGGGGAGGGGAGGGGAGGGGAGGGGAGGGGAGGGGGGGAGGGGAGGGGAGGGAGGGAGGGGGGAGGGGAGGGGGGCGGGGAGGGGGGGAGGGGCGGGGAGGGGAGGGGAGGAGGGAGGGAGGGAGGGAGAGGGGAGGGGAGGGGAGGGGAGGGGAGGGGAGGGGGGGAGGGGAGGGGGGGGGAGGAGGAGGGAGGGAGGGGGAGGGGGAGGGGGGAGGGGAGGGGGGAGGAGGGAGGGAGGGGGGAGGGGAGGGGAGGAGAGGGGAGGGGGGGAGGGGAGGAGAGGGGAGGGGGGGAGGGGAGGGGAGGGGAGGGGGGAGGGGGGGGGGAGGGGAGGGAGGGGAAGAGAGGGGGGGAGGGGAGGGGGGGGGAGGGGAAGGAGGGGAGGGGGGGGAGGGGAGGGGGGGAGGGGGGGAGGGGAGGGGGGAGGAGAGGGGGGGAGGGGGGGGAGGGGAGGAGAGGGGGGGAGGGGGGAGGAGGGAGGGGAGGAGGGGGGGAAGAGGGGGGAGGAGGGGAGGGAGGGAGGAGGGGGAGGGGAGGGGGGGAGGGGGAGGGGGGAGGGGAGGGGGGGAGGGGAGGGGGGGAGGGAGGGGGGGAGGGGGGAGGGGAGGGAGGGAGGGGAGGGGGGGGGGAGGGGAGGGGGGAGGGAGGGGAGGGGGGAGGGGAGGAGGGAGGGAGGGAGGGAGGGGGGGAAAGGAGGGGAGGGGAGGGGAGGGGGAAAGGAGGGGAGGGGAGGGGGGAAGGGGGGGAAGGAGGGGAGGGGAGGGGAGGGGGGTGTATGGACCCATGGGCAGATCATGTACCACCACACAACCCACCCTCTGGGGCTCAGGGTGGGAAACAGGATCACCCACCAATAGATCCACAGTCTACCTCCCTGCAATGGTAGCAGTAGAGGGGACCATCAACCCCAGTCCTGCTGAGGAACAGACAGAGCGGTACATATCTGTAACACAATAGCAGACAGACGGCAGGCCTGGAAATGCTCAGCTGCCCCCACCATTATCTGACATTCTCCAGCAGCAAGCCTCCAGTTGCTGTACCCTGCAAGGTGTTCCAGCAAGACACATACTAGTTGCAGACAGTCCACCAGCTAGTCCATAGTGCATGGTCCTGGAGGAGATGCATGTACCCAGAATGGGGATGTCAGCATACACACCAAGCAGATAAGTCAATGATTGGGCCCCAAAAAAACCCCCCATAAATATCACATGAGAGAAATGTTACAGAGCACTATGGGGGAACCTAGCCATGCCATGGTCACTGCTCAGTCAGGGTGAGAGTGACCTCCCAGCAGGACATGCTATGGCCACCCTGTCCATGCAGGTGGTGGCCAGGCACTACAATGTCCGAGCCATTGCCCTATGCCCTGTGCAGATGCGTCCAGGCCAGACTACCCTATCCAGGCTATTCACACAGTACCTTGCTCCTCATTATGCACATTGGCAGGCTAATACTGGCAACAGTGCTAGCAGTGTGGGCTGTGGATGGTGTTGGCAGCCACCACACACTGGATAGACAGACACACACTCCCCACACCTATGTCAGCATTGTGCAACTATAGAGGTGTTGGGCAGCCCAGGCCACCACACAAGTCCTGGGCACAGTACAGGCATGGCTATGGTACGCAATACTGTAGGAATCACTCCCCAGGTTGGTAAACACTGTCAGACACAAGACCTGTAGCACACTCCACAGACATCAGAAAGGTTGCTATGATGCAGTTCACTCAGAAAAGTGTACTTAACCTAGGAATTGCTATCTGCCAGTACTCATAGCAACCTTTTGATAGATGTGTACCATATTCCCAGGTTTAGGGTGGCATTACTAAGGTATGCAAGTGCTAGTATTGGGAGATGCACGCAGAGCCCAAAGTCCTGCCTCCCCAGGAGGCTTTGGATAATGGGGCCTGTGGGTGCGGGTGTGTCTGCCCCTGTTGGCTGCTGCTTTACGGCAGAGGTTCCCAACTCCAGTCCTGCGGTGCAAAACGCTGTTCGGGTTTTCATGCTGTCCCTCATGAATATGCATGAGATACATTTGCATACCATGGGGGTGGCGCATAGAAGTGCAGCACAGGCATCTTTATCAGAGGCAGCATGGAACCGGAATGGTGTTTGGCCCTCCAGGACTGCATTTGGGAGGCTCTGCTCTAGGTAATGTGCATGTTTATGGTGTCTGTGCTCTGTAGGGTAAAATGTAGGTGTCTTGGGCATGTTTACGTCATCTGCAATAAAGGTGCTGTCTGTATTAGCACGTTGTAGTAGTGGGTAAAATATGGGGACTGGGTTGGCGGGAACCACAGCTGGAACTTGAGACCCTCTGCTTCTGAATACACTGGTTTTGTGCACTGCACCACCTTGTTGTCACAGAGTCAGTACATTCCTTGGTGATACTATGACTGTTCATCAGACAGGGCCCATCTGTTGCAGTACACGGCACCCACCTACACAGGGCTAGGCCACGGTCTGCTCTGGGCAGCTGCCACTGCCCCCTCCACCACCAGTATCCCTCTGCCACCATGCTGACATGCCCTTCTGCTGGTGGTGCTGGTGGTGCGCAGTCTCAGGCCATACAGTGTGCGGGTAGGTGGCTGCCTATGGTGCGGGTTCTGGGGTAGGGGTGCCTGCATAGGTGTCCACGCTTCCCCCCAGCACCGCCTGCCAATGTTCCATGCCCTTGGGGGTAGCTGCTGGGTACTATCCCCTGTGGCACGGTGGGAAACACAGTCGTGCCCATGTTGGGCCTTCAGCAGTTGCTATCTGGCTGCTCTGCTGCTTCAGCATTCGTATGGGCCACCTAGGCATCGCCCTAGTCCGCACTGTGGCCCAGCTGCACCACAGCATGTGCCCTCTGTATCCCCTTCTCCAGCATCTGTCCAGTTGCCGTTCCGTCATGCCTGCCCTGATGTTGCGGGACATGTGCATGCCATAGGAACCCTGTCCGATGGTGGGGAAAACCCTGAGCAGCGCTATTTCACTGTGGGCTCATTCACCTTGTATGGGGACGGATTATAGACCCTTCCACGATTTATATCTGTTCTATGGAGCTTACTCGGGGGGAGGGGAGGGGTTGATGTTTCTCACTGATACCACTATTGGCCAGCTTGGTTATGGTTTTTTTCCAGTTTGTTGGGGTCATTTTCAGTGTTTATGTGCCCTTTTGTTCTGTGCACATGTATCACACTTATCACTTTTTTTTGTTTCCCTGCCTGAGCTGTACATTGATGACACTTAAATGGTTTCTCTCCCCTGTAATGTGCATTTAACGGCAGGTTTTCATTCGCGTTGGAATTGAGCTCTTCAGATCAGCGTGTTAGTGTGGAGGTAGCCTCTCCCCGCCCACTCTCCGCCCATTGACCCCTTCTATCCGCCCTCTCTCCACCTTCTGCGGTGTTTTACCACGCCGCGGGAGTTTACGATCGTTAAGTACGATTAACGCGCGTTATGTAATGTTAACGATCGTAAGCGCATCATAATGCGCGTTATGATGCGCTTACGATCGTTAACATTACATAACGCGTGTTATTCATGATTACCGCAGTTTAGTAAACATACCCCTTAGTGATCCATTGGAAAATACCATCAAGGGTAAATCTTCAAAAGAAGACACAGTAGAGAATAGAACCCAACCCCACTACAGCATACCTCTGCAGTGATAGGAGACGGAGGCGGAGGCGGTGGCGGTGTCCTCCTGTGAGTTTAGGGTAGCTGGGGTGGAAGAGGTGTAGGCAACTATGGAAACCATAAGAATGAGGTACTAAAGAAGTGGTGAATGAACAGGGCACTTGTCTGTGGCAGCTAGAGGACTACCCCAACATGAGTGATGTGTAGGATTACTGAATGAGTTGACAGAAATTGCTGGAATCCAACTGAGTGTGAGGTTTGGGCTGAACATAATGGGGTATACGGAAGTCAGATGGATTGGAAGGGGAGCATGACAGGTTAAGGATGAGTGTGGCAGGATATGAATAGAGAATATTTCTGGATCTGTAGATAAGCTGTAGGAGTACTTTCTGGTAAGTGGAAGCAGTTAACAGGGCCACCTTTTACCTTTGGGCAAAAAGGGCAACTGCCCAGGCCCCTGCAAAATGTGAGCCCAGTTGCCCTGCTGCCCATAGGTAAAAACGGCCCTGATCACAGACAGACGGCTTGCATCTGGGCCATGATTTCAGCCATGCTCTTCTTTTCTGCCTGCAGGGATGCCCTAGCCATGAATGCGACAAAGATCCCTTCTCTCTGCCCATTGGGAGATGGGTTCCTCATAGGCAGACATCTTGCATCTGAGTTGTGATCATGGCCATGCCCTTCTCTTCTGATGCTGCTGGGGGGGGGGGGGGTGGAGGGCACAAACAAGGGTAGCCCATTCTCCAAAGTTTGCTCAGGCCCTGTAAAGGGTTGAAGTGGCCCTGGCCATTAACAGTGGGCTTCAGGGGAATATGTCTGGGGAAGGGTGACAGACAGACAGACGCCTAAGGCTGATATTAGAATGAAGATCTTCCTGGTAACTGCTGGAACAAAAAGTAATCTTTGGTTACAGCTGTATTAGGGGTTCTCAACCCATTCTTCAGGGCACACCTAGCCAGTGAGGTTTTCAGGATTGCCATAATAAATATGCATGAGAATGATTTCCATGGCCTACCTCCATTGTACTGTATGCAAATTGTGGTTAGGTTTGCCTGAAAGACTGGGTTGAAAATCCTTGCTCTAAACCCAACCATGGTTATCTTCTGATATCTCATAGTAATAGGTTGCATGGTATATTTGAAGTCTTTTATCTCAGTTTAGGATTTACAATATAGATTGGAAGGAAGGGACTTGAATTATTGTAATACTATTATACTGCATAACTCAGAAACAATTTAAAAATTCTGAACACTTTACAATATTTATAAAAATGGAAAGCCCACATGTATTCGAGAACATAAGAAAAATATGGTGAATTCAGCTGGAATACCTCTCCCTGCAAGTGTTCTTTGTTTTTATATTGTGGCTTAGAAGAACATTTTAATAACTGTGAGCTATATGTAAAAACTCATTGCAAGTTTATTGAAGGTATGCTTTTTTTCTCTTTTGAATTTAGTTTTGGTATTCTCCATACACTGGTGAATATTGATCTGAAAATTTCAGCCCAGACAGCAATCTTTCTGTGTCTGATAATATTTCTCTAGGACAATGAGCTAAGATGATTAAAATGAGTCCTGGTGGCTAAGGAGAGCATGAAATGCAAAGCAATAAAGTCAGTCCTGCCAATTTGTTTGCAGGCCATGCCCCTAAGTCAATTGGAGTATGTGTGAAATAAAGCCATTAAATCTCGTTTATATTCAGAAGAGAAGATATAATGAGTGACTTCAAGCTTTGCCTTTATCATCTCCCAAAATAGGCTGCACTAAGTAACACTGGTAATTATAGTGAGGCTCTTGAAAAAGGCTATGTAATGATCGCCTAAGTGACCTCCAGTAATAGCATTTTTCTATTGAAAGGCTTTGGAAAGGATGAATATAAGGAAAAATATACAGACTATGGCATCCAGAAAGTATAACGAAGTGAATCATTTTGGGAGAGTTATTTTCTGGTCGCACATCCATATGCATTTATTCAGTAAGAAATGCAATGCTAGTCAATAATACTCTATTTGTGAGTTCTAACCAAGGATAATTTCTAATACTCCAGGCATGTAAATATTATAAGAAGATTGCATGTAAATAGCTAACAGTTCATTAAATAACACTTTATATAGAAAAAATGATAAAAGTAACTCAGTAAGGAAGACAATTATGAAGATTTGTCAATGGCCAAAGTAAGAAATGTTATACTTATGGCTATTTTCGCAAAGGAATTTTTCCATTTCTGTGCCTCGAAAAAGTCTTGTTTGAATTAAGCCCTTAAGTTATTGGAAAGAAATTGGAAAATTGTGAATGCATGCACGTCAAACAGTGTGGCGATTTGGAGCAGTATGACAGGAAATGGGGGCTGAGCTACAGAAGTACCACGCTACCAGGCCAAGCATAGGTCTCTTGGATGGACCGGGGGCTTGGATGTCCTGGCTAATACCATTTATCAGTATTTTTTGTCAGTATGTCTCTGAGCCTTTTGTTTTCGACTCACATGTCTGGCACCACCCTGCTGATTTAGTCTCTTTTTACATGATCGCACACATCGGTCCCATGATCACACACATCGGTCTTCTCTCCCTCATGTCCGAATACCCCTAACGCCTTAGGCAGAGTTGCTCCTGCTAACTCAGAAGATTCTTTATTTGGTAGTGACCAGCCTGGTGTGATGCCCTGTTGTGCCAAGAGTTTCCTCCTCTCAGTAAGATACATACTGACAGATACTGGGAGGGAGGAGTGGCCTAGTGGTTGGGGCAAGTTACCTCAGGCTGGAAGATCAGGGTTCAAATCCCACTAGAGGACAGCAACCTTGGGCCAGAAGGACTGGGGTTTCTAGTCCCACAGATGCTCTTTGTGGTCTTAGGCAAGCCACTTAACCCTCCATTGCCTATGTTCCCTGTAAGTATTAATGTATGTAGCTCATATCCGCTCATGTTAAATGTATCCCCCAATTGTGTTGTGACCACTTTGATTGAAGGATGAGGTGGTATACAAAACTGTCTAAATACTGAAGAAAGACCATATCCACTCATTAGAGCTGAATGGCTTATACAAATTTTGGACACTATTTCTATGGAGAAAATAACTGCAAAACTTATGAACACTATCACGACCCTTTTACTATAGCATAGTATTTCTTTACCCCTAACTCTCATTTTGAGTCAAAATCAATGTATGTTAGGTGCAACCGCACCGCAGTAATTGTCAGGGGCATGGTCAGCATGTACCCAATAGTTACTAAGCAAACAAGCCCTTTAGCACACGTTTTAGCCTTTGGCAATTACTGTAGGTGCCCTGTCATCACCTATTGAGAAAGAGGTAGGTGTACCCATGCTGGCTGCAATATTGGTGATTCCACACCAACAAGGCGGCTTGAATTATTGGGGTCCTGCTACCCGCACAGCGCCAGGCACCAAAGCCATTTCACCGTGAAACCTGCATAAAGCGGATTTCTGAAACCCATGTGTGCCGACATTGGACATCACTAACTGCATAGCTTTAAGCAACAGTTCCCAACACATACAACCACTGATAGTGAGCAGCGAACCTGTGTAGTGGCAGAACAGTGCACAGTAGAATGAGGGGAGCGTGTGCAGGCTTGTACCTAAACTGTGCAAATGTAAAGCAATGTTGGATGGGCAGAGACACCATGTGGGCCATGCACATGGTGATCCAAAGGTGGAGACGTGCCTGCTGTGCCCAGGCAAAGTGGAGGATGTGACAGGCACTGAATACCCAGCAGCAGGCAGTGGCCCTGCACCCGAGATGCAGGTACTGTGTCCCACGTGTACACAGACCCAGGGTGAGCTACCTGCAATTGATGGAGAAGGTCTACCAGAGATACAGACTGGATGGGGCAACGGTAACCAAGCTGTGCAGCATACTTGGTGTGGACCTGGAGCCCTCCACATTCAGAAGTCAGGCCCTGCCAGTGGCCATGATGGTGACTACTGCCCTGGGATTCCTTGCAACCGGCAACTTCCAGCATGTGATAGGGCTGACTGTTGGATCACGCAGGCCACTGCCAGCTACTGCATAGCAACATTCATTAGGGCCCTGCTGCAGAGAATGTGCCACATCATAGCCTTCTTCTGGACACAGCAGATGTGGCAGGAGACCATGCAGGCATTCTACAATGTTGCTGGTTTCTCATCGGTGCTTGGATGTATAGACTGCACCCACATTGCACTGTGGGCACCATAGCCGGAGCAGAGAGCATACCGGAACAGGCATGGGTACATATCGATGAACATGCAGGTCGTGTGGAAGCCAACATGGACTTCATTGATGTGTGTGCCCACTACCCAGGGTCCTGCCACAATGCATTTGTCCTCGCCCAGTCCAGCCTGGGACAGGCAGCAGCCAGGGGTCAGCTCGGAGATGCATGGCTGCTAGGTGAGTGAGCACATGTGTGAGCCCCAGGATAGGTCCAGAATGGATGGCTGCTGTAGTATAATGCTATAGGTACTGCAAGCAGGCGGTGATAGATGTGTACTATATATATTGCAACACATGAGCACAACTGCATGCTGTCCATAGTAGCCCAGCCCATAGACTATAGCCAGTGCACGTCCCAATGCTCATGCTCACAGCTCACATTGTCCCCACAGGTGACTGTAGATACTCCCTAAGGACCTGTCTGCTGATCCCAGTGTGCTACCCCATGAGCTGGCAGGAAGAGCAGTACAATAGCGCCCATCAACAGACCCGGGCGGGTATGGAGCATGCAATTGGGGTGCTGAAGAGCTGCTTTCGGTGCCTCGACAGGAGCGGTGGGCATCTCCCCTACAGCCCAGAGTGGGCATGACAGATATTTGCATCATGCTGCATACTCCACAACCTGGTCCCAGAGCCAGCAGATGTGGGGGAGTGGGAGGCCACAGAGGCAGCAGATGATGATGGTGCAGAGTCTGGGAGCCAGAAGCAGGCCAGGACATTGGCCCACCATGCGCTGGTGATACGTGACAGTTTCTGAGGTGACTGCCCCATATCAGTACCAGGATAGGACACACACAATCGCCAATAAAGAGCCCATTACCATGCAATGTGTGAAAAGTGTTCTTTATTTCCCCCATGTGATTCCCCTGTCCCAGGGTTCCCCACTGGCCATGGGTGCTTGCTAACATGTGCACTGCAGCACAGTGGAGTGATGTCGGAGGACATGCTGGCAGTGTCACCATCCTCCCCAACAGGGTGGACAGAATGACATGGCTCAGGGGCTAGCAGGTGGCTGTGCTGCTGCACAGGCAGCCCCAGCACCCACCCCCTGTGCCTGCATGAGGCCCACCAAACTGCACAGGGAGCCAGCGATAAATGCCCGGTAAGCTGCCATCTCCCTCATCAGCCACAGGTGCCTCTCCATGTGGAGCTCCACATGCAATCTATGGACTCGCCACATCTCATGCTCTGCCTCCCTGACCTGTTCTGCAGCCTTCAGGTCCTGCTGGATACCCTGTAGCTCAGACAGTATGACCTCTGTGCTTGCCACTAGGTGTGCACCCTCCTGCAGTAGCTCCTGGTCCAGGTCATCACCTCCTGCACCCACTGGCTCCTCCAGAATGGCAAACTGTAACTTGGTAAGTGGGACGTCATCTGCATCCAGTTCCCTGGCACTGGTGGTCATACTAGTCTGCCCGACTGCCCTGGGTGGTGAACCTGACAGGTCCTCTGCACTGGCCGTCAGACTGGGCCACTCCGCTGCACTGGCAGGCACACCGGCAATGATGGCTGTGCTGTACCCTGGCTGGACATTGGCATCCTCCTTGGTGGCGTTGAGGCTCCCCCCGGTGCATCGGTCCCAGGCTGGGAGGGCGGGGTCCCTGGCAGGTCTGTGAGAGAGTAAAGTTGGCAGAGGTTAGTGACATAGCATGCCAGCTCGGCCTATGGGGTGACACCCGGTCCACTACAGAACCAGCAGGTGTGCACAGTCCATACCGTACCCACCCCATGCAGCACTCAAGGTCTGACAGACAGACAGGCATGCCCTGGATGCACAGAGGCATGGTGAGGACACATATGTGGCTGCCATAATCCCACCCAGGCTATGAGGTATCCCTATTCAGCTCCCTGTGTGCCTGTGGTAGAGCTGTCAAAGCCCGCAACCCCAGAGAAGGCAACCTCTTCCACAAACTGCAGCACCTGCTCCTCAAGTTGGGTGAGGCTGCGCAGGAGGTAGCCTGCTGTTGCTGGCCCTCTTCTCATTTGCTGCCTGCCGGACCATGCGCCATTTCTTTTTGATATCCTTCACATCCCAGTTGTGATGGTGTACCACATTGACCCTGCTGACAATGTCTCACCATGCTGTCTTCTGGGTGCTGGTATCCTCAGCTGTTTGCTGCTGCAGGATGAGCTCCAGGGCAATAGCTGTCTCAGATGGCATGAAGTTTGCCTTCCTCATGCCTTTGCCGCTGTCGGTACCTTGTCAGCCATTGTGAAGCAACAACGTGCTAAGGCAGTGTTCAACTACCCACATAGGTCCTCTTATGCATATGTGGGTAGAATGCACAACAGGGCCACCCCCCATCCAAAGGCATATATGGTACTCGTGTAGGACCCTGGGTGCTGATGATTTTAAAATCTGTGTGACAACTCGCCGTCATGGACCCTATAGCCACACAGCACTGAGCGATGGCAACATAGGCTGTGCAGGACTGCAATATCCAGGTAGGTCACATAACATAGTAAGCGAGTGTGGTGAGCATGGCAACCATGGCATGCACCGCTCCAATGGTGTGCCTTTGCAGGGCAGGGGGTGCCCTGCATGTGCAGAGCCACTGGGTTGCACCGATGCTGCTGCAGCTGTTTTTCACAGGTATGGCAGAGGGCATTACCCATGCAGACGGTTACACCCAGAGGCATTAACCATGCAGAACTCTGCCCATGACCGTCTGCATGGGTAGTGCCTCTCTGCCATACCCGCGCAGAACGAGCATGCCCACACCTCATGCCCATAGACCCCTAAACCTCCTCCTCCAGTCCCCCACACCATGCACGCAGACATGACATCTTGCCCCCACAAAATGGACAACACAGCATTTGAAAAATTGAACCATTTTATTACAAACATGTGCCAATATATTTGCAACAGTGCCAACAGTGGCAGACAATGCACAGCTGTACAAACTGCCGACTACCCCAGCACAGGACATACCCTGCCTGGGGGCTGCCTATGGTGCAGGGAGGCCATGCTTATGCCGTCACTGCAGCAGTGAGGGCATCCATGTACATGGTGATGGTCTGTGCTGCAATCTATACCTCCTCCCTGAGATGCACCTCTACCACCAGGGCAGCCAGAGCCCAATCACTGAATGGACAAGGGGGTTGTGGCACAGAGGGGCCTGGTGTGGAATGGCCAGAGAGCACCCATGGGTCTTGGGGTGGCTGTGGGGGCCCCCAGCTATGGGAGGTGGACTACGGCCCCTCTGCATCTGGCCTGTGCTCATCAATGGGGCGGGCACATTGCCCCTTGGCAAGGTTGTTGATAGGCATGGCTGTGAGCTGCGGGGTACAGCCAGGAGGTGCAGCTCAACCTGTGGCACCCCCTGCTGGTTGCCTGCTTGTGGTGCCCTGTGCCACTCCACTGTACCTAGGGTGCTTGGTGGGTGGTTCCCGAATCCCCTCTGCTACCCCTTCTAATCCTTCCACCTCTATTGCCCCTGGCCCTCCCAACCTTCCTTCTCTGACTCTCCATCCTACCACTGTGCCATGGCCCCCTCACTGCCCTCCTTCTCTGACGAGATGTCCTCAGATGCAGTATCATGGACGACTCCTATTCCTTCTCATCCCCATTACTGTTGGTGATACTGGTGTTGAACTTTAATGGTGGTGCCACACTGCTGCTCCTGGATGGTGGGTGAGGTGGGCCAGTGGTGTCCTTGGCCCCCCTGGAGCCAGCTGTGGGGAAAGAGGAGGGGGGGGTTAATGGTCTGCACAGGCATAGCCCTGGGGTGGGACTGGCACACCCCTGGGGGGCTCACACATGCACCTTCAGCCCACAGGGGCATACCTCCCCTACAGTGCACACTGCATGCCCTCCCCTTTGCCCACCTCCAGCAAGCTCTGTTCTCCCTCTCACATGCTGAGCTGTAATGGCCCCCCAGGTGATGGGCACACACACAGAAGGCAGCATGGGCAGGTGCATATGCCCGTGGGGCCACCACTGGGGGGGTGTACCCCTGTACTACATTTCTGTGCCATGCCCCAGCTAGGTGCTGCATTTTCATTGCTTGCCCATTTTGGCAGCACATGACTCACGATTCAAACACTTTTCCTGAACGAGTAGCTTTCTGCGGGTATGGCAGACCTCGGCGCCTTGTTGAAAATCGGGCCCATAGTAATTAAATGTAATATATTGTCTTCTTCACATGCTTGTTTTATGCTTTTAAAAGTAGTGATTTCCTTTTTCTTTATCTCTTCTTTATGTATGTTCTGCCCACGATACAAGGTTGGCCTTATTTGCTATTTATAGAATCTGTTTTTTGAGAGTTTTTTGGGGGTTTGCTTCTTGAGATATATGAAACCTTTGTTTAATTTTTGTGATCTAGTTGTTAAATACAGAGATTCCTTTACCTCTTCTTTTTTTTCTTTTCCTTTTCTTTTTATTTTCTTGTGTCCTTCTTTCCTTTTATTTCATTTTTTGAGGATTGTTTTCTCTTTTATTTTTCTTTCTAATGTTTGATTAGCTTTAAAGAAAAATATAGGCATCTGTTTCATCCTGTTTACAGTGACTTTTTATGTAATTTCTTTTTAGTAGATTGCAAAGGGAGTATATACACTATAGGCTGAGAACTGTCATATAGAGTCTGCTTTTTTGGCTTTTCTTGTATGGGATGTTCAGCTTGCTGAAGGAACATGATTGTGATTGAGCAATCTCCTTGTAAAAATATTAATGTTCCTATAGATACAGATTTGTGATCTCAGTTTTTTATATTGGCTACATACTATTGTGGTTTATCTTCTATGTTATCGAAGTATGATTCCTGATTGTACTGTTTACATTAAATTCACTTGAAAAATTATTCCAAACAAAAAGTTATTCCCAATATATCGAAATGTATTCATAAGAACCCTTTGCAATCCAAAATTCAAAAAGGTGGAGTCAAAATTTAAATTTAAAGCCTTATTGAGGCTGACCTATTGTATGTATAAGGCATTGCAGGAAGCTTATCAGTTGAGTAATAAAGACTTTTTTGGATATCTGCATCTCCATCATTATGTGGAGCATATCTTGCATATGGCTGCTATGCAGCTAACATAACCTGAAAGTTCCTTAATTATTCATCGTTGGCCAGCATTTTGCATTAAATCTATATTAGGACTCTGTATATTTTTTATTCTGTGGATAACAAATCAAAAGTCACAGCACCATTAAACCCCAAAACATTTTGACTAATTTTCTTCACAAAAACCTCCATGGCTGGAATGCTTATATCACCTTGTTTAAAGTCTTTCAAAATGGAGAAGGAACTTCTCAAAGATGCTGCTGATTCCCATATACATCTAAAAAAATGGCATATTTTAAAGATCTCTAAAAGAAACAACTCTATTCAACTGACATATTCAGCCCATTTGGTTTCAAACATCAAAGACAAAAAATAAAATATTTTTGTTTTTTCTGAAGAGGTACCTTTGCCCAATCTCTGCCTCTCATACCTTTAGGGACAAGATTGATGGCAAAATAATGCAACATCCAAGACTATGCTGAGCACTGATACAATATGTGACAAATTATGCCTCTTTTTAAGCCATTTCTTATCATATTCTGGTGTTCTGAAATTCTAGACCTTAAGGAATGAGTTGTTTTTCAAATATATGACTTATCACAAGGTCATATATATAACATGCATTGTAGTACAAATACAAAAATGTTTCAAATGGTATGTGCGGCCACCATTGTGTATGTAAAGTCTTTAAAATCTACTGCTACCCTGTAGCAGGAGCCTAAAAACTAAGGGGTATGTTTACTAAACCTTCTTAACGTGCGCACTGTGCAATTAGCGCATGCTAAGGTACCTTAGCGTGCAATAATGACGCTTTATGGGGTAAAAATGTGCTTTAGTGCGCGCTCACGTGCGCAGCGGCGCAAACAAGCGCTGAAGGCGTGGAAAGGCTCCCGGAGGGCGGAGGAAGGCTCCCCAGGGGCAGAGAGAAGGGGTCAAAGGGTGGAGAGTGGGAGGGGAGAGGCTCCCCGCACACTAACGATGTGAAATTCGAGGCCAAAAATAACACAAGTGAAAACCTCGCGTTAGAGCTGATTTAAAGGGAAAAGAAACCATTTCTGTCAGCAATGTACAGCAAAACCAGGGAAACCTACAAAAAAGTGATAAGTGTGATACATGTGCATGGAACAAAAGTGCAAATAAACAATGAAAATGACCCCAACAAAATAAAAAAAAATCATAATCAAGCTGGTCAATAGTGATAGTATTGGGAAACATCAAAAAACACTCCCAAGAAAGCCCCAAAAAATAAATATGAATTTTAGAAGGGTCTATGCTCCGTCCCCATACAAGGTGAATGATCCCACAGTGAAATAGCACTGATCAGGGATTCCCTCTCCATTGGACAGGTTACCTATGGCATGGACATGTTCCACAACAGCAGGGCGGGCATGTCGGAATTGGCAACTGGACAGATGCTGGGAAAGGGGATACAGAGGGCTGCAGGCGGTACATGCTGTGGTGCAGCTGGGGCACAGTGTGGACTAGGCAGATGCCTAGGTGGCACTTAGGAACGCTGAAACTGAACAGCAGCCAGACAGCAACTGATGAGGGCCCAACATGGGCACGAGAGTGTTCATCACAGTGTCACAGGGGATAGTACCCAGCAGGTACCCCCAAGGGCACCGAACATTGGCAGGCGGTGTTGGGGGGAAGCGTGGACGCCTATGCAGGCACCTCTACCCCAGAACACGCACCATAGGCAGCCGCCTACCTTCACACTGGATGGCTTGAGACTGCACACCACCAGCACCACCAGCAGAAGGGCATGTCAGCATGGTGGCAGAGGGGTACTGGTGGTGGAGGGGGGCAGTGGCAGCTGCCCAGAGCAGACCATGGCCTAGCCCTGTGTAGGTGGGTGCCATGCACTGCCACAGACAGGCCCTGCCAGACAAACAGTCATGGTAGCACCAGGGAATGCACTGTCTCTGTGGCAACACGGTGGTGCAGTGCACACAACCAGTGTGTTTGGAGGCAGAAGGTCACAGGTTCAAGTCCCAGCTATGTTGCCTGCCAACCCAGTTCCCATATTTTACCCACTACTACAACGTGCTAATACAGACAGAACGTTTATTGCAGATGATGTAAACATGCCCAAAACACCTACATTTTACCCTACAGAGGAAAGACACCATAAACAGACGCATTACCTAGAGCAGAGTCTCCCAAATGCAGTCCTGGAGGGCCAAACACCATTCAGGTTCCATGCTGCCTCTAATAAAGATGCCTGTGCTGCATATCTATGCACCACCCCCATGGTATGCAGATGTATCTCATGCATATTCATGAGGGACAGCATGAAAACCCGAATAGTGTTTGGCACACCAGGACTGGAGTTGGGAACCTCTGCCGTAAAGCAGCAGCCAACAGGGGCAGACACACCCACACCCACAGGCTCCATTAGCCAATGCCTCCTGGAGAGGCAGGACATTGGGCCCTGCATGCATCTCCCAATACTAGCACTTGCATACCTTAGCAATGCCACCCTACACCTGGGAATATGGTACACAGCTATCAAAAGTTTGCTATGATTACTGGCAGATAGCAATTCCTACGTTAAGCACAGTTTGCTGATTGAGCTCCATCATAGCAACCTTTCTGATGCCTGTGGAGTGTGCTTCAGGTCTGGTCTCTGACAGTGTTTACCACCCTGGGGTGTGACCCCCAACAGTATTGCGTACCATATCCATGCCTGCACTGTGCCCAGGACTGGTGTGGTGGCCAGGGCTGTTAAACTCCTCTCTAGTAGCACAATGCTGGCATAGGTGTGGGAGTGTGTGTCTGTCTATCCAGTGTATGGTGGCTGCAAACACCCTCCACAGCCCACACTGCCAGCACTGTTGCCAGTATTGGCCTGCCAATGTGCATAATGAGGAGCAAGGTACCATGGGTATAGCCCGGACAGGGTGGCCTGGCCAGGATGCATCTGCACAGGGCATAGGGCACTGACTGGGACATTGTAGTGCCCGGCCACCACCTGCACAGACAGGGTGGCCACAGCATGTCCTGCTGGGAGATCACTCTCACCCTGACTGTGCAGTGACCACAGCATGGCTAGGCACCCCCATAGTGCTATATAGCATTTTTTCCATGTGATATTTATGGGTTTTTTTTGGGGCCCAGTCACTGACTTATCTGCTTGGTGTGTATGCTGACATCCCAGTTCTGGGTGCACTATGGACTAGCTAGCAGACTGTCTGCAGCTGGTATGTGTCTTGATGGAGCGCCTTGCAGGGTGCAGCAGCTGAAGGCTTGCTGCAGGAGAATATCAGATAGTAGTGGGGTGCAGCTAAGCATATCCAGGCCTAATGTCTTTCTGCTATTGCGTTATGGATGTGTACAGAGCTGCATTGACTGCCCTGTAGGGTGTCTGTTCCCCAACAGGACTGTGGTTGATGGTCCCCTACACTGTTCCCTCTAACCTGTGCGCATGTGCGCGCGCACATACTTTTACAACAGAGCGCACAAAAATTACGGCTCTGATTCTGATAGAAAACAACACAGACGTCTTAAAATTTAAAAGTTATGATTGTAATTACTAGAAGTTTCCTGCTTCATTTAGTAATCGTCTATTTTCATTTAATTTGATTAAAATCAATGTGGTGCATATACTGTATTCTGACGTGTAGTCAAATTTTAAAGTATATAATTCCGAGTGTCGTTATGTGGCGCACAAAAATTTAACCTTCCTTCAAAAGCTGCACACAGCCTACAGAAAATTAGAGGGAACATTGGTCCCCTCTACTGCCACCATTGCAGGAGGTAGAATGTGGATCTGTTGGTGGGAGACCCTGTTTACCACCCTCAGCCCTGGAGGAGGTGGGTGGTGGTACATAATCCTCCTAGGGGTCCATAGGGGCTACACCTGACAGAGAAATACAGATATATCCAAGGTGTGTCTGCAGAAACTACCTATCTCACACATTAGCACTGCTGGGGACCTGCAGCATGGCTTATCTCTGCTGTGGACCTGGTGCTGGGTGCCCCACCTCACCCTCAGGGTGAGTGCAGTACCTGCACAATGTGACGGTGTGTAGCTACTCTGTGCCATTACCACACATGGTCAGTTCCCCCTACCAGGCCGAGGTGCTGTGGGGGTGCATACCCCATCTTGTGATCATCTGTAGAATGCTGATTTGCATGTGCAGTGCATTATGGGTATGGGTGGGTTAACCCTATCCTGGTGGCCACAGCAGACTGTTTGTGTGGTGACTTGCAGTCCTTCTACAGCCAGCCAGTGGTTTGCTAGCAGCTATAGAGCTGTAGCCCACTGGTTACTTCATAGCCAGAGGTCATGGGTTTAAACCCACAGTGGGGTTATTTGATAGGGCTGTCCGAAGCATTATCGATTTTTAATGTACATTAGTGCTGCCAGCAAAAACACCCTCAGCGTACTGTACCCATAAGATGCCTCAGAGGGCGTTTATAGGGCACCCTATAGGGCACCTTATGGTTACCGTCCATATAAGGTGCACTATACAGTATCCTATGGAGCGACTGATAGGGTGCCCTATAGGGGACATTATAGGGTGCCGTGGCGGATAGTGCACTTTATAATGTGCCCTATGGAGTGCCTTATAGGGTGCCTTATGCGGCACCTTAGGTTACGGCACATGAGGGTGTGTTTGCTGGCAGCAATTAATAAAATACAAATAAAGTGCAGCAGGAAACAATACTTACATGTCAAAGCTGATGCCTCAGCCAGCCTTACGTATTAGGCACACTGGGGATTGAACTCATGACCCCTGTATCATCAGTCAGTGCCTTAATCATTGTGCTACACTGCTGTTCCTCCTTGCATGTCAGCGCACCTACTTAAGATTTCCATGCGTTTAAATGCACAGTGCTGCCATCAAAAACAGTGCTATGACCTTGCTGTGCCTCATAGGGCACCCTATATGGCGCCCTATAGGTCACCCTTTAAGCAACATTGTAGGGTCCCGTGGCGGACAGTGCACTTTAAAATGTGCCCTCTGGGGTACCTTATGGAGTGCCTTATGCAGCACCTTATGTTACAGTGCTTTGAGAGTGCATTTGCTAGCAGCAGTAATTAAAATAAAATTATAAAGCCTCATAATGCAATATTACACATAAATGGTAGTGCCTCAGCTCGCCTTATTCATTGGGCAAAGTGGGGGCTTGAACCCATGACTCCTGCACCATCTGTCAGTGTCTTTACCATTGCACTGCAGCCCTGTTCCTTTGTTTGCACATCAGCGCGCCTGCTTATGCTTCCTGCGCGCGTTACTCGTGCGCTAATGTGCGTGGTGCACAAGAGCGCGCAGCGCGCGCTAATCCTGTTTTGCTATTTTTGACCGGACCGCCCACTCCTTTTATGGCATCCTGCAGACTAACACGGTGCGCACGTTAAGAGGGTTTAGTAAACATACCCCTAAGATCTGTGGACTGCATATGGTTCTTGTAACAAATTTTTCTGGCCCTCCATCTTTTCCTGTCTTTAGATTAGATCCAGTGACAGATCATTACTTTTTTAATTTTTTGCCCTTGCACGTCATCCTGCTCCTCTCTCCCTCCCTTCCTTCTGCAGCTTAGAGTTTTAAGGCACCAGACTGTGAGCAGTCCATCCACAATCTCTGTAATCCTTCCCTCCCTGCTGAACTTTGCCACTTCAGATCTTTCTCCTTCTCCCTCTGCCGAGAAAGTGGCAGCAGTCCCAGAAATAATGTGGGAGAGTGATGGAGTCAGGAATAGCCACACTCTCTCGAAAAAACAAACCTGCTAAATTTTCCAGAAATGAATCCAGTCTACCACCTTTTACGTATCCCAGCAACAACAGTGTAGCCCCAGTTGCACCTGTCATGGACTGGGCACCAGAAAGGGAGTGGTTTGGGTAGCCTTAAAATATTGATGTGTTTTCCACATTTTACAAGGAAAATACATGTGGATGTAAAAAATGTAGACATTAGCATGTACAACTGCCCTGAGGCGCACATAAATGCTGGTTTGAAGGGACAGGTACACAAGCCCAGGCTAACATCCACTCAATTCCTCCCTGAAATCACCAAAACCTCCCAATACCCTACTACCCAACTCCTTCCCCCCTCACCCAAACTCTTCACCTTCCTGTCTTCCCCAAGATCAAGGCACCAACCCAACCCTCCCCCCAATATCAGTTCCTTAATGACTCTTCCAATGACTTCCTCGGTAGACCCCCCTCCCCCCGATCCCATCCTCAGCTCTTAGTCTAGTGGGAGCAGAAATAATTTCCACTTACTCCTGCTCAGACTGGCCCTGGGTTCCAAAATTGCCCACGCAATGCCTAGCAATAACTTCTGAGTACTACTGCTAGAGGTCAAGCTGTCAAACAAAGGCAACATGACAGCTTGACACCTAGCACTAGTATTGTGAGATTATTGCTAGGGGTCACAGGAGTCGTTTTGGATCCTGGGGATGACAGGAGCATGGTTTTTTCCCCATGTGCAGCTTTTTAAAATCACTATTCCCGCTGGATATAGTGTGATATTGAAGTACTGTCCTGCATGTCTTTACACGTATTTTACAAGAGGCTCCACATTTTGCAAAGCTTTTATAACACACAATGGAAATTTTTCACAGCCTGATCTGGACGTCTTAATTCCCTTCTCCAGTTGTTATCTAAAACTGGCCTTCACAGACTTAAGTGCTTCCCATTCATCTTGTGCAAATTCAATTTATGTTTAATATTTTGTGATTCCATTTCCACAATATCCTATGAAATTAGTCTTTTAAAACTGAATGGCTCAGTACTCTCTACCTGGAGGAACCCATACCGATTTGCTTCTAACTATGGACGATTGCAGATCTACTGTATCCTGAATTGAAATGGATCATGTACTTCAGGTGGAACAAAGAATAATCTCTTGGACAGAAGAGTTGATTCTTCCAAACTCAGCACCCAGTTGGACAAATTCATGGTGGCAAATTTGTCTGCCACTTCTGTGTATGTGTTAATTTAATTTCAGTTCTTGTATTCCCTTTTATCTCTAAATAGTTTGGAGTGGGTTACAATAAAATATGCAACATAGCATTGGATATAGAATAGCAATCCTAAAAATCACGCAAATATTAATTGATCTTAATCAATATTACATATATTCATAAAAAAATCTTAGCATTCAGTAACAGCTAATATCACACTCAAAATGTATCCATCAAAAAGATTTTTGAAACGGAAACATTTTAATTAAATGGTGAGACATTAATAGCTGGATTTCCTTATTTCTTTGCTGCCTGGAATGAAAATAATAATATTTAGCACACCCTTAGCTGTTTCAGTGATATTTAACATTAAGGGGTATGTTTACTAAACCATCTTAACGTTGCAGCAGTGGTATTATCGCACGATAAGTGATGTTATCGCACGATAATGTAACATTATCGTGTGATAATGTCACTTAGCGCGCGATAACCAGGCGGCGGCGTTAAGGCACATTAACACTGTGAAATCTGGGTCTGAAGGGTGTAATAAGGCTTCCCAGAGGGCAGAGAGAAGGGATCAATGGGCGGAGAGTGGGAGGGGAGAGGCTCCAGGCACACTAACGCTATGAAATCCGGGTCTGAACACTAACGCCAGTGAAACCCTCGCGTTAAGGCACATTTGCAGGAAAGAGAAACCATTTCAGTCAGCAATGTGCAGCAGGAAAACCCAGAAAAGTGATAGTTGTGATACATGTGCAGGGAACAAAGAGGCAAATAAACATGTAAAAGGACCAGAACCACATCTAAAATCCCAATAATCAAGCTGGCCAATAGTGATATTAATGATAAATATAGTGATAAAGAAAAACTACTGACAAAGCATATAAATTAAGATATAATGTTTGGAAGGGTCTATGCTCTGTCCCCCTACAAAGTGAATGATCCCACATTGAAATAGTGCTGATCAGGGTTTCTGTCGTTTAGATTGGACAGGTTTGTTATGGCGTACACATGTGCAGCAACAGCAGAGTGGGCATGTAGGCAAGGGCAACTGTACTGATCCTGTAAATGGGATACAGGGGGCTGCAGGCGGCACATGCTGTGGTCCAGCTGGGGCACAGCGCGGGCTAGGCAGATGCCTAGGTGGCACATAGGAATGCCAAAACTGTAAAGCAGTAAGACAGCAACTGACAAGGGTCCAACATGGGCAGTGTCACAGGGGAGATTATCCAGCAGGTACCCCCAAGGGCACATATCATTGGCAGGTGGTGCTGGGGGAGGGGGGAGAAAGGACGCATGTCCATGTAGGAACCCCTACCCAAGAACCCACACCATAGGCAGCTGCCTACCGGCATACTGGATGGCCTGGGACTGCGCACCACCGGCATAATGGTATGGCAGCATGGTGGTGTAGGGGTGCTGGTGGTGGAGGGGGCAGTGGCATCTGTCCACAGCAGACCATGGCATAGCCCCATTTAGGTGGGTGCCATGCAATGCAACAGACAGGGTCTGTCTGACGAACAGTCATGGTATCCCCAGGGAATGAACTGTCCCTGTGGCAACAGTGTAGTGCAGTACACACAGCCAGTGTGTTCAGGAGCAGAAGGTCACACGATCAAGTCCCAGCTGTGGCTCCTGCCAACCCTGTTCCCATATATTACCCAGTAATAAACCATGGTAATAAAGACGGAACCTTTATTGCAGATAACATCAACATGCCTGAAACACCTATATTTTACCCTATTGAGCACAGACACCATAAACATGTGCAATCTCTAGAGCACAGTTTCCGAACTGCAGTCCTGGAGGGCCAAACACCATTCAGGTTTCATGCTGTCCCTAATAAATATGCCTGTGCTTCATTATTATGTGCCACCCCCATTGTATGCAAATGTATCTCATGCATATTCATTAGGGACAGCATAAAAACCTGAACAGTGTTTGGCCCACCTGGACCGGAGTTGGGAACCTCTGCCCTTGAGCAGCGGCCAACAGAGGCATAAACACCCACACCCACAGGCTCCACTATCCAAAGCCTCATGGAGAGTCAGGCTGTTGGGCCCTGTGCGCAGCAGCATCTCCCAATACTAGCACTTGCATACCTTAGCAATGCCGCCCTAAACTTCGGAATACGTTACACATGTATCAAAAGGTTGCTATGATTAATGGCAGATAGCAATTCCTAAGTTAAGCACAATTTGCTGATAGAGCTGCATCATAGCAACCTTTCTGATATCTGTAGAGTGTGTTTCAGTTTTGGTTTCTGACAGTGTTTACCATCCCGGGGAGTGACCCCAACATTATTGCGTACCATAGCCATGCCTGCACTGTACCCAGGACTGGTGTGGTGGCCAGGGCTGCCAAAAGCCTCTATATTTGCATAATGCTGGCATAGGTGTGGGAGTGTGTGTCTGTCTATCCAGTGTGTTGTGGCTGCCTACACCTTACTGAGCCCACACTGCTTGCACTGTTTCCAGTGTTAGCATGCCAATGTGCATAATGAGGAGCAAGGTACTGTGGGTATGGCATGGACAGGGTGGCCTAGGCAGGATGCATCTGCATAGGGCAATGGCTGGGACATTGTAGTGCCCGGCCACCACCTGCATGGACAGGGTGGCCACAGCATGTCCTGCTGGGAGGTCACTCTCACCCTGACTGTGCAGTGACCACTGCATGGCTAGGTTCCCCCATAGTGCTTTATAGTACTTCTTTCATGTGATATTTATGGGTTTCTCTTTTCTGGGGCCCAATCACTGACTTATCTGCTTGGTGTGTGTGCATGCATTTTCTCCAGGAGCATGCACTATGAACTAGCTAGCAGATTGTCTGCAGTTAGTATGTGTGTGGCTGGAACACCTTGCAGGGTGCAGTGGCTGGAGACTCACTGTGTTTGCTGCTGGAGAATGTCAGATAGTGGTGGGGGCAGCTGAGCATTTCCAGGCCTACTGTCTGTCTTATGGATGTGTACAGATCTGCACTGACTGCCCTGTAGGGGTGCCTGTTCCCCAGCAGGATTGGGATTGTGGGTCCCCCCTACTGTCACCATTGCAGGGATGTAGAATGTGGATCTTTTGTTGGGAGATACTGTCTCCCACCCTGAGCCCCAGAGAGCAGGTTTGGCGGTGCTGCATAATCCGCCCATGGGTCCAAACACCCCCCTTCACTTAAATCATGTGACCATTGCACCCACACAGGATATGAACTATTCTGGGTACATCATAGTCCACAAGGGCTAGACGTGACTGGGAAATACTGATGGACAAAGGCATGTCCTAGGTGTGTTTGCAAAGACTACCTATCATACACTGGCACTGATGATGACCTGCAGCATAACCTATCGCAGCTAAGCCAGGTGCTGCGGACCTGGTGCTGGGTGCCCCACCTCGCACTCAGGGTGAGCACAGTACCCGCACAATGTGACGGTCTATAGCTACTCTGTGCCAGTAACACACACGGTCAGTTCCCCCTTCCAGGCCGAGGTTCTGTGGAGGTGCATACCCCATCTTGTGATCATCTGTAGACTGCTGATTTGCATGTGCAGTGCATCATGGGTACGGGTGGGTTAACCCTATCCTGGTAACCACAGCAGGCAGTTTGTGTGGTGACCTTCTGTAGCCAGCCAGGGGTTTGTTAGCAGTTGTAGAGATGTAGCCCACTGGTTACTTCACTGACTGTGGAGGCAGAGGTCATGGGTTTCATCCCACTTTGGTGCTATTTGATAGGGCTGCCTGAGGCATTTCCTTTTTTAATTTAAATTAGTGCTGCCAGCAAAAACACCCTCACAGTGCTGTAACCTTAAGGTGCCTCATAAGGCACTCTATAAAGCGCCTTATAAGGTGCCCTATAGGGAACATTATAAGGTGCCTTTGCGGACAGTGCACTTTATAATGTGCCCTCTGGAGTACCTTATAGGGTGCCTTATGCGGCACCTTAGGTTACTGCACTGTGAGGGTGTGTTTGTGGCAGCACTAATTTAAAGTTAAAAAAGAAAATGCCTCAGACAGCACTGATTTAAAGTAAAGGGTAGTGCCTCAGACAGCCTTACTCATTAAGCCCACTGGGGGATCAAACTCATGACCCCTGTTTCATCAGTCAATGTAGTAACCATTATGCTATACCTCTGTTGCTATGTTTGCAGATCAGCGCGCCTAATTAAGGCTAATGCGCGTTAACGTGCCACGGCTCCCTATATCGCGTGATAACAGACTTTATCGCGCAATAACCTGGAATGCTACCTTAAGACCGGAACGCCCACTACCTTGAATGGCATTCGTCACAGTAAGACTGCAACTAACGCTGGTAAAATTAAGATGGTTTAGTAAACATACCCCTAAGGAGCACATTTACTAAACTGCACTAACTGTTAGTGTGGGGTTCCCCATCTGCCAAGCATGCCGCACTAAGAAGCATGTTTACTAAGGTGTGAACCGGTAGCACATGATTGAGTCGCCAAATCAGCACTAAAGCCCATGCTAATATTTGGGGGCATGTGTATCCATTGCCCTTCTAATATTGCGATGCTAATGGGCAGCACCACGCTATCATGCAAGTGCACCCATGCTAATGGCTAACTGTGAAGTGCCATCAATGTCTACATTATAGGCTAACCCATCCAGTCCCCTTCCAATCACATGCTAACTGGTTATTGCAGGATTATTAGTGCAGGGCCTCATGCTGTTAGCGTGGCACCCTTAGCCCATGCCAAATCCTGCATGACCTGTTAGCACACCTTAGCAAACATACCTTTGGGTGTGGACTGAGCAGGTTACGGGTGGAATGTGGGCGTTTGCAATTCACCATGGTTAGCGTGGCTGTTATGGGCACACACAAATTGTAAATGTTGTTGTTAGTGCAGGTGCACTTCACTCCAGTATTAAGTGCATCCACATGCCTGATTGCACAATTGCACATGTTAGGAATGCATCAACAGTAGGGGGACAAATGCAATGTTCCCTCTAATTTTCTGTAGGCTGTGTGCGCATAAAATATCAGCTGTGCAGCTTTTGAAGGAAGGTTACATTTTTGTGCGCCACATAACGACACTCGGAGTTATATACTTTAAAACAGGGCCGGCCCGTCCATTGAGCAAGAATGTTTTTTGCACAGGGCCCCGCGTTTCAGGGGGCCCCGCGCAAAAAACATTCTTCAGCATCCCAAGTTTTAAAAAAAAAAACCAAACCGGGTGCTTCTGCCGCGGCAGCAGCAAGAGCTCTGCCGCGGCAGCAGCAAGAGCTCTGCCGCGGGGCCCCCCCCTGCCCGGCAGAGCCTCCGTGCATCCTCAGCAGCTTTCTTCATGTCCAAAACGCGGGCTTCTTTCAGAGCCGCGAGAGTTTCCTTTCTCGCGGCTCTGTTAATCCCGCCGAGGGTGATGGGATTTCCCATCAGCCCCGCGGGATTAAGAGAGCCGCGAGAAAAGAAACTCTCGCGGCTCTGAAAGAAGCCCGTGTTTTGGACATGAAGTAAGCTGCTGAGGATGCACGGAGGCTCTGCCGGGCCGGGGGGGGGCCCCGCGGCAGAGCTCTTGATGCTGCCGCGGCACCCCACTTGCTGCTGCCGCGGCAGACCCAGCCATTTTGGTTTTTTTTTTTATTTTACTTTGTACTGATCGGGGGGGGGTGGTTAGGACTGGGAATGGGCTATGGGAGGGGAGGCTAAACTGGAAGTGGGCTGATGGGGGGGGTGGTGAGGACTGGTAATGGGCCGGGGGGGCTGGTTAGGACTGGTAATGGGCCAGGGGGGGGGGGGTGGTTAGGACTGGTAATGGGCCATGGGGGGGAGGCTAAGACTGGAAGTGGGCTGATGGGGGGGGGGTTAGGACTGGTAATGGGCTATGGGGGGGGGGCTAAGTGGGCTGATGGGGGGGGGTTAGGACTGGTAATGGGCCATGGGGGGTGGAGGCTAGGACTGGTAATGGGCCATGGGGGGGGCTAAGTGGGCTGGGGGGGTTAGGACTGGTAATGGGCCATGGGGGGGGGAGGCTAGGACTGGTAATGGGCTGATGGGGGGGGGGTTAGGACTGGTAATTGGCTATGGGGGGGCTAAGTTGGCTGATGGGGGGGTTAGTACTGGTAATGGGCTATGGGGAGGGGGCTAAGGCTGGAAGTGGGGGGGTTAGGACTGGAAATGGGCTGATGGGGGGGGTTAGGACTGGTAATGGGCTATGGGGGGGCTAAGACTGGAAGTGGGCTGATGGGGGGGGTGGTTAGGACTGGTAATGGGCTGATGGGGGGGGGGTGGTTGGGACTGGTAATGGGCCATGGGGGGGGTAGGACTGGAATTGGGCTGAGGGGGGGGGGTTAGGAGTGGTGATGGGATATGGGGGGGCTAAGACTGGAATTGGGCTGATGGGGGGGGGTGGTTAGGACTGGTAATGGGCCATGGGGGGGGGTTAGGACTGGTAATGGGCCGGGGGGGGGGGTTAGGACTGGTAATGGGCTGATGGGGGGGAGGGTTAAGACTGGTAATGGGCCATGGGGGGGGGGGTTAGGACTGGTAATGGGCCATGGGGGGGGAGGCTAAGACTGGAAGTGGGCTGATGGGGGGGTAGGACTGGTAATTGGCTATGGGGGGGGCTAAGACTGGAAATAGGCTGATGGGGGGGCTAGGACTGGAAATAGGGTGATGGGGGGGTTAGGACTGGTAATGGGCTATGGGGGGCTAAGACTGGAAATGGGCTGATGGGGGGGTAGGACTGGTAATTGGCTATGGGAGGGGGGCTAAGACTGGAAATAGGCTGATTGGGGGCTAGGACTGGAAATAGGGTGATGGGGGGTTAGGACGTAATGGGCTGATGGGGGGTTAGGACTAGTAATGGGCTATGAGGAGGCTAGGACTGGAAATGGGCTGAGTGGAAGGAGGGCTTGAACTGCAAATAGCTGATGGGGACGGGGGCTTGGAATGGAAATGGGTTGTGAGGGGGAGGGAGCTAGGACTGGAAATGGGTGCGGGGGGGGCTAGGACAGGAAATGGGCTGATGGAGGGGCTAGAATAGGACTGGAAATTGGCTGTTGGGGGGTGCTAAGATTGGAAATGGGCTGTGGTGGGGGTTTGGATTGAAATGGACTCATGAAGGGGCTAGAACTGGAAGTAGGCTCATGGGGGGCTTGGATTGGAAATGGGCTGAGTGGAGGGGAGCTAGGATTTGACATGGGCTGATGGTGGGGCTAGGAAAGGACTAGAAATGGGCTCATGGGGGGCTGGGATTGGAAATGAGCTGATGGAGGGACTTGGATGGGACTGCAAATAGATGGGGGAGCTAGGACTGGAAATGGGCTTATGGGGGGCTAGGACTGGAAATGGGCTGATGCGGGGACTAGAAGGGAGCGGATGCTGGGTGGGACTGGAACTAGAATGGAGCTGATGTTGGGGGAGGATTAGAATGGGATGGAGCTGGGAGAGTGAAATGGAGAGGGAAAAAATATTTTGTGTGGGAGGGAAGACAAATCTACAATTGTCCGGATATTGGGAGAGTAAGTGGGGATTGAGGATGGAGGGGTAAAATTTGAGTGGATGAAATAGGAATGAGGAAAGAGGAAAAGGAGAAAGATTAGTATGTTAAAGCAGATGTAGAGATAGAGAATGGAAAAAAACTAGAAGAGAGAAGAAAAGACAAATGGACAGCAGACGATGAAGAATTAGCGGAAGACACGAAGAAACCAGAAGAAAGTGGCTGGAGCAATTGCAGCTGAAAAAAAATGCACAAAAGGTAGAAAAATATCTCTTTATTTTGAATTTATTAATTGGAATATGTCAGCTCTGGGAAATGTGCATCATTAACGTCTGCGCTTTGTTTAGTACAAGAGCAAATTAATGTATAGTTTTATTTCTACAGTGTTGTACATTCCAAGTTTGGCTTTTGGGATTCCCAGTTTAATTATTGTCTTCCTGTTTCTAAATTGTGATTCCTTGTTTGGTGATGGTCTATGTTCTGCATGTGTAACTGAGCTGAGGTGTTCTGTTTATATAATTCCTATTTGACATTGCCACTTGTTCTCTTTCCCCAGTAGGTCATGTATTGTTGTTCTCTGAAATGTATTGGTTTAATATTTGCAGCGTTTCCTTTTGATAGTTAGGGTATGGTGCTTTATGAGTCCTGGTAGTGCTGTTAGGATACGGCGGGTTTGCTATGGGTTCTAAATGGGCAGTGTTTGTAGTAGTTCCTAATGTGTCTGGCGGTTGGCACTGGATTATAGTAATGTAGAAGTCTTTTAGTCTTTCTTTATTCATACACTCATTAAGAGGCATGTTTACTAAAAGTTCGTGTATGGTAACATTATGCAAATATTTATGCAAATGAGGACCCTTATGCAAATGAGGCCCCGCACCGAGTCTCCGCACATGGCCCCGCACCCCCCTTGGGCCGCCCCTGCTTTAAAATTTGACTACACGTCAGAATACAGTATGTACACCACATTGATTGCACTAGAAAATATTGTAGAACTTGTGAAAACCATAAATACACAACAACTTTTAAATTTTAAGATGTCTGTGTTGTTTTCTATCAGAATCAGAACCGTAATTTTTGTGCGCTCTGTTGTAAAGTATGTGCGCGTGCGCGCGCACAGCTTAGAGGGAACAGTGGACAAATGCACATATCCCCTGAACATGGAACACTGCAATGTACCCTAATATGAAGCAGCAGCATTAGCTATTAACACAGGTGCACTTAACGCCAACAATTGAGGTGATATTAAGTACACCTGTGCTAATTGTAGAATTGATAGTGCATGATATGTACCCTTACTCTTACTGCAATGTGCAGTCAACTCCCACTCTCTACCCCTAAGCTGCTCAGTCACCACCCCAGCACATGAAGTGCAGCTAATGCGTGAATTCATATGCAGTAATACCATGCTGGCATGACAACAGTACAGACCCATGTTAACAGTTACCATGTGCTAATTCCTATGTTACTGTGACTGCCTAGGAGCACTTTAGTAAGAATGGCTACTAATTTATTTAGCTGTATTTATATCCCACTTTTCACCGGGTCAAAGTGGTCAATTGGGGGGATACATTTAACACGAGGGGATATGAGACACATACACTAATACTTACGGGGAACATGGGCAATGGAGGGTTAAGTGGCTTGCCCAAGATCACAAGGAGTGCTTATAGGACTAGAAATCCCAGTCCCTCCGGCCTGAGATTGCTGTCCCCAGGTGGGACTTGAACCCCCAGCCCTCCGGCTTGAAGTACCTTGTCCTAACCACTAGACCACTCCTCCCACTAATATTTTATGCCAACTAAAACAAACATAGTACTCTAGCCTATCCTAGTGCTGAGAACAGAAACATTTTTAGACTTTTCTCAAAAGATTAGTTTCATGTTTTATCACCAGCAGTGGCATACAAGGGCGGAGTGGTGTGTGTGGCCCACCCCAGGTGTTGGCAAGGAACAGGGTGCCCCCCCACCAGACCCTCACCAGGAGGCAGCACAGCAAATTTAAATCTGTGGATGGCTTGCCGCACTGCCTCTGCTCCAGACCCAGTGGCTTTTCTCTCCCAGCGAATCACGGGACTTGAGCCTGGAAGAGAAGAGCTGCTGGGCCTGGAGCAGAGGCATTGCGGCAAGCCATCCATGGCTGTCAGGTGAGTTTGCATCGCTGGCTCCACCATGTGGGCCAAGGGTTGCCAACTGGCCTGGCTGGTTTTTACATGGCCAGGCCGGCTGCTGGCAGAGATCTAAGATCGGCCATCAAAAGCCATTTTTTTGCTCTGGCTGCAGGACTAGGAGCAGCCATTACAGAAAATCAGCTTTTCAGCTCTCTTCTGGAGTCCTTGTCCCTCCCTCGGCACAGCCTCACCCTCTCCTCGGCTCCAGCTGCGGCTCCTGCTTCTTACAGAGCCGCGGCTGCAATAGCGCTAATAATTAAAATAAAACTAAAACTGGTGCAGAGCCTTCCGGCCTTATGGAACCCCTGCTGCTGCATCCCACCCTCAAAAGGAAGTTATGCTAGAGGGGGCAGGACACAGCAGCAGGGGTTCCATAGGGCTGGAAGGCTCCGCACCAATTTTGCTTTTATTTTAATTATTAGCGCTATTGCAGATATGGTCCTGTAAGACACAAGAGCCACAGCAGCCAGAGAAAGGAGGTGGCAGGAAGGGACCGACATGGGGAGAAAGGAGGTGGCAGGAAGGGAGCTGACGGGGGGGGGGGGTGGAGTGGGAGCTGGAAAGGAGCTGACATTGGAGAAGGTGGGGACTGGAAGGGAGCTGATGGTGGGGGGAGGATGTGGCTGAAAAGGAGCTGACAGAGGGGGGAAGGTGGGGGCTAGAAGAGAGCTGACATAGGGGAGGAAGGAGGTGGCGGAAAGGGAGCTGACAGAGGAGGAAAGAGGTGGCAGGAAGGGAGCTGACAGAGGGGGTAGGAGGTCGCAGGAAGGTTGCTGATGGAGGGGTGGCAGGAAGGGAGCTGACATGGGGGAACGTGAGGGCTGGATGGGAGCTGACATGGGGAAAGCTGGGGCTAGAAGGGAGCTGACAGAGGGGTGAAGGAGGTGGCTGGAAATGAGCTGACATGTGGGAAGGTGGTGGCAGGAAGGGAGCTTACACAAGGGAAGGTGGGGCAGGAAGGGAGCTTACACAAGGGAAGGTGGGGAGGAAGGGAGCTGACGGGGAGGAAGGAGGGGCAGGAAAGGAGTTGACTGGGGGGAGCTTGGGGCTGGAAGGGAACTGAAAGCGGGGTGAAGATGGGGACTAGAAGGGAGCTGACAGAGGGGTGAAAGAGGTGGCTGGAAGGGAGTTGACATGGAGGGAAGGTGGTGGCTGGAAGGTAGCTTACATGGGGGAAGGTGGGGGCAGGAAGGCAGCTCACATGGGGGAGAAAGGAGGGGGAAGGAAGGCTAGCTGACAGAGGTGGGAAGGAGATGGCAGGAAGAGAGCTGACACGGGTAAGGGGGGAAGGTGGGGGTGGAAGGGAGATGATATGAGGTGAAGATGGGGACTGGAAGGGAGCTGACAGAGGGGTGAAAGGAGGGGGCTGGAAAGGAGCTGACACCTGTGGGAGGGACTGGAAGAAGCTGTCATGGGGATGGGAAGGAGAGGGACTGGATGGGAATGGACACCACTGGCAGTCCTGGAAATGCAAGAGGGTTGACATTGGAAGGTAATGGGAGGGGAGGACTGGAAAGGAGGCTGATACTGGGGAGGGTTACTGGGACTGGAAATAGGCTGATGTGTACAACCAATGCTGGGTATTCTGTTAGCATGAAATTTCTGTTTAAGAATGTGTAGCAATCTGACTTGTTCAGTTTGCACATTACCCTCTCTGCAATTATTTTTGGGGGACAGGGGGTGGGGAAAGGACAGGGCAGGGGTGGGCATGGGCGGAGCATGACTAGCCACAGGTGGCAGGTTTTTCTCTTTCAAAAAGTTGGTAACCCTCTGTGGGCCTGATGGCGGGGGGGGGGGGGGGAGGGAAGATGCACCGCAAGAAAATACAAGAAAAAGTCTCAAAGGATTTCTGTACCATAAAGAAACCACCAGCCAGTTTCAAGCACCCAGAAAACTACCATTGTATTTATTTGATATCACTGCATGCACTTGTAGTGCATTGTCTAGATTACTGGCAGTCTCTACTGGCTGGGGTCCCATAGTATCAACCTAAAACATTACAGCTTATACATCATATAGCAGAAAAGGTTCCATAAAATTCTAGGAAATATGAATATATGATCCCTTTGCTATATGAGCATCCAAAATTCAGTGTGTGCCTTTGAGTCCGTGCTGACTCCTGGCGACCCAGTGGCTCCTGGTTTTTTTTGGCAGTGTGACCAGAAGTAGATTGCCAGACCTTTCTTCCAAAGCAATGGAGGGTTAAATGACTTGCCCAAGGCCAAAAGGAATGCTAGTGGGGAAAAACCCTGGTCTCTTGGTTACCACGGCAGTGCTCTAACCACTAGGCTTCTCCTCCACTTCATTTCAGCATCACTGGCTGCCAATATGGAACTGGATCAGGTTTCACATTTTAACATTGGCTCATTATACCGATTATATTGGGATTCCCATGTATTTAAATTCTGTTCTATCCCATATCACCCATTTCCAAGGCAAATTTTCTGATCAGTCCATCAGTAACTAAATTAAGTTTAGCTCCTTCCTTCAATACTGTTTTTAGTTATTTAGAACTACGATTAAGGAATCCATACAATAATTTTAAAACCAGGGTAAAGATATGACTTTTAATTAGGCCTTTGCAAGAGCTCTGTGAATTTTAATTTGGTAGTTTTTGATCTAACTCAAACTGGGTATTTATTATACAGCAGGGAGCTACAAATTCTTTACCATCTGCTTCACCGTAATGTTTGTTTTACAAGATGATATTGTCGTGCAATTCACTCCCCTTCCTTTTGTGGCTGTCTGGTATTGAATGTCTAATTTCATGGTGCTTGGTTAAGATGTTGAGTTCATGCTCTAATATGCATTGGTTCTCAAAACCTCTATGATGTTGTAATGGAATAGCAGCCTAAGAAATCACGCTGATAAGTAAATAAATAAATAAATATATAAAACACTCAACCTGTTTTTCTATATCCGAGTGAAGTCTATCCTGTTCAGTAAGGGGAGTTATTTTAGAAGCCTTATTTGTATTTTGTACATGTATGTACCAGCACATAAACATACAAACTAGATCAAAATGCAAACGGACATTTTAGAAGGATGAAGTGGGATAATTTCTTAATCCCCCAATGTTTATTTCTTCCTTCACATGTCAATGAGGTAAGCATTGAGCTCTGGGGCAGTTTCTCCAAATGGGTTTTTATTTTTTATTTATTAGACATTTGATATACCGCTTAGGCCAAAAGGCATTAAAGCGGTTTACAATAATATCATTTGAGGAAATAGGAAAGGAACGCCATTATTAGACAGGACAGAATAGACAAAGAAACAGGCAAACAGATAAGAAGAGGAGATAAATAGAGACAGCAAGTTACCACAAATGCAGGCATCATGATCCAATCCATACTATTAATGCGCATCGCCCCGGTCCAACGCCTAAGGGCCACGCCAAAGGGCCCTCAGGCGCGGGCCCGCAAGGCGCAGGCGCGCCCCTGGAACCGGCGGTTTTACGGCCGTTGGAGCAGGCTGATTGATTGGCCTGAAGAGGAAGGGGGAGCTCCCGCTCTCACCCCCATCGGGAACGCTGGCTCTCCTGCACGCCCCTGGAACCGGCGGTTTTACGGCCGTTGGAGCAGGCTGATTGGCTGGCCTGAAGAGGAAGGGGGAGCTCCCGCTCTCACCCCCATCGGGAACGCTGGCTCTCCTGCGCGCCCCTGGAACCGGCGGTTTTACGGCCGTTGGAGCAGGCTGATTGGCTGGCCTGAAGAGGAAGGGGGAGCTCCTGCTCTCACCCCCATCGGGAACGCTGGCTCTCCTGCGCGCCCCTGGAACCGGCGGTTTTACGGCCGTTGGAGCAGGCTGATTGGCTGGCCTGAAGAGGAAGGGGGAGCTCCCGCTCTCACCCCCATCGGGAACGCTGGTTAGTTTTGTGGATACCATGACTGTCATGAACCTCACTTCTAAGTCAGGGTATGTGGAGTGTGATCTCAGTCTCTCAAATTTACTGCTAATGCTCAGCGTAGTACTTGCTTCGTGCCAAAGAGAGCCCCCTGCTGGAGTACATATGATGTCACATGTATGGGGGTAGTTTGTCAAGATGTGCTTCGAAATTCTTCTTTATTAAGCCTGTGGCTCCCAATACGATGGAATATCTTTCTGCCACATTTTCTTGGTCTCTGACTGCATTTCTTGGTATTTCAGGATCTTCTGCCTCCCCATGCGAGTCACAGAATAATCACTCAGACCCAACATCTCTATTATCAATGCCATTCTGGTGTTTTTCTCTGTTTTAGGTTTTTAAAATAATCGAGATGCACATGTAGGTGCCAATGTAAACACATGCTTGTTGTGAAATGCTGGCATATACAGATGTGAGCTCCCAGTTTTTACCATGTGTATGTTTGTGAATGGCGTCTCTTGCTGCATGTAGATGTACATCCCGATTCATTCTTGCACTTTGCTTCTAGGATTTAAAACACACATCCATGGTGAGATGTGGAGTTATGTCGCCTTTCCATCAGCCTTACGTGTGCCCACCTTCTTTTAACATTGACATTGATCTGCAGACATTTTCATTTGGACACCTCTGCGCATTGATCTGCAGACATTTTCATTTGGATGCCGCTGCAACCACATAAAAGGCCTTTCTAAAATGTGCCTTCATGGGCATGCAGCGCCTAAAAAAGTTTAGTTCATTCTCATTTTAAATTTATTTTTTCAGATTTTGGGACCTCTTTTCATGTTTGTTTTATTTATTTGTTATTTCCTCGTGCATTTGTGAATGCTGGAACGATGTTCAGCATGCAAATCTTTTACATAGAAACAGTATACATATGCACAAGCTATTTGCATGCACCTTAAATTTTTAGGAGCCCAAGGAACTGAATGCATTTTCTGGAATGCCCACCTCTTATGTACATGATGGGACAGAACCTCAATATCAATCTTGCAACATCATTTTTTTTTTTTTACATATACTCCGCATTCATATAATTCCTCCAATGATGAGAATAAAACAAAGCTAGGATGTTTCCTCTTCCAGGCGACCATACAAATATATTCAAATTCTCATCTCTCCTCAGTAATAGTAACACAGCATCCCTTCAGTGTTAGATAGTTTGTGAAACAGCACAAAACCCTGTAAAAAGATCCTCAGAAATTATATAGCCAAACTATCATACCAAAATATCATGAACTCCTAGGATTCAGAGAACAACAACAACAAACTGTACCTATGCAAAGACAGCACTGCAAATATACGCGTATCAGGCCCTAGGACACCAATTCAGTTCCTATTGGAAAAAAAAAACAGAAGCCGCCAGCCTGCTACACATCTACATCTTTGGGTGTAATCTTTTGGAAATAATGATGATTGCTTTCTCTGATCTACGTGTTTCCTCTTATAGCTTCAGCCACAAGGGCTGCTTCATATTAAAAGCTGGCTGTTTGTGCCACCAGGGCGTGCAGGGCAAACTGCCATCCATCTTTTTTTCTAGACTTTACTGTCTTTAAAGTGCTGTCTAACCCTCTGGTGAAAGCATGATGTGAGACAACTTCTGGAATATTCTATGAGGCACTTAACACCTGCCAAAATAGTCTACCACTTGGTTTTAGTTTTGCTTCTTTTGTGTTATTCTGCTCACAGCATGGCTTGTCATCGGTATCCTGTTGATGTAAAGCTGTTGATACAGGTACTGTATGGTGGTTTTTCCCATAGTCACCTATTTGCTTGTGAAAGAAAATTAACTTAGATGCAAGCTCACTTTTGCTGAAAATAATTTCTTCCCATCTCCCTCTGTAAATTTGCAAAATACGTTAATGCACTTACTGTCTGAAACGGTGTGTGACAGCTCTCATTACCACCTACCTTAGAAACTCTGTAATTATTTCTCTATTATCTCTCATGTGGCTTTAACAGTTATTAATTTGCTTCAGCAGATTTTCAGCTAGTGAAGAGACAGAAGTTCCTAAAGCGATGGGCAATAAAGGCAACCCCAAGATGAGCAGTTGCAAAAATGAACAGTGACAGACTTTATTAATCACTGCAATGAATTAATAGTGCAGAGCTAAGATAAGAATCATCCTATTTATTGACTGAAGGAAAGCAGATAGGATCTTTTTCAATGTATTATCTGGGTTCATTACATACTCAGTCAGATGTACTATATAACAACATAGGGCCTGATTTTCATTTAGGCAAGCTATGCGCCACGTCGGCACATAGCCTGCCCGCCGATCCTCTTAACCCAGATCTTCATTTCAGTGGCGATGGAAGTGAAAATCTGGGTTTGATTGGACACACCGGCAGCCACCGAGGCTAAGCAGGTAGCAGCGATTTTTGATGCTACCCAGTTAGCCCCAGCGCCTCAAAGATAGGCAAGGAAAATACTCGCCTATCTTTATGGCGCCAAGGGCTAAGCGGGTATCATCAAAAATCCTGCTACCTGCTTAGTCCTTTCCTCAGCCCTCGCTCCACCCCAGAATGCTCCAAACACACCCCGATGTGAACCGCACAGCATCTGGGCGCGTTAGGGACTTAACCGGGATTTTCCAAATGCACTACCTGTGTAGGTGCCTTTGGAAAATCCCAGTTAAGGCATTTTCGCAGGTAACATGGGCAGATACCCGTGTAAATGCCTTTGAAAATTGGGCCCATAGAACATAAGAAATGCCATACTAGGTCAGACCAAGGTCCATCAAGCCCAGTATCCTGTTTCCAACAGTGGCCAATCCAGATCACAAGTAGCTGGCAGGTTCCCAAAAAGGTACACAGATTTTACAATGCTTATCTTAGGGTAAGCAGTAAATTTCCTTGGTCCTTTTTAATAATGGCTTATGGACTTTTCCTCCAAGAACTCATTCAAACCTTTTTTAAACCCGGCTACACTAACAGCTTTTATTACATCCTCCGGTAACAAATTCCAGAGTTTGATTACTTGTTGAGTGAAAAAATATTTTCTCTTATTAGTCTTAAATGGGCTAAATTGTACTTCATTATACTTCATTATGTGAAGGAGTTAACAGTCGATCTGCGTTTACCTGTTCTACTCCATTCATTATTTTATAGACCTCTATCATAGCTCCCCTCAGCCATCTTTTTTCTAAGTTGAAGAACCCTAACCTTTTAAACCTTTCCTCATAGGGGTATCCTTCCATCCCCTTTACAATTTTGGTGGCTTTTCTCTGTACCTTTTCTAATTCTGCTATATCCTTTTTAAGGAAGAAGACCACCACCAGCACCAATGAGGCCTGATCTCTCCACCAGCTGCAGGAAACGTGGTAGTAAGCTCCTCCTTCTGCAGCCGCTTCATCAAGCCTTCATTGGCCTCATAGAGCAGAAAAATCAGTAAAGTCTGCTTCACAATAAAAACAGTGTGATAGCAAAGTGAACTTTGTGAAATTTTCTGCCCTCGCAAATAGTAAAATGTAATGCATAGAGGCACATTTCATTATGCGCATCCCAGCCTCTGTGCGTCCGGTCAGAACTGGACGCACAGAGATAGACCCGATTCTGATCCCGTGGGGCATGTCTAGCTGTGATCCCCGGCTGCTGACCACTTTTGTCTTTCCCTGCAGCCCAACCCCTGATTTAGCCTCCCCTGGGCAGGGTTGGGCTACGGGGAATCTCCTGCACTCCTCACCTTTTATGATCCTGGCCAGGCCTCCTGTCCTCTGAGGTCTAAAGGGACTTATTCTACCTCTGAGGTGGAATAAGTCTCCCATCCACTTTGCTGGCCCTGGACGTACAGGGCCGCCCACTGCCCACCCTAACTCCGCCTCTGTACCGCCCCCTCCCACCCCCGTCTAAGCCTCCCCATACAAACTCCTTGTTTGTATGGGGAGTCTTAGTCAAGGATGGCAAGCCTGCCTGTGCACAATTTGACATCAGTGGAGATTTATTTATTTGGTTTCATTTGTATACCGCTACTTCCAGCGATCAGAAGCGGTTTACTCTACACATCAAACATTGGTTACATATGGTAAGAATCAACAATTTACATTTTCATTGAGGTGTACTTGACTGTACATTTATACATATTTACATTTTATATTGTTTTGCTTGCTTTTTTACAGATTTGAATATTGAAATTTTGTTTTCATTTATACAGTGTAAGGCATCTATATAGTATTTAAACAGTATGGGCCATGTACAGTTTTGTTTCAGTGGTTGCAATATATACATTTTGGTTACAACAAATCGGTTCTTAATACTTTTGTTCATTTGGGTTGCGAGGTTATGTTCATTCTGGATTGTTTATGTTAAGTTGTAATGATCCTGGAAGAGGTGGGTCTTTAGTTTTCTCCTAAAATCCTGTAGGTCGCTGTTCGATCTTAGTTCATTTGGTAGCTGATTCCATAATGTGGGTGCTGAGTAGGTAAATGCTCTGTTGCTTGTGCAAACTTTTACAGTTTGGATGTTAGTTGAGACGTGAAGGGTGTTTAAGTTGTGAGTCCTTCTGCTTCTGTTAGGGGGTTGTGTGGTGATGAGGTTGGAGAGGTAGGATGGTGCTATGTTATGTATCAGCTTGAATATAGTTACTAATAGTTTGTATTTTATGCGGGCTGTAATGGGAAGCCAGTGTAGCTCAATTAGTATAGGTGTAATATGTTCGGTGAGTTTTCTGTTGAGGATAACCTGGCTGTGACGTTTTGCGCCATTTGCAGTATGTTAAGGGTTTTTTTTTTTTTTTGGCAACCCTTGGAGAATGGCGTTACAGTAGACTAGGTGGGGAGTTATGAGTGCTTGTGCTGCTGTTCTGAAATCAGAGTGCTCGATGATGTTGCATAAAGGTTAGAGGACCCTTAGTTTATGGAATATTGCCAGGTTAAGCATCCGAAGATGTTTCTCCATCCTTAGGTTTTTGTCGAGTATTACTCCTAGGTATTTTATTTCATTCTTTATGTTGTAGGTGTTGTTCATGGTGATTGCTGATGGAGGGTTGAAATCTGTTTTTTTGGAGATGTACATTACTTCTGTTTTCTTGTGGTTTATGGACATATTGTTTTGCTGTAGCCAGGTTTGCATTTCATTAAGGCATTCCTCTAGCTGGTTGTAATTTGGATTGGTTGAGTCCAGTTGGGTGTAGATCATAATGTCATCTACATAAATGTGGTAAGTGACCTTGTGCTTCTGAAATATTGTGCAGACCGGTTTAATGTATAGGTTGAAGAGTAAGGAGGACAATGCTGAGCCTTGTGGTATTCCCTGGGTTTGGGGGAATGCCTTTGCTATTTCCTTATTGAATTGGACTTGTTGCATTCTGTTCGTTATATAGGATATGAACCAGTTTAGGGGGGTTCCTGTTATTCCTATGGATTCCAGCCTGTTGATGAGGGTTCTGTGGTTTACTGTATCAAATGCAGCAGATATATTTATGAATATTAGAATGTACATTTTCTTTTTATCTTCCAAGCCTTTGATCAGTCTATCTAGTAGAACTAATAGTAAGGTTTCGACGCCATGGTGTTGGCGGAATCCGTATTGTTGCTCATCGAGTGCGTTCATGGTGTCAACGTGGTCCTGTAATTGCTGCTGTACTGCTTTTTCAATAATTTTGGCTAGGATTTATATACTTGAGATTGGTCAGTAAGAGGCTGGGTTATCTTTTTCTAGAGTTTTGTGTTTTAGTATGGGTCTTATGAGGGATTTTTTGAGTTCGGCTGGCATGACTCCTTGCTGGAGTGATTGGTTTACTATGTGTGTGATGTATTGGGCAACTTCTTGTTTTGTTGCCTTGAGCCAGGCTGCTGGGCAGGGATCTAGTGGGGAGGTTGTAGTGTTTAGATTTGTGATTATGTTTATTATTTGCTTGTCTTCCATCTCGTAGAATGCGTTCCATTTCTTGTTCCTGTCCGTGTTCATGTCTTGTTGAGATGGGTGGTCAGCGTCCAGTTTAGGGTGCGGTGTCCGGTTGATGGTGGGTTGAGTTTGCTGGCATAGTGGTCAGCTAATGTTTGAGCTTTAGTGGCGTCAGTGGTGTTATCTTCATGGGAAGTTTTGGTGAGGGATTTGATGAGTTCCAATAGTTCTCTTGGTCTGTTCAGTGCCTTGTTGAGTATGTTGGTATGATGGAGTTTTTTTGCAAGGTTGATTTCGGTTTTGTATTTTGAGAGGAGCGTTAAGTATTCAGTTTTGTGTTCGAGGGTCTTCTTCTGTCTCCATTTTTTTTCTAGTTTCCTTAGGTCTTTCTTCATTTTGTTTAGTGTTGTTGAGTACCATGGCTTGGTTTTGGTTTTCTTTTTAGTTTTCGCATTGTTTAGTGTTTTTGTCTTCAGTTCTGAGATTGATTCGATCCCTTCGTTCCATTGGTTGATTAGGGTTTCTAGGTCAGTGTTGTCAGTATTTAAGTGAGTTATGATGGAGTTTATTAGTGCTTCTTTGTTGAATTTTTGGAACTTCCTTCCGGGTTGCGTCCATGATCCCGTTGGGGGCTTGCTAGGTTTGGTGGGTAAGTATATGGTGAATTTTATCAGGTGGTGGTCAGACCATGGAACTTGAGCTATTTGTGGTGTTTGTTTGGTGTCTCCATCTTGCTGGTCTTTCTTGGGTATAAATACCATGTCTAGAATGTTTCCTTTGTTATGTGTGGCATCTTGTATTATTTGTTTGAATCCTAGTTGGTCCATAGCTTCTAGGAATGTACTTGCATGCATTGGTGGTGCTGATGTTAGGTTGAGGTCCCCTAGTATGATTTGGTATTTTTTGATTGTTGATGTAGAAATTGTCTCTAGTGCGGCAGCCAGGGTTTCGTGGTGTGAAGTGGGGGGTCTGTAGATGAGGCAAATTATTAGTTTTTTGCTTTCTAGCTTGAGTATCTCTATTCCATCGACTGTGTTTTGCGATGTGTTGGTTAGGTGTAGCGAGCCCTTAGCAACAATTAGAACTCCACCTCCCCTTCCACTGGCTCGTGGACAATTGAATATCTTATAACCTGTTTCTTGGCCACAGCAATGCTATACAACATTTGGCTGATGTTACAATGTTACAAAAGGGTGTACGTGCGGCCCACCACCTGAACACCTAGGACGTGTGGACACACACAGCTCTGTTGGATGTGTTCCAGAAACAGTGCTGGAACAGATGAGCTGGGCAGGAACACATGTGCCTGTGTGTGACAACAGTAATGTATGGGGTTGCAGACCAAAGAGGTGAACCACAACATATGTGCATTGGACAGATGACCCCAGACATGATCTGTGGCTGATTGTCCTCACACACCATGTACCTGTATGTCCATCTATCCCATTCTCCTGCACGTTGAGTGGGGTACAGACAGCTGCCAGTGAACCACAGACCAGGGAGGTCACACAACATATCCTACTGATGGATAAAAACACCAGATACATACATATGTCATATTTGAGCTGTGTAACACACACACAGCACCATCACGTCATCACCCCTCATGCACCCCAAATCCGTTTCAGTCTGGCTTGTGTCCGTTACATTGTACAGAATTGCTCCTGACAAAGTCCCCAATGACATGTTAATGCTAAAATTAAAGGGCCTGTACCCCATATGCCCCATTTCATCACCTCTCCGCTTCCCCAGACACTGCTGACCACACCCGTCACCCTGATATACTGTCCTCGCATGTCCAGACTGCCTCTGTACTAACCCCTTGCACCTCATATCTCACCCGTCACACCTTCAGTGTGTGTTGTGATGGTCCCACCTCCCCTGCATGCCTGCACCCATATGCTGGAACACAGGGATATGTCCTGTGTCTGCCTGTTTCAGAGCTCCATACCAAATGCCCTGTTGGGGCTATCTGATCCCCTGCTGCTCAGTTCCAACTGTATGCTGATGAGTGCCAAATATATCCCAACATCCCTGAATAGCCCCTGCCAATGCAGACCCTGAGCTATGTTTGCGTGTCTGTCAATGCTGGCTTGATGTCTCTACGCTGCCTGAAACTGAACCTGGCCACGACCCAACATCTCATCTCTCTCCGTAAACCCTGCCCCCATATTAGGTGTCTGTGTATAGGTTGCAACACATTGCTGCACATTGATACGCAATGTAGGGGTTGTCTGTGACCCCTCCCTCTCCTCCCCCACACATACGCATCATGTAGCTAAGACTTGCAGTGTCATTCCAGATAACATGAGCAATATCCCCCATCCTCGCTGAACACACAACTAAAACGTGAATGCACCCCTCAGTCACTTCCAGATTTGCTAACTGTAACCTACACCTTGCTGTTATCCCCTTGAATCAGCTGTGTCTGCCTCAAACCAACCAACACGCCGCTGCATGACTCATCATCTGCCGGCTTCACCATGACCATAAAACTGCTTCTGTCGAATCACCTCACTGGCACACAATCCTTTTATGCATCCAGGTATAGGTTACCCCGCTGAGCTAATGATGCAGTACCTTCCCTCCAGAATATTAACTCCTGCCAATACTAATACCACTGAGCATGTACATATTGTTGTCAGTTGTGCACAGTGCTGTACACAAACATGTAACGCACAGTCTGTGCTAATCAGTGTATGTTATGTGCCCAATGCGTCAATATCCCCCATCATGGCATCCACACGTCTAGGCAAACGGTGCCACCTACGTCCCGCTATCCTACTGCTGACCACACACCACACTCCGTTTATCATGCTGCACCCACAGCTGGAACCAACAACCTGTGTGTGATCGCCAGCCACCATCCCCAATGCTCGACCAAGTTCCTTTGTAAGGTAACGTACCCACCTAGGGCAGGTAATCCAGTCTCGTCTGATCCCCGTGCATTCACAGTTATCCCTTACACACCCCACCTGTGTTCTCCCTGGACTAACCTGAATGCTCTGATGGGAAGGGAATGTCCTCCATATCTCTGTGTAGTGTTGCGTATGACTGGTACGGCTATATAAATGTTCAACAGTAGTAGTAGTACATATGTCTAGATAATAATGTTATATCCAACATATGCAGTACTTACATGAGAAGACCTCCGCAATCAGCTGGCACTTGGCTGCTGTGCCCTCATGTGTGTCACCATGGCCACGTACAGGACGGCACGTAGGATCATCTTCCAGATCCTCATTAATTTGGAGTGGGAGATCGTTCCTGAGAGCAATGTTGTGCAGTATGCAACAGGCCAGAATTATCTTTGCCACAGTCATGGGTTTGTATTGTAAGGCCCCGCCGGTCCTATGCAGACACCTGAAGTGACTTTTCAAAACGTCAAAGGTGTGCTTGATGACTGAGCAGCTGGAGGCATGGGCCTCATCGTACCTCATCTCTGAAAGGTGTCCGCGGCAGATGCACAGGGGTCAGCAACCAGGGATGACACCCATACCCTGCTTCATCTGTAGAGAAATAGTAGAAAGGTAAAGCAGAGGCTGAGCCACACACACATGCACACAAGCATGTCCATGCAAACCAACAGCACAGGCAGGTCGCCCATGAACATGTGACAGCACATGCTGACACACAACATGTATGTGGCAGCGTCTGGAGGTGTGAGACAGGGACCACGGTGTGGGGGTAAGGTGTGCAAACTACCTCAGCTGTAACCCAAATAAACACATGTCCAAACACCTGTAGCCGAAAGGTAGTAGTGCCGGCTGCAAAAACATCAGCCACACACATGGCAATGCACCCTTGACAAGGTTAGTGATGCACACATTTGCAAGCGTGTGACAGCCATGAGACTCCCCACACACATGGGGTGAAACGGGAAAAGGTCCCTTGAGTTGCCCCGGGAGGATGTCCGACATAACAATATACTGTTGAATATATGTGGAACATATATGTGTCCTGTACTATGCCCACACAAAGCACACAATGTGAAATGGCCAGATATGTCAGAGGTGAAGGTGCCACCAACACAAAACACCATACCAAAGAAGACCGTGAAGGGAAGTGTTCCCTGTAAAATAGTTATCTCCAAGTTATAATGCCCTGTTCAATGTAATTTCAGTTTGTTCAATGTAAACCGCACTGATGCAGAATAGCGCGGTATATAAGAGAATGTAAATAAATAAATAAATAAAAATAAAGTGCCCCCCCTGAACACACACACAAATGACACACAAACACAACTAGGGACACCTTGCGAACACAGACATGTGTGCCCATGTGTACCCAGAGAAAAACCATATGCACGTCTGAGCAGAGAAATACCCACCCAGCAGTATACAGTCCTCATATTGCCCTGCCTCAAACTGTCTGAATAGTGCTGAGTGATGCAGGACAAAGGAGTCATGGGTGGACCCTGCAAACCTAGGGACCACATTCAGAATATGCATATTTGCATCACATACAACCTGAACATTCAGGGAATGGTAATGTTTGCGATTGCAGAACACTGCCTCCCTGTCTCCAGGCAGGACCAGGGCAACATGTGTGCAATCAATAGCTCCCATCGCGTGTGGTATCCCCACAACCTCTTCGAAGGCCTGGTTCAGGGTCCCCCACTGTTGCCTAGTGCTGGGAATTCCAATTTAATTCCCCACCCGGCTGACCTTGGCATGCAGTACCTGGTGGAGACAGCGTGAGAAGGCGGGGTGGCTCATGCCACCCACTGCGGCCACAGATGACTGGAAACAGCCAGAGGCAAAGAAATGTAGGGCAGCCAGGAGCTTGACCAAACCCGGTATGGCATGTGACCGACCAGTCATGGGTTCGAGGTCAGATGTGAGATCCTCAAAGAGCTCCCTAATAGCAACTGTGTCCAGACAGTATAGGGAGATGACCTGGTCCTCACGCATGTCCTGGAGCTGGGCCCTAGGCCTGTAGAGGCGAGTCTGGTGAGGGCGCAGCTCGGCACACCTCCTGCACCATGCCGGCTCAGCCATAGCTTGCATGGCCTCCACAGCTGCAGGTCGGAGTTGCAGCGGGTCTGCACCATTGCCCTGTGCCACAGCACCGTGGACACCATCTCCCACGTCAGGCAACCATGGGTCCTGAGCACCCCCAACGCACCTGCAGCCATCACAAAGGCAGCCATCAGCAAAAGAGAGATACCACAGACAGAGGATTGTTCTTGCCTCTCCCTCGTCCCACCTACATCGGCCTCTACCTGTCCCCCAACTCACCTCCTTACCCTACACCTGCCACCTCTCCTCCCCCACCCCCTGCCTGCTCCTCACCTCATCTGCCCCCCACCACCCCAACACCACCTCTTGCCAGTTGCTCACCTCACCTCACCTCACCTGCTGCACCCCTTACCTGCTGTACACCTGACAAATACCTCACCTCGCCTGCTCTGCACCTCACCTACACAAAACCCTTGGCGTGTACCGCGTATGCATGACAGGTAAGTACCTTTCTTCCGGTGTGTGTCTGGGTGTGCGTTGTGCATGCGCAGCACCACAAATGCGGTGTCTGCACATGGTGCGCATGCGTGCAACGTCTGACCATGCCTGTGCACATGTGTTGCGTGGGGCTCCGCGCACACGTACGTGGCATGCAGGCATGGTGCCATGCACACATGACATTTGTGGGCGCCATCTGCTGCATGGGCACCCATTCATGGGCATCATGAACGGAGCCCCCTCATACAATGACCCCCTAACATGGCGCATGCACAACACATGCAGCACATGCTCTGCTGTGCCTGCACAAGTGCCGTGCATATCGCTGCACATGCACAGCACATGCAGCACATGCTCTGCTGTGCATGCACAAGTGCCATGCATGTTGCCGCGCATGCGCATATTGTGCACATGCCCCGCAGCGCATGCACTGATTGCACACATGTGCGTAAACCCATGCCCCCTACAGAAAGGCATAAAAAGGCCACCACATGTGTTAAACGCCGAGGGTTTTATGTAGGCGAGGTGAAGAGCAGCCGTGGAGAGCAATTGGTCAGGGTGATAGCAGGTGAGGAGAGGTGAGGTGAGCAGCAGGGGTGTAGGAGAGGAGGTGTGGTAAGGAGCAGGCGTGAGGGAGAGGAGGAGAGGAGAGGAGCAGGGGAGAGGGAGAGGGAGAGGAGGTGTGGTGAGGAGCAGGCATGAGGGAGAGGAGGGTAGACAAGCAGGCGAGAGGGAGAGGAGGGTAGGCGAGCAGCAGGGGAGGGACTATTAGGCAAGGACTGGGAGAGGTGGGAATGTGTGACCGGGAGGGAGAGGCCACAGGGAGCAGGGAGATGGAGCGACAGCCCATGGCAGGAGGGGGCTCATACTGCCTTTTCAAGGCAGGATGCTGAAGGTAGGTAACAGAATTGACAGGATTTCCCCAGGGAGTTGAGATAACATTCACACTGACATCCCATGTGCTCCCCAAGATGATGGCTCCATGGCACGTAGTTCTGTATGTTTGGTGGGACTCTGTGCCATGTGAGCACCACTTCTTGTGGCATGGGTCATCTGTTGCCATCCATATACCCCAAGGAGACGTACAGCACCCAAGCCCTATCCCTGATCACCTAGACAGCTTACTCTGCGGATCCCTCATTCATGGTGATAGTACCTAGTTTATGTAGTGATGGTAGGCAGGACTGTGAGTCAGGTGTAGAGCAAACAGAGCCCCCCAGATATATATCTGCTTGGCATGAACCCCACGTCATCCGGCCAGTCCTATACGACCAGTACACAGATCAATCATTGACACAATGAATTACAACACAGTACCATGTGTCATATCTGGGATCCCCACGAGCCTTCATCAGGAACATTTCCTGCAGTGAGGATGGATCATGGGACACACAGACGTACACATGGTAACATGTTGCTAGTCTTCACATGCAGACCTGATCTGAGGAGTGTTCTGTTGAGGCACACAGGAAATGTGCATGGGTCACGGTGGGCGGTGCGACACATGTCTCACACATCCCTTTGTGTTTCACCCACAGGCACACGTCAGGATCTGTTGGCCCTACGGGATGATGTCAGCCAACTGCATGACACAGCTGAGGTGATAGCAGCGGCACTACTGTGTATAGCAAATGCCCAGGAGGCCATGGCTGGGTGTCCCCAGCAGCTAGCCGCAGCGCCAGAGGCGGTGCCAGCAGAACCGGCACAGAGGGGTGGTGTGGGACGTGGTCACCGTGGACGTGGGCAGCGATGCAGGCTCTGATTGTGGGGAACAAGATACTCTAGCTGTACCAATAAAGAAAGCTTAACCTGTTGATACCTCTGTGCACATCTCCAGTATCTCTCACTGTGTTCCCCTGGTTACCCTGTCCCCCATGTGGTCACCTGGTCACATGTGCCATCCCAGTTCCCTTAAAGGTGGTGTGTCTGCAGTAACACCAATCAGTGCACATACATTATAACATGCCCTGTATGCCATGCTCTTTGCCATTTGTGCACACCTCTACCTCTGCGTGGGGGTATACCCTTCCTCACCCGTCAACCAGGTAGATGTTGTTGGTAATTCCTAGATGTAGGGATATGTCACTCTCTCACCCCCCATATCCTCTACATTATTCTCATCACATGTGTGACTATTCTCTCTGGCACACACCAGGGCCTAGGTGGACTGTGAGCCACAGATGCTTGCAACACAAACAGGCCAGGCAAAGGAAACTAGCTACAGTCAGTTGCTTCCCCCCCCCCCCAGCATGTGTTGGGTGCCGCAGCTCCTCCGCCAGACCAACATCCACCTGTCTTGGCCTCACCATCTATCCCCCTGTCATGCTCCTGGGTACAAAAAACTGGTCTATTGATCAAGCTATTACTGTCAAAGTACTACAAAAATGTATTATTTGCTCGAATGTTCACCACTTGAAACTAGTAGGACATATTGTAGTTGTGTACCAAAGTCTCAGTTAAAACATATGCAGCTATTTGTAAAAGGGCTTCATTCAAAATTCACCACACTTACTAGCGCTGCTGTTTACATCAATGACCTTTAATGTACACTTCGACAATTGTCATCTTTTTTTCTTTTTCTTTTTCTTTTTTTTTCTTTTTTCTGTAATACCTGAAGATTGGAGGATCGCCAATGTAATGCCAATTTTTAAACAGGGTTCCAGGGGTGATCCGGGAAACTACAGACCAGTAAGCCTGATGTCAGTACCGGGAAAAATGGTAGAAACCATCATAAAGAACAAAATTACTCAGCATGTAGATAGTCATGGCCTAATGGGAGACAGCCAACATGGCTTTAGACAAGGAAGAACTTGTCTTACTAATCTGTTATGTTTTTAGAAGGTGTGAATAAACAGGTAGAGAAAGGTGAGTCGGTTGATATAGTGTATCTGGACTTTCAGAAAGTCTTTGACAAGGTCCCTCATCAGAGACTTTTGGCAAAACTAAAGAGTCATGATTTATCCCCCTGATTTCCCTCCCTGATACCGCCCCTGGTTATTGTCCTGTCCTAGCTTAGTTGGTCTTGCCCCCCCTCTGTTTGTCTTTGTTAGTTGTGCTGTCTGCATTCTTTGTTTTTATTTTGGTGTTAATTATTGGTTAGTGTTTGAATATTGTCAATTGGTGGCTGTTTCTATTGCCTATTATTGTTTGAATTTTTATTGTTTTTAACTTGTGTTATTTGAATACTGCTTATTGTTTTAACTCGTGCCCGTGTTTAATTGTTATTTATTATTGTTTGTACAGTTTTGTGCTATTCTTTTCTCTCTTTCCTATTATTTTTGGCGTTCTTTTTCCGTAGTTTGCAGTGCTGCCTTTTATTTGTACACCGCTTTAATGTTTTTTAACGTAAGCGGTCTATCAAGTGTGGAATAAAGTTAAAAGTTAAAGTTAAAGGAGGCAGTGTACTATTGTGGATCAGGAACTGGTTAAAAGATAGAAATCAGAGGGTAGGGCTAAATGGCCAATTTTCCCAATGGAGAAAGGTGAATAGTGGTGTAAACCAGGGATCTGTGCTGGGTCTGTTGCTTTTTGACATATTCATAAATGACCTGGAAAAGGGAATAACGAGTGAGGTTATCAAATTTGCAGATGACACAAAACTACGTATTTAAAGTTGTTAAAACCCAAAAGGATTGTTGAAAATTGCAAGAGGATCTTGATAAATTGGAAGTCTGGGCATCAAAATGGCAGATGAAATTTAATGTGGACAAGTGCAAAGTTATACACCTGGGGAAGAACAACCGAAATTATGATTACACGATGCAAGGTTCCACATTAGGAACCACCACCCAGGAAAAATATTTAGGCGTCATTGTGGATAACATGTTAAAACCCTCGGCCCAGTGTGCAGCGGCGGCCAAGAGAGCAAATAGAATGCTAGGTATCATAATGAGAGGAATGGAAAATAAAACAAAAGATATTATAATGCCTCTATATCGTTCCATGGTGAGACCACACCTTGAATATTGTGTGCAATTCTGGTCGCCGTATATTAAAAAGGATATAGCGTTATTAGAAAAGGTTCAGAGAAGAATCACCAAAATGGTAAAGGGGCTGGAAGGATACTCCTATGAAGAAAGGCTAAAAAGGTTAGGGCTCTTTAACCTGGAAAAGAGACGGCTGAGGGGAGATATGATAGAAGTCTATAAATTAATGAACAGAGTGGAACGGGTAAACGTAGATCGATTGTTTACGTTATCAGAATATAGAAAGACTAGGGGACATGCATTGAAGCTACAGGGTAAACTATTTAAGACTAATAAAAGAAAATATTTTTTCACTCAACGTGTAATCAGACTCTGGAATTTGTTATCGGAGGATGTAGTAAATGCTGTTAGTGTAGCTGGGTTTAAAAAAGTTCCTGGAGGAAAGGTCCATAAACCATTATTAAGAAGGGACCCAGCATATCAATGCTTGACCCAGTACAAGCATTGTGGAACCTGTGTCTTTTGGGGAAACTGCTAGGTACGTATGGCCTAGATTGGACACTGTTGGAAACAGGATACTGGGCTTGATGGACCTTGGTCTGACCCAGTATGGCATATCTTATGTTCTTATGTACTCTGTGCCAGTATCATGCACTGTCAGTTCGTCTTTCCAAGCTGAGGTACCGGAGAGGTGCAAACCCCATTTGGTGATCAGCTGTTGACTGCTATTCAGCATGTGCATTGCATCATGGGTACTGGTGGGGTTACCCTATCCTGGCACTCAGAGCAGACAGTTTGTGCGGTGACCTGCAGTCCTTCTGTACCCAGCCATTGCTGTGACATACACCATGGAGGTATAGCCTACTGGTTAATACAAAGCCATGCTCTGCAGTGATCATGGTTTCATTTCCTCATTGTTCTCTCCTCTCATGCATGTCCTACTCAAATAGTGTGCATGCCTTTAACAGTCATATTTTTGCAGATCTGTGCTGCCAGCCCATAATACCCTCGCTGCAATTGCCAACATTCCCTCGGTCCGTCTATCTGCGTCTGTCAGCTGTGTAAAGTCCCATCTGCCTGTGCAGACTACCACCCCATGTCCTGCACTGCTACCCTTTCCTGCATTGCGCCTTTTCATGCTTGTCTTGCCTGTGCCTCATCTGCATGGCACCACCACTCCTCTTTCCACCCATCATTGTAACTATCCTGCCACCTCGTCCTCCACTGGGGGACACGTATTCCCTTCATCTGCTACCAACTGTCTTTCCAGTACTTTACATTGCCAACACCCTGTGCTGTGGTACAGTTACCCCCACTGTTTTTGTCATCAGTACTGGCAGCCACATGGGATGCCCGCAGATATGGCAGGTCCAGCGGCTCCCAGCTCTCCCTCCTTCACTCACCTGTTCATTGCCTTTCCTGAGTGCTCTATCTAGTGTTAGGGCTACATTTGTCTCTGTTCCTCACATGTCATACATGTCATCCTGAGGCACTTTGCAGCCCTTAGGGCACACTAACCTAGGGCACCGTAACCTTGTTAGGCAACCTTAACCTATGGTTCCATAGCCCAGGGTGCCTTCTACGGTGCCTTGTCCAGGGGTGCCTATTACGGCGCTTAGCCTAAGGAGCCCTATAGGGTGCCTTATGGGGCACCTTACGAGGCACCTTATGAGGCATCCTTTCAAGACATCCTTACAAGGCACCTTGTAATGTGCCTTGTAAGGTGCCTTATAAGGTGCCTTGTAACGCGCAATAGTCTAAGACGCGTTGTAACATGCGTTAGCTGATACGGCTTGCTGTAACGATGCACTGCCCATGCCTTTATATGGGCATCTGTACCTTTACCGCGGAACCTAATGCGAGTGACATTACCGCAGTTTAGTAAACATACCCCTTTGTCATGGGGGAAACCTTGCAATGAAGGGAGGAGGGAGGAGTGCTCTAGTGGTTAGGACAAGGTATTTCGGGCCGGGGGTTCAAGTCCCACCTGGGGACAGCAATCTCAGGCCGGAGGGACTGGGATTTCTAGTCCTATAGGCACTCCTTGTGGTCTTGGGCAAGCCACTTAACCCTCCATTGCCCATGTTCCCTGTAAGTATTAGCGTATGTGTCTCATATCCCCTCGTGTTAAATGTATCCCCCAATTGACCGCTTTGACCCGGTGAAAAGCGGGATATAAATACAGCTAAATAAATAAATAAATGATGGAATGATGATTACATCAAGCTTAGCCAATCAATTTCACGATTGAGATCAAAAGGGTGGATAGTGTTGAGCCGATAGATCCATCGTTGTTCCAACAATTGGATTTTAAAAATACGATCACCTCCACAGGGGTCCAAGGGAACATGATCCAGCACTGTCCACAAAAGATCTTCAAATGAATGTGACAATTCTAAACAATGTTCCACCATCGGTGCTGTACGAAGTTGTGTTCGCAACCACGAAGCATGTTCATTTAAACATATCTTGATAGTACGAGTTGTACGACCAATATAAATTAAATGACATGGACAAACTGTAAAATAAACCACAAAATCCAAAATTTAACAACAACAAATTCAATCTTTAACGTCGGCCGCACACACGGCCGGCTGGATTACCAATAAAGAGATGCGTTTTCTTAACATTCAGTTTCCTAAGGTACCGTTTTTTTATACAGTACCCAAGATACACAAATCTATTAGCCATACTCCAGGCAGACCCATTGTTTCTTGTAGGGGCTCAGTGTTAGAGTCATTATCACAATTTTGTGAAATATTTTTAAAGCAGGAGGCCATGTTAGTAAAATCATTTATCAAGGATTCTTTTGATTTTCTAATGCAGTTGGAAAGTATAGAACATCTAATGGATGAAATTTGGTTGGTTAGATGTTTCTGCCTTACCAACAAGAGGCCCTGCTTTTATTAACCACTCTTTTCAATCATGCTCCTTCATGGTTGCCCAAACAGTTTTTGCTGGATTTAATGGAACTTGTTCTTCTCCAGGACCAAGCAGGAAGTCAGTCCTCACTTATGGGTGACATCGGCACCGATGGAGCTGCCGTGCGGAGCATTTCCTCAGCTTTCTATGAAAGCCTTTGGGAATACTACACGCATGCGCGGTCCCCTTCCCACCTAAAGGTGCCATCTTGCTCAGTCTCTCTTTTTCCGTGGAGCCCTTCGGACGTTTGTCCTAGTCACCCGGAAAAGTTGACGTTTTTTCAAAGATTTCTTCGCTTTTTTCTCCGAGTTCGACGCCAGTTCCCCTTCCCGCCGGGTTCGGTACACCGGTATCGAGCCTGTTTTCTATTTTTCGGTTTTTGCCCTTCGTGGCTGGCGTTCGCGCCCTTTTTTCTGTTTTTCCCTGGAAGGCCGGTCTTTTGACCTCGCGGGGGCCCTTTTTTCCCCGATGGCTTCCTGTGGTTTCAAGAAGTGTGATCGGTACAAGAAACTAATGTCTCTCACCGACACTCACGACTGCTGCCTTTGGTGCCTCGGCCCAGATCATGATCCCATGATCTGTGGCCCATGTGGCAAAATGTCCACCAAGGCACTTCGAAGCCGTCAGCACCAGAAGGAAAGGATTTTTTCGGATTCTGCCTCCGGCCGGGCCCGGACCTCGTCTAAGGCCTCGACGTCTCGGGAGTCTGATCCCGAGCATCGCCGGGGTTCCTCAGACAGGGGGTGCCCCGACTGGGAATGCAAGAGGAAGAAATGGCTCGTGAGGGCGGCGTCAGAAGAGGTCCCTGGTTCCTCGAGGGCCAGGTCTAAGACCCCCGACCGCCGTCCCGGGCCTTTGGAGCAGGAGAAGCCGTCCAAAGTACCTCGTGTAGAGCCGGAGACCGTCGGACACGTAAGTCCTGTAGTCCTCATGGACTCTCCTCCGAGGGAGCCGACGTCGGGCCCGGCGTCTCCGGGGCCCAAGTCGGTGGCTGCTGAGTCTCCTGAGCTTGGACTCAGGCTGACAGCCTTGGAGTGCAGATTGTCTGCCTTCATGGAGCATCAGCGGGTACTGATGGCAAGCCTCACTGGTGCATTGGCCCCGACCACCGGGACATCGACGTCGAAGTCGACCCCGGAGACCGAGCCGATACTCGAGACCATGAAGGCTCGAAGTCGTCCTCGGTCAAGGTCTCCCTCGACCTCCCGCTTGGAACCGAGGGCGTCAACGCCGGTGCCTTCAGCATCGTGGTGGGTGCTACCTCGACCCACGCGGTCAGAGCCCCTCGACTCCTCTTCGGATGAGTCAGCATGGGAGACGGAGGATGAGGAGTCCCCCGATACCTTCTGGACTCGGTGCGTCCCGTCAGACTCACCGCAGTCCGAGCCCCGGAGTAGGTCCCCACCGGAGGACACCTGGTTCTCGGAGTTCGTGCGGGACATGGCCAAGGCCTTGGCGATTCCCGCAGACCCCGAGGAGGAGCCTCGAGCTGAGGAGCTCGAGGCCCTCCAGTATGACTCTCCTCCGAAGGAGGCCTTTACTGTTCCGGTTCCTCCGATGCTGAAACGGCCCCTCTTCCAGATGTGGGAGGCACCAGCCTCGGCGCCGGTCTTGAGCAAGTGGGTCGATTCCATCTATCGACTCCGTAAGAGCCCTGGCTTCCAAAAGGCACAGCTGCCGCACCATTCCATGGTGGTGGAATCGGCCATGCATCGTCTGAAGAGCCAGAAGATGCACTCTGCGGTGCCCCCTGGCAGGAAGGCCAGGAACCTGGATGCTTTCGGCAGAAAGTGCTTCCAGGGCTCGATGCTTGCTTGCTGTGTCCAGTCATACCAGCTGTACATGGGCATGTACCTCCGAGACCTGGAAAAGGAGCTTGCCAGGTTCTCTGCTGTCCTCTCCGGGGAACCTTTGCAGAGGTTCCAGTCTTTGTCTTCAGGAATCCAGGACTGTTCCAAATTCATGTCCCGAGCGGCCTCTGATGGCTTTGAGGCTTCGGCTCGTGTGGTGGCCGCTGGCATTGCAGCCCGACTCCAGGCATGGCTGCAGTCATTGGACCTTGAGCCTTGGGTACAGGACAAGTTGGTTGATGTCCCTTGCCAAGGTGAAAACCTTTTTGGCAAACCCATGGCCGAGAAGGCGGCTGAGCTCGAAACTGAGCACCTGACCAGGACAAGGCTGTCCAGAAAGACTTCTGCCCCTTCTCACAAAAAGAAGGGTTCGGGTAAAAAGTCCTTCTACCCCTGAAAGGTTTCTGCCTACAAACCTTTCCCTCAGTACCAGGCCTCCCCAGCTCCCCCTCAGGGGCAGCAGGCCAAGGGGCAGGGACATGGGCCCCGTAGGCAGAAGGCCACCAAGCCTCCGGCTCCTGCTCCTACCCAGCAGGGAGGGGGGTTTTGACTCCCAAGGCATAGCCTCTCCGCCCCGCTGCCCCATCCCTGCACAGGAGGTCGCTTAGCCCTGTTTGCCCATAGGTGGCCACCCATTACAGGGGATGCTTGGGTCTTAAGCATCATTCACCAGGGCTATATGCTTCATTTCCAACAGCTACCTCCTGTCTATTTTCCAGGAGAACCTCTGAGGCCTCTCCTGCACACCAACCTCCTTCTCCAAGAACTTCAGGGTCTGCTTCTGGACAGGGCGTTGGAGCCTGTACCTCCTCGCCTACAGGGGCGCGGGTTCTACTCCAGGTATTTTCTGGTGCCAAAAAGAACAGGAGATATAAGGCCTATCCTAGACCTCAGGAACCTCAACAAGTTCTTGGAGAAAGAGAAGTTCAAGATGCTTACTCTTGGAACACTTCTGCCCTACCTCCAGCAGGGAGATTGGCTATGCTCCTTAGATCTCAAGGATGCGTACACTCACATCCTCATTCATCCAGACCACAGAAAGTGCCTCAGGTTTGTGGTGGGAGGAAACCATTTCCAGTACAGGGTGCTGCCTTTTGGCCTAACTTCCACCCCATGGGTTTTTACAAAGTGCCTAACTATGGTGGCGGCCTACTTGAGGACTCAAGGGGTCTTTGTCTTCCCCTATCTGGACAACTGGCTCATCCGAGGTCAAACTTACCAGGAGGCCAGGCAGGCCACCTCCAGGACTGTCACACTCCTTCAAGACCTAGGCTTTGTCATCAACTTCGCAAAGTCCACTTTGCTCCCCTCCCAGAACCTCGAGTTCATAGGAGCACGGCTGGACTCTCTGCAAGCAAGGGCTTACTTGCCAGAGGACCGAGCTCAAAGGCTCATGTAGTTGGCATCCCGGTTTCTCAGTCTGCCATGGGTTCCTGCCAGGCTCTGTCTGCAACTCCTGGGATACATGGCGTTGACTGTGCATGTGACCCCCAATGCCCGCCTCCACATGAGGCCTGCACAGTGGTGCCTCAGAACTCAGTGGAAGAAGGCCACAGGGAGCCTGACAGACAAAGTAAGGGTATCAAAACCTTTCCTGAATTCTCTTCAGTGGTGGCTACACCCCCCAACTTGCTGCAGGGGGTGCCTTTTCAGGTGGCTGCCCCCACAGTGGTGTTGACAACCGATGCCTCCTTACAGGGCTGGGGTGCACACTGTCAAGGGAGCTGCACCCAAGGCCTCTGGTCCCCATGGGAAGCCACGCAACAGATCAACCTTCTGGAACTGCGGGCTATTCGCTTAGCCCTCAAGGCTTTTTCTCACTCCTTGGCCCACCAGTCTGTTCTAGTTCAGACGGACAACCAAGTAGCCATGTTCTAAGTCAACAAACAGGGCGGCACTGGGTACAGGCCTCTATGCCTGGAAGCACAGGCCCTTTGCTCTTTTTCCCTCAGGCACCAGATGTTGCTGAGGGCTGTTTATCTTCCTGGCCAGGAGAACTTTCTGGCAGACCGCTTAAGCAGAATTCTGCAGCCCCACGAGTGGAAACTGCACCCTTTGGTAGTTCAACAGATTTTCCTAAAATGGGGACTTCCATCCATGGATCTCTTTGCCAGTCCCCTGAATCACCAACTGCCCAGGTTTTGTTCCTGGCAACTGCATCCCCTAAGGGTGGCGGCGGATGCCTTCCTGATTTCGTGGTCCCAGGGCCTGCTATATGCGTTTCCTCCCATGCCTCTGGTGGCCCGAACCTTGTTCAAGATTCTCAGGGACAAGGCCTCAGTACTTCTGGTTGCTCCCAGGTGGCCGAGGCAGCCCTGGTTCCCCCTGCTACTTCAACTGGCAGTGGAGACATCCATGCCTCTGGGATTCCAACCCGACCTTCTATCTCAGGATCAGGGTTCCCTTCTGCATCCCAATCTCAAATCTCTCCATCTGATGGCATGGAGGCTGCAAGGGTAGTCTTGGCTCCCTGGGGTCTACTTCAGGAAGTGGAAGAGGTGGTCTTGGCCTCTAGAAAGCAATCCACCAGGAAAACATATGCCCTGAAGTGGCGGAGGTTCTCCTTGTGGGATCAGCAATGCAAGGAAGATCCTTTCGGCTGCACTGTGCCGGTAGTACTCCAGTACCTTCTGCACTTGTCCAATCAGGGCCTTAAGTCCAATTCTGTTCGGGTCCACCTCTCTGCTCTGGCAGCTCACCACTCACTGGTGGAGGGACACTCTCTGTTGGTTCACCCCTTGGTGTCCAGGTTTCTCAGAGGCTTACTATTGCTCAAGCCTCCTCTCTGTCCACTGGCCCCTGAGTGGGAGTTGAATGTGGTCTTGCAGCAGCTTACTCGCCCACCTTTTGAACCCATGGCCACATGCCCTCTACGCTTCCTTTCCTGGAAGACTCTATTTCTAGTGGCCTTGACCTCGGCCAGGCGAGTGAGTGAACTTCAAGCCCTGGTCTGTGACAGGCCATACACTCGCTTCTATAGGAACAGGGTAGTCCTTAGGACTCATTCTAATTCCTCCCCAAGGTTGTCTCCTCTTTCCATCTCAACCAGGAGGTGGTTCTTCCAACATTCTTCCCTAGGCCCCATGCCAGCCGGGCTGAGACAGTCCTGCATACCCTGGACTGTAGGAGGGCCTTATCCTTCTACCTTGAGCGTACGCAGGGGCATAGGAGGGCTACTCAGCTCTTCGTATCTTTTGACCCCAATAACTTGGGAGTACCTGTGTCCAAGCGTACCTTGTCCATCTGGGTGGCTGACTGTATCACCTGGGCTTACAGGGCAGCTGATCTTCCTTTGCAGGGTCGGGTCACGGCCCACCGTGTCAGGGCAATGGCTGCCTCAGTAGCTCATCTCTGCTCTGTACCATTGGCAAACATCTGCAGGGCTGCAACTTGGTCCTCAAGCCAGACTTTTGCGGCCCATTACTACCTGGAGAGGGAGTGCTTTCGGTCTGGCAGTGCTCCGGAATCTCTTTGAGGTCTAGGCAACTCCTACCCTCCAGCCCTCTGGTTGGGCTACCGGTGGAGGTATGTTTCAGTGAAATCCTTTCTCTGATGCTGAGGCTAGAGGGAGCTCATTTTTCAGCTCTGGGTCCCTGGTAGCCTGAAGCTGGGGAGTCCCATAAGTGAGGACTGACTTCCTGCTTGGTCCTGGAGAAAGAGTAGTTACTCACCTGTAACAGGTGTTCTCCAGGAGCAGCAGGAATCAGTCCTCAGAACCCTCCCTCCTCCCCTGGGAGTTGCAGTTGTACATAGTTTATTTTTTCATTTTTGTGTGCTGTTTTTTAGCTATGTCATTTGAATGAGAAAGATGCCACCTTTAGGCGGGAAGGGGACCACGCATGCGTGTACTATTTCCAAAGGCTTTCATAGAAATCTGGGGAAATGCTCCACACGGGGGCTCCGGCGCCGATGTCACCCATAAGTGAGGACTGATTCCTGCTGCTCCTGGAGAACACCTGTTACAGGTGAGTAACTACTCTTTAAGCACAATTATTTCCTTTTTGAAGAGGAATATTTTTTGCAGATATTTGGAGTGGTGATGGGGGAGACAGTAGCGTCCTCACTAGCCACATTACATCTAGCTGATATGGAAGAATGATTTATATATTCTTATTTATTTTTTCAGCATGTACTTTTCTGGTGTTGATTTTTAGATGACATTTTTTTCATATGGTCATCTACTCATGAAAAATTGCTTGAGTTTTTAAAGTGGCTTAATACCATAAAATTGAACATCCAATTTACTCCTCATGTCCATTATCAACATTTTGACTTTTTAGGTGTTACTGTCTATAAACACGCTGGGAGGTTGTTGTCAACTCTATTTAGAAAACCTTGTCAATGTAATAGTCTTTTACGGTATCATAGTTTTCATCCTGGTTCCCTCCGGAGGGGTCTTCCTTTCAGTCAATTCTTGAGGATACAAAGTTTATGTTCCACATTGGAACAGTTTCATATCTGTGCTCATGAATTGTGTCTTCATTTGCAAGCAAGCTAGCTGTAATTAAAAAAGCTTATAAATGAGCAAGCCATGTACATAGAGAGTGGTTACTGTTGGAACATCATTCAAATCCACAAATTAATACACGGGATAATAGACATTACAACTCTTCATCACAGGTCTCCACTTTGCAAGCATCTGAATCTATATTTGGTATATTGCCTTTCATGTATAACTCCTTTCTGGTGGTTAAAATATTATGTAAACATTGGTCAATATTGGGTCTTCATTCATGTTTGTCCAAACCATTGGTTATTGCCTATTCAAGGGGCCCTAATTTATGGGACATTTTAGTGTCTTCAGCTTTACCATGAGATCATTCCCCTCGATATTTGGGGTATTTGGGTTCTCACATGCTCTGTGGTCAGTGTTCACATTGTGCTTCAGTCCTGTCGGATTTGCAATTAAGTACGCTTTTACGTGATTATCCTTTAAAGCGTTCATGGCACACCACCTGTATTTTGGATTTTGTGGTTTATTTTATAGTTTGTCCATGTCATTTAATTTATATTACCCGTACAACTCGTACTGCCAAGATACATTTAAAAGAACATGCTTCGTGGTTGCAAACACAACTTCGTACCGTGCCGATGGTGGAACATTGTTTAGAATTGTCACATTCATTTGAAGATCTTTTGTGGACAGTGCTGGATCATGTTCCCTTGGTCCCCCTTGGAGGTGATCGGGTTTTTAAACTCCAGTGGTTGGAACAATGATGGATCTATCGACTCAACACTATCCACCCTTTTGGTCTCAATCATGAAACCAATTGGCTAAGCCTGATGTAATCATCAACCATCATTATAGAGTTTCCCCCATGACGTGGGGTTGTCCCTTCATGGTGATTGGGGTCTCAAAAGAATGCATGAGTTATCTCTCAACCAATCTGTTTAGACACAGACTTTCAAAAGGTTTTAAGTTGACATATGACGATTTTACTTTAGAGAAAAAAATGGATGTTTTCAGCATTCGAGAGGGATAAATCTTTTCTCCTGCTGTTTCATCTGACAAAAAATATTTTGAATAGACTTTGGGAGGTTCTGCTATTTTTGTGATTTTTTTTATTCTAGTAATCATGTCCTGGCATTATCCCAGTTTTTTAACTGTTTCCTACTATTTCCTTTTTTAATTAGTCTTGATTTATTTCATTCTTTTATATATCAAATTTGTGTGCATATATAGTCCAAAGCCAATTCACTGGCCACTTTTCTGAGAAAATATAGGACTTTAAGGGACTGAACTGCAAGAGTGTCAATAATGTAGACCACAACTATATATTCATAAGAAGATAAGTACATAAGATTTGCTATACTGGGTTAGTCCAATGGTCCACCAAACCCAGTATCATATTTCTAACAATGGAAAATTCAGGTCAGAAGTACCCGGCAAGATCCCAAAAAGGAAAAGCAGGACGTGTCAGCCTGTTCACTTTAATAGTGGTCTATGACGTTTTCCTTCTGGAACTTGGCCACACCTTGTTTAAACCCAGTTATGCTAACAGCTTTTACTACATCCTCCAGTAATGAAGTCCAGAGTTTGATTACATGTTAAGTGAAAAAATATTTTCTCTGATTAGTCTTAAATGTACTACTTTGTAGCTTCATTGCATATCCCCTAGTCTTTGCACTTTTTGAAGGAATAAACAACTGATTCACGTGTACTCGTTTCACTCCACTCATTATTTGGTAGATTTTATCATATCTCCCTTCAGCTGTCTCTTCTTCAAGCTGAACAGCCCTAACCTTTTAAGCCTTTTTTCATAGGGTGTACTTCCATTCACTGCATTTTTCTTAGCAAAAAAAGGTGCTAGTACTCATATGCAGGGCTCTTTCATCAATAAATGAGAACAACGTGTCAGTTTCAGTAGGCAATGAAAAAGGTGCCAGTACTCTGTTCCAACAAGTGCCCCCTCAAAAAAGCCCTGCTTCTGTCCCTTTTATCATTTTGCTCACCCTACTCTGTACCTTTTCTAATTCCGCTATATCCTTTTTAAGATACGGCGACCAGAATTGCACACAGTATTCAAGGTGTGGTCGCACCATGGAGCGATACAGAGGCATTATAATATCCTTGGCTTTATTCTCCATTCCTTTCCTTATGATTCCTAGCATTCTATTTGCTTTCTTCGCTGTCAATTTATGTTTCTGCAGACTCCCTTCCCTAATTCTTCATGCAAACATTTCTGATTGTTTCCTTTTATAGTGTTGGGTAAGTGCATTTAAATTGTTTAACATATGATGTTGAAAATCATTTATCACGTTATTTTGTGTACAGGACATCTATTTTTCCCATTAGAATTGTCACCTGATAACATCTATTTCTTAAATTTTTTTCCAAACTGTGACTGTCGCTATATCTGGTGTCCTATATTCACATGATACATTGGATTTAATTTCAAGTACTGTTTTCAGACATTTGCTTTGCTTCATTCCCATAAAGGAAGTAATGTTCTTAATGACCTGCTCTTTTTTACTATATTAAAGGTCTCTCATATTTCATTAGGTGACTGATCTCTCTGCTTGTCTAATATTATAATTGCATAGTTAAATGGTTAGAGTAGAAGACAATCAAATCTACTCTTTCCAGAACTGCTTGACTTCAGAGGTAATCTAGAGGGGGAAAAATACTTCTGCAACTATGTAGTTCCTGGATCCACACTTTTCTTTTGATTCTGATTCTGGGTCAACAACATTACAATCACTAGTATCTTTTTCTCTTACAAACATGATCAATCTGCTTTGGAAATTGCTTTGTACTGTATCTAAATGTTCAATAAATTCACCTCACTGAGTAAAGAATCCCTCTATCTGTAGGTTGTAAAAACTGTTTCCCCTTTTACTACTACTACTGCTACTATTAATCATTTACATAGCGCTACAAGGCATACATAGCACTGTACAGACACAGATAAAGATGATCCCTGCTACTCAGCACTTACAATCTAATCAAGACAGAGAAGATGAAAGATGAGAATAAGGGTAGAATGAGGAAGGGTAAGGAGACACGTAGAAGAACAAGGGATCAGACTCCCAAAGCAGCATCAAAGAGGTGAGCCTTTAGCATGCATTTGAAAAGGGGCAGGGATGAAGCCTGACATACAGACTCTGGTAGTTTGTTCCCGGCATAAGGAGCAGCAAGGTGAAAGGATCAGAGTCTGGAGTTGGCATTGGAGGAAAAGGGCAAAGAGAGAAGCAAGCCAGTAGAACTGCGGAGTTCACAAGGAGGGGTGTAGGGAGAGAGGAGAGAGAAAAGATAGTGAGGAGCAGTAGAATAAATGCATTTAAAGGTCAGAAGGAGAAGTTTGAATTGGATATGGAAATGGAAGGGAAGCCAATGAAGTGATTTGAGAAGAGGGATTATATGAGTATCTCAAGGCTGGCAAAAGATTAGTCATGCAGCAGAGTTCTGAATAGATTGAAGGAGGAGAGGTGATTCGAAGGGAGACCTTATTGATTTGGAGAGGAGCAGTACTGTCCATAAAATCATTTTGGGCCAATTTGAGTTCAGTGTAATTAAACCATTCCTGAGTCTTTTGTTTATTGCCTATTGTATAGTAAGGATTTATTTTATCGCCTCTCACTAGTTTAAGCAACGAGGTGATCTTTTTTAATAGAATTTTGAATTACATCCACATATTGATTGAATGAAAGAAATTATGGCAAAAAGTTCTAGAAGGCAATAAAAAAAGACCTAAGCAATTTGCTGTAGTCCCCAATTAACCCCACAATAAGGGCCAAGAAAAAAGAAAATAATAAAGAAACCAAAGAAAATACCATACAGCAAAGTCAAAGAGTCCTCTCAATAAGCCGGGATACTAGCGCTAACTTCAAGGACAGCCACCTGAATATTGGACACTTATGTTACAGAAAAAAAACATCCTTTCATTACATTGGCTCAAAAAATATGAACTGATTTACATCCAACATAAGCAAACATTTGCAAGGAAAGCATAACTTCATGGTTGCGCCAAGGCTTATGCCTTCCCAGCACTTCCTCTGGGTGTCTCTTGATACATCAGGAAATATATTTATTTTAGAGCCAAAGAAAAAACGGAAATATTCTGAAAATATAGTCTCATTTCTGTCATACTCTAAGGCAAAGCTTGTCAGCAGAGTAATCCTCTCAGTAATCAATTCCAAGGACATTTCAAGGAACTAAGTCAACTTTGCTTCATTGGTTAATCTCTTCCTTGGGAACCCATGTAGGTTCCTCCAAAAAGGTAGAAACTGAAAGATAATGGTCCCAAGCTATAGGAGGGATTGTCTCCACAGGCATCTTCAAAATCTTGCAGAAATATCTTTGCAACATCTCGATAGGACCTATTATAGAGCACTTAGGAAAGTTAAGGAATCTTAAGTTATTCTTCCTAATTTGGTTTTCCAGAAAATCCATTTTCCTATTCAGAATCTCATTTTCCTTGATCTGAGCAGTACTTATGGTCTGAAGAGAGTCAACAATAGTTTCTACCTGCTCCAACCAAGTTTGCACGTGCTTTAGCCAAGTTGTATGCTGACTCAGGACCTGCTCATATTCTGCTGCCTTGAGATTAACTTGATCTAGGTCAGTTTTAACCTTGCCAGCCAGTGGTATCAGGTTGGTATCCATACTCTTTACGGCATCCCAGAGCACTTCCAGTATTATCACAGCTGGTCTAACCACCACGGACACTGCTGGCAAAGGACACACGCCTCTCCCTGTCAATACTGGAGAGGAAGTGGCCGCTGGTATGGCTTCCACCTCCAGCACCTCACCAAAGAAAGTCTCCCCAATTGGTGCCAGGCTATCCATGCTAGGCGATGCTTATCCTGGATGTGGCAGGGCTGCCCAAGTTTCAGGGCTTAAAGATGACTCATTCCCACTAGCCTCTGCAGAAACTGCTGCATAGAATGCAGAACTTGAGAGCAGATCCTTGACAGGCAGGGGTTACAGGTGTGGAGGCAGATCCCAAAACCTTTCTCTTCCTCTTGTCATAGAGCCACAGCATTGAGAAGCTGATAATCAGATACAAGGCAGAATGTTTCTAGATACACCGCTGCTTATGACACCATCTTGGTCTCTGTACAATAAAACTTTAAGAGTAGAAAATATAAAAAGGGACTACAGTCATAGGAAAGAACAGCACAGCTTAGATATTTAAGAATCAAGGAAAACAGAACATATGTTCATCCATTATCAAGAGGCAGACTATTCCAGCTCTGGCACATAGCTTTAGTTTGAAGAGCCTTTTAACATATCTACGGTAAAAGACTGATATTCAAAGAAAGCTGACTGCCTGATCCAAGATGTCTTAGATTCAACCGCTTCATGTTGGATGCATTTTGTGCTAATGTTAGGATCCTAAATTGGAGTCATTTAAATTTAGGTCAGCTTTTTAATTACATGCATGTGAAGGCACATTTTAGAAATGATGTCTAGGTGCAAAATGAGTTGTCCAGGTCAAAATGTATGAATAAAAGCTGGCCAAGTACAGGTTTTGGCCCAATTTTAAGATCATAAAAAGAAGTGGTTATTTCAGTGCTGTAACATTCTTCTGGTGCACTATGTAGATAAAGCTTTAACGCACAATCTCTCCTTTCTGAACATCTGTCTTGACTCTCACGATCTCCAACACAACCCTTCTAAATCTCAAGTGTTATGGATAACTAGAAGACCCTGTTTGTATCTAGTACTCCAACTATTCAAGGCACTGCTATCTCATTGGTGAATTCTTTAATCCATATTGGTATTATCATTGCTTCTCATTTATTTTTTGACTACCAGGTTTCTTCCACTGTCTGGGCCACTTTTTACGTTTTCCGCCATCTATGTTCCACAAAACAAATTAGCTCATTTCAATCTTTACACATATTCATTCATGCCTTTATCACATCACGTCTTTATTACTGTGGCCTTCAGTCAGTCAAAAATACAGCTCTTTGCTTTCTAACATATGCATCATGTCACTCTCCTTCTCTTTCAGAGCCATTGGTTACCACTGTCTTATCACTTTCATTTTAAAATACTAATATTTGGCCATGAAGCATAATCACACTTGCTTGCTTAGTTACTTATCTACTCTCTTGACCCCCAATTGTCCTTTGCACATTCTACGATCACAGAACTTCAATCTACTGGGTATTGCCCCAGTTTCAAAGGCACAAATGGAAGCATCAAGCCATTCAGATTTTTACTTTCTGGCATCTTCCCTCTGGAACTCCTCACCCTTCCACATCAGAAATGAATCCTCTTATAAATAGTTCAAGGTCCTTTCTAAGACCTATTTTTTTTAAAGGCCTACTCAGGTCTCTCGGACTGAGAGGAGTACATCCAGAGCTAGTGATTTTGTATGCCTGATGTGTCCTCTATTTTGTTCTGCAGAGCCATCCTATCCTTTTTTGTTGCAATGGATTTATTTTTGTTTTTAATAATAATTCACAAAAATATTAACGATTTTTGATTCTTACACAGTTGCCACTCAAAAGTTCTTTCATGAAAAATAAATTGCAAGAAAGCTGCATTTTTGTAATAAAGCTTTGATCACAGTCCACTATACACAAAGAGACCAATATTCAAAGGCATTTACACGGTTTACAGACCTGTAAACCATCTAAATAATGCTGAATGAGATATTCAGTGGCACTAACATGGTTAGTGCTGCTACATGCCCCGATGTAACCGCTTAGCATCAGGGCATGTCATGGGAATTCTGGGGTGTTCTGGGACAGCACCAGTCACTAACTGGGCAGCGGCAGTATTGCACCGCTGCCCGGTTTGCATCCGTGGGTAAAAAATAGCCCAGCTTTTGATGTGCCTATCTTCACCCATGGAAGCTAACCAGGCAGCGGCTCAATATCACTACAGCTCGGTTAGCTTCTGCGGGCTTGTGGGATGAGCGGCAACCCCAGATATTCAATGCCGGAGCGGCATAGCTGTCCCAAAATAATATCCGGTCTGAAACTTTTAGGGGGTGTTCATTTCAGTTGGGAACCTAAAACATTTTTATGCATGCAAATCACTTATGTGCATTTGTACCTATGAATTTAATTAATTGCTTTATTTAGCTGTGCTTATATACCACTAAATCTGAGAATCAAAGTGGTTTACATGAAGCAACAAGGCCTAGGGTAGCCTTACATGGAAAAATAAACATTGGAACAGGAATAAGAAATTAATGGTAAATTGCGTAACTGTAAACTTTAAACATTTTTTGGAACATCTCGGAGTAACAGGATTCATGAGGAAGCGTGTGGGTGGGGGAGGGGAAGGAGAAGAGGTATCCACTGGAGTTTCTTAGTTCGCTGGGGGTTGTGAGTTATGTATTGTCATTAGGGAAGTACTCAAGGAACAGATGAGTCTTCAGGTTTTTTCTGAAATCTGTCAGGTCATTTGAGGCACGGAGATTGTCTGGGATTGAATTCCATAGGGCTTGTGCAAAGAGGAAGAAGGCCTTCTCTGATGTTGTGCAGCTGGTCTTGGTAATGAGTGCTGGTGTTGAATTTGTTCTTCTGTCTCTGCTCTTGGGTGTAATCAGTAACAGGAATTGGAGGTGGGTGGAGGAGAGTCTGTGGGAGACTTTGAAAATTGTGAGTATGGATTTGTATTTGATCCGGTCAGCAATGGGTAGCCAGTGCAGTTGCTTGAGAAGTGGAATTATGTGTTGCCTTCTTGGACATTGCAGAGAATGTGAGCTACTGCTACTACAACTATTAATCATTTGTAAAGCGCTACAATGCATACACAGCACTGTACAAACACATAAGATGACAGTCCCTACTTGTAAAGCTTACAATCTAGATAAGACAGACAGTACAATACAAAAATTAGGAAGCGGCCTCAAAGAGGTAATCCTTTAGCATGGATTTGAAGAGGGAGAGAGATGAGACCTGACGTAAGGACAGAGGAAACTTGTTCCAGGCATAAGGAATAGCAAGGTGAAAGGATAGAAGTCTGGAGTTGGCATTAGAAGAAAAGAGCAAAGAGAGAAGGAAGACAGAAGAGGAGCAGGGCCGGATTTACCTATATGCCATATACACCATGGCGTAGGGCCCACAGCTGGCAAGGGCCCACAAAAAGCTGCCGCGGCAGCATGGACGTTCCCGTGGGGCCCCCTCTGCCCTGCCGAATCCCCGGCTGAGCCCCTCCGTGCCGGCTTTGAGAGGCGTGAAGGGAGAGTGTCTCCCTCGCGTCTCTGTTAAGCCCGCAGAGGCTTAACAGAGACGCGAGGGAGACACTCTCCCTTCGCGCCTCTCAAAGCCGTTGCGGAGGGAGGGATTCGGCAGGGCAGAGGGGGCCCCGCGGGACCGTCCATGCTACCGCGGCCTTGGTAGCAGCCAGCGGTTTTGCTTTTTTAAAATTTCATTTTACTTGAGCCGATGGGGGGGGGGGGGGTAGGACTGGAAATGGGCTGGGGGGGTTAGGACTGGTAATGGGCTGTGGGCTGTTGGGGGGGTTAGAACTGGTAATGGGCTTTGGGGGGGTTAAGACTGATAATGGGCTGTGGGCTGTTGGGGGGGTTAGAACTGGTAATGGGCTATGAGGGGGGGTTAAGACTGATAATGGGCTGTGGGCTGATGGGGGCTGTCTGGTAATGGGCTATGGGGGGCTAGGACTGGAAATGGGCTGGGGGGGTTAAGACTGGAGGTGGGCTGATGGGGTTAGGACTGGTAATGGGCTGTGGGCTGTTGGGGGGGGGTTAGAACTGGTAATGGGCTATGGGGGGGTTAAGACTGATAATGGGCTGTGGGCTGTTGGGGGGGGGGTTAGAACTGGTAATGGGCTATGAGTGGGGTTAAGACTGATTATGGGCTGTGGGCTGATGGGGGCTGTCTGGTAATGGGCTATGGGGGGCTAGGACTGGAAATGGGCTGAGGGGGTTAAGACTGGAGGTGGGCTAATGGGGTTAGGAGTGGAAGTGGGCTGATGGGGGGTTAGGACTGGTAATGGGTTAAAGGGGGGGCTTAAACTGAAAATGGGGTGATGGGGGGTTAGGACTGGAAGTGGGTTGATGGGGGGGCTAGGACTGGTATTGGGTTGGGGGGTTTCTAGGACTGGAAATGGGCTGATGGGTGGCTAGGACTGGAAATGGGCTGATGCAGGGACTAGAAGGGAATGGATGCTGGGTGAGGCTGGAACTAGAAGGGAGCTGATGTTGGGGGAGGATTAGAATGGGATGGGGCTGGAAGAGTAAAATGGAGAAGGGAAAAATATTTTGTGTGGGAGGGATAAAAAATCTACAATTGGCCGGGTATTGGGAGAGTAAGTGGGGATTGAGGATGGAGGGGTAAAATTTGAGTGGATGAAATAGGAATGAGGAAAGAGCAAAAGGAGAAAGATTAGTATGTTAAAGCAGATGTAGAGAGAGAATGGAAAAAAACTAGAAGAGAGAAGAAAGGACAAATGGACAGCAGACGATGGAGAGTTAGCAGAAGACACGAAGAAACCAGAAGAAAGTGGCTGGAGCAATTGCAGCTGAAAAAAAAATGCACAAAAGGTAGAAGCATATCTCTTTATTTTGAATTTATTAATTGGAATATGTCAGCTCTGGTAAATGTGCATCATTAACGTCTGCGCTTTGTTTAGTACAAGAGCAAATTAATGTATAGTTTTATTTCTACAGTGTTGTACATTCCAAGTTTGGCTTTTGGGATTCCCAGTTTAATTATTGTCTTCCTGTTTCTAAATTGTGATTACTTGTTTGGTGATGGTCTATGTTCTGCATGTGTAACTGAGCTGAGGTGTTCTGTTTATATAATTCCTATTTGACATTGCCACTTGTTCTCTTTCCCCAGTAGGTCATGTATTGTTGTTCTCTGAAATGTATTGGTTTAATATTTGCAGTGTTGCCTTTTGATTGGTAGAGTATGGTGCTTTGTGAGTCCTGGTAGTGCTGTTAGGATACGGCGGGTTTGCTATGGGTTGGCACTGGATTATAGTAATGTTGAAATCTTTTAGTCTTTCTTTATCCATACACTCATTAAGAGGCACGTTTACTAAAAGTTAGTATATGGAAGCACGGAAGCGCAGACTACTGGCTGCACAGGTTGTTAGGCTCGAACAACAGGTGGCACAAGCGCGGCGTCTCCACGGACGCACCCCCACCTCCCACAATAGAAAGAAACTATGGGAACTATGAATTGCTCCATCAACGGGCAAAAAAATCCCTACTGTATTATAAATATAAGTTGTATTGTTTTGGTGATAAGCCCGGTAAACTGTTGGGGAGATGTCTGAAAGGTCAGCGAGACCCGCGATTAGTGGCAGCTCTCCGAGATGACCAAGGAAAATTACAAAACAATCGGACGGTGATTAGCGCCCTTTTCAGAGATTTCTTTCAACACCTCTATACCGCGGAGGAGACTGCCACTACTAGCATGGAAAACTACCTACGGCGACTAGATTTGCCCAAGCTGACCGAGGAGCAACGTGTTGGTTTAGGGCAACCCATTACCTTACAGGAGGTACAGCAGGTGATCTCGGCCGCGAACTGTTATAAAGCCCCAGGTCCCGATGGATATGGGGTTGAATTTTATAAGATATTGTCGGCTGGGGTGAGTCCCCTCCTAGTGGAAACGTTTCAGCGACAGGCGGTGGGGGGCGGTCCACGCTGGGGGGGCAATCAGGCATACATCACCCTGATCCCCAAGCCAGGGAAGGACCCGCTGAGGGCCTCCTCATATCGGCCGATCTCCCTGTTGAACTTCGATATGAAGTTGCAGGCAAAGATTTTGGCGGAACGGTTGGCGGTCCTACTGGGTGCTTTAGTTCATGAGTCGCAGGTTGGATTTGTCCGGGGGCGCTTCGCGGTGCGCAACTTACGTAAAATCTTAACGTCTATAGAGTGGGTGCAGCAGCACCAGCTACCTTCCCTCTTGGTGAGCTTTGACGCCGAAAAAGCGTTCGACAGAGTTAGTTGGCAATATCTTCATTACCTGCTACCGCTCTACGGCTTGGGGACTCCCTTTTGTGAGATGGTGCAGAGCCTCTATGTGCAACCTACTGCCCGGGTGTTATGCAATGGGGTTTTGTCAGACGCATTTTCTCTCTCCTGTGGGACCAGACAAGGGTGCCCGTTGTCACCTTTGTTATTCGTCTTGGCTCTGGACCCCTTAATTCGTTGCATAGAAGCCGACAGGGGCATAAAGGGGGTGGTGGTTGGGACCCATGAGTTCAAACTATCAGCCTTTGCGGATGACATGCTGGTCCACTTGTTTGCCCCCAGGGAGTCGCTGGAGCGGCTACTGAGGGAATTCGAGGCCTATGGCAGCTTTGCGGGGCTCCGCATAAACGAAGATAAATCGGAGGCCCTAGATATGTCGGGGCAACTTCGGGACAGCTGGCCAGTGGAATTTCCTCTAAAATGGGCGGGTCAGACTTTTGTGTATCTAGGCATCGTTTTGACACGTCTGCCGCAAGATTTATATTACACTAACTTTGAGAAAATTCTGAATGGGATACGCCACCAGATGCGAGCCTGGAATCCTTTACCACTGTCCCTGTTGGGGAGAGTGGCAGCGGTCAAAATGGTGATTCTACCCCGAATTCTGTATTGGCTGCAGACGTTGCTGGTTTGGCTGTATCGTCGCGACCTCCTGCGCGTGGAAAGGGAGATTCAGAGATTTCTATGGAGGGGAGCTAGGGCTCGTATCCCGATGAAGCGCATGATTGGGCCTTGGCGGGGTGGGGGTATTGGGCTGCCGGACTTGTGGCTGTACGCCTTGGCATGCCAGGCACGCCACGTAGGCGACTGGCTGGGCGAGACGGACTTCTATACACCGAGACATCTGGAGACGGCGGCGGTGGCCCCACTTTCCCTGTTGGGTGTTCTGCATGCGGAGAGTGCCCAACTGCCTACTAGTGTTAAGCGCAGTGTGATGATGACATCCGCGCGACGCACGTGGCAACAACTGAACTGTTATTGGAATCGGAATTGGAGGAACTCGAGTTGGCTTCCCTTAGGGGGTAATGTGAATTTTACACCCGGCTCTGAGTCCCGTGGGTTCCGGTCTTGGAGGGCAAAGGGGGTCCGGATGTTGGGCCACGTTGTGGGATTGTCTGGTGCCTGTAAATCGTTTTTGGAATTGAGTGCTGAATATGAGTTGCAGCCCCACCACTTTTTCGCATATCTCCAACTCTCTCATTATGTGACCTCGTTGCCCAGAGAGGGCCTTGAAGCGGACCGCTCAGCGCAGATTATTGAATTTTTTGGTCTCGGTGGGGATTCCCCTCCTTCGATATCGGGTTTGAAGACCCGACTGGATTGTTTTCGGGTACTGCCAGATTACGGACGAGTTGAGCAGGCCTGGGCAAGGGAAATGGTGCGGGAGGTCCAGGTCGGGTCCATTCAGAAGGCCTTGGCGCAGATTCCTTTACTGGTGGAAGGGGCACGGTGGAGGGAACTTCAGTATAAAGCCTTAACCCATATACCTTTTTCCCCCCGACGGGCCCTACGGAGCCATGTCACTCAGGACGGGTCATGCCCTCGATGTTCCGAACCTCTGGCGGACTTAGCCCACATGTGGTGGACATGTGGGCGCCTCCGCCCATATTGGGCACGTATCAGTAATTGTATAGCGGGGTTGCTGCAACAGCATTTCCCATGGACGGGGTCTTTGGTAATTTTGGATCAGCTGCACCTGTCTTGTCCCAGTGGGCGAGGGGCGCGACTCCTCGTGCGCAAAGCGTGCTTGGTGGGGAAAGGCCCAATTCTTCGTAGATGGCGAGAGCGGCTCCCGCCAACCTTCCTGGAGTGGCGCAATAGTTTTCACCAATTGATGCTGGCAGAACGTTGGAGAGCACGGAGCCATGTTAAACGATGGGCCACTTTTATGCTAATCTGGGAACCATATATTCAGAATTTGGGGCCCCGCTGCCGAAATGAAATAGTTAACGTAGGTCTCTAGAATATTAGAGCGCGCCGGGGGCGCCCGTGGGGATGAAGCGGGCGACTCTTCCTCCTGGGAGCGAAGCTGGCTGGTGTGCTGTGGATGGAGATGGCGAGGGGTTGGGGAAGGTGGGGAGGGGGGTGGGGGTGTTTTTCTCTTTTTTCCCTCTTATGTTTAGTGGGGGGGTATAGGAGAAGCAAATAAAAGTATAAAACACTGGTTTCTTCATAAGGCACGGTTTGTTTGCTGTCTTTGAAAATTACCTATGTAATTCACCCTGCGGCAGGGATAAGAGCACACCCTGCCGGGGGTTCTTTGCCTGATACTGTGTTTATTGTTATTTGTTGATGATCTATAAATAAAGTTTTCAAAAAAAAAAAAAGTTAGTATATGGTAACATTATGCAAATGAGGCCCCTTATGCAAATGAGGCCCCACACCCCCCTTGGGCCGCCCCTGCTGGGGGCCCACAATTTTTGTTGGCGTAGGGCCTCACTCAAGGTAAATCCGGCCCTGAAGAGGAGCAAAGCTCACAAGGAGAGGTGTGAGGAGAGAGGAAAAGTAATAAGGAGCAGTCGAGTGAATGCATTTATATGTTAGAAGAAGTCGTTTGAAAAGGATATGGAAATGGAAGGGGAGCCAGTGAAGTGATTTCAGAAGAGGGGTTATTTGAGTGTATCGAGGCTGGCGAAAGATTAACCATGTAGCAGAGTTCTGAATAGATTGAAGAGGAGAGAGATGACTCTGAAGGAGACCAGCAAGGAGGAGATTGCAGTAGTCAAGACTGGAGGTAACTAAAGAGTGGACAAAATTTTTTTAGGTGTGTATTCAGAGAGGAAGAGGCAAATTTTGTTAATGTTAGACAGAAAGAAATGACATGTTTCAGCAATCTGTTGAATATGTATGGAGAAAGAAAGAGGAGTCAAAAATGATCCCAAGGTTACTGACCGAGGAAACAGGAAGAAGAAGAGTATTGTCAGCAGTGATGGAGAAAGGAGGAAGTTGGGAGGAGGGTTTAGGGGGAGAGCTAAGAAGTTTGGTTTTAGCCATGTTCAATTTCAAATGGCGGTGAGACTCCAGGCAGCGATGTCAGATAAGCAGGCAGGGCTATGAGCTTGGAGTGCAGGAGAAATGTCAGGTGAAGATAGATAGATTTGATAGCCATTCACATAAAAATGATACTGAAAGTCAATGGAAGAGATGAGAACACCAAGAGACTGGGTATAGAGAGAGAAAAGGAGAGGTCCTACCAACTAAAAGAGGGATGGAAGAAGAGGAGGAACCACCAGAACAAACACTGAAAGAGTGATTGGAGAGGTAAGAAGAGAACCAAGACAGCACAAAGTCTGTAAAACCAAGAGAGAATAATGGGTTGAGGAGGAGAAGATGATCAACAGTATCAAAAGCAGCAGAAAGCTCAAGAAGACTAAGAACTGAGTAAGGCCTTTGGACTTAGCCAGGAACAAGTCACTGGAGACTTTGGCAAGAGCCATTTCAGTAGAATGAAAAGGATGAAACCAGAATGGAGTGGATCAAGGAGAGCATGAGAGGAGAGAAAATTGAGGCAGCAATGGAGAACTGCATGTTCAAGAAGTTTGGAAATGAGAGATGGAACGATAATTGGAAGGACCAGTAGGGTTGAGATGTTTTTTTTAGGAGAGGAGCGATCACAGCATGCTTGAAGGCTGCAGAGAAGGTTGCAGTGGAGAGTGAGAGGTTGAGAATATCTGAGATGGAAGGGATGATGGAGGAAGAGGTGGAGTTGTAGAGATGGGTGGGGATAGGGTCAGACGAACAGGTAGTAAGTTTAGAGGAGGAAAGAAGGGATGTTTCCTCCAGAGATTTTACAAACGGATGAAAGGGAGGAGAAAATTGAGGGGAAAAGTTTATATTGGAGAGAAGGTAGAGGAGGTGAAGAAAAATTAGTAGGGAATTGAAGAGTAATCTTATGGATTTTTTTCTATTACTTTGCTAGGAATGAGAGGCTGGCGATAGATCGGTAAGAGCTTGGCTGGTTGGAGTCTGATTCCTTGTTTTTCTTCATTGTGCAGATGGCAGCCATTTTGAATTCTAGAGGCATATAGCCTAGTTGTAGTGAGAGCTGAGTGATCTTGAGTATTGTGGATATTAGTTCCGTCCAGGCAGCCTTGATCCAGCTTGACTGGACATGGATCTAGTAGAGACGTGGTGGTGTTAATGTCTGTGATGATTCTTTCTAGGTGTTCAGGGGAGATGGTTGAGAAAGTGTCCAGATGATTTCTGTCTTAATGTGGTTGTGACTAGGGTAGGCTATTTCAGTGTGTGTTTGGTTGTCTTGAGGGCAGGTCAAAGATTGGAAGTGGTTTGCCATGGTCTGTGGGATTAGAGTTGATTTTTCTGACTTGGGGGGGGTCTCTTTTACTAGCATATTCACTAGGTCAATATGCTGGGCGGTTTAAAGAGCTTTGTAGTAATTGGGCATAGTACTCTTTCTTTGCCTTTTTCGTGTCTTTTTGATATTCACATGGTTTAGCTATGTAGATGTTAAGGTTGTCTGGCGATTTAGAGCGTCTCTATCTTATATCTAGACCTCTGAGATAGAGTTTCATGTCTCTGAAGTGGGTAGAGTACCATATTGCTGTATTGTGTTTTTGGTGGACTAAGAATGTGTGTGCGGCTTTATTGCAATGTTGCCTATTGTTTTGTTCCAGTTGTGTATGAGTGTGTCCAGGTCTTCAGAGTTGTGCAGGAGCCATGGTAGTACATTGTCCAAATACTCATTCCTGTCTAGTGACCCACTGTACACAAGCAACTATAAACAGGGCCTTCAGTCTCTGTGCACCCAGATGCTGGAATGCTCTCCCACCACACATAAGAGCAATCCCTGACCTGACCAAATTCAGGAAAACACTAAAACACTACCTCTTCCTCAAGTGCTACCCAGAAGATGGCTAAACAACCCCCTCACCCACAACAATCCCTCACAGACACATGTAACCACCATCAATGTATCATATACACATGCAAATACCTTCTGTTAGCCTTTCTGATGTAAATAGTTAACATTGTTATCCAAGTTACTATACCTGTTCTATGTAATTACGGTGTAACTCCCACTGTAAACTCTCCTTGTTTCATGTAAACCGCACTGATATCAAAGAGCGCGGTATATAAGAAAAATAAATAAATAAATAAATAAAATAGTGGTGGAATCTGCGGGTGGTAGTTCGTGTGCAAGGCATCCCCTTGTGAGAGAGATCCATGTGGAAGAAGGATAGAGATCATCTCCCCCTAATTTAGAAGAGATAGAGGAGGAGTAGCTCTATATGTCAAAATCAATATTAAAGCTGCTGAAATGCAGGAGACGTGGGGAAAAGAAGAAGCACTGTGGATTCTTTTGGAAAGAAGAGATGGCTCTATCATCTATACTGGTGTAGTCTACAGGCCTACAATGCAAACCGAAGAAATGGATAGAGACTTGATTATTGATATTGCAAAGATAGCAATGAAGAGGAAGTGATCAAATAGGGTGACTTTAATCCTCCCGATGTGGACTGGAGTATTCCTTCTGCAAATCTGGAAAGAAGTAAAAAAAAATATGGATGCCTACCAGTGAATTGCTTAAACAAATGGTGATGGAATTGACCAGAAAAAGTTTTATGCTAGATTTAGTACTTTGAGCTTCTGAATTTTGTGAAAGCTGTGGTTTTTTTGCCTTTATTTATGCAGCCACTTTTTTGAAGAACTAAACAGGCGATGGAATTGACCAGAGATAACATGTTGAATGTCTGGGTGGGTGCCCATGTGAGCAGCAGTGACCATTACACGGTATGGTTTGAGATAAAAACCAAGGCAGAGTCCAATCACAGCAAGCTCAAAGTCCTAGACTTCAAAAATGCTGACCAGTAAAATGGCCAAGTGCCTGAAGGAGGAGTTGGCAGGGTGAGAGGAGGTAAGGGAAGTGGAATTGCAGTGACCTAAACTAAAGGAGACAATAAAAGGGGCAACAAATACATATGTAAGGAAAGCAAATAAAAACAAGAGGAAAAGGAAACCTGTTTAGTTCTCCAAAGAAGTGGCTGCACAAATAAAGGCAAAAAATACAGCTTTCACAAAATTCAGAAGTTCACAAACAGAGGAACACAGAAACGAATACAGTATAAAGCTAAAAGAGACAAAAAGAGAAATAAGGAGAGCAAACTCAAAGGCATAAGAAAAGATGGATAAATATCTAAAGTGTGATGACAAAACTTTTTTGAGGTATATTTGGAAGAAGAGGAAGATCAGAGGTGGAATTGCAAGACTCAAAAGTGCCGAGAATGGATTCATGGAACGTGACATTGAAAAAGCGAAAATGTTAAACAAATACTTTGTTTCTGTTTTTTCTAAAGAAAATCCTGGAGAATGGACCACCTGTGATTGACAAATACACAAATGGGAATGGAGTAGATACTACACCTTTCACAGAAGATGATGTGTTTGAACAGCTTGCAAGACTGAAAATGGCCAAGGCCATTGGACCAGATTAAATATATCCCAGGATACTGAAAGAGCTCAGAGAGGTTCTTACAGGGCCTTTAAAGGATGTTTTTAAAAGATCCTTGGAGACAGGAGAAGTTCTGCAGGACTGGAGAAGGGCTGATGTGGTACCTCTTCACAAAAGTGGTAATAGGGAAGAAGTGATAAAGTACAGGCCAGTAAGCCTTACATCAGTGGAGGGAAAAGTAGTGGAGGTGCTCCTGAAAGGGAAAATAGTGGACTTTCTCAAAACTGATAGGTTGCATGATCTGAGGCAACATGGCTTTACCAAAGGATGATCTTGCCAAACAAATCTGATTGAGTTCTTTGACTGGGTGACCGGAGAACTAGATCAAGAGCATGAGATGGATGTGATCTACCTAGATTTCAGCAAAGCCTTTGATACTGATCAATAAACTGAACAGTCTGGGGATGGGTTCCAAGGTGGTGAACTGGATCAGGAATTGGTTGACTGACAGACGATAAAAGGTGATGGTAAATGAAACTCACTTGGATGAAAGGAAGGTGATTAGTGGCGTGCCCCAGGGATCGGTACTGTCCATGTATTTGTGAGTGATATTGCTGAAGGACTGAATGGAAAAATCCGTCTTTTTGCAGATGACACGAAAATTTGCAACAGCGTGGACTCCCCTGAGAGAGTGGATAACATGAGGAAAGATCTACAAAAGCTGGAAGAATTGTCTAATGCTTGGCAGTTAAGATTTAATGTGAAGAAGTGCAGTGTCATGCACTTGGGATGCAGAAATCCAAGGGAATTGTATGCCATAGAGGGTGAGAAGTTGATGTGCACGGACCGGGAGAAGGAACTTGGATGATTGTTTCTGAGGATCTCAAGGTGGTGGCCAAAGCCAGAAGGATGCTGGGTTGCAAACAGAGAGGAATTACCAGCAGAAAGGAGGAGGTACTAATGCCATTGTACAAGTCACTGGTGAGACCTCACTTGGAATATTGTGTTCAGTTCTGGAGATTATTTCTCACAAAGGATAAAAAAACGACTGGAAACGTTCTAGAGGAAGGAGACCAAAATGATTTGGAGCCTGTGCCAGAAGATGTATGAGAAGAGACCTTGAAGATCTAAATATGTATACGCTAGAAGAGGGGAAGGACAGGGGACTTTGTCTATCATAGTTTTATATAACATTTTCTTTTCTTTAAGCCCTTGTTCTACATAAAGCCTCATTGGCCTTGTTGTTCTTTGTAAACCGCTTAGACTTTTAGATTTACGGTATATAAATTTAGCTAAATAAATAGTAAATGAAACAGGCCTTTAAAAACTTAGGGGTATGTTTACTAAAACCCTGGTAAAGTGCGGGCCGCGGTAGAGTGCGGGTGCCATATAAGGAGTGGGCGTTTCGCGCTGAAGAAGGAAATGCATGATTTGCATATGCGCTAAGGTGCGCGGCACCCATATGCACCCCGCACCTTAGCGCATCAGATGGCTGCGCGGGAGGCATATGTGGTACGCTGATGGACAAGCAGAAGAGCAGAGCCACAGCACAATGGTTAAGGCACTACCAATGGTGCAGGAATCAGGGGTTCGATCCCCCACAGAGGCCAATAAAGATAGCTGGCTGATGCAATAATTTAGGTGGCAGTGAAATAATGAGCAGCATAAGGCGGCGCGCTAATGTTTTGGAGGCAGTCGAATACTGGGCGGCATAAGGCGGCATGCTAATTGTTTTAGGAGACATCTCAATAAGGGGCGGCATAAGGCGGCGTGCTGCTGAACAAGCAGAAGAGCAGAGCCACAGCACAATGGTTAAGGCACCTACCAATGGTGCAGGGATCAGGGGTTCAATCCCTCAAAGTGCCCAATGAGCAAGGCTGGCTGAGGCATTGTGTATTATGGGCATGTTATTTTTATTTTAATTATCATTACTAGCAAACGCACCCTCATAGCGTGTTAACATGAGGCGCCCCATAAGGCACATTGTAAAGTGCACTGTCCGCCAAGGCACCCTAGAATGTAGCTTATAGGGCGCTTTAGAGGGTGCCGTATGAGGTCCCGCAAGGTCAGAGCACTGTTTATGATGGCAGCACTGTGTAGTTTAAGGAATGAAAAGCATTAGTAGGTGCGCTGACATGCAAGGCAGAGCAGCAGTGCAGCATAATGGTTAAGGCACTGACTGCTGATGCAGGGGTCATGAGTTTGCTCCCCAGGGTGCCTAATACGTAAGGCTGGCTGTGGCATCAGCTTTGCAATGTACATATTTTTTCCTGCAGCACTGTATGTTTATTTTATTAATTGCTGCCAGCAAACACGCCCTCACGTGCCGTAAGTGAAGGTGCCGTATAAGGCACCCTATAAGGCACTCCATAGGGCACATTATGGAGTGCACTGTCCGCCATGGCACCCTAAGATGTCTCCTATAGGGCACCCTATAAGTTGTGTCACAGGATAATGTATAGTGCACCTTATATGGACGGGAACCATAAGGTGCTCTATAGGGTGCCCTATGGAGCCCCCTCAGAGGCACCCTATGGGTACAGTACGCTGAGGGTGTTTTTGCTGGCATCAAAATATGTACATTAAAGAAAAATAATGCTTTGGAAAACCCTATCAAATAACCTCACTGTGGGTTTGAACCCATGATCTCTGACTTCACAGGCAGTGAAGTAACCATTGCACTACAGCTCTGTAACTGGTAGCAAACCCCTGCCTGGCTGCAAAGAGCCTGCACGTCACCGCACAGTCTACTGTGCTCACCAGGATAGGGTTAGCCCACCAGTACCCATGATACACTGCACATGCAAATAAGCTGTCCACAGATGAACACAAGATGAGGAATGCACCCCCACAGCACCTCGGCCTGGTAGGGAGAAGTGACCTGGTGCTCACCCACAGCACCTTGGCCTGGTAGGGGGGTACTGACCGGGTGTTTTACTGGCACAGAGTACCTACACACCGTCACATTGTGCGTTTACTGTGCTCACTCTGAGTGTGCGATGAGGCGCCTACAACCAGGTCCACAACACCTTCCATGGCTGATGGAGGCCATGATGGGAGGTCCAAAGCAGTGTTAATGTGTAAGATAGGTAGTGTCTGCACAAACACCATGGATATCTCTGTCTGTCTCAGTCAGGTGTGACCCCCAGGTGGGATATGCACACACCACACATGCATGCCATGCCACCGCACCCCCCCCCGGGCAGCAAACATTGTCCCCCATCAATAGATCCACCTTATACCTCCCTGCAACAGTGGCATTAGAGTGGAACATCAACCCTAGTCCTGCTGAGGTACAGACACCCCACAGGGCAGTCAATGCAGCTCTATACACATCCATAACACAATAGTAGACAGGCATTAGACCAGGATATGGAAAGCTGCACCCCACCACTATCTGATATTCTCCTGCAGCACACCATCAGCCACTGCACCCTGCAAACCACTCCATCTGGACACATACCAGCTACAAACAATCTGCTAGCTAGTCCATAGTGCCTGTTCCCAGTGGAGATACATGCACCCAGAACTGGGATGTCAGCATACACAGCACACAAATAAATCAGTGACTGGGCTCCAAAAGGACACCCATATATATCACATGAGTGAAATACTATATAGCACTATGGGTGTGCCTAGCCATGCTGTGTTCACTGCACAGTCAGGGTGAGAGTGATCTCTCAGCAGGACATACTGAGGTCACCCTGTCTGTGTAGGTGGTGGCCGGGCACCACAATGTCCCAGTCAGTGCCCTATGCCCTGTGCAGATGCACCCTGGCAAGGCCACCCTGTCCGGCCTACACCCATGGAACCTTGCTCCTCATTATGCACATTGGCAGCCCAATACTGGCAACATTGCTGGCAGTGTGGGCTGTGGAAGGTGTTTGCAGCCACCACACACTGCATAGACAAACAGCCACCCCCACACCTATGCCAGCATTGTGCTACTATAGAGGGGTTCATCAGCCATACCCACCACACCAGTCATGGACACAGTACATGCATGGATATGGTACGCATTACTGTTGGGGGTCACATCCCAGGGTGCTAAACACTGTCAGGGACCAGACCTGCAGCACACACCGCAGACATCTGAATGATTGCTATGGTGGAGCTCAATGAGCAAACTGTGCTTTACGTAGGACTGGAGATCTGCCAGTTATCATAGGAAACGTTTGATAGCTGTGTACCATATACCCAGGTGTAGGGTGGCATTGCAGAGGTATGCAACTGCTAGTATTGAGAGATACAGGCAAAGCCCAATGTCCTGCCTCTCCAGGAGGCATTGGCCAATGGGGCCTGTGGGTGTGGGTGTGGGTATGTCTGGCCCTGTTGGCTGCTGCTCTACGGCAGGGTTTCCCAACTCCAGTCCTGGTGTTCAAAACACTGTTCGGGTTTTCATGCTGTCCCTCATAGATATGCATGAGCTACGTCTGCATACCATGGGGATGGTGCATAGCTATGCAGCACAGGCATCATTATTAGAGGCAGCATGGAACCTGAATGGTGTGGGGCCCTCCAGGACTGCATTTGGGGGACTCTGCTCTAGGTAATGTGCCTGTTTATGGTGTCTGAGATTGGTGTGGTAAAATATAGGCGTATGAACCATGCATATGTTCTTAGCTATACAGTTTTGTCCTTACTATCACGCATTAGTTGTGGGTAAAATATGTGGACTGGATTGGCAGTAGCCCCAGCTGGGATTTGAACCTGTGACCTTCTGTTCCTACACACACTGTCTGTGTGCACTGCACCACCATGTTGGCACAGATATGCTGTGTTCCCTGGGGATTCCATGACTGTACATCCAACAGAGCCTGTCTGTTGTGGTGGATGGTGCCAGCCTGCACAGGCCTAGGCCACTGTCTGCTTTGGTTTGCAGCCACCGCCCCCTCCACCACCTGTACCCTTCCGCCAACATGCAGACATGTCCCTATCTGGGAAAAACACATGACCTGAGTGAGTTGTAGCACTCCAGGACTGAGTTTGGGGGACTCGGCTGTAGGTAATGCCCATTGTTATGGTTTGTGTGTGGTGTAGGGTAAAATATAGGTGTTGGGACCATGCTTCTCTGCAATACAAGAGTGTCTGTATTCTCACTGTTTAGTGGTGGGTAAAACTATGGGGACTGGGTTGGCAGGAGCCCCAGCTGGGATGTGAACCTGTGACCTTTTGGTCCTACAGGTACTGGCTGTGTCTGCTGCACCACACTGTGGCCACAGAGACAGTGCAGTCTCTGGAGATAGGAAACCTGGCCGCAAGTGTCAGACACCCTGCTCTGCACAATTTTACTGTGTGCTCGTTTACCTTGTATGGGGACACGGGTGCACATAAAACTCAGATATGCCCTTCAAAAAAGGGGAGAAAAATATAACAACAAGCTGGGCAACAGTGATATCAATGGGCAACCTGAAATACACTCCCAGGAAAGCTCGATTACATTGCAGTGCTTTTGAAAGAGTCTACGGAGCGTAGACCCTTCCAAAAATCATTTATTTTTTTGGGGGCTTTCCTGGGAGTGTTTGTTATTGTTGCCCATTAATAGCACTGTTGCCCAGCAGGATTATAATTTATTTGGAATTTGTTGTGGTCATTTTCAATTTATATTTGCAATTTTCTTCTGTGCACATGTATCACACTGCTCACGTTTTGTAGGTTTCCCCGGGTTTCCTGTACATTTCCTGTACATTGCTGACGGAAATGGTTTCTCTTCCCTTTAAATGCCCTCTACCGCGAGTTTTTCACTCGCGGTATTTTTTACTTGTATATTCGGCCCCGTAAATGTGCGAGGAGCCTCTCCCCTCCCCTTCCCAGCCCATTGCAGCCGTCTCTCCGCCCCTCGGGAGCCTTCCTCTGCCCTCCGTTAGCCTTTCCACGCCTCTATCGGACATTTGCGGGCCCGTACTTGTGCGGAGCCTGTTAGTGTGCCGCGCACGTGTGCGGGGGTTCATCGCACGTGTGTGGGGTGCTTAAGAGCACTTAAGTGCTGCTTTTAGTGCGCTATTGTGCGGCGCGCAATTGTGCGGTTTTTAGTAAACATACCCCTTAGAGTATTAATGAACAAACAAACCTTTTTCAAAGATGGGGAAGCTATAAAACTAGAGGGCATTACATAAAGCTGCAAGGTGGTAAACTGAAAGGCAACATCAGAAAAGACTTTTACATTGAAAGGGTGGTAGATGCTTGGAATGCCCTCCCTATGGAAGTGGTGGGGGCAAATACAGTGACAAAATTCAAAATGGCATGGGACAGACACAGTAGATCCCTTTATAGCAAAATAAACGTAACAATCTCTTATATCTCAACAAAAAGGGGTGACCTGCATGGAGCATTGGGTACACCCCTAAACAAAGGCATGGGGGTAACCTGCAGGGAGCAGCAGGTGCACCTACTCTTGCCACCTTGCTGAGCAGACAAGATGGATCATACTGGTCTTTATCTGCAATAATATACTATATTACTATGTCACTATTATGTGATCTGACCATGGAACAGTATATAAAGAAGGTGGCAGGAGCGTGTTTTTGTTGAGTATGGATTGGGGTTCAAAGGGGGTCCTTTATTGTGGGTGGGTTGGTTAATGATTTGCCTCTATCTCAGGGCCTCCATTTAGTCCATGAAGGCCTTTGAGGTTTTAGGGGTAGTGGAGGTGAGGATGAGGTCACGTAGGAGCAGAAGGTGGTTGGAGTGAGATCTGTGGTTACACACTGTTTCCAACAGTAGATCCAGGTAACATGGGTTGGACTTGGGGATCTCTATATAAGGAAGAGTTATGGATTGTTAGCATGTCTAAACCTCTGCTCATACTATTGGTGAGGAGACTGAAATTGAGGTGTTTTTGGTTAGGATAAGTACTCTGCCACCCTGGCACTCTGTTCTTGGACAGATAAATAAGACGTACTGGGTGTTATCAGCAGGTTCATTAAGACATTGTCAAACAGTGAACGGTTGTTTGTAAGGAAATCTGTGAGCAGTTTGATTTTGTTTTGAGCTGAGCGAGCATTAAGTAGTGCGCATTTGAGGGGAGAAGAGCTGTTTGGAGGTTGATGGAGTGTTGTTGCTGTATGTCGGTGCAGTTTGATCCATATAAGGTGTTGATATGTTTTAAGTCTGGGCCTGGTAGGGTGGAAGAGCATTGATAGGAGAGGTTATGAGTGTATGATGTGTGTGTAAGTGGGAGTGGCTAGCGATGTAGTGAGTGAAAGGAGTGAGGTAAGGTAGAGAAGTATGAGCAGGATGGTTATGGCTGTCATCTTTGAGCTAAGATGTAGTGGGGTGCTCTTTTTTAAATTTGAGGTTCAATTATGTGAAGGGTCATGCTTCTTGTGGTTGTGGGGTGTTTTCGGTAGGGGTTGCTGTGTCTTTCCTGCAGAGGCAGGAAGTGGAAAGGTTCTATGGGTCTATGCTGTAATGAGTCTGTGGCTGATGTTTTAAGTGTCAGCTGTGCCTCATCTGTGTGGGGTGTGATGATATCTTGAGGTTCACTCACAGTCCACTTTAAGGGTCATGCCTAAGGGCCATTTAGCACCGGCCCGCCAGGCAGAGGCGCCTGAAGCGCTGGATTTTTTAAAGCAGGGAGCTGCCAGATGTGAATAAGCCTTTTGTAGCCCTCCCATATAATACAAGTTCTAAGCGTATTGCAAAAGCATTGGAAAAGAATCTCCAACGCATTACACAAATTCATAGGATTGAACTTAGTTACAATTTCTATCTAACAGAAACCTCCTAAATAAATTTGTTTTAAGAGAGCATCAAAACATATAATTTGAAAAATTCCTAATCTCATTTGCCTGGCAGACACTCTTTGGTAAGCACAAAGGTTTTAGGACACATAGAAGGGCAATTTTATAATGACACATACTTTGTGGTAAAGTATGCACCTACTTTGATGGTATTTTAGTCATTTCCATATGTATATGGCCACATACACGTGTGAATGACTTCTCATAAAATACTGACCAGCATAAAAATATGCATATTGGCCAGCGGGTATGCACATGGGTGGAGTCTCTGTGGAGTTGGCTAGTACAAATGAAGATTATATAATGCTATAATTTATGCACGTACATGAAGGAGCTGATATTCAGCAGTGGCAGTCAGTACTTTTATAGCACCTAGTCAGCACTACTTTAAGTAAAACTGGATATTCAGAGCTGGAACTTATCAGACCTTCAGCCGCTAAATGAATAGCAAAAAAACTGATAAAGTTAGGATAATCATTGACTTGCCCTAATTTTTCACGCTTTAGCAATCTGGTTATTTATTTATTTATTTATTTAACAGCATTTATATACCACCTTCCTTAGCGTTCCTCCAGTTTAGTCCTCTACCTCTGGATTGTGTACCTCCTCCTGTAGCTTGGAGACTGGGCATGTCAAAATCGTGACATCACTGGATGTCTCTGCTGGTCTCTCCCATCAGCCCCAGTGTGTCCAGTCTCCATGCAGCAGGAGGACGTAGTGAGCCTAGGTCTGGGCTCACTTGAGGAACACATAAGGAGCTGTTAGGCTAGCTTAGTCTTAGTTATAGATTGATTGGCTTTAATTTCAGTTTTCTTTTCCTTGCTAGAGTTCTTATTTGGGCTCTGTGCCTTTAAAAAAAAAAGATAGCGTTGCTTGCACCAGTCCCGTCTGCCCCTCTCTCTGTATCGTGAGCTGATTTATATACGTTCAACAGATCTCTCCTCCTTGTCTGTACGGAGGAGAGCTCTGTAATAGGCACCGTCACTTCAACGTTCCCCAAGGAGGCAGCGGTACGGTGAGGCTGTGCAGGGGGCAAGAGAGATTTTGTTCTTTTTGACGTCAGCTGCCCGCTCGATCCCGGGCTGAGCAGAACGGCGTGGGCTGCCGTTTCCGCGGCTGAGAAAGCAAGTAAGCAGATCTTCGGAGGAGGGTAAGACTGTGCTTTGATTGCTGTCAGACGGATCGGACCGGCTAACGGAGCAGTGGAGAGCACTCCGGTGTCAGAGCCGCAGGATTTCACGCCATTTCGCAAACCCTTTCACCGGTGGTCATTTTGGTTACCGCATGGTCGTCATGTGGCGGGGATTCGCGGTGCGGCTGCCAGCGTTGCTTCTGTCATGGGCAAGAAGCTTGCTTTCAGGCTCAGTCGTTGCGGGGAGAGTTCAGTGCGTTTATTCTGCCTTCTTCCCGTTTCAGCGGTATTGGGGAAAATTCTGCCTGTCTCTTTGCTCGGCAAGAGTTTCTTCTTTCTTGAAGGGGGTTAGTCTTCTTTAAGCCCATTTATTTAATTTGTTTATCTATCTAATTTCTTCAATTTATCTGCTTTCTTTTATTTGATTTCCTTTGATTGCAAAAAAAAAAAAAAAGAAACTGAGCAGAAACGCAGAAGGCATTTTGTGGGGGGTGTTGGCTTATGGCAGCGCGCCCACAGTGTGTAGTCTGTGGTACCCGCAGAGGTACGTTGACTGACTCGGGCATTTTCCGGGGCTGTGCTTCAGTATCTACCATCGTGGAACAGCAGATGGAGGTCAAGCTGGCTCAGGAGCTCCGGAATCCTTCGGCTGGAACAGAAGGAGAGACTGTACGATCCACGTTACAGGGGCCCAAACTGGAAGTTTCTCTGGGTCTGTCAGGTGCGGCACCGGTCCTTGGAGTGGAGTCACATCTCAGGGATTTTTGCCCGGATTTCATGTTAATTACTTATGCATTAGGTGTTTTGTTTGAGCCGTCAGGGTAAGGTGCCGGAGCTCTTGATTCTGTCTGGGCAGGTCCAGCAGCTCGCAGTGGCAGACGCTGACAGCATCTCCCCAAAGCCTCCAAAGCACTCCTGGCTTCGTGATTGGTCGCCCACTGCTTGCGAGTGGGCGGAATTGGAGGGGGCCGAGGGGGGGCTTGAAGCAATGGAGGACTTGGAAGAAGGAGAGATACAAGAGCCAGAGGATCAGGCAAAGATAATTCAGGTGTTCTGAAGGGATGAGTTGACAGCCCTTATCATGGAGTCCCTTCAGACACTAAACCTCGCTATGACGGTGACAGAAGAAGAAGAGGTGGAAGATCCCGTCATACAAGCGGTGAGACAGGCGCAGGTAGTGTTCCCTATTCACCGAGTGGTGGACCACATGATCCAAGACGAGTGGGATCAGCCGGAAGCAGGCCTAAGAGGGATTAGAACTATGAACAGGCTGTATCCCTTGGCAGATAAGGATAAAGAGAAGTTCTGATTGCCGTGCATTGATGCTGCGGTGTCCGCGGTCACAAAGAAAACCATGATACCGGTGGAAGGTAGTGCGGCCTTAAAAGATGCACAGGATAGAAAAGTGGACAGTTTGTTGAAACAATCATTTGAGGTTAACGCTCTGAACTTGCAGCTTCCATTTGTGGAGCATGGGTAGCAAGAGCATGTCTCCGTTCGTCTCAGCGCTTGCTGCAGTCACCGCGCCTAGAGCAGGAGGAGATAAGAGAGCTAGATTGTCTATAGTTGGGGTCGGCATATTTAGCGGATGTGCATTACGACCTTATTCGGGCGCTCGCTAATAGTATGGCTTCTTTAGTGGCCGCCAGGAGATCTCTGTGGTTGCGGAACTGGGCGGCCGATGGGTCGTCCAAGTCTCGGCTTAGCAAGCTTCTGTTTAAAGGGAAGTTGTTGTTTGGAGAGGACCTGGACAAGTTGGTGAAGAATCTTGGGGAGTCCAAGGGGGGCAGATGCCTGGAGGATAAGCCAAAGCAAGGCAAGTCCTTCCTGGCCTTTTGGGGATCTTCTAGGGATTTCCGAAGATTTCGTACTTCTCGTTTGGGGGTTTTTCAAAGGGGAAGGTTTGCCTCTCGAGCCCAAGGGTTTCGGGGGGTTTCGTGGAGCAGGTAGAGGCTTTGCAGCCGCTTCTGCTGTGGCAACCCGAAAACCACAATGAAAGGAAGCGGGTCCTGATGGGAGGTCATCTGATTGTCAGGCGAATTCGGGAGTTTCTTCCCACCTGGGCCCAAATAACGTCCGACCAGTGGGTCTTAGAGGTAATTCGCAAGGGGTATGCTCTGGAATTGGCGAGGCCTGTGCGGAATTCTTTCATGATGTCTCCCTGCAAAGGTCAGCAGAGAACCTTGGCAGTCCGTGGTACTTTAAATCGGCTCCTAGAAATGAAAGCAGTAGCGCCGGTTCCGTTGGCAGAGTACGGCAAGGGTCAAAACTCAATTTATTTTGTGGTGCCGAAGAAAGACGGGGCTGTTCGGCCTATATTAGACCTAAAAGGCGTGAAGCGGTGTCTTTGCCTGCCAAATTTCAGAATGGAAACATTGAGGTCGGTCATTGTGGCGGTGAGGCAAGGGGAGTACTTGATTTTCCTCGACCTTACGGAAGCGTACTTCTACATCCCAATCAGAGCAGCTCATCAAAGCTTCCTATGGTTCGCGTTCCCTTGGGGTCATTATCAGTTCTGAGCACTGCCTTTCGGTCTGGCGACGGCACTATGAACTTTCACCAAGATCATGGTGGTAGTAGCGGCAGCGTTATGCAAGGAAGGGATTTTGGTTCATCCCTATCTCAATAACTGGTTGATTCGAGTAAAATTACAGGGAGAGAGTGTTCAGGTGACAGACAGAGTGGTGAAGTTTTTGCAGAGCCTAGATTGGGTGGTCAATCCGTCCAAGAGTCATCTGGTTCCTTTCCAGGATCTCGAGTATCTAGGGATACGATTCAACACTCAGAAAGGATTAGTGTTTCTGCCGGACAGGTGAGTTCAAGTCCTTCAGCAATTGGTACGCAAGTTCAGATCAGCCCCGGCTCCCTCAGCATGGACTTATCTCTGAGTGCTGGGAACGATGGCAGCAACCCTGGAAGCAGTGCCTTGGGCTAGATTTCATATGCGCCCATTGCAGAGAGCACTGCTTCATCGGTGGTCACATCAGTCCGATTCGTTGAACAAGCAGCTGCCCTGCCCACTGAAAGTCAGACAGTCTCTCCGGTGGTGGCTGCTCCCAGGATCGTTGAAAACAGGCATACCTCTGGAACAGCTGGAGTGGCTCCTATTATTGACGGACAGGAGTCTCGCAGGATGGGGAGCTCATTGCGAAGATCAGTTCACTCAAGGCACTTGGTCAGTTCAAGAAAGCGAGTGGTTGATCAATCGTCTGGAGCTGAGAGCAGTCTGGCAGGCGCTTCAAATGTTCGAAGCAATGGTGACAGGTCGAGCGGTGCGAGTGCTGTCGGACAATGAGGCAACAGTGGCCTATATCAATCGTCAGGGCGATACAGGAAGTGTGGCCATGGAAGAGGAAGCAGAGGTGCTCTTTGCTTGGGTAGAGCAGCGACTTCCGGCGATATCGGCAGCACACATTGCAGGGAAGGACAATGTGATGGCGGATTTTCTCAGCAGGGTCCGGGTGGATGCCGGGGAGAGGGAATTGCATCCGGATGTGTTTGCACAAATAGTTCACAGATAGGGACCACCTCTTACGTTTCAGTCGGCAAAGGCCAGTCATTTCTTCAGCCGGCAAAGGGAACGGATGTTGGAGGGGATTGACGCTCTAATGCAGTGTTGACCGTCGGCCGGTCTTCTATATGTCTTCCCACCATGGGCACTCATAGGGCGAGTGATTCAGCGGATCGAAGCTCATCGGAGGAGAGTGCAATTGGTAGCGCCGGACTGGCCAAGATGTCCGTGGTACGCCGATCTCATCTGTCTGCTAGACGGTCATCCCTGGAGATTGCCGATGATGGAGGATCTGTTGCTACAAGGTCCGCTGCGAATGCCTCATGTGGATCGGTTCTCGCTTACGGTTTGGCCATTGAAAGGGCAAGACTGAAGAAAAAAGGTTATTCTGGGGCGGTGATTGCCACGTTGCTGAAAGCAAGAAAGCAGTCCACATCTCTGGCATATGTTTGGGTCTGGCGTATTTTTGAGGACTGGTGTTCTCAACGGCAGGTGCGGGTGGCTACAGTTTCCATGCCCCTGGTGTTAGGGTTTTTACAAGATGGGTTTGATAAGGGGCTAGCGGCCAGTTCCTTGAAAGTCCAGTTGGTGGCTATTTCGTGCTATAGAGGAAAGGTGCATGGAATTGCGCTAGGGGCTCATTCGGATGTTTTGTGCTTTCTTAAAGTAGTTTCCAGACTGCGGCCCTCAAGGAGGATCGTCGTTCCACCGTGGGATCTCAATTTGGTCTTAGGTGCGTTGGCTAAGGAACCTTTTGAGCCTTTACATCGAGCATCGGTGAAGGATTTGACTTTAAAAAACGTGTTTTTGGTAGCCATCTGTTCGGCGAGGCGAGTTTTGGAGTTACAGGCATTGTCCTGTAGGGAGCCATTCTCCTTTTCGAGAGAGAAGGTGGTGTTGCGTCCAGTTCCATCCTTTTTGCCAAAGGTGGTTTCTGCCTTTCACCTAAATCAAACGGTTTCTCTTCCAGTGCTCGGGTCTCTGGAGGGGAATGCTGCTGAGCGTGATTTGCGTCAGTTGGACATAAAATGAGTGTTGCAGCAATACTTAAAAGTTTTGGCGTCTTTTCGAAAATCGGACTGTCTTTTCATGTTATTTGGAGGTCCCCGCAAAGGGGAAGCGGCGGCAAAGGCATCCATTTCAAGATGGATTAGAAAGGCGATTGCATCAACATATCTGTTGCAAGGTCGGGTGGTTCCGACGGGCTTGCGCGCTCACTCTACCAGAGCACAAGCAACCTCTTGGGCGGAAGACAGTTTAGTGCTGCCAGGAGATATCTGTAGAATGGCCACCTGGTTGTCACTTCATACTTTCAGTAAGCACTACCGTTTGGATGTTCTGGTGGTGAATGATGCTTGCTTTGGGTCGACAGTGTTGCGAGCTGGCTAGAAAGGTCCCTCCCAATGATTACTGCTCTGTTACATCCCAGAGGTAGAGGGCTAAACTGGAGGAACGCTAAGGAAATGGAAATTACACTTACCTGGTAATTGTGGTTCCTTTAGTGACTCCAGTTTAGTCCTCATGCCCACCCGGGGTTTGTCTAGCAGTGGTAGTTCCATTGGGAGAAGTGCAAGTCTACCGGTAGGTATCATTTTTGCTGGATTTCTTTCCGGATTCTGACCTTGTCTATTTGCTTCTGTCTATTCTTATTCGGTGGTTTCCTACTTCTGTATGGGGCAGCAGGGTAAGGTGCAAGATTCATGTTACACAGTTGATAGTCATAAGTTCAAATGCCGTATAGGGTTAACATGTTTTATATGATAGCTACTTATTGGTTGCTCTTTTGAGTGTGCTTTGTCAATAGTTCACTGGGGCTGATGGGAGAGACCAGCAGACTATATCCAGTGATGTCACGATTTTGACATGCCCAATCTCCAAGCTGCAGGAGGAGGTACACAACCAAGAGGTAGAGGACTAAACTGGAGTCACTAAAGGAACCACAATTACCAGGTAAGTGTAATTTCCATTTTTCCTTAAATCAAGGTGGTTTACATTGAACTACAAACTGTTTACATTGAACAATGTGGTTTACATATAACTCTATAACTTGTATACATTATAACATCTTAGGGGTATGTTTACTAAACCATCTTAACGTAGCAGTGGCAACGTTATCGCATGATATGTAACATTATCACGCGATAACGTCTCTGGCAGCGTTAAGGCACACAGAGGGCGGAGAGAAGGGGTCAATGGGCGGGGGGTGGGTGGGTGGGGAGAGGTGCCTGCTACACTAACGCCGGCATCTGAAGACCAGAAAATTAGCGCCAGTGAAAACCTGGCATTAGAGGCACACTTGCAGGAGAGAGAAACCATTTCAGTCAACAATGTACAGCAAAGGCAGGGAGACCCAGAAAAGTGATAGTAGTGATACATGTGCAGCAACCAAAGAAGCAAACACCATATAAAATGACCAAAACCATAAGTGAAATCCGAAACACCAAGCTGGCCAAGAGAAACAATATTGAAGAAGGGTACTCAACACCACCTATAAAGAATAAAAAGGAGGATCGCAATTCAGGAAGGGTCAAGTCACATTCCCCCTACAAAGTGGATGTTCCAACACTGAAATAGTGTTGACGAGGGTGTTCTGTGGTGTCTATTTGGGTAGCTTGCTTTTGTGGCAATCACATGTGCAGCAACAGCAGAGTGGCCACGTAGGAAAAGGCACTATTGTGATGTGGTGGAAATGGGGTACAGGGGGCTGCAGACGGCACATGCAGTGGGCCAGCTGGGTCACAGTGCGGACTAGGCAGATGCTTAGGTGGCACGTAGGAATGCAGAAACTGAAAAGCAGCAAGACAGCAACTGACCAGGGTCCAACATGGCCACGAGTGTGTGTCCCATAGTGTCCCAGGGGACAGTACCCAACAGGTACCCCAAGGGCACATAACATTGGAAGGCTGTGCCAGGGGGAAGAGCGGATGTCCATGCAGGCACTCCTACCCCAGACCCCACACCATAGACAGCCACCTAGCAGCAAACTGGATGGCATGGGACTGCGCACCATCGGCATAAGGGCATGTCAGCATGGTGGTGGAGGGGTGCCAGTGGTGGATGGGGCAGTGGCAGCTGCCCACAGCAGAGCAAGGCCAAGCCCTGTTTAGGTGGGTGGCATGCAGTGCAACAGATAAGGTCTGTCTGAAGAACAGTCATGGAATCCCCTGGGAACAGCCTGCCTCTGTGGCAGCAGTTTGGTGCAGTACACACAGCCAGTGTGCTCAAAGGCAGGAGGTCACAAGTTCAAATTCCCAGCTGGAGCTCCTGCAGACCATGTCCCAATATTTTACCCTACAGAGCACAAACTCCATAAACATGTCCACTTCCTAGAGCAGAGGTTCTGAACTCCAGTCCTGGAGGGCCAAACACCGTTCAGGATGTCCCTAATAAATATGCATGAGATGCATTTACATGCACTGCCCCCATTGTATTCAAATGTATCCATGCATATTCATTAGGGACAGCCAGGAAACCGGAATCGTGTTTGGCCCACCAGGACCGGAGTCTGGAACCTCTGCCCCAGAGCATCGGCCAACAGAGGCACAAACACCCACACCCACGGGCTCCACTATCCAAAGCCTCATGGAGAGGCAGGCTGCTGGGCCCTGCGCGGAGCAGCAGCTACCATTACTTGCACCTGTATACCTTAGCAATGCCGTCATAGACATGGAAACAAGTTACATATATATATCAAAAGGTTGCTATGCTTAATGTCAGATGACAAATCCAAAGTTAAACCAATTTGTTAAAAGAGATTAATCATAGCAACCTTTCTGATATATGTGGAGTGTGCTTCCAGATATGTTTACGACAGTGGTTACCACCCCGGAGAGTGACCCTAACAGTATTACGTTCCTTTGCACTGCCTGCACTGTGCTCAGGACTGGTGTGGCAGCCAGGGCTGGCAACCACCTCTATCTTTTTATAATGCAGAAATAGGTGTGGGAGTGTGTATTTGTCTATCCAGTGTTTTGTGGTTGCGTACACCTTACTGAGCCCACAATGTTTGAACAGTTTCCAGCGTTAGCCTGCCAATCTGCATAATGAGGGGCAATGTATTGTGGGTAAGGCCCAGACAGGGTGGTCTGGGCAGGATGCATCTACACAGAGCATAGGGCAATGGCTGGTATATTGTAGTGCATGACCACCACTTGCAAGGACAATGTGGCAAACAGTATGTCATGCTGGGAGGTCACTCTCACTCTGATTGAGCAGTGACCATGGCATGTCTAGGTTCCCACATAGTGCTATACAGTGTTTCTGTCAAGTTATATTTGTGGGTTCCCATTTTTGGGGCCCAATTACTAACAAATCTGCTTGGTGTTTGTGCCAAATCCCATGTTTTGGTGCACATTGTTCCTCTAGGAACATGGGCTATGTATTTGCTAGCAGACTGTCTGCAGTTAGCATGTGTATGGCCGCAGCACCTTGCAGGATGCAGCAGGTGCATACTGACTGCCCTCTGCTGGTGAATGTCAGATTGTAGTGGGGGGCAGCTGAGCTGACCAGGCACACTGCCAGTGGCCCTATCCCAACTGCAGATCTGCATCAGCTGTCTGTTCACCAGCAGGACTGGGGTTGCTGGTCCCACAGTCTGTCATCATGTACCTCCACTGCCCCCATTGCAAACAATGAGAGTGCAGGTCTGTTGGGGACAGATCTTGTCCCCCACCCTGACCCAGAGAGAGTGGTTTGCTACATCTATCATCATCATGTGTGACCTGATACACCCTTGCTCCTGAAACAAGTGTCCATGACAAGCACACTGGATATGCATGATGTTGGGTGCACCATGGCCCACAAGGACCAGACATGACTGGCAAATGGACACAGAAAACTCCTAAGGGCATCTGCAACAAATACCTGTCACACTCTGGTAGATAGAGACCTGCAGCAAAGCCTACATCACCTAACGTGGGTACTGTGGACCTGGTGCTGGCCGCCCCACCTCACCCTCAGGGTGAGCATGGAACACACACAATATCATGGCTTGTAGGTACGCTGTGCCAGTAACACGCACGGCCATTCCCCCCTACCAAGCTGACGTGCTGTAGAGGTGCATACCCCATCTGGTGAGCAGATGTAGATTGCTGTTCTGCATGTGAATTGCATTATGGGTACAGTTGGTTCTATCCTATCCTGTTAACCACAGCAGACAGTTTGTTTGGTGACCTGCACTCTTTCTGTAGCCAGCCATTGGTATGATAAAACCCATATTGGTGTAGCACAATGGTTGCTACAGTGACCTCAGTGGCAGCGATCATGGGTTTAATTCCTCTCTGTTCCCTTTTTTTATGCCTGTCCTACAGAACCACATTCCATTCCTGTAACAGTCATATTTGTGCAGATCTGTGCTGCTGGCACATTATACCCTCATCACAGTTGCCAACCATCCTTCTGTCTGTCTATGTGTGTGTGCCAGCTGTATGGCGTCCTGCCCTACTGTGCAGGCTGCTACCTCATGTCCTGCACTGGTACACATTTCTGCATTGTGGCTCTTCATGCTTGCCTCTCCTGTGTCTGCTCTGCATGGCACTACCACTCCTCTGTCCCCCTGTCATTGCACTTATCCTGCCACCTCTACCTCCTCCGGTGGACACGTATCCCCATCCTCTGCCACACACTGTCATTGTTGCACTTTACAGTACCATCACCCTGTGCATTGGTACAGCTGCCCCCGATATGTTTGTCCACTTTACCAGCTGCCACATGGGCTGCACGCAGATTTGGCAGGTCCATCAGCTCCAACATCTGCTTCCTTCCATCACTTGTTCATTGCCTTTCCTTGGTGCTCTGTGCAGTGTTAGGGTTACATCTGTGTTTGGCCCATACAGTTCATGCTTGTGAACCTGTGGCAACCATATCTTGTGTCACGTTAGTCTCTTTGGGACATCTTTAGCGGCACCTTAGGTTCGGCCAGCTTATGGGGCGCCTTATATGCTGCTTTGGAGGGCGCCAACCTTTCGTGATGCCTTCTGGGGCACATTATGACCCGCATTGCATGACATGGTGCTTTATGATGTGCATTATGGTGCGCCCTAAAAGGTGCATTAGGTTGTGGCACTGGGGTGAGGCTTCTTTTGGCTGACAGTACAGATTGTTGGGATGTGTCTGACTGTTACAAGCAGCAAAAGGAATTGCCACAGACAGCTTTTTAACTGAGCCCACTGAGGGATCGAACTCATGACCACTGTATCAGCAATCAATGTCTTCACCAGTGTGCTACATCTCTCTTGCTTTGATCTTGGGTCACCACGCGAAGCTAAGGTTAACGCGCGATAATGTGCCACGGCTCCCTCTAACACGCGATAATGGACAAGGCACCCTCTATCACACGAAAACCAGCCACTGCTACCTTAGCGCCGGAATGCCCATTACTTTATATGGCATTCGTCACGTTAACGTTGCAACTAGCGCCGGTAACATTAGGACCGTTTATTAAACATACCCCTATGTGTCTGTTGTTTAGAGTTATAGTGCAGGGAGGAGTGAATCCCTTGTTCCTTGTTATTGTGTTTCCATTTTGCTAAAGTTTACACTAAGGTTATGGGTGTTGAGCCATCCTGATACTTCGGTGAGGCATTTGGTTATAGTTGTGTAATCAGGGGTTTTGAAATCAAAAGGTGTATACAGCATGATGTTGTTGGGTACATTTTGTAGTCTATGTTATGTTTCCATATGACTGACTGAATATATAGGTTAAATTGCAGGGCTAATATTGCTGACCCCTCTGGGACACCTTGCTTTAATGTGAAGGGAGAGGAAGTGTTTCCACAACATTGTAAGTATGATTTGAACCATTTTAATGTGTTGTAGAGACCAATCTCGTCTAGGCATGTGAGCAGGATGACGTGTGATATGAAGTCAAAGGCTGCTGATATGTCAAGAAATATTAGGCTAATGCCCTTTTTTGTATTGTCTATTTCTCGGATAATGTGATCAAAGAGTGCAGTAAGTTATGTTTCCACTCCATGATTTGATTTGAAGCCATGTTGATGTGGATCCAGGAGTGTATGAGAGTTGATATGATTCTGCGGCTGTAATTGTAGCATCTTTTTTCCTAGGATTTTCATCATGAAAGGTAAGTTTGAAATTGGTCAGTATGATGCAGGGTCTACCTTGTCGGGTTTTGGGTTTTTTAAGATGGGCCTTAATGCTAATTTAAGGGATGTGGGCATATGTCCCTGTGTGAGGGATGTGTGTATGATTTTGTGAATGAAAGGGTTGAGTTCTTCCTTGGCTGACTTTATCCATGAAACTGGACAGGGATCACTTGGTGAGGTTGTAGTGTTCAGTGTTATTGTATGTGCTACTTGTTTGGTTGTTGGGATATTGAATTTTCCCCATGTCCTGGTGTGCTAAGTTGGCATTTAGGTCCAGATGGTTTTGTTTCTGTCTGTGTTCCATACTGCTTCATCATGAGGTAGTCTGCTATTCGTTGCGGGTGTATGTCAGTTGAGTTTTCCTGTGAGGGTTCCTTTGTTAGCATGCGGACTATTCCAAAGAGTTTGCTCAGTTTGTTTATCACCTTCATAACACGATTTGTGCTGTATTCCTGTTTGCATGTGTTGATTGTGTTGTTGTATTCATTCTGCATGATTCTGTATTCTTGTAGTGTACTTGGTCTTTTGTTCGTCTCCATTTCCATTCTATTTTCCTAAGATTCTTTTTAGCTTCTCTGATTTCTTTTGAGTACTATGGGGTTGGTTGCCTTTTCTGTACTATAGCTAGTCTGTGCTGGGGTGCATCTTCAGCTTCCGAGATGGCATGATTCCAGTTATCCAATATACTGTCAAGGTCATTGTTGGCTTTCACTAGTTTGGATAAAAGTAATTGCTCTTTATTATAGGCTTTGAATATCCTCCCATAATGTTGCTCTTGCGTGTCATTGACCGGAGTGGAAACTGTTATACAGAATGGTATTGTATAGTGATCAGACCAGGGGGTTGGTGTTTTTGCTGTTGGAGTTATGTGTTGGTGCATTATCAGTGTAGATGGGATAAAGATGAGGTCTGGGTTGGAGCCCTGCCTATGTGTGGGCTTGTGTATTATGTGCATGTGGTTCATGATCTCCATTGCCCGGAGGAATGACTAGCCTCTATTTGGGATGCTGAGTTGAGGTTGAAATCTCCCAGGGTAATCAGGGATTGTGAGATGAGGTGAAAGAGCATACCACTTCCAAGATTGATGATAGCTCTTCAGCTTTTGAGTTGGGAGCTCTGTAGGTGAGGCAAAGAGTGATGTATTTGTTAGCAATTATTATTGTTACATTTCTCTGTGCTGGTTGCTGATATCATTTTGAATTTAAAGTGAGTCTTGGCAAGTATCAACACTCCTCCTCACTTATTAGTTCACAGACAATTAAAGGCAGTGGGGGGGGGGGGGGTTGTGCAGCGCTGCAGAGTCCTGCTTTTCAGCGGCGGGTTTGTCGAGGCACTTTATTTGCAGGCTCAGCTGGTGCCAGATCGCCCTCTTTGCAGTAGCTGCTCTGCACACTCTCCGAGAGCAGCGCCGCAGATCGCAGGGCTGCCGTTCGGAACGGCAAAGAGAAGTGTGTTGACAATTTGAAGTCTGAAGCGGGTAAGTGCTCCGATGGGAGTCTAGCAACCAGGAAGGTGTTCAGGCCATAGTCGGGTTTGTTTTTGGCGGTAAAGCAAGCCTGCTAAATCGCGGTCCCTCTGTGCAGTCTCTCTGCCCCGGTTGCTTCACACATCCCGCCTCCCGGAAGTGACGCAAACAGCGCGTCAGCGTTTAGCCCCAGGTACTCTCCAGTATTTAAAGACCACCGGGGCGCCGTTCCGTGCCGCGGCGGCGCGCACCCAAGGAGCAGGACCTGCTCCTTGGGCGAGCTCCTTGGGGCGACAACTGGGGCGTTTTTGCATCCCCAACGGGTCACCTGTCGTTCCGCCGAGGATTTCAACATCTGTGCTTTTTGCCTCCTTTATCACTCCTCTTGCTGTTTTTGTCAGTTTTTGGTTTCTTGTGCACTGCTTCAGCTGTACCTGTTCCTCTAGTTCTCTCTCGGGTTACCACTCGGCCCTGGGCTATGGCTTCTATTCCTGTCCTTTGGGGGAATCGTTTCCCCTCAGTCCCCTCTGCCCCACCAGGGGTTTTTGCCCGGAACATGCATAATCTTATTACATGTCCAATTACCCGCGTACCTCCCATACCTCCTCCTTCGCCTGTCTGTACTCTGCTGACTCTGTCATTTGCTCTCCTCAATTGTAGATCTCTCCGTGCCAAGACCCTTCTTGTTCATGACCTCCTAATACAACACTCTCTTGATGCTTTATTCCTCACAGAAACTTGGCTTCGTGAGGGAGAGGACGGTGTTCTTCACCGCTGCCTCCCTCCTGGCTACTCCAGCTTCCACCTTCCCCGGCTTCACCGATCCGGGGGCGGCGTAGCTGTTATTCACCGCTCATCTTTTTCTCTCTCTCTTGTATCCCCTCAGCCCCGTTACCCTGAAGATCTCCTGCTACGCTCCAGTACCTCCATTCCTATCTTTTTCCTGCTTCTCTATGCCCCACCTTCTATGCGCCCTGACCTTTGGGAGTCTCTTTTGCTCTCCCTTTCTGAAACCTCTTTACTCACTTCCCATTTGGTTGTTCTCGGTGATTTCAATGCCCACTTCTCTCCCCCAACCCGTCCCCATGATAAGGCCCTCAGTTCGCTTTTTTCAGACCTTGACCTCCACCAACATGTGCACTGTCCCACTCATTCCTCTGGCTCCACACTAGATCTTATCCTTACGTTTTCTTCTTCCCCTTACATACCCTCTGCCATCTCCTCTACCTCTCTCCCCTGGTCGGATCATCACTGCCTGTTCTTCTCCTTCCCTCTCCCCCCTGCCCAAACCCTTGCTTCAACTGTCTCAACCCCGCCTAAGGTTCTTAAGCGCCGTCTCACTCCCCTTACTTTGCAGGCATTCCCTCCCGCTGACTCTCTCTTTTCTGCCGAGTTCTTTTCTCTCTCTGTCAGCCACCAAGCTGATTCCTGGTCTTCTGTTCTCTCCAGTACTCTCGACACATTTGCCCCCCTCCGCCCTGCTCCCTGTCACTCCTCTTCTCATCACCCCTGGTATCACCCCGGTCTTTATCTTCAGCGCGCCCATCTTCGGCATGCTGAGCGCTATTGGCGCAAGCATCCTTCCCCTGCTGCCCTGATTTCTTTCCGCTCTGCCTATCGTTCATATCGCACCATGATCACTGCAGCAAAGAAGGCTTATTTTTCGGATCTCATCACTGCTTCTTCTAATTCTTCTCGTTGCCTATATCGGGTTCTTCACTTCTTGTCCTCCTCATCAACCTGTCCCCCCTCATCAGCGCTCCCTCCCACTGCCCCTAGCCCAAAGGCCCTTGCTTCTTTCTTCGTTCATAAAATTCAGTCCCTTCGTTCCTCCTTTCCCCTGTGCCCTCCTCCCCTTTCCCCCCCTCCTTCCCCTTCCTCTTCTTCTTCTATTCCTTCCCCCCCTCCCTCTAATGTTTTCTCTCATGCCTGGTGTTCCTTTAGTCCTGTCTCTTCTGCCGAACTTTTTCAGGTGATCTCTTCTTCTCATAAAACTACTTGCCCCCTCAATCCTCTCCCATCCTCGTGGCTCCTTGATCCTTCACTTCACCTTCTCCCGTATATCCTTGGCATGATCAACACTAGTCTTTCTTCCGGTAGCTTTCCCCACTCCTGGAAACATGCCATAGTCCGCCCTCTTTTGAAAAAACCCTCTCTCGACCCCAGTTTATCTGCCAATTGGCGTCCAGTTTCAAACCTCCCTTTCCTCTCTAAGGTCCTAGAAAAACTGGTCTTTGCACAGCTTTCGGCGCACCTCGACTCCACTCTTTACCTTCACCCCCGCCAATCCGGCTTTAGACCTGGCCATAGCTCCGAAACTGTTCTCCTTGCCCTTCTCAGTGACCTTCACCGTTCTCATGACCATGGTGACTTGTCCATCGCCCTTTCCCTAGATCTCTCCGCTGCTTTCGACGTCATCGATCATCGCACCCTTCTCACTCGTCTGTCTGACTCTGGTATTCACGGCACTGTACTACACTGGTTCCATTCTTTTCTCTCCCATCGCTCTTTTTCAGTTCACTCTGGCACCTCTACTTCGGCCCCTCTCCCTTGCACTGTGGTGTTCCACAGGGTTCCATCCTCGCTCCTTTACTTTTCAATATTTTCCTTGCTCCCCTAGCCCTTCTCATCCAGCAATCCGGTGTTTCCTTCTATTTTTACGCAGACGATATCCTCCTTGTCCATCATACCAGTTCTGTTTCCCCTGACCTTTCTGCACTTAATACCTGTTTATCCTCTGTTGCCTGTTGGTTTTCTGAAAATTTCCTCTGTTAACCCTTCCAAATCCTCTGCCATTTGGTTTTCTTTTTCTTCTCCTCCGCCTAGTTTAGCCCCCGTGATGTCCTCCCTTCCTATTCCTGTTGTTTCTACCCTTCGCTATTTGGGTGTTACCTTGGATTCCTCTCTTTCCTTTCACCCTCACATTTCTTCCCTTGTCCGTACTTGCCACTTCCACCTGCGCCGTATTCGCTCTCTTCAGCCTTTTCTTTCCCCCCAATCCCTCACCACTCTAGTTCTTTCCCTTGTAACCTCCCGCTTAGATTACTGTAATTCCATCCTAGCTGGCCTCCCTTCCTGTCAACTCCGTCATCTTCAGCTCCTCCAGAACACTGCTGCCCGCCTCCTCACCTTTTCTTCTCCTTCTGCTCATATTACCCCCTGTCTCTTCTCCCTTCATTGGCTCCCCATTAAATTCCGGCTTATTTATAAGTATATCATCATCACTCACAGGGTTCTTTACACCAGCACTCCTCAGTACCTCTCCGACCTTATCTTTCATCAGCCTGCCCCCCGTCTCCTTCGCTCATCTCATACCAATCGCCTATTCCTTCCTTCTCCGTCCCAGGCCCACCTTGAACTTACCCGCCACTCTGCTTTCTTTTTTCTGGCCCCTGCCCTCTGGAATTCTCTTCCTCACACCCTTCGCACTGAGCCCTCTTTCCCCCATTTCAAAACTCTCCTCAAGACTCACCTCTTCTCTCAAGCGTTTGACCTACCGACCTCCCCCTGATATGTAGTCAGCATGCCAATTCATGTCCCTCAAGTCACATTCATCTGCCACTCAACTCATGTCCCTCATGTCACATTCAATTGCCATCCCCTGTCCTCCTTCCCTCCCCGCGTTTCTGTGTTTAGCTCTGTAGTCTCTATTCTGGTTTTTCTCTCTTTCTCTCACTTGTTCTTTCCTGTTACCCAATGGCGTTCCTCTCTCTCTTTGTTTTTCTACAGCTGCCTTTTATTGTACACCGCCCTGATATTTCGGTCTTGGGCGGTATATCAAGCCTAAATAAATGAAATGAAATGAAATAATAATAATAATTAATTAATTTTGAAGAGAAGAGTTTCCTTAATTTTTATTTTAGGGGTTATTCCTTCATTGCTGGGGAATATTGATTTTATATGTAGCTAATGCCATCACGTCCACAGTGTTTGGTGAGCGGCTCACGCAGGGGCGCAGTTTCGGACGCTGGGATTTGCCAGGGCTGCGTGACTACGTCTTCCTCTATGAAGCAAGAAATGCCGGATAAGACGGGTGAGGGGTCTCAGAGTCCGTCTGCGATGGGGGAAGGAGAGTCCCTTCTGCAAGGCCCGTCTGTGCCTCTTATAGAATCCCAAGAGGGGTCATCTAGTTTGGTTGCGCCGACTGGGCCTGGGGCGGCGCTTGGAGATTTTTCCCCTGATTTCATACTGATAATGCATCAAGCATATTACTTGCGAAAAAAGGGGGCTGTTGCGGATCCAGCTCCACTTGGGGCTACGGTAGCGCAATCAGCCTCAGAAAGGATTGGAGATAGTGTGGTGAGACCACTTAAGAGAGCTCATTCTTTAGAGAATCAGCCTTTAGAGGCGGATTGGCCGAATGCGGAAGACTTGGATTTAGAGCCAGAAGCAGGTATGGAAGAGCTTGAGGAAGGTGAGATTCTGGAGCCTGAGGATCAGGTGAGAATTATAAGGGTTTTTCGGAAGGAAGAACTTACAGCTCTCATCACGGAGTCCCTTCAGGCGCTCAACCTTTCCTCGGCCCAGACATCAGAGGATGAGGGCCTTGAAGACTCTCTCATTCAGGCGGTGCGACAAACTCAGGCGGTGTTTCCGGTTTACCGAGTAGTTTACAGGATGATTCAAGATGAATGGGATGTGCCAGAAGCCGGTTTACAAGGTGTTAGAGCTATGAATAGACTCTATCCTTTGGCAGATAGGGAAAAGGAGAGGTTTCGTTCACTGTGTAAAGATGCAGCGGTGTCAGCAGTTACAAAAAAGACTACCATTCTGGTAGAAGACAGTGCAGCCTTGAAAGATGTGCAAGATAGAAAGGTGGACGGCTTATTGAAGCAAGCCTTTGAGGTTAATGCTCTCTCTTTGCAAGCTTCTATTTGCGGGGCTTGAGTAGCGAGAGCTTGCCTTAGGTGATCTCAGCGCTTGCAGCAGCCGGTTCAGCAGGCACAAGAGCACTTGATGGATGTGACATGACTGGAATCAGGATTGTCTTATCTAGCGGATGTCCACTATGATTTAATCAGAGCATTATCAAATAGTATGGCTTCCTTGGTAGCCGCACGCCGTTATCTGTGGTTAAGATACAGGGCGGGCGGCGGATGGTTCCTCCAAGTCACGTCTTAGTAAACTTCCGTTTAAGGGTAAGTTGTTATTTGGTGAGGATCTTAACAAATTGGTGAAGGATTTGGGGGAGTCTAAAGGTGGCAGGTTGCAGGAAGATAAGCCTAAAAAACCCCCCGATCAATAGAAAAAATTGTTTGCCCGTGTGGCTTAAACTATGTGGGACGCACTTCGCGATCTTTTAAGCTACGTCTGGGAGAACATGCCTCCAGACTTCGCACCAAATCTCTGACAGCTCCCCTGGTTGATCATTGTCTCTCTACACTACATGCCTTTGAGGACCTCCATTGGCAGGTACTTGACTCGGTACCGTTTAACCCGCGGGGAGGTGATCGTGTTCAGCTTTTGCAGAATCTTGAACAGAAGTGGATTTTTATGTTGAATTCGGTTCACCCCAATGGACTAAATATGCAACTAGATTGGCATACAATTAAGTGAATTGCGGTCATTTCTGAATTCTCTGCTATCAATTCAATGGGAGTGGCCTGATTGGTGGCTCCTCCTTTAACTGAACTGATTGGCTTCTTCAGTTCCAACAAAATTCTCTGCTTGGAGACTCCTTCTATGGTTGAGCGGGAGTGATTAACGTCTCTATAAAAACCGCTTTATCCAGCGTTTGCTTCATGAAGGTTTGATACTATATTCTCTGACGGCTGGACCTGAGGCAGGGGAAAACTCAATGTTCCCTGAAACGTGACAATTCGTAGTATCAACAGTCATTTGTGGAAACTCTACAATAACCTTTCTCAGCTAAGTAAGATACAAGCTGTTCTGAACTGATAAAAAGTTTTTTCTTATTAAAATGGACGGGCCGCAGCGGTAGGAGGTTTGTGTCCTTTTTACTGTGCTGGCTTCTCCAACAAAAAATATGCAAATTTGAAAATTTGATTGGTGGGTTTTTCTATTGATCGGGGTTTTTTTATGGTTTAGGCTTTTTTCCTGGTCGGGTATTTTTGTATTTTTCTGGGAAGATAAGCCTAAGCAAGGCAGGCCTCTTCCGGCTTCGTGAGGACAGTTTAGAGACTTCAGGCATTTTCATACCTCACTGTTGAGAGGTTTCCAAAGAGGAAGATTGGCCTCGCGAGGTCAAGGGTTTTCAAGGAGCGGGTAGAGGGTTTGCATCCCCCTCCTCCGCGACAGTTAGAAAACCATAATAAAATGAGGAGGGCCCAAGTAGGAATTCAGCCGGTGGGAGGTTGGCTTTGAGAGTTTCTTCCTGCCTGTCCAGATAACATTTGACCAGTGGGTGTTGGAAGTAATACACGAAGGGTATGCTCTCGAATTTTCTCATTCGGTACTACATTCGTTTGTTCTTTCTCCATGCAAGGGGCAGCAGAAGACACTTGCAGTTTGGCAGACGTTAGATTGGCTGTTGCAGTTAGGAGCAGTGGTACCAGTTCCGCAGGAGCTCTGCGGCGTCGGTCGTTACTCTATTTATTTCATAGTACCAAAGAAAGACTAGTCCCTTCGTCCTATTCTGGACCTCAAGGGGGTGAACCGCTGTCTACGAGTACCTCATTTTCGGATGGAAATATTACGGTGCGACAGGGGAATTCTTGACATTCCTCGATCTTACAGAGGCATACTTACACATACCTATCAGATCAGGTCATCATAAATTTCTAAGATTCACGCTTCCGTGGGGGCACTTTCAGTTTCAAGCGTTGCCCTTCGGTTTGGCAATGGCTCCACGCGCCTTCACCAAGGTTATGGTGGTGGTAGCGGTGGCGTTTCGAAAAGAGGGAATATTAGTTCACCCTTATCTCGACGATTGGTTGATTCAGGCAAAGTCCAGGGTCGAGAGTGTGCAGGTTACAAGCCGAATAGTGCAGTTACTTCAGAGTCTCGGCTGGGTAGTCAGTGCGTCCAAAAGCCATTTGGTTCCATCTCAGGTTCTAGAGTACTTGGGAGTGTGATTTGATACTCGAGTGGGAGCAGTATTTCTGCCGAATTGGAAGGCGTAAGCTCTTCGGCATATGGTACGCAACTTTGTAAAGATGCCAGTTCCGTCAGCTTGGAACTATCTTCGCATGCTAGGGACTATGACGGCGACCCTGGAGGTAGTACCATGGTCCAGAGCGTAAATGTGGCCCTTACAAAGGTTGTTGCTCCAGTGGTGGTCGCACCAAAATGATTCTCTGAACATATGTCTTCCCTGTCCCTTCGGAGTCAGGCAGTCCTTTCAGTGGTGGCTTTGCCCGGAAATCTTGGCGGCAGGCATGCCACTGGAGCAGCCACAGTGGCTTCCGGTCTTGATGGATGCAAGTCTCGCAGGTTGGGGAGCTCATTGTGGGGATCTCTTCGCACAAGGAAGTTGGAACGAACAGGAGGCCAAATGGTCGATCAACCGTCTGGAACTTCGGGTGGTGGTGCTAGCACTTCAGGCGTTCGAATCCTTGGTGCGAGATCGAGCGGTACGAGTGCTGTCAGACAATGCCGCAACAGTGGCTTACCTCAATCGACAGGGGAGCATGGGAAGTGTGGCCATGGAAGAAGAGGCAAGTGCTCTATTTGCCTGGATGGAGCCTCGGCTGCAGGCGATCTCGGCAGCGGACATTGCGGGAACAGACAATGTGATGGCAGACTTTCTCAGCAGAGTTTGAGTGGATGCCAGAGAGTGGGAACTTCATCCGGAGGTTTTTGCTCAGATAGTCATCAGATGGGGTCCCCCGATAATGGATCTCATGGCGACCTTTCGATCGGCCAAAGCGGATCGGTTTTACAGCAGAAGACGAGAAAGGATGTTGGAAGGTATCGATGCCCTGATGCAACAATGGCCATCGCACGGCCTTTTCTATGTCTTTCCTCCATGGGCGCTCATAGGGCGAGTGGTTAAGCGCATCAAAGCGCATCGGGGCGAGTTTTGTTAGTAGCACCAGACTGGCCGAGCATCCGTGGTATGCCAATCTGGTGCGGCTACTCGACGAGGATCCTTGGTGATTGCCCGCAATAGCGAATCATCTGATTCAGGGCCCTCTACGAAAGCCTCAGGTGGATCAGTTCTCGCTTACGGCTTGGCCATTGAAAGGGTGAGGTTAACAAAGAAAGATTATTCTGGAGCGGTGATTGCGACCTTACTTTGAGCTAGAAAAACATCCACCTCCCTAGCGTATGTACGAGTATGGCGTATTTTTGAGGACTGGTGTGCGCAATGTCAGATCTGTTCATCTACGGTTTCAGTACCTTTGGTGTTAAGTTTCTTACAGGATGGTTTTGATAAGGGGCTGGCAGCCAGCTCCTTAAGAGTCCAACTGGCAGCTATTTCTTGCTATTGAGGTAAAGTCGAGGGAATGTCCTTGGGCTCACATATCGACATGATACGTTTCCTGAAGGCGTTTTCTCAGTTACAACCTTCTCACAGAATGGTTTCTCCCCTGTGGGATCTCAACTTTATTCTCAGGGCATTAACTAGGGAACCTTTAGAGCCTCTGCATCAAGCTTTGATCAAAGAGTTAACTTTAAAGACAGTGTTTTTGGTGGCCATTTGTTCGGCTCGCCGAATTTCGGAGTTGCAGGCGTTGTCTTGTCGAGAGCCGTTTCTGTCTTTTTCTAGGGAAAAAGTGGTGTTGCGGCCGGTGCCGTCCTTTTTGCCTAAGGTGGTGTCTCCATTTCACATGAATCAATCGGTTACATTGCTAGTATTGGGTGTTGCAGGGAAGGACGCGTCGGACCGTAGTCTGCGCCGGTTGGACATAAAGAGGGTCTTACGTCAATACTTAAAGGTCTCAGAGTCCTTCCGCAAGTCTGAGTGCTTGTTCATTCTCTTTGGAGATCCGCACAAAGGGGAAGCGGCAGCCAAGGCCTCAATTTCCAGATGGGTCCGAAGCGATAGTGTCGACATAACCTTTGCATGGTCGTCAGGTAGCTGCGGGTTACAGGCTCACTCTACTAGTATAGTTCCGCCAGTGGAAATTTGCAGAGCAGCCACATGGTCATCTCTCCATACTTTCAGCAAGCACTATCACCTGGATGTTCAGGCGGCAAACGATGCCTGTTTCGGATCTGCGATTTTGCGATCCGGGTGGACAGGTCCCTCCCAATAATTACTGCTCTGTTACATCCCAGAGGTGAAGGACTGAACTGGAGGAACAATAAGGATAGAGAAATTAGACTTACCTGCTAATTGTAGTTCCTTGAGGAACTCCAGTTCAGTCCTGATTCCCGCCCGGGGATGGTTAGTTCAGATGTCGGTTTGTGTCTAGGGGGGAATATCAGCCATGATGGGTATAGAACCTTTCAAAGTTTTGGGATCGCTGTAGTTCTTTTACTCTATCTTAGCTATCCTATTTTGTTCCTGGAGAGAAGAGAGAGTGAGTGATGAAGATTTCCCTCTTAATTTAAGGGGATTTAGTTTAGTTGTTAAAAGTTGAAATTAATACTATAGCTACTTATTTGTTGCTCGTTTGAGTCTGCTTTGTCAATAGTTCACTGGGGCTGATGACAGAGACCAGCAGAGTACATCCAGTGAGGTCACAATTCTGACATGCCCAGTCTCCATGCTGCAGGAGGAGGTACACTACCCAGAGGTGAAGGACTGAACTGGAGTTCCTCAAGGAACTACAATTAGCAGGTAAGTCTAATTTCTCTATTTACTAGTCCTGTGATTGCTTATCTATAAACTGTATATCTGCAGAAGTATGGTATTATAATGATCACATTTGGTAACATACATGCATGAGGATAAACTAGATAAATTCATGGTGCTTAAACATATATCTGCTTTTCTTAGTTGTTCCTCCAAAACTGAGATCAGGAATGTGTTTCAAAACAAAGTGCATTTTCCTAAAAAACGTATAATTCACACACCGCAAACAAGGTGCTGCTGTTCTGTTTATGAATGCACAATTATAATTATAAAAAAGAGAAGCATTTAATTATAATGTAGCCTGCTGGTATCTCCCATCAGCCCCAGTGTGTCCAGTCTCCATGCAGCAGGAGGACGTAGTGAGCCTAGGTGCTGGGCTCATTAGTAGAACAGATAGGGAGCATTTGCTAGGATAAAGAGTTTCAAGAGTTTCTTTTATTCCCCTATAACTTAATTTTATTTTTAGGAACTATCAGTACTGTTTAAAAAAAAAAAGCAGGTACTTGGTTTAGAAGGTTTATACAACCTCCAGCCTTGATCCAGTGTCTGTCGTGTCTCCCCTTCCATTTCTACCTGCATTCAGTTGGACGGCTCTCCCCTTCCAGACTACACGGAGGGGAGCCTGAAAGGAGAAGGAGTGAGCGGCCTGCACGCTGCCTCAGATCTCTCAGGGCGTCAAGATTGCGTGACCTGCCCTCACCACGAACGCTGCTCGCAGCAGGACGAGCAGCGTAGCGGTTGCAGGGCGGCGATTTGGTCCGCTTCAGATGATGCCTCCAAAATACCAGCTTTCCGCAGTTCCCCCTCCTCTCTATCAAGCTTTTCTTGGCAATTCGAGCTGCTCCCCCTCCTGGTTTGGACGGAGGGGTGATGTGCAGCGGAGTAAAAGACCTGCCTTTCAGCTGCGGATTGACACGGCGGGTTTCCCAGGAGAGCGGCTGATGCCGGAAGGCTCTCTCCACGGTAGCTGTTCAGATCTCTGGAAAGAGCACCGCGGATTGGTAGGGCTGCTGCTCGTAGTGGCGAAAAACAGCTTGGGGCAGTTTTCAGACAGAGTGAGTCTATCGGTGGGGCTCAGATAAGCGAGGAGGCTTTTGAGCCATGATCCAGTTCTTTTGGCGGCAAGACAGGCCTGATTGTATCGCAGGCCGTTTCTTCATACGCTTTACAGAGCGTGAGGCACCTACAGGCTCTTTGCTAGTCTCTCAGTCTGTGTAGGATATGCCAATTCGTTGTAGGATATCTTAATTTACTTTTAGCTTAATTTCCTCTACTTTACTTTAATTTGAGGTACCTTTGGTGTATGATACTTGGGCCTTTAAGAAGGCAGTTAAAAAAAAAAAGGAGAGAGAAAGTTTGTTGCTTTATAGAGGGGCTCCTTCACTGGTGAAAAGAAATATAGGTTAAAGCTGGGGAAGTGATTCAGTATCCAGCGGCAACAGGGGATGGTGAGTCCGTTCCTGGATCAGTGAAACAACAGGTCTGGCGGGGGAATGTTCCTTTTGGTTTTTTTCCCTTTCTTTCCCCAGGATTTCAGGTGGAGGCTTCGGAGGGAGCCTTACTCATTCCGAGTTTTACCTACTCCCGAACCCATTTTCGGGTGAGGAGCCGCTGCAATAGCTTGGCAGGAGTGAAAGCTGGCAGCCCCGAGTCACCCCCTCCCTCCCCTTCTTCCTCCCCTGCCTCCCCCCTCAGCGCTGATGCCAGGAAGGAAGGCTGAGCGCAAAGGGTAGGAAAGTCATGTGACAAGGAGGCTCAAAGGAAAGAGTGGCGGGGGTGGGGAGGACAGTAGAAACCTCTAGCAACCGCCAGAAGAGGAGGAGATAGAGAGTGGCCTGCAGCCGCATGTTTGAGAACCTGCAGCAGTGGGGGAAACTTCCCTGCTGCATTTAGGCATGAGATTTCTTTCTTATTCAAGCCCGCATGGGTTTAGCTCCTGCTGTGTTTGGGGTGCCTGGGAGAGGCAGCTCCCAGAGGATAAAGCAGAACATAGCAGCTTCTTCCTAGGGGGACATTTGCAGTGTCTTAATTATATTTTTAATTTATTTACTTCAAAGGCTTGACCTGTGGGGGTGCACTCTGCTAGGGATCTTGTGTCTTACCCGAATACAGATTGAGGGAGTTCCTAGGGGGTGTCCCCATCCCTTCCCACCATGCCGGCCAGGCCATAGAGCCTGGTATGGGATGAGTCAAGGAGTGTAAATCCCACTTGATCCTTAAGCATTCCCTGTGTTACACAGCTCTAAGCGTACTCAGTGCACGAGGACTTGATGCAGACATGTGGGAAAGGCCTAATCAGTTAGGCCATGGTTGTGGCTGCGCAAATGTCAGAGTGCTGGGTGCCAGGTCAGGGTACCTAAAAGTTTGATACGTGGTTACTTTCTTCTGAGAAGGATATGGCAAAGAGTCTGATACAGGAATAAAGATGTGTTTAAAAAAAAGAATACTGCATAGAGATTTGTAGCAGCTACAGCTCTTTGGAAAACAGGAGGTGCCTGCTACAAGAAAGGTATATAGTTTGAAAGATAGGGGATAGGATGCAAATTAAATCTTCCCATCTGTCTATGGTTGGTGAGTAACCACTCATTTGGGGGTGTCCCAGCGAGGTACATTGGCTTCTAGAGTTCAAGGGTGTTGGGGCTTTCGAAGTGCAGGAAGGGGATCCTCAGTTACCTCTTCCGCCACTGCCCAAAAACCACAATGAAGCAAGGCAAGCCCAGGTGGCAGTTCAGTCGGCAGGAGGAATTCTTCGGGAGTTTCTTCCTGCCAGGGTCCGGATTCGGCAGAGCAATGGGTGGTAGAGATAATACACGAAGGGTATGCCCTAGAATTTGATCGCCCGATGCTAGTATCGTTGGTGCTGTCTTCTTGCAAAGGACAACGGAGATCGTCCGCAATTCAGTGAACTTGGATCGTATCGGACTGTTAGGAGTGCTGGCGCCGGGTTCGCAGGAGTGTTTCAGCGTCGGGCGCTATTCTAGTTATTTCATAGTTCCAAAGAAAGACGGGCCTCCCCGTCTTTTCTAGATTCCAAGGAAGTAAATCGCTGGCTCTGAGCGTCTTTCTTTCGCATGGCAACGTTGCAATCAGTAGTGTTGGCGGTTCCACTGGAGGAGTTCTTAACATCCCTCCACCTTTTAGGAGCTTTCTTACACATTTTGATAAGGGCAGTGCATCAAAAGTTTCTAAGGTTTGCCTTCCCCTGGGTACATTTTTAGTTTCTAGTTTTGCCCTTCGGTCTGGCAACGGCGCCACACACCTTCACCAATGTTATGATGGTGGTTGTGGCGGCTCTGCGGAAAGAAGGAATCTTAGTTCACACTGGCCTCGATGAGTAGCGGATTCATCCAAAGTCCAGGGCCGGAAGTGTCTGGTTTACGCACAGAGTAGCAAAGTTTCTTCAGGCCCTAGGCTGGGTAATCAAGGCGGTCAAAAGTCGCTTAGTCCATATCAAGCCTTAGAGTACTTGAGGGTACGATCCGGCTACCAATTGGGAACAGTGTGTTTGCCAGAACAGAGAAATCAGGCCCTTCAACAGCTAGTATGCAAGTTTTTGTCGGATCCGGTGCTATAGGCTTGGGGCTATCTTTGGATACTCGGGACATTGGCGGAAGCTCTGGAGGTAGTTCCGGGGGCTGGAGCTTGCAGGCGCCCTCTAAAAAGGTCCCTGTTATGATGTTGGTTGCACAAGATTGATTCTCTGAACAAACGTCTCCCATGTCCCGTGTAGGTCAGGCAATCCCTTTTCTGGGGGTTCGCCAGGAGATCTTACGGAAGACATGCTGCTGGAGCTTCCGCAGTGGCTCCTGATGTTGACAGTTGCGAATCTCACAGGCGGGGGAGGTGTTACGAGGACCTTTTCACACGTGAGGTTTGGAGCGATCAGTAGGCACATTGGTGGATCAACCGTTTGGAGCTGAGGGCATTGCTCGGGCTTTTCAAGCATTCGATTCTGAACTGAAGGATCGGGCAGGGTGAATGCTGTCTGACAATTCCACAATAGTGCTTTACCTAAACCGGCAGGGAGGGTCAGGTAGGGCGGACATGCAAGAGGAATCAGAGGCTCTGTTCGCTTTGTTAGAGCCTCAGTGGCAGGCGCGTATTGCAGTGCACATTGCAGAAGCAGACAATGTGGTAGCCTCAGCCGGAAGTGTTCCCACAGATAGTCATCAGGCGGGGTCCTCCAATCATGGATCACATGGCGGCCTTTCTTCGGCCAAGGCAAATCGTTTTTTCAGCAGAAGACGAGAAAGGATGTCGGAGGGTGTTGATGTTCTGAGGCAACCAAAGCCGTTGCTCAGCTATCTCTATGTTGTCTCCACGGGGTGCTCATAGGGCAAGTGGTGCAGCGTTTAGGAGCTCTTCGAGGAAGAGTGCTGTTAGTGGCTCTGGGCTGGCCAAGGCGCCCGTGCTATGCCTGTCTATTACGTCTGCTCGACGGGGATCCTCGGGGATTGCCAGTGTCGGAGGATCTTTTGCTTTAGGGTCTGCTGCGAGTGTCTCAGGTGAATCGGTTTTCGCTTGTGGTTTGGCCCTTGAAAGGGCGAGGTTAAGGAGAAAAGGTTATTCTGGAGTGGTCACCTCAGCCTTACTTCAGGTCAGGAAGAGGTCCACATCCCTTGCTTATGTGCGCATTTGGCATATCTTTGAGGACTGGTGTTCATGATGCCAGATTCAAGCGGCTACGGTACCCATGCCGATAGGGTTAAGCTTCCCTCATAGCAGGTTTGGAAAGGGTCTGGTGGCCAGTCCTTTAAGAGTACAGTTAACAGACCTGGCTTGCTATAGAGGTTAGGTCCAGGGAGTAGCCCTGGGTTCGCACAGAGATGTGCTGTGTTTTCTTAAAGTGGTGTCCAAGTTACGGCCCTCTCGTAGAATAATGGTGACTCCATGGGATCTCAACTTGGTTTTATGGGCGTTAGCTAAGGAACCCTTTGAGCCCTTCCTACAGGCGTCAGGTTAGGATTTAATTTTAAAAGCAGTGTTTTTGATGGCTCTCTGCTCGGCAAGGCGCATATCGGAGTTGCAGGCGTTGTCCTGTAGAGAATCATTTTTGTCTGTCTTCAGAGAAAAGGTGGTCTTGTGACCTGTTCCATTCTTTTTGCCGAAGGTAGTTTCTCAATTTCACCTAATTCAATCGGTGGTCTTTCCAGGTCTAGGTGCAGCGGAGGGGAATGCCTCAGATCGTAGCTTTGATGCTTGTATGTCAGAGAGTGCTGTGGCAGGAGTTAAAGGTCTCAGAAATTGTCAGCAAGTCGGAACGACTATTCCTGCTGTTCGGTGTTCCCCGTAATGGGGGAGCAGCGGCAAGAGCATCAATTTCCAGATGGATTAGAGAGGCAATTGCATCAGCATATATGTTGCAAGGTTTCCAGTACCGGTGGGTTTAAGGGGGCCACTCGACTAGAGCGCAAGTAATTCCAGGGCGGAGCACAGTTTGGTTCTGCCAGTGGAAATTGGCAGAGCGGCCACCTGGTGATCTCTTCATACCTTCAGTAGCCACTACCGCCTGGACATTATGGCAACAAATGATGCTTGTTTCGGGTCGGCGGTGTTGCGATCCGGGTGGAAAGGTCCCTCCCAATAATTACTGCTCTGATACATCCCAGAGGTGGAGGACTAAACTGGAGGAACGATAAGGAAATAGAAATTACACTTACCTGGTAATTGTTGTTCCTTGAGGAACTTCAGTTTAGTCCTCATTCCTGCCCGAGGGGTGATCTATTCAGAGTTTGTTTTCAGATGGGGAGGAGCATCAGTTTTTGAAGAGCGGAAAAATCCTTTTGGTTTCTGGATCGCAGTGAGTATTACTGTCTGGCCTCTTTTACTTTCCTTTCTCTTAATCGCTTTAGGGGGTGGAACAGGGAATGTAAAAGAATAAGAAAAATGAGAATGTTAAAAAAAAAAAAATTCCTTCTTGTTGAAGAAGTGATAGTTTAGTTCTCACTTATGGTTATGGATATAGTTGAAATTAAGTTTTAGCTACTTATTTGTTGCTCCTTTGAGTCTGCTTTGTCAATAGTTCACTGGGGCTGATGGGAGATACCAGCAGGCTACATCCAGTGATGTCACGATTTTGACATGCCCAGTCTCCAAGCTGCAGGAGGAAGTACACAACCCAGAGGTGGAGGACTAAACTGGAGTTCCTCAAGGAACAACAATTACCAGGTAAGTGTAATTTCTATTTTGTGTTGTCAATGCCAGTGATGAGGTTATCAAATAATGATGTGAGGAGTGTTTTGACATTGTGCTGTGGCCTGAACCCGTGTTGTTGAGTGTCCAGAGGAGCATATATGTTGATGTGTTCTTGGAGTTTTCTCTGAATGTTTTTTTCAAGGACTTTGGCCATGAAAGGGAGGCTAGAGATAGGACAGTAGGATTTTGGGTCAGATGTGTCCAGGGTACTCTTCTTGAGGACTGGTTGTATGGTGGCCTGTTTTAGAGCTTCAGGCATATATCCCTGCTGTAGAAATAGCTGTATGATTTGTTGGAAGCTCGTGCTGATTTTGTCCTTAGTGACTGTGATCCATGCTATTAGACATGCGTCAGTGGAGGTGGTCGTGGTGTTTAGTGATCCTATGATTTACTCAACCTGCAAAGGTGTCGGGATCGTAGTCTTTCCAGGTCTCCTTATGAGTAGGAATTGTTGGGTTGTAGGGATGAGTGGTTGAAGACTTCCCTGGGTCTGTTTGCTGATTTCATTATGGTGTTGGTGTAGTATTGTTGTTTGGACTCATTTATTATGCTGTTGTATTCCTGTTGCTTGGTTCTGTATCGTTGCAGATTGTCCTGGGTTTTGTTGCATCTCCATTTTCTTTCTAGTCTTCTTAGAACTCTGTTTGCTTCCCTAATGTTATCTGAGTACCATGAAGTGTTGGGTCTTTTGAGAGTGCGTGGGGGTCTTGTTTCCAAAATTGAGGCAGCATTTGAGATAGTGCAATGCCAGTGTTTGATGATTTCATTCAAGTTGTTGGATTCCTGATGATGTTTTGGTGTTATTTCCTGTAGGAAAGCATTCTTGTTAAAGGCTTTGAATTTTCTGTATGAAGAAACTACACAGCTTTGACATACACCTTTTCTAATTTTAAACCATATTGTTTCTGCTTTTTCAGTTTGAACTGTTGTTTCGTGATCAATGTAAAGGTTGTGCATGAGAACTATCAGATGTTCTCGAATACCCATGCTTCTTGATCTGACCCAAATGTTTTTCTGATTTATACAATCAGAGGCTTTGTTGTAGTCAATAAAACACATAGGGGTATGTTTACTAAACTGCAGTAACGTAGCAGCAGCTACGTTAACGCGCGTTAAGTAACGTTAATGCGCGTTAACGTTACCTAACGTGCATTAACATCACCGTCTGTGGTAAGTCCCACAGAAGGTGGAGAGAGGGCGGAGAGAAGGGTTAAATGGGTGGGGAGTGGGCGGGGAGAAGCTCCTGCTACACTAACGCGGGGAACTGAAGGGCTGAACATTACCGGGAATGAAAACCTATCCTTAACTGCAGATATGCAGGAGGGTGAAACTATTTAAGTGTCAGCAATGTACAACATAGGCAGGGAGCCCAAGAAAAGTGATAGTAGTGCTCCATATGCAGCAACAGCATAGTGCCCAAGTATGAACGGCCACTATAGCGATAGTGCAAATGGGGCATAGGGGGCTGCAGGCAGGACATTTAGTGGGGGCAGCTGGGGCACAGGGTGGACTAGGCTGTCACCTAGGTGGCACATAGGAACCTAGAAACTGGAAATCAGCAAGACAGCAGCTGACCAAGGCCAAACACATTCCACCTATATCTACCTGGTCCACCCTAGCCAATAGTTGCTAGGGCACTGACCTGACATCCCCCCCCCCCGCCATCCCTCCCCCATGTGGAAGGGACATAATATTGGTAGGCAGTTATGGGGGGATGTGAGGATGTCCATGTATGCCTCCCCACCCCAAACCCCGCTCCCTAGGTGACCGCCTACCTGCACAGTGGATGGCCTGGGACTGCGCACTACCAGCACCGACAGCATATGCACAGGCGGCATGGCAGGGGGGCGTGTGCTGGTGCTGGAGGGGGCAGTGGCACCTGCCTGCAGTGCACCCAGGCAATGCTCTGTACCACATTACAACAGAAAAGATCTGGCTGAGGAGATGTAAAGGTAACCCCAGGAACTGCTGTGCTTCTGTGGCAGCAGTGTGGTGCAGTACACACAGCCAGTGTGTCCCAGAGCAGAGGGTCACAGGTTCAGGTCCCAGCTGTGGATCCTGCAGAGCACATCCCTATATTTTACCCTACAATGCAGATACAACAGCAGCATATGCAATCCCCAAAGCAGCGGCCAACAGGAGTGCAAACACCCACTCACCCAGGCTCCACTATCCAAAGCTGCATGGAGAGTAAGGCTGTTGGCCCCAGCACGAAGCCACAGTTATCACCAGGGCACCATTGCTACCTACTACATAGTTTGGCAATGTCGGCACTGTGATCATGACCAGTGTGGCGGGCAGGGTTTCCAACCACCCCTATCTTTGCACAATGCTGCAGTAGGTGTGTGTGTGTATGTATGTCTATCCATTGTTTCGTGGCTGCCTACACCTCTCTGGGTATACAATGTCCCATTATTACCAGCGTTAGCTTGCGAATGTGCATAATGAGGAACAAGGTATTGTGGGTATGGCCTGGGCAGGGCAGACTGGGCAGGATGCATCTGCAGAGGGCGTAGGGCAATGGCTGGGACATTGTAGTGCCTAACCACCATCTGCATGAACAAGGTGGCCACAGCACGTCTTGCTGTTAGGGCACGCTCACACTGACCAAACAATGACCATGTTCCCACATAGTGCTTCATAGTATCTATCCCAAGTGATATATATGTGCCACTTGTTCTGGGGGCCTGTGCCATACAACCCAGGTCTGGGTGCGCACAGTTCCACTGTGAATGTGCGGGATAGACTGGCTAGCGGAGTGCCCGTGGTTAGTTTGTGCATGGCTGGGACACCTGGCGTGGTGCAGAAGGCACAGTCTGCCTGTGCCTGCTGCTGGTGAATGTCAGGTCATGGTTGGGTGCTGGGTACAGCTGAAGTCCTAGAACTGGTGGGGGCACAGGGGAAGGGCAATGGACAGCTACTCTACTGTCTTGCAATGTATGCGTGTTGCAGCACACACAATAGCGCGTGAGACTTCTGTTCGGGACATGCGTTGTTTTGCACCATAATCTGACCACATATGCTAAGGCGCCTAGTCATACCTTATAGGGCATGTAAAAAGCTCTGCACGGTCACGCGCATTATTGTGCACGCTACTCATCCACTGCCCTGCTACGCGCATTCTCCGCAACGCATGTACGACGCAGTGCGCGTAGGATGCACTACTGCGTGATAATCTAGCAGACACAATGGCCACTTGGTGGAACATATTTGCATTATGCTCGTTGTGGTGGTTTGGGATAGTGGTTGCAGCCATGCGTGGCATCAACATAGGTTGTAGGTTTTGGTCCCACAGGTTCCTTTTCCTTTTTTTTTATTTTTGTTCTGCTCTCCTTACCATACAATGGCTCCAGCTTTGTCCCTTATCCACACACCCTTCCCTCTCTTCACTGTACACTGCAGTGTCCCCTCCATGCTGCCTATCCATCACATGCTAGCTGTTACATATGCTCCCTTTCTTTGTGATGTCTGGGTGGGCAGGTGGCTCAGTGGTTTGGTATTGGTGTCTGTGAGCTGTGTTTGGTCTCTTCAGTCTACCTGTTCAATTCCCTCTTACTCCTTTTTGGATTCCCTGTCCATTTTTCCCTTCTACTCACACCATCCTTCAGACCGACCCCAATGCCCTTCTACACACACCATCCTTCAGACAGATCCCCGATGCCCTTTCCATTATATTTGTTTACTCTTCTGCATGCTGTTTCACTGCATACCATTTCATGGTGTGTGTGCCTGTGTTACCTGTGGCTCACGTCCCCATTACAGACTGCGATATCAGCTGCCTGTGGCCTATGGCCTTACACCTATGGCTCCTTTTCTCATGTGGTACCATGCCTGCACATCCCTCAGCGCATCTTCTACTGTCAGCATGCCTTAGATTGCAACCCCTTCGGACGGGCTGCTGCTTCCCGTCCGCTGTGGTGTTCACGCGCGGTGGGTCCATGGTGCACTGTACAGCGCACTGTACCGCATGCTGTACCGCACGTTAGCGCCTTGTAACATGCGTTACCTGTCACGGCTTGCTTTAACGATGCACTGCCCACTCCTTTATATGGGCATCCGTACCATTACCGCGGAACTTAACGCGGGTAACATTACCATGGTTTAGTAAACATACCCCATATACTTATTCTTTTGATATTCTTTTGTATTTTCAAGGATCCATCATCCATGATGATGTATCTTGTTTCTTGCCCTTTCTTGAACCCTGCTTGCACATCAGGCAATTCTCGTTCCAGGTATGATTGTAGTCTCCACTGAATGATCTTGAGTAGAATCTTGCTGGTATGTGGGATCAGAGTGATTGTTTGATCATTTTCACAGTCAGTCATCCAATATTGATATGAACACAGATTTTTTATAGTCAGTTGGCCATAATATTGCCTTCCAAATTTCCTGGCAGTCTTGTAACTATTGCAGTAGTTGCATCTTTTTGCAATAGTTGCATCTGATTGATGTAATACTAGTCACTTCCATGTAAAATTACCCTCAAAGAGTGCATTTAAAACAAATGTGTGCAAAACCATGAAAAAACACATGAAAATATGGACAAATTTCAGAAAATATGAACTTTAGCCAAACTTTTTTTTGCCATGCACATCCCTAGAAAGTTAATTTTGATGAGATACTGTGATGCAAAGTCATGGAAAGCAGTTCATTAGTGTGAAAGTTTGTGAAAATGGGCACAAAAGAAAACCAGACAGGCTTTTGCAAAAATAATGACAACATCTCATTGAGGTACATTTATCATTTTTCTGTGGTCTCAGAGCTCCACCTCATATGAAATGAATGGCTATGAGAGAATCCCCTCTCAAAACATTCCAGAATATTGAAGCTTTTGGTGGCCAGTTGAGGGGAATAAGGGATGCTCTTTCCCCAGCTGCTCTTGACCCCTTCCCTCTACCTGCTCATGGCCTTTGCTTTAGTTTCCAAAAATGTCCATATCTAAGCCTTACCTTCTGAACATTCCCATCCCTTTAAAATAAAAATGGGGACCAAAGTCATCTAGGACACCCGGGCAATCCTCTGTCCTCAATTTTATACTAAAATAGCCTTTCTTTGAGGCAGGTATGATCTCCACTTACTGCTGTCCTACCAGTTTCATTTTGGAAAACAGCACCAGATGGTCCCTAATATTAAGGACTCTAGGGTGGTGGCTCCACTTCATCCTCTGCTGCCACCTCTTCCTCCTGTACCAGCAGCAGCAGTCTACCACTGCCCACCCTTCCTCAGGCCTTCCCAATGCCCTTTTCCATCCTTCTCATCCTCTCAGAGAGGCTCAGCTATTGGCAGAAGCATGAGGAGGAGAGATTCTGATATTGTGCCTAGTCCCTGATCTCAACTCTCCAAGACTTGTCCACCTGCAGAAGGCTATGTCAATCACCACAGTGTTAAAAAAATGCCCAATATTCAAAGCGATTAATGTGGTTAGCAGAGCTGCTAGCTGCTAACCGTGTTACTACTACTACTACTATAGATCATTTATATCTGGGGTCACCAACCTCCAGAGGGCCGCAGGCCGCACAGCCGACTACCGGGAGCCTCGCGGGCCGCACCCCCCTTCTCCCCGCCCCCGCGAAAAAAAACAACAAACGCAAAATTATGAAAACAATGGCTGATCACCTTTATTAAATTTAATGAGATGGCTGATGATTCATGCTAACAGACAAACGCTTAAAGTCCGGCTTCACAGATGACACTGACAGGAGAAGGGACGCTTGCAGGTGGTTGTCGGTGAGCTGCGAGCGCGTGGATACAATGGCGGGAATCCTTGGAGGGCCGCACGTAATGTTAACCGGGGTAGAGCCTTGCGGGCCGCACGAAGGGACCTCGTGGGCCGCACGAAGGGACCTCGTGGGCCGCATGCGGCCCGCGGGCCGCAGGTTGGTGACCCCTGATTTATATAGTGCTACAAGGCATATGCAGCGCTATACAGCTACATGTAAAGATGATCCCTGCTCATCAGAGCTTCCAATCTTGTCAAGATAGACAATACAACAGCTAAGGACAAGGAAACAACTAGGGAAGGGAAGGAGACACATAGGAGACTAAGTGGATCAGGATCCAAAAGCAGCCTAAAAGAGGTGAGCTTTTAGCATGGATTTGAAAAGGACCAGGGATGAGGCCTGCCATACAGACTCAGGTAGTTTGTTCCAGGCATAAGGAGCAGCAAGGTGAAAGGATCGAAGTCTGGAGTTGGCAGTGGAAGAAAAGGGCATAGACAGAAGCAATTCACCAGAAGAGCAGAGTTCATGAGAAGGGGTGTAATGAGAGATGAGAGAGGAAAGGTAGTGAGGAGCAACAGAATGAGTGCATTTATAGGTCAGTAGGAGAAGTTTGAACTGGATATGGAAATGGATGGGGAGCCAATGAAGTGACTTGAGAATAGGGTTGCCAACTGGCCGGTTTTCAGCCGGCCTGGCCGGTTTTTCCATGGCCAGGCCGGCTGCCGGCGCAGAGGCAAAACCGGCCCTTGAAAAGCCGTTTTTTTTGCTCTGGCCGCAAGATCGGGAGCGGCCAGAGAAAAAAAAACGGCTTTTCTTCCAACCCGGAGGGCTTCAGAGGGAGCCGGGTAAGCCCGCGCGAGGCCCCGGCTCCCTCTGAACAGCTGCCAGTGTGAAGAGCCTTTTCCTTCATGCTGGCGGCTGTTCCTGTGAAGCCGCGATTGGTGGGAAAGGTTAAAGGCAATGCCCTTTAACCTTTCCCAGCATTCGCGGCTTCACAGGAACAGCCACCAGCGTGAAGGAAAAGGCTCTTCACGCTGGCAGCTGTTCAGAGGGAGCCGGGGCCTCGCGCGGGCTTCCCCGGCTCCCTCTAAAGCCTCAGACAGCCGCGGGTTTGGGGGGGGGGGACAAGGACTGCCGGGGCTGTGATGGGGGATGGGGGCCTGGACTGGAAAAGGGCTAGGAGGGGGAATTTGACTGGAAATGGGTTGTGATGGGGGGGGGGACCTGGACCGGAAAAGGGCTAGGGGGGGGGGGGGAATAGGACTGTAAAGAAAAGGGCTTTGATGGGAGGGGACATGGAATGTAAAAGGGCTATGGTGGGGGGGGACAAGGACTGGAAATGAGTTTTGATGGGGAGGGGGACCTGGACTGGAAAAGAGCTGGGGGGGGGGGACATGGACTGGAAATGGGTTTTGATGGGGAGGGGGACCTGGACTGGAAAAGGGCTGGGGGGGGGAACTTGGACTGGAAATGGGCTATGGTGGAGGGAGGGGGAACTTGGACTGGAAATAGGCTGTGGTTAGGGGGACATGGACTGGAAATGGGCTGTGAAGGGGGGACGGACCTGGACTGGAAAAGGGCTATGGGGGGCATTGGACTGGAAAGAAATGGGCTGTGATGGGGAGGGCGACCTGGACTGTAAAAGGGCTATGTGGGGGGGGGGGGGACATGGACTGGAAATGGGTTTTGATGGGGAGGGGGACCTGGACTGGAAAAGGGCTATGGGGGGGGGGACATTAACTGGAAATGGGTTGTGATGGGGAGGGGGACCTGGACTGGAAAAGGCTATGGGGGGGGGAACTTGGACTGGAAATGGGCTATGGTGGAGGGAGGGGGAACTTGGACTGGAAATAGGCTGTGATTAGGGGGGCTAGGACTGCAAATGGACTGTGATGGTGGGGGGGGGGGGTAGGACTGCAAATGGGCTGTGATGGTGCGGGGGGACTCGGACTGCAAATGGGATGTGATGGGGGGGCCTAGGACTGGAAATAGGCTGTGATGGGGGGAGGCTAGGACTGGAAATGGTCTGTGATGTGAGGGCTAGCACTGGAAATGGGCTGATGAAGAGCTGGAATAGGACTGGAAATGGGCTGATGTGGGGCATGGGAGAATGGGATTAGAAGGGAGTGGATGCTGGGTGGGTCTAGAACTATAAGGGAACTGATTTTGGGGGAGGACTAGAATAGATGGGGAATGAGAATGGAGAGGGGAAAAAATATTTTGTGTGGAAGAAAAGTCTATGATGGGCTGGGTATTGGGAGAGTGAGGGGCTTGAGAATGGAAGGGTGAAATTTAAATGGATGATAAAGGAATAAGGAAAGAATTGGGGGAAAGAGCAAAAGGGAAACAATCAGTATGTTAAAGCAGAAATAGAGAGAGAATGGAAAACATCTAAAAGAGAAGAAAGGACAAATGGATAGCTCGCAGAAGACACGAAGAAACCAGAAGAAAGTGACTGGAGCAATTGCAACTGAAAATAAAATGCCCAAACAGAAGGTAGAAAAATACTTTTTATTTTGAATTTATTAGCTGGAATATGTTTGGTCTGGGAAGTGTGTATTGCTAACATCTTTGCGTTTTTGTTTAGTGCAAGAGGAAATTACTTTATAGTTTTATTTCTCCAGTGTTGTACATTTCATGTTTGGATTTTGGGGTTCCCAGTTTAATTATTATCTGACCAAGGAAGTTAGCCTACACGTATCCTCGGTAATTTTTGTGGGTGGGGCTGGGGGCGGGGCAGGGGTGGGACTAGGGGCGGAGAATGGGTGGAGCATGGCGAGCCACAGGTGTCGGGTTTTTCTCGGTGAAAAAGTTGGTAACCCTACTTGAGAAGAGGGGACTATACTTTATTCAGGAAGGACAGGATAAGTAGAAGGGGAGGTGGAGTGGCACTATATGTAAAAAAATAATATTAAAGCTATAGAATTGCAGGACTTAAAAGGAAGAGAGGAGGCACTGTAGGTTAAACTAGAAAAAGGAAAAGGGAAATACATTTGCATTGGAGTTATATACAGATCCCCCTCACAGGGAGAAAAAGTGGACCAAGTTTTTTTTTTTTTTTAAACTTTTATTTTCATTTTGCAACAAACAAAAGAAAACAACACACCAAAGGAGACAAAACAAGTATACAATAAGGAAAAGTAAACCCAATTACCCCCCACCCCGATGCTTCTTCTCTAGCCGATTATGTCAGCATGTGAGCGCTTCCAGTTAACAGTGATTATACATCAAAACGATCAAAAGAGTATCTACGATACAGAATGATCATGGGACAGAAATATATACAAAGTTAGCCAGTCAGATGAAAGCATTTAGCAGAATGTACATAGTCATTGAGCATCTTCCATTCAGACCAATGATGAGGAGTCTGAACGGGGGAAGCAAACATACGAGGTATTTGTTCATATTTACTGTAGAGACAGACATGATTCCACCATGCATTGGGGCTCAGATGGGAGCTATTTTCAGTATTTCTTAATTAGGGAAATAGCAATGCCAAGCATAAAGTCCAGGAGGAAGTAAGCCGTTTTGGAAGAGAGGGGATCCCCGCAACTGGGCGAAGTCCCACTATCCTCCAAGAAAGGGACTCTTGAAAGTGCAAAATAGACTGGATACGACCCCAGACCCGACGCCAGTAATACTGTAGTGCGGGACATTCATACTTAACATGAGGTAGTGAAACAATGGCCGCATGGCAAGTCCAACAACTATTGCCCTGAGTAGTGTTCCATTTGGCTAATCTGTCAAGAGTGTAAAAACACCGGTGGGCTAGAAAGAAGAGTGTCTGAGTGAGTGAGGCGGATCGGGAAACCCGTGTCACTCTACTCCAGACAAGGCTCCATTGCTCCGAGGTCAAAGTCACAGGCAATTCTCTCTCCCATGCTTTCCGCGCTATAGGGGTATCGCTAGTTATAGCTTTACATAAGGTTTTGTAAAAATTGGATGCTACACCCGGTGAACTACCGATAGATCGGGTAGTCTCCGATCAACCTTGTGTAGGGGATGCCGATGGCGGAAGTACCTTAGCACTCCGAAGGCTATGCTGAAGTTGCACCGACTGAAAGTAGTATTTCGCTGGGAGACCAAATTCAATTTGCAATTCACTTAAAGCTTTCCAGCGACCATCATGGAACAACTGGCTAAGAATCCAAATGCCCCTAGTGTACCAGGGGCTCCACGCCATCGACTTATTTTGTATTCGAAATCGAATATTGTACCAAAGCGGGAGTCTGTCGAACGGACAGAGTCGGGAGTCTAAAGATTGCATAAGAGTATTAAAGGCACCTAAAGTGTCTAAAAGCATTGGTGGATAGTGGGAGTCTGATGGGAGAGTCATACCAGGGAGAAAAGTAAGAGGAATCAGTTTGCGAAGATCCTCTTCTATGTCTAGCCACACCGGTCTATTCGGTACTGGTTCTTCCAGCCAACGAACGCCTTGCTTGAGAAGAAAAGAGTAATGGAACACTTGAGTAAAATCACCACCAAGTATTAATGGAGCATTGGCAGAGGCCTATGCCAACTGCGCAATACTGGCATAGTAAGCAGGGTTGTCCAGATTCGGGACATAAATACAAATGCACGTGAATTCACTATCTCCAACCTTAAGGTGTACACGGGCCCATCTACCCTCCTTGTCAGCGCTAGTATCAATTACAGTAGCTTGCAAAGACTTCTTAACCAGAATGGCTACCCCACACCGTTTGGAAACGGCGGGAGAATAGGCAGCCACCATATAAGGCTTAGCATTGAGTTTCAGTGTTTCAGCAGAGTTTAGATGCGTTTCCTGAAGAAACACTAAATCGGCATGCTCATGGCTAAGATAGCTAAGGATTTTCTTTCTTTTGATTGGACTATCAATGCCTTTTACATTGAGTGATAAGATTTTACATAAGGCCATTCAGAAAAATTAAAATTCTGAGCATAATAGCGCACATAATTTCACAATGTCCCTCATATTGACTGTATCTGGCTGTACACATGACATAACAGAAAATAAGCTAAGATAATTCAATGAAGCGCCCCACATTAAAAAAGAAAACCGCGGTGCGGTAGAGAAGAAGCAGAACCCCAGAAATTACTGGCGACCATGTGTCTGCGGGGAGAAACCCCAGAGAAGGCCGAAATTGAAAAAACACATAACCTGTAGGACTGTGCGTGCTCCGAATCCGACCGAGGCACACCTCATGGAGGGATAGGAGACCAAAAAACAAAAAAAGTCATATAGAGAAAGAAAGAAAGTCCAGGCAGTCTCTGTGCTTGGCTATGACCACCGCATCGGGCCCTTCAAAATGGCGGACAGAGCCGGCAGATAAAAGTCCAAGTTTTTGGATTAGCGCATCTGCTCTGCTTCTTTGGAGTCTAAAAATGTTGACAGTAGATCAGGATCTTCGAATGTCCTAGTTTGGTTGTGGAGAGTCACTCGGAGCTTCGCAGGATACAACAGGCCAAAGCGAGCCTGTAGCTGTTGAAGTCGAGGGCGAAAAGCAAGGAGTTTCTTCCGACGGTCAACGGTAGTCTTTGCCAAATCAGGGAAGAAGGAGACTTTGTGACCTGCAAATTCCAAATGATGATTCGCCCGGGCAGCATTTAAAATTTGTTCCACTTGTTGATATCGTAGCAAGCGAAAGATAATGGGCCGGGGGGTCGTTCGGTTGAGCGCCATGTGGGTAGGAACACGGTGTGCACGATCGATTTCCAGTTCTCTATGAAAAGTGATCTTCAGCAAGGAGGGAAGAGTTTTGAGCAGGAATTCTCTTATATCTCCTGCTTCCACCCCCTCCGGTATTCCAATGAGCCTCACATTGTTGCGACGGGTTCGATTATTGCTATCTTCTAACTCCTTTTGAAGATTCTGTATCTGGCGCTCAGCCTTGTCCAGTTTGCCCAAGCGCACCGCGTGCGAGTCGAGGACCCCCGCCATGTTGTCCTGCCGTAATGAGAGACTTTCAAGTCGGTCCTGGAGCACTCCAAAGTCTTCTCGCATGGCTCGAAGCGCTTCTCCATTGGACTGCACCGATTCCTTCACGCCGCGTATTTCCTCTAAAATCTCCAGGTGCATTTCGGGGTTTTCACGAAATGGAGCCATCTTCTGTGGGGAGGACACCTCTGTTTTGGAGCGTTTTCCATGAGAAGAAGAAGGAGACCCGAAGTCCAAGCGCGCTGGTTTATGGGCCGCCATCCCCCCGAGGTACCCCGGTCAGCTCGGAGCGAAATAGTAAGTTTGTATAGGTATTAAGTCAGGATTCTAAGTAGGCCTCTCGGGAGCTTCAGCGCGAAGCGTCTTACCCGCTGGACATCAGGCTCCGCCCCCCTCTACCCGCTGGACATCAGGCTCCGCCCCCCTCAAGTGGACCAAGTTTTAATACGCAGTATTGCCATGAAAAGAGAAGTGTTACTGATAGATGATTTCAATATGCCGGATGTGGATTGGCACATCCCTGCTGCGGTGTCATCTAGAAATAAGGACATCCTGGATTCTCTACAGGGAGAACTATTCAGGCAACTGGTAATAGAACCCACATGTGATAGGGCCATACTAGACTTAATGCTTACCAATGGGAAAAGTGTTTCTGATGATACAGTGGGTGATCATCTCGCATCCAGTGATCACCAGATGGTATGTTTCAGTATTAGGACTAGGGCTGATAAAATCCATTCAAAAGCAAGAATCTTAGACTTTAGGAAAACTAATTTTGCCAAGATTGGACAATACCTCAAAGAGTCATTAGTGGGATGGGAACAGCTGGGAGATGTAGAACAACAATGGGCACAACTGAAGGGATATTTTAAGGGCAACAAACCTTTTTGTTAGAAAGATAACTAAATATAAAAGAAAAGTAGGCCGCTATGGTTCTCAAAAGAAGGAGCTGAAAAGGTGAAGAAAAAGAGGGAGGCCTTCATGAAATATAAGAGATCAAAGAGAGAGGAAGACAGGCATCTATATTTGGAAAAACGTAGAGAAGCTAGCAAAGTAGTCAGGAAAGCAAAGGTACAAAAAGAAGAAGAAATAGCCAATACAATAAAATGCGGGGATAAGACATTTTTCAGATATGTTAGTGAGAGGAAGAAGGGCAAAAGTGGTATTGTCAGACTCAAGGGTGCAGGGAAGGAATATGTAGAAACTGATGAGGATAAAGCTGAATTGCTTAACAAATATTTCTGTTCTGTGTTCACTGATGAAGGGCTGGGAGCAGGACCTCAGAAAACACCCACAAACAGAAACAGAAGTGATATGGATCTCAAATGATTTTCAGAAGATTGTGTTCGTGAGGAACTAGCTAAACTAAAAGTCAACAAAACCATGGATCTGGATGGGATACATCCAAGAGTACAGAAGGAACTTGGGGACGTTATAGCAGCTCCACTGTCTGACTTTTTCATTGCCTCTTTAAAGTCAAGAGTGGTGCCAAAGGACTGGAGAAAGGCACATGTGGTTCCTTTACACAAAAGCGGCTATAAGGATGAAAGAACTACAGGCCAGTAAGTCTCACCTCTGTGGTTAGTAAATTATTGGAAAGGCTACTAAAAGAGTGAATAGTGATGTTTCTGGAATCCAATGGATTGCAAGATCCAAGGCAGCATGGATTTACCATAGGCAGGTCTTGTCAGACAAATCTGATTGATGTTGACCAGGGAGTTGGACCGAGAAAGAGCCCTAGATATGGTATATTTACATTATAGTAAAGCCTTTCAAACCGTTCTGCACAGGAGACTTTATTAACAAAATGAACACCCTAGGGATGGACCCTAAAGTTACTGATTGGGTTAGAAATTGGTTGAGTGGAAGGCGACAAAGGGTACAAGTAAATGGAGCTCACTCTGAGGAAAAGAAGGCTACCAGTGGCATGCCACAGGGATCTGTGCTTGGTCCGATTCTTTTTAACATCTTTGTTAGTGATATTGAGAAGGGCTGTTGGGTAAGGTTTGCTTGTTTGAGGATGATACCATAATCTGCAATAGAGTAGACACCCAGGAAGGAGTAAATAACATGAGGAGGAATCTAGATAAGCTTGAATAATGGTCTAGAATTTGGCAGCAGAAATTTAATGCTAAAAATGCAAGGTCGTGCATTTGGGCTGCAAAATTCCAAAGGAGCGGTATAGTGTAGGGGGTGAAGTACTTCTGTTCACGAAAGAAGAGCGGGACCTGGGCATAATCGTGTCTGATGATCTTAAAGTAGCTAAACAGGTAGAAAAAGTGACAGCGAAAGCCAGAAGGATGCTTGTGTGTATAGGAAGAGGTATGGCCAGCAGAAAAAAGGAGGTGATAGTGCCTCTGTATAAGTCTCTGGTGTGACCTCATTTGGAGTATTGAGTATTGGAGTCCGCACTTTCAAAAGGATATAAGCAGGCTGGAATCGGTGCAGAGGGTGGTTAGTGGTGTTCATTATGAAGCATATGAGGACAGACTTAAAGATCTTAATATGTATACTTTAGAGGAAAGGCAGGCTAGGGAAGATGTGATAAAGTCTCTTTCAATTGAAGGCAAGCTCTGCTACAAGGGGACATAGGATGAGAGTGAAAGGGGATAGACTCAGGAGTAATATGCAGAAATATTTCTTTAAGGAAAGAGCGGTAGATGTATGGAATAGTCTGCCAGTGGAAGTGGTTGAGACGAGGACAGTATCTGTATTCAGCAAAGCATGGGACAAACATAGAGGATCTCTAAAGGTAAAAAGGGGACTATTGTAGTTGATATGGAAGGGCAGAATAGACAGGCCATGTGGTCTTTTTCTGCCATCATGTTTCTATGTTCTGTGTTTCTATATTGGGGCTGGCAGAAGATTAGCTGTGGAGCTGAGTTTTGAACAGATTGAATGGGAGAGAGATGATTCAGAGGGAGACCAGCAATGAGAAGGTTGCAATAGTCAAGATTTTATTTCCGTAGCATAGGAAATAAGATCCCAGATGCTGAAGCTTTAATGGGAGAGGCTAACTTAGATTTAATGGCAGTTATAGAAACATGGTTCACAGAAAGCCATGACTGGGATGTATCTATAACAGGCTATACTTTATTCAGAAAGGACAGGGTAGGAAGAAGGGGAGGAGGAGTGGCACTATATGTAAAAAATAATATTAAAGCTTTGGATCTACAGAGCTTAAAAGGGAGAGATGAGGTACTGTGGGTTAAACTAGAAAGAGGGAAAGAGGAATCTATTTGCATTGGCGTGATAGATAGACCTCCCTCACATGAGGAAGAGGTGGACAGAGAGTTAATTGAAGACATACGCAGCATTGCCAGGAAAGGGAAAGTGCTACTGATAGGGGATTTCAATATGCCAGATGTTGATTGGCACATTCCTGCTGCAGTATCATCTAGAAGAAAGGAGATCCTGGATTCTCTAAAGGGAGAACTATTCAGGTAACTGGTAACAGAACTCACACGTGAAGGGGCCATACTGGACTTGGTGCTTACGAATGGTGAAAGTGTTTCTGATGTTATAGTGGAAGATCATTTTGCATCCAGTGATCACCAGATGGTGTGGTTCAGTATTAGGACTAGGGCTATTAAAATCCATTCAAAATCCAGGGTCTTAGACTTTAGGAAAACTAACTTTGCCAAAATGGGCCAATACCTCAGGGAGTCGTTAGCAGGATGGGAACAGCTGGAAGATGTAGAAAAACAGTGGGCAAAACTGAAAGTAGGTATTTTAAGGGCAACCACCCACAAACAGGAATAGAAGCAAGAGGCATCTCTCCTTTGCATTTGACCTAGTTGATCACACTATCCTCCTATCTTGTCAGTGGGAAGCTGGTATTCACGGCCTGGTTCTCTGCTGGTTTCACTCATCCCTCTCTTGTAGATCCTTCTATGTTATTTCTGACTCAAATTCTTCTGACCATGTTCCTCTACACTTTGGTGTACCTCAAGGCTCAGTCTTCACCCCTCTCCTATTCAATGTTTCTTTGGAACCCCTGGCATTACTGGTACATCAGCTTGGGCTCTCGGCATACTACTTTGCCTATGACATTCTCATTGTCCATTACACTGCTCCTCACACCCCTGACTTGAGTCGTCTGAATATCTACTTAAATCATGTCACCAATTGGTTTACTTCAAATTTCCTCCATCAGAAAACCTCAGCCATCTGGTTCTCCCTCAATTCCTCTTGTACTCCACTGTGCCATCTAGAATTATTCACCTTGCATCACGATACAATCACATTACCCCACTACTTTTCCACTTACACTGGCTCCCAATTAAATTCCATGTTCGATAAAAGGTACTTATCCTCTTTCATACAGCTCTATATAACTATACCCCTCAATATCTAACTAACTCTCTCCAATTCCACACTCCCTCCTGCAGCCTACACTCCCTTCATCTCAACCAGCAACATCTCCCTTCCATCTCCCAAGCTCACCGGACCTCTAACCGTAATTCTGCTTTCTTTTAACCAGACCCATCACTTTGGAACTCTTTGCCCACAGATATCCGATTGAAATCCTCATTTCCTAAATTCAAGGCTCTCCTCAAAGCCCACTCTTTCAAGTTGCCTATGACCTCCCCTCCCCTGACCCTTAATGTTCCTGTGTTATGCCTCTCTGCTTATCCCATCTTTTACTTCTTTGCTGTTGTATGATTGCATTACTATCCTGTCACTATTGTAGTTCTTTTCTCATTTCTTAATTCCACCACATTCCTTAGTGGCTATTATTGAATTGTAAACTGCTCTGGTGTCATAAAGTGCTGTATATAAAGTTCATCAATAAAGATAAAGAAAGAAACAACATGTTTTAGCTATCAGTTAGATGTGTGTGGAGAAGGAGAGGGAGGAGTCAAAGATGAACCCAAGATTGCAGGCTGAGGAAGCAGGGAGTAGAAGAGCATTATCAACAGAGATTGAGAAAGGAGGAAGGGGAATGTGGGTTTAAGGGGAAAAATAAGAAGTTTGGTTTGGCCATGTTCAATTTCAAGTGACAGTGAAGCATCCAGGCAGAGATGTCAGATAGGTAGGCAGAGATCCAGGCCTACATTGCCGGAGAGATATCGGGTGTAGAGAGAGAGATCTGAGTGTCATCAGCATAAAACTGGTACTGAAAACCATGGGAGAAGATGAGTACACCAAGGAACTGGGTATAGAGAGAAAAAGAATGGGCCCAAGACAGACCCTTTGAGTACATTAACAGAGTGGGATAGCAGTAGAGGAGGAGCCACCAGAAAAAAACACTGAAAGATGTGATGGGAGAGATAAGAAGAGAACCAGGATAGAACAAAGCTCTTAAAACCAAGTGAGGACAAAGTGTCAAGTAGAAGGTGGTGGTCAACAATGTCAAAAGTAGCAGAAAGGTCAAGAAGGATGAGGATTGAGTAAAGGCCCTTGGATTTTGCAAGGAACAGGTCACTGGAGACTTTGGCAAGAGTTGTTTCAGTAGAATGAAAAGGACAAAAGCCAGATTGCAATGGATCAAGAAGGGCTTGAGAGGAGAGAAAGTCACAGCAACAGCAGTGAAACACACTTTCAAGTAGTTTAGAAATAAAGGGAAGGAGGGAGATGGATCAATAATTAAAAGGACAGGTAGAGTCTAGTGAAGGTTTCTTGAGGAGAGGTGTGACCACAGCATGCTTGAAGGCTGCTGGGACAGTTGCAGAGAAGAACGATAAATGGAGAATATGAGAGATGGAAGGGATGACAGTGGAGGAGATGGAGTTAAAGAGATGGATGGGGATAGGATCAGAAGAGTAGCTAATGAGTTTAGAGGAGGAGAGCAGGCAAGAGATATTAGAAAAGGAAGAGAGGGTAGCAGAGGTGGGGAATTGGAATAGTTGGCCAGGGTTTAGACAGAAAGGGAAGGAGGGGTTGGAGGCGGAGGGTCAATGGCAAGAGAATTAGTAGTTTTTCTTGGCGAGTGCTAAGGCTGATTGGAAAGAGGCAAGAATGAATTTGAAGTGATGAAAGTCAGCAAGTGTGTGGGATTTGAGCCAAATGCAATCAGCTAAGTGGACACAGGAACATAGATAATGGGTAGCTGAAGACAGCCAGGGCTGAGGTACAGTGCGCTTCACAGGACATGGCATGAGAGAAGCAAGAGCATCTAGAGCAGAGGAGAGTACAGAGTTACAGGAAACCTCAGTCTCATCAACAGACTTAGATGACATGGTGGAGGAAAGAGGAGATTAGACAATAGTGGAGAGTGCCAATGGTTCGATAGCATAAAGATTTCTAAAGAGGTTAGAGGAAACTGGTTGAGATTAAGGTGGAGAGTGATGAAGAGTGAAGCTTAGCAGGTGATGGTCAGATAAGGGAAGAACTGAGGTACAGAAATTAGAAGGTAAACAATTAGAGAAGAAAGCAAGTCAAGGCAGTGGCCGTGCTGGTGAGTGGGGGCAGTATAGCAAAGTTGGAATTTGTATGAGGAGGTAAGGGAAAGGAGCTTTAATGCATAAAGGTCAGAAGAGTTATCAACATGAATGTTAAAATCACCAAGAATAAGGGAGGGGGAAGATAAATCCAGAAAGAAGGAAATCCATGAGTCAAAGCCAGTGAGAAAAGTAGAGGTAGACTTGTCTGGGGGTCTATAAATAGCAGCGGTCCGGAGAGGTAATGGATTAAAAAAGTGGATGGAGTAGACTTCAAAGGAGGGGAAGGAGTGAGTTTGAGGCAGAAGGAGGGGTTGAAATTGGCAGGAATGAGCCGCCATGACAGAGGACAGTGACTGAAGCCGAGTCATCAGGGAGGAGCCAGGTCTTAGAGCCAGAAGATGGAGAGCATTTGAGTTAAAGAGATCATGAGTAAATGCAAGTTTATTAGATATGGAGTGTGCGTTCCACAGGGCACACGTGAAAGGGGGAAAAGAGAGGGATATGTATGAGATTGGAGAAGTTGTATGAGGAACTGTCTTGGAAGTGAGAGAAAAGTCTAGGAGGGCCAGGGTTGGGATTAATGTCTTCAGATGATAGAAGGAGAAGGAGCAGAAGAGTGCAGGGTAGAGTGGAGATGGCATGGCAGAAATGAGGGTGAAGTTCTTTTAGAGAGAGAGGATTGGGATGAATGAGAGGAAGAAAAAGATGAAGCTCAAGAGCAAATTTAAAGAGTGCATGATAAGATGGGGGAAGAGATGAGAATGGTAAAGAGGAGGCAGTAAGGAGGGGGTTTGACGTAGAAGTTATGAGGGGAGAAGATTATGGAGTGTCAATAGTAGGAAGAAAAAGTGATGTGGAGCCATAAGAAAGAGATGGAGAGGAGAACAGAAGAAATAATTGAAGGACGGTAGGAGAAAGATCAAGTGGATTGGGGGACACCTGGGAGTAATCGTGGTATAAAACCACCTTTTAAGAGATGGCTGTATTGGAGCGTGAGGTTCTGAGAGAGAGGAGAGGGATGAAGGCAAACATTCAGCTAATATGTAAAAACAATTAAGTATCAATCTAAAATTCAGTTGAAAAATTGGATAGACAAAGTCTATGGGTCAATATTCAAAAGGCATTTATACTGTTCACAGCCCAGTAAACCATGTAAATACCTTGAATTGGGATATTCAATGGCACTTACATGCTTAATGCCATTGAATAGCCCCTTCTAACTCCCCTACATGCCCTGATGCTATCTGGTTAGCACTGGGTCGTGTCAGGGGCGTTCCGGGGCGGAGCAGAAGCAGAGATTGTCACTAAATGCTAGCGGTGATATTGCATGTTGCCCAGTTAGTGACCTGTGCCTAAAAGATAGGCAAGGAAAACCCTCACCTATCTTTAAGGCGCAGTAGCTAACCAGGCAGCATGCAATACCGCTGCTGACCGGTTAGCCACTGCGGCTTCCGGCGTGTGCGGCGATCTTTGGATATTCAATGCCAGGGCCGCATATGACCCTGGCATTGAATATCTGGGGTTAAGGGTCAGCGGGCAGGGCTATGCATCGTAGTGGCTCATAACCTGCCCAGATGAATATTGGGTCCTACTGTATATGCACAAACATGCATACAGACAGTTTTCCTGCAATGTGTAGGCTGGTGAACCCTCAACAACAGGCACTATGCAAAGTGAAACACATCTAAAAAGTATTTAATTATCATAAGAAAGAGAGGGTCGTTGTTATATGTTTACAGGAGATACATTGATCTTTGGTGGCAAGTAGTAAACTGTGTATAGGATGGATTAGTGAACAGGTGTAGTCCTGAGCTATTGTTAAGAAGAGGAGCAGTAATTCTTTTTCACAAAACTCTCCAGATCCAGATTTTTCAGCTGAGAACAGATTTGGATGAGCATTAGGTGTCTGTAGTAATCTCCATTGGATAGCAAAAGTTTTAGTTGTTGAACCTGTATGCCTTTACAAGTGACTCCCCTGAATTTGTTCAAGGGGTAACTGAAAAGCTAGGGCAGTATGGTGAAATGGTAAAAATGATAGTTGGTGATTTTAATCAGCCTCTTGATTTCTTTTGAGACAGACAGTTTAGGAGTAAACAGTGAAAGGTAAAAAACATTAAGGGGGGTTCTTTTTTGAAGCCCTAGGGGTCATTGTGATCCCTGAATAGCAGGCTTGAACATCCGGTTTGAATGTTCAATCTCCGCTAGTCGCAGAGACCGTAATATCTGCAGAGAGCTCCCCACATGTACAGAAGGGAAGTGTGGGAGGATCTGGACAGGGGAGGGAGGGGGCAGCGGCAGGGAGGAGTGAGGGCAGAGCAGAGGCAGGACCCTGACCCTGGATGTACAGGGCCGATTACGATCATGGCCCTGTTTGTCCAGGCCTGGTGATTTGAATGGGGGACTTATTCTACCTCGGGGGTGGAATAAGTGCCCCCTGACATCGCAGACATCCAGCCTGGACCCCCATGAAGAGGTAAGCAGAGGAGGGGATTCCCAGTCACCCAATCCCGGCCTCAGAAGGCCTAATCTGGGGTCGGGCAGCAGGGCTACATGCAAGCGGCCTGGTCAGGTTGGACGGGGAGTTGGCTAGACATCCAGGCCCTCGGAATCGGGGTATGGCCTGCCAAGCTGGGCCCTCTGCACTCCATTCTGATCCCGTGGGGACTCCCCATGGGATCAGAATTGGGTGCAGATCTGGCCCATCCAGATTCTGGACGTCCAGATGGGCCGGAAAGGCCCCGGTCATGATGGAGTCCGCTATATATACTTTGGATGTCTGAAAGTGGGGACTCAGACATCCCAAGCCAAATGACATCCCCTTCCCATTTTAGAAACCAGGTATATGGATGTCCCTAGTGTGAGAATGACCAAGTAGAATGGGGGTATGCGAGAGCGAGCAACAAAGATGCACGTCATGCATTTTCAGAATGGCACAAGAACATTTGGCCCTGTTTGTTGAGGTGTCCATGCCTTTAACTGCTTCTCACCAAGAACAGGATACAAAAGAGTGCTCATTTCATGGCTGTAACTCTTCCAGGGGGAAGAACAATATGTGCTTTTACCATCACAGTTAATATCTTCTGGCTAATAAATCCTCCATGTAAATACAAATGCCAAACATATTAGCAGGCTGCTGCCATACCTTTGAGTTTCTGAAATGTCTGGCTGGGACACATATGTCACTGATCATGGACAGCCCCCTACTGAAATGCAACAAACAGGCTGTCCAAGCACCCATTTCTGTGGCTATCCAATTCAGGGATGTCCACATTTCTAAAACCGACTACAGACGAGTACTTAATTGGCCTTGCTAGCTTCACAGGCACGCCTCCAGACCTGGCTGTTGGGACACCCATCTTTCATGGTGGGAAGAGAATGATTTCAGATGGCACTTAAATGTGACTCCATTCAATGCAGATGCTCCCCTAGCTATTCGGACATTGTGTTCTTGGCATCCCAGATTCTCCTTAGACATCCCTTCTAAAATGCCACTTCACTGGAATTACATGATATGATGCAATCTGTAGGACTTACAGATCCATGGAAGTTGATGCATTTTTCCTGAGAGGCAAAAACTCTTTGGCATATCTGGGCCCAGTACTTTTTGATGGATACAATTAGCTCACTGCATCAAACAAGATTGTGGGGACTCTGAAGGACTTTGAAGAGGAGCCAGAATTCCTACAACATTGGTTATTTTAGTTATTGGATAATGTGTCTCACAATTTTATATCAAATTGAGAAATGGGTGCTGCTCTTGTAAAGTTGGCCTGGGAAAGGTATGGGAAAGGGATGCCAAAATTTCAGAGGATGCCATACCATGATCTAAATTTTGGAATCAAGTAAACTGACTTTTCAGCAAATTTATCACAGTCCCTGTATTTATTTTGCTCGTAGAGCTATCTGGACCCCATTAAGGAACTACAAGGTCAGATTGGCATCTGACAGTCTTTGTTGGCACTGCCATAAAACAGAGGGCACCTTGGTGCATAAGATCTATGAATGCATGACTATTAAAATCTTTTGGGAAGAAGTGTGACAATGGATACAACAGATTTTCCAAATTCAACAGGAGATACTGATTAACAGTATAATTTTTTTGCTCATTGAGGGTGGAGGGTGTTACTACTTTGAACCAAAACGTGACTGGATATACTGATATCACTGACTCTAGAAATGGTTCTTTGCTATTTGGAAGAAAGTGGCTATGCTTTGGTGGCATTTTGTATGGTTGATATTTAGATATAAAACTCATGTAGCAGTTACATTTAATCATGTGCAACAAATTGCTAAAAGGTGGAAGTTTGCTGAAAATTATATTGTATCCTTAAAATAGCCTTAATGTTTGCTATATACTGTAATACTGAAATTCTGTAAAATGCTGGTTCTCCTTGTGTCAGGTTTAATTTGTACTCCTCCTGCTGGGGTTGTGTTCTGTATTTCTTATAATTGGAAAATTTTATAAAATGTTTGAACTGTCAGATATTAGTTCAGATACAATTATATCTTACTAAACTAATAGTGGGAATAATGAAGCAGAAGAAAAACTAAAATTGAATACCGAACCATAGCATAAAAGGGATATATTTTCTGCTTTCTACCACTTTATATTCTCATCAACCGAAGAAACCAAGAAGCTATTCATGGTGAAATACCCATTCTGTTCAGTAGTCTGATTGGTTGCTGCTGATTTTGTTTGCTTATAATTCTTTCAGTTTAGAAGTAAATGAGCTACATCAAATACATCTGTTATTAAAATTCATTTTACAAAATTGAGCAAAATAAAAAATGCTATTGCAATTAATAATGTAAAGCAAACTCTTAGTTATGGGACGATTTTTTAAATCTTGATTCTATTAAAATTGAATTATTACTTAAATGTGTTCATTTTGCTGTTTGAGCATTGGCGCAAATAATCATATTAAACTGGATTTATGTGATTTCCTTAATTGTACCACTCATCTGTGGCAGAGTAGCAAAGTGTGAGGCAGCCTGATTGATAGTGTAGGGACCAAAACTCCCTTGCTATCTCCAATTGGTATGCTGAAGAGTGCCTCAACCAATTTCTATAATAACTTGTGTCTGTGGTACGTTTGATCCAGGAATTAAAAGCAAAAGATGGATTATGTGTACCTTATGGGATACATTTTCAATAGTGTGTCTAGCTGATTATATCTAGTAAGCACTATATCATTGGTTCCTAAATCTGTCCTGTGGGCTTCCCAGATAGTCGGGTTTTAAAGATATCCCCAAATAATATGTATGAGAGATTTGCATACAATGGAGACAGTGTATGCAAATCAACCCCATGCATATTCATTATGGATATCTTGAAATCCCAACTAGCTGAGAAGTCCACAGGATAGGTACGGGAACCACTGCACTATACAAATTACATTAATTAGTAATATTTAGCTCATGCCTTTCCAATAGTTCAAAGTGAGTTACATTGGGCTTCTCCCTGTCCACAAAGGGCTTACAATCTAAGTTTGTACCTGAGGCAGAGGAGGGTTAAGTGACTTGCCAAAGTCCACAAGAAGTGCTAGTGGGATTTGAACTCAGGTCTTTCTGATCTCAGACTGTTGCCCTAACCATTAGGTGCCTCCTCCCTCCAGTAATTAAAATAAATACTGCTTAATTTCAAACATTTACAAAACAAACCACATTTTCAAACATAAGATGCATGATAACATGCCTGGTAACATGCCTGTCTGGTACAAAGGTAGCGGACTTCACATGCTATCTAGACAAGGTTTTACATATTGCTAGGGAGGAGTCTACTGTCTTGGTACATGTTGCTACCAATGACATAGGAAAGTGTGGGAGGGAGGTTCTGGAGGACTAATTTAGGCTTTTAGCTAGAAATTTGAAATCCAGAACTTCCAGGGTGGCATTCCAGTTCCACGTTCAGGACCCAAAAGCCAGGCAGTGCTCTGGAGCCTCAATGCATGGATGAGATAGTGCATAAAAGAGAGTTTTGGATTCATTAGGAACTGGGCAACATTCTGGAGAAGGGAGGGGCTTTTCCAAAGGGATGGGCTCCACCTTAACCGGAATGATACCAGGCTACTTGCATTAACCTTTAAAAAGGAGACAGAGCAGCTTTTAAACTAGATAATAGGGGAAAGCCGACAGTCACTCAAGAGCGTATGGTTCAGAAGGATATATCCTTGAAGAAGAGGGAAGTTAAGGCATCCCGATAGAGAGGTTTCAATAAAGATAAAAGTAACCCAGATGCCCATAAGTACACAGCTGAAAGATTCCAAATTTACCTCCAACTGATAACCAGATTAATATGAATAAAATGCAGTCTCTAAAGTTCCTGTATATAAATGCTAGAAGTAAAAAAAAAAATAAGATAGGAGAGCTAGAATATATAGCATTAAATGAAAGGTTAGATATCACTGGCATCTCTGATTCAATACAGAGACAAGCAAATGGAATACAACAATCTAATAAATGAACGTAAACAGCAACACCATACCAACCTAATCATGAAATCTGTCAACAAACCAAGAGAACCATTTAGAATTGTACAAACACTAAGGACACTACAAAGCATGATACCCACCATCTTAACCTGCAGAAATATGCAGACTACATAAAATCAAAAAACAACACCCTGACATGCTCCATCGCACCGCAAACAGATAACCAAGAAACGATAGAGGAGCACCAAACCTGGGAAGACTTCAGCATTCCATCAAATCAACAAATTGAGGACATAATTAGTGGCCTCAACACAACAACCTCACCATCAGATCCATGCCCAGTAGCTTGGATCAAAGCCACTAACACCCAGCTCTCCCATCACATTCACAAAATTGTCAAAGATTCACTCCAACAAGGATACATGCCACAAACTCTGAAACACGTCATGATAAGACCAATACTTAAAGGCAACAGCCTCTGCCTCTCTGAACCAAAATCATACCGTCCTATCTCCAGTCTACCTTTCCTTGCAAAAATCATTGAAAAAACAGTACAACACCAACTACAAGACCATATTAACTTCAATGCTCCTCTGGACATTCATCAGCATGGTTTTAAACACCAACACGGAGTTGAAACAGTACTTACCTCCCTCTTCGACAATCTCTTAAAAGGCATAGACAACATAAAAAATGGATTCCTGCTTGTATTCATGGACATCTCTGTAGCCTTCGACACCGTGTCACATGCCAGACTACTGCAACACCTGTAGCAAATAGGATTATGCAAAAATACGCTAAAATGGTTTACTTCATACTTGGAAAATAGAAAGCAACAAGTCAAATGCGCACAAAAGAAATCATCACATTTCCCCGTTACACAGGGAATACCACAAGGCTCAGCCCTATCATCAATGCTCTTTAATATTTACATCCAGCCCATATGTAACATCATCAAAAGTCACAAGCTCCATTATCACATTTACGCTGACGACATCATGGTGTATGCACCAGTCAACCTACTAGCACTCAACATCACAACTATAACCAAATGCCTTGAAGATATGAACACCTGGTTTGCAGCCAATAATATGACAGTCAACTACGATAAAACTGAGGCTATGTTCATTACCAGGAACACCACCTTCACTCCACCACAAACCATCAGCATTTTAGATAAGCTTATAGTAGTTAAAGATGAGGTTAAATACCTGGGCATCACAATGGACAGAGCGCTAAACCTGAAATCCCACATCACAAAAACTGCAAACAAGGCCTATCAATGCTTAAGGATCATCAGAAAACTCAAGCCATTACTCCACCAGGATCACTTCCTCACATTATGCCAAACACTCATTACACCTCTGCTTGACTACGGAAACTCATTATATCAAGGCCTCCCTCAACAAACCCTACACCCACTCCAAATGGTGCAAAACACTGCAGCACGCATCATTACAGACACTCCAAGATCTGAGAACATCACCCCAGTCTTACAGCAACTACACTGGCTACCCATGATGGCCAGAGTAAAATACAAAATAATCCTAATTATCTTTAAAATCATTCACCAGCTCTCAGCAGAGGCACTCCAATACATCATAACAAAAGATACCTGTAACAGACCGAGACGAACCAATAAAGACAACATGATCGGCACACCTTCAGGATTCCACAAGATTAAACAAACAACTTCAAAAAGAGCTCCCTCCTTACTAGTGCCCACACTCTGGAATTCCCTCCCAACAAGCCTGAGAGCATTAGATGACCTAATGGAATTCCGAAAGGACCTCAAAACTTATCTCTTTATTGAAACTTATCAGCAAACGGAAAATACTCCCCACCCAAACAGTAATACATCTACTGCCAATAATTTGATATTCACTCATCCCAAATAGGCATATAAGTTAATGACATAACATCAACTCAGTACCCACTCACCCCAAACACTCATCCTAAACAAACATAACGTTGTTAATTACCTCATACTGTCTATATGTTACCCCTATGATAAATGCAACCCTCCAATTGTACTGTCTAGATGTTGTTAAGTACCTCTATGTTGTTATGTACCCCTATGTTAAATGTAACCCTCCTATTGTGATGTGATCACTTTGATTGAAGGATAAGGTGGTATACAAATCTGTTTAAATAAATAAATAAATCTCAGAAACCTGGTGGAAGGAGGACAACCAGTGGGACACACTGATACCTGGGTACAAACTATATTGCAATGATAGGTTAAATCAAATGTTAGAGAGGGCATTGAGTCACACAGGATTAAAGTTTTGCATGAAAGAAAATGCACTGTAGAATCTCTATGGATAGAAATTCCATGCTAAAAGGGGAAGGTGATGGCAGTGGGGGTGTACTACTGACCTCATGTCCCAAATGAACATATAGATGATGGAATGCTAAGAGAAATAAAGGAAGCTAACAAAAGTTACAACACAGCAATAATGGGTGATTTCAATTATCCCGGTATCGATTTGGGACAGTGTCACAGAAGGACATGCTAGGGAGATAAAGTTTCTAGATGAAATAAATGACTGCTTCTTGGAGCAGCTGGTTCATGAACTGACATGAGGGGAGGCTATTTTGGATGTAGTCCTTAGTGGAACATAAGATCTGGTGCAAGAGATAAGTGTGTTGGGACCACTTGTCAATAGTGATCATATCATGACCACATTTGATTTAATAAATGGAAGGACAGCAAGGAAATCCATAGTACTACCTTTTAACTTTCAAAAGGGAGACTATGATAAAATGAGGAAAATAGTTAAGAAAAAACTAAAAGGAGCAGCTGTAAAGGTTAAAGAGTTACATAAAGTGTGGTGATTGTTTAAAAATACTATCTCGGAATCCGAGACCAGATGTATTGCACTCTTAAGAAAAGTAGAAGAAATGTCATAAAACAGTCAGCATAGTTTAAAGGTGAGGTCAGAGAGGCTGCTGTTGCCAAAAAAGCATCCTTCAACAAATGGGAAAAGGAGCCAAATGACAAAAATGGGAAACAACATAAGCACTGGCAAGTTAGATGTAAGGCATTGATAAGACAGGCAAAGAGAGAATTTGAAAAAAAGCTTGCCGTGGAAGCAAAAATGCATAATAAAAACTTTTTCAAGTATATTCACAGCAAAAAAACAGTTGGACCATTGGATGATAGAGGGATAAAAGAGGTGCTAAGGGAGGATAAGGCCATAGCAGAGAGATAACATGAATCCTTTGCTTCGGTCTTTAATGAAGAAGATGTAGGGAAGTTACTCATGCCTGAAATGCTATTTAAAGGTGATATATCAGAAGAATTGAAAGAAATATCAATAAACCAGGAATATGTATTACAATTATTTGATAAGCTGAAGAGTAGTAAATCACCTGGACTGGATGGTATACATCCAAGGTGTTGAAAGAACTGAAATATGAGATTGCAGAACTACTATTACTAATCTGTGAACTATCATTAAAATCATCTATAGCTCCAGGAGACTGGAGAATGGCCAATGTAATGCCAATTTTTAAAAGGGATTCCAGGGGTGATCCTGGAAACTACAGACCGGTGAACCTGATATTGGTACTGGGAAAAATGGTAGGTACCATTATAAAGAATAAAATTACTAAACATGTAGCTATGTAGATAATCATGGTTTAATGGGTGAACGCCAACATGGATTTAGCCAAGGAAAGTCTTGTCTTTCTAATCTGTTATATTATTGTGAAAGTGTGAATAAACCAAGGTGAGCCAGTTGATATAGGGCCTAATTCAAAGGTGGAATAAGCAACGAAAACCTGGCGATCAGGCTCGGGGAATCCCTGCTGGGGCCAGGTGCGGAGGGGCGTCCCCGCCGCCCGATCCAGGCCATGGCATGCCAGCCTTGGGTCAGCAGGCAAGGAAAAGGGGTGCCGAGGATGCAGGAGTCGGGGGCTCCTGCGGGGTGGATGTCCCCGCAGGCGGCAGGGGCATGCTGTTTTGTTCCCACTGTCCAGAATCAAGTCCAAATAGGCCCATCTTGCTTTGTGCCATCCGTATGGCCCAGACGTGCCCCTCTCTGAATTGGGCTTATAGTGTACCTGGATTTTCAGAAAACCTTTGGCAAGGTCCTTCATGAGAGATTGTTGGCCAAATTAAAAAGTCATGGGATTGGAGGCAGTGTACTATTTTGGATAAGGAACTGGTAAAAAGATAGAAAGCAGAGAGTAGGGCTAAATGGCCAAATTTTGCAATGGAGAAAGGTGAATAGTGGAGTACTCCAGGGATCTGTGCTGGGCTTGCTGCTTTTTAGCATATTCATAAATAACCAGAAATGGGAATAACGAGAGAGGTGATCAAATTTGCAGATGACATAAAATTATTCAAAGTTGTTAAAACGTAAGAGGATTGTGAAAAATTGCAAGAGGACTTTGATAAATTGGAAGATTGGATGTTCAAATGGCAGATTAAATTTAATGTGGACAAGTGCGAAGTTATGCACCTAGGAAAAAACAACCCAAACTATGGTTTCATGATGTAGTGTTCCACATTAGGAATCACCACCTAGAAAAAAGATTTAGGTGTCTTCATGGATAATATGTTAAAACCCTTTGCCTGGGGTGCAGCGGTGGCCAAGAAAGCAAATAGAATGCTAGGCATCATAAGGAAAGGAATGGAGAATAAAACCAAGGATATTATAATACCTATGTATCGTTCCATGAATATTGTGTGCAATTCTGGTTGCCATATCTTAAAAAGAATATAGTGGAATTAGAAAAGTTACAGAAAAGAGCCGCCAAAATGGTAAAGTGGATGGAAGGTACCCCTATGAGGAAAGGCTTAAAAGGTTAGGGTTCTTCAATTTGGCAAAGAGATGGCTAAGTGGAGATATGATGGAGGTCTATAAAATACTGAATGGAATGGAAGGGGTAAATGTAGATTGATTGTTTATATGCCATCAATAAATTAGAAAGACTAGGGGACACACAATGAAGCTACACATAACCCATTTAAGACTAATAAGAGAACATGTTTTTTCACTCTACCGTAATCAAATTCTGGAATTCTTCACTGGAGGATGTAGCAAAAGTGTAGCCGAGTTTGGAAAAGGTTTGGACAATTTCCTGGAGGAAAGGTCCTTAAACTATTATTAAACAGTACTCAGTAAATGTGCTTGCCCCAGGACAAGCAATGTGGAACCTGTGTGCCTTTTTGGGAACCTGGATTGTAACCTGGATCGTTCTGGTTGTAACCTGGATTGGCCACTGTTGGAAACAGGATATTGGGCTTGATGGACCTTGGTCTGAGCCAGTATGGCATTTCTTATGTTATGAAAGCTGACTGTGAGAATGGAGTTGCTATGTGGCTAAATGTACTGCATAACTGTACATTCTCCCAGTCAGCTTTCATAAGAACATAAGAAATGCCATACTGGGTTTGTGTTTGCATTAGGGCTGGGGTGAGAGGGCCAAATGTTGATGACAGCATTGATGCTTTTGCAAATGGCAGTATATAAAGCCTGCTATAAACAACAAACAATGGGGTCAGGCTGAGGAGAGGTGACTTAGCAGAGACAAGGAGAATGAGCAAGCTTCTCCAGTGAATCACTGGGTATCAGCTAATGTAATTTCATTACACAAATACATTTACCAAAAATAATGTCATTTAGGAGACACATTAAAGTTTTACATATATACAGTAACACGATTTAATGCCCTAATGCATGCTCAAACCCAGCACTCTCTCCTTCCATCCTCCCTCCCTTGGCCCCTGCAGTCACTTTCACTTTCACACAGACGGGTGCAATCAAAAGAGTGAATAGTACTCTTTGGGACACAAAGGAACAGAGACTCCCATCCCCTGTGACTCCTTTAGCACAGCCTGCATATGCTTCCCACATTCCCTTGAAATCCAATGCATGAGGTGGTGTGCATGTAGCTGGAGTGGAGGAGTGGCCTAATGATTACAGCATTAGCCTGTGAACCAGGAGACCAGGGTTCAAGTCCCACTAGCACTTCTTGTGGCCTTGGACAAGTCAATTAACCCACCATTCTCTTAGAAAAATCCAAGTTATCAATGTCCCTGTTTAATGTACATCACCAAGTTTAAGTTACAACATAAACCACTTTAACTAAAGTGATATTAAAAAAAACCCCTGTTAAATAAATAAGACTTCATGATTAAGGGCCCTATTGAAAAATAATTTTTATTTGTTTATTTAATTCCTTTTATATACCATTTTATCATTAAGTCAAAGCAGTTTACAATTAACATGAAATTTACATTTAAACTTACATGGAACAGGGTAAAATTGGCTGCTTCAACAAACTAATGTTAGTATCCCAGGCATAACCATTACATTTGACAAGATGTATAGTAATTACTTACAGCCCGATTCTATCCTGGACGTAGATCTCTTTTGTATGTCCAGGCTGAGCTGGATGTATAAAGGAGATCGCGATTCTGATCCTGCGGGGCACGTCTAGCCCTGCAGGATCAGAATAGCGAACAGCACTGTACGTGCAGGCTGGGACTTCAATTCAGTCCTGGACTGCAAGTACAGCAAAGCCCGACTAACTCAGTCAGGGCATTTAAATGGAGCCGTGGCGTCATGTTGCCATGTTGCCACAGCTCCATTTAAATGCTGGCCGCCACACAAAAAGTAAATTTCCCATAGCCTGACCCCCGATCCGGCCTCCTAAGGCCAGGGTCAGGCTGTGGGGAATTAACTTTTGAAGTAACCAAAGATTTTCTTAGCTCTACTACTTAACAATAAGATTGTATCCTTTTTATTTGTTTTTATTCTTTAAGCTCAACCTATCTAAAAGAAGCAACAAGGTCTCAGATTAAGATAAAGCTATTGTCCAAATTAAATCCTTATGTTGGACTCAATGCTCTCTTTTACATCAATGACCTTACAGCGTTGCTTTGTGTAGATATTTTGCTCTTATCCTCTTTTAAATATATCTCATGTCATTAGGAAAAATATTAGAAAAATCAAAGCGGTGCTTATCTTAGAATTTTCCAATCTGCCCGGAACCTTTCAATCTGCCCAACGCCTAACTTCAGCGTCATCGCGTTTCACTTATGAAGCGTTTCTTCAGGGTATCTTGGATATCTGCACTTTCTCACATGCGGCTTTTTAAAATCCAAACCATTCAATCGGGCTGGATGATTTTGCACCTTCTCATATGCGTCTTTTTAAATCCAAACCTATTGACATTATCAAAATCTATTATTATACTTATTACAATCGTGTACAGAATATTTTAAATTATCTACCTTCCTTTTGGTAATAGCCAGACAACCCTTACCAGTCAATCGGGCTGGATGTTTTTTTTTTCCATTGGATTGTTGGGACGCCGTGCATGTGGGGTTAGAACTCAGGGAACGTTATAATAATACTTATTAAACGTGAATATACAGCTGTGATCTGACGTCCACACTTCATACGTAGACGTAATTTGTCGGATTTGATTCAGCTCAATTCATTTCATATGTAAGTATAGTTCCTTAGCGTCCCTCTAGTCCAGTCCCGGAACCATAGAGTTGTGAACCTCCACCAGCAGCTTTGGAGATTGAACATCTTCATCTCTTTGATCATCCAGCTATATGCAGCCCCAAGGACCGCCCACACATCAGTATCTCAGTCTCCAAGCAGCTTGGAAGTCAGAGCCCAGAACTGGGCTCCTTAGGAACAAATAAGCAGAGCTTTAGTGTTTTATTATTTTCTAGATTTAGGTGCTGGGCTGCTGCTGTGGAGGAAATCTTTGACTGTGTCCCTTCTGTCTTTCTCTAATCTGTTTTTTTCTCTCTGTCTCTCTCTGTCAGTCTCCCCTTAGGTCAAACAAGCAGGGGAGCTGCACAGGACACAGGTCTCCTTTCTACCGAACCCCCTTGGTGGGTGAGGAGAAGGTTGAAGACAATTACAGGCAGCAATTGAATACAGCAGTAGGCTCTGAGGGTCCCCTGACTGATTTAGGGGTTCCCCGAGCTGCCCTGAGCGGTTATTACTTTGTTATTGATTCTGATAACTGCTACTCAGAGCTTGTGACAGGCACGCTGGACAGCACTCTCAGTGTTTTGACCCCCCCCTCCACTCCTGTGTGTGGGTGAGTAGAGTTTGAAGCTTTTTCTTTCTAAAGGCAGTGGTGGAGGCCTTGGGGTGGCCTGGAATCAGCTCTGGGGAGTGTTTTAGACCTTCTGGGTATTTTTTCTGGTCCTTTTTTTGGCGGGATCAGGTCCGGCGGCCATTTTGGATTTTTTTCAAAGTTGTTTTTCTTTGTGTTTTTTTTTAGGGATAGGAGCTTCGTTTTTGCATTTCTTGGTCAGATATCAGCTAATTGACTCCAGCTCTATCTAATCCTGCAATTTGGAGCATTTTTGAGCACTTTTAAAATCGCGATATTTTTCTGCTCTGTTTGCTTCAGCAAGGTGTTCCTGCTTTGCTGGCAAAGGGCTGTGTGCATAGCCATGCCTCCTAGTCCTCGGTGTCTGGTCTGTGGCATTCATAGAAGTAGTAATTTGGAAGCCCGAGTCTGTGTCACTTGTTCTGCTGTGGGTGCTGGCATGGAGGACCCTCTGGAGGGCTCCAGTGCAGATCTCCCACCTGTATCTACAGAAGGGACATCAGAGCAGGCAGAGATGGTCCTTGGTCCGGGGATTTCTGCAGTGCCGGAGCGCCTGTTGGCGGGGGGGCGTCCAGGAGGGATCCCTGGGAGTTCCGCCCGCCTTTTTCTCTCTCATGCAGGAGGCTCTGGCTCTCTTGCAGCCGGCGGGGGGAGGCTCGGTCCTGCCCCGCCGTGGGCTAAAGCGTCCACTTTCAGTAGAGGGAGACACTGATCCACAAAAGAAGAGCCGGCCCCCGAGTGTTGCGGATTCTGCGCCTCCTGGGGACGAGTTCCACGAGGGGCTGGAGGAGGCTCTCGAGCTGGAGTCTGCGGAGGATTTAGAAGACAGCGAGTTGTTGGACGACGAGCAGAGTAGTAGAATAGTGCATGTATTTCGTAAAGAGGAACTTCCGGCACTGATTGCCGAAACCCTCAAGGTATTGAACATACCCGTGGAAGATGCCACTGCGGAGGACAAGTTGGAGGATCCCTTGATGCAGGCGGTGCGCACTTCCCACAGAGTCTTTCCGCTCCATAGGGTTTTTAAAGCTATGATCCAGGAGGAGTGGAACAGTCCAGAGTCCGCTTTGCGCGGGGCTAGACTGTTGCCTAAATTGTATCCTCTGTCGGAGGCTGATAGAGAGCTCTTTCGTTCACTGAAGGTGGACGCGGCAGTTTCCATGGTTACTAAACGGACTACTATCCTGGTGGAAGGTGCTGCGGCGTTGAAGGACCCGCAGGATTGGAAAGTTGATAGCTTGTTGAGACAGGCGCTTGATGTTGCGGCCCTGTCAATGCAGGCGGCGGTGGCCGGGGCCTGGGTGGCGCGGTTGCCTCCGCTGGCCTCAACAGTTCCAGGGGCCCCAGTCGGCGGAACAAAAGGCCGCGGCGTCCAGATTGGAGTCGGGTACCGCTTATTTGGCGGATATCCACTATGACCTCATTAGGGGGTTAGCTAACGGCATGGCATCAGTGGTAGCGGCGCGTCGTTCTCTTTGGTTACGCAATTGGGCGGCTGATGGCTCTTCTAAAGCTCGCCTTAGTAAGCTGCCGTTTAAGGGCAGGCAGTTATTTGGAGAGGACTTGGATAGGTTGGTAATAGATCTCGGGGATTCTAAGGGGGGTCGGCTTCCGGAGGATAAGCCCAAGCAGGGGAAGCCGACCTTCACCTTCCGGGGGTCTCAGCAGTCCTTTCGGAGGTTTCGTGCCTCCCGCTTTGGTCAGTCCCAGCGTTCCAGATATCTGGGGCGCGGACAGAGTTTCCGCGGATTTCGGGGGCAGGTAGAGGTTTTGGCTCCTTCCAGGCGCAGGTCCCCAAAAAGTCACAATGAAGCGAGGCCGGCTCCGGTGGCGATGATTCCCGTAGGGGGCAGACTGCGGGATTTCTACCCTGCCTGGGCCGCTATCACATCCGATCGGTGGGTGTTAGAAGTGATACGAGAGGGATATGCGCTCGAGCTACATCGACCGGTGCTCGATTCCTTCATTATGTCCCCGTGCAGCGCTCCCTGGAAACGACGAGTCGTATCCGATACACTTTCCCGGCTGCTTCGGCTCCGGGCGGTCGCCCCCGTGCCAGAGGGGCAGTTAGGGTCCGGTCGATACTCCATCTACTTCGTAGTGCCGAAAAAGGAGGGCACCTTTCGACCAATCCTGGATTTAAAGAGAGTGAATCGGTGCCTCCGGGTGTCGCATTTTCGCATGGAAACGCTGCGCTCAGTCATAGCGGCGGTCCACGAGGGGGAATTCCTAACGTCCCTAGACCTTACAGAGGCCTATTTGCACATTCCCATTCACTGGGAACATCAAAGATTTCTGCGGTTTGCGCTGCCGATGGGCCATTTTCAGTTTCAAGCCATGCCCTTCGGCCTAGCGATGGCGCCACGGGTCTTCATGAAGATCATGGTGGTGGTAGCGGCGTTCCTGCGGAAGGAGGGTGTCCTCGTGCATCTCTATCTCGATGACTGGTTGATCCGGGTGAAGTCGAGGGAGGAGAGTCTCCGGGCGATGGCGCGGGTCGTACAGGTTTTGCAGTCGTTAGGCTGGGTGGTCAATCGGGCGAAGAGCAGCCTTCTTCCCTCGCAGACCCTGGAGTATTTGGGGGCGCGTTTCGAGACCGGCAACGGGAAGGTTTTTCTCCCAGTGCACAGAGCGCGGGCCCTGAGGCGGCTGGTGGAGCAGTTTCTAGCGAGACGGGCGTCCTCGGCTTGGCGATACCTTCAGCTTCTCGGCACGATGGCGGCGACCATCGAGGTAGTTCCGTGGGCAAGGGCACACATGCGGCCCCTGCAGCGAGCGCTGCTGCGTCAATGGTGTCATCAGTCCGACTCGCTAGCTCGTCAGTTAGTTTGCCCCTTGGGGGTTCGGCGCAGCCTTCGCTGGTGGTTGCGTCGGTGCTCTCTGGCGAACGGTATGCCCTTGGAGTCTCCCGTCTTGCGTCTGCTGATGACGGATGCCAGTTTGAGCGGCTGGGGGGCTCATTGCGAGGGCCAGATTGCTCAGGGCCAATGGTCCTCGCGGGAGAGCCGGTGGTCCATCAACCGACTGGAAATGAGAGCCGTGTGGTTGGCTCTGACAGTGTTGCTTATGCGTCCTCCGTGCAGGGCTTTAGTGCCCTCGTGGGACTTGAATTTGGTGTTGAGGTCTCTGGTGGCTTCGCCGTTTGAACCCTTGGCGCAAGCTTCGTTGAAGGACTTGACGTTGAAAACGGTGTTTCTGGTAGCGATCTCGTCAGCTCGCAGGATCTCGGAGTTGCAGGCTCTTTCGTGTAGGGAACCCTATCTGTCTTTCTCTGCCGACAAGGTGGTATTGCGACCGGTTCCCGCGTTTTTGCCTAAGGTAGTTTCGGCATTTCACATGAATCAGGTGGTGTCTCTCCCGGTGTTTGCAAAGCAACGGGGCAAGCATGCGGATAACTCCTTGCACGCGTTGGATGTCCGTCGAGCTCTTCGTCGGTATTTGAGGGAAACGGCGGCCTTCCGTAAGTCCGATCGCCTATTTGTCGCATTTGGCGGTCCGCGCAAGGGAGAAGCGGCGTCTAAGTCTTCCATTTCCCGCTGGTTGAAAGAGGTGATTTCGTCGGCATACCTTTTACACGACAGGATGGTTCCTGCCGGGCTTCGGGCTCACTCGACTAGGGCGCAGGCGGCGTCTTGGGCAGAAGTGAGCTTGGTACCGGCGGTGGATATTTGTCGGGCGGCGACGTGGTCGTCCTTGCACACCTTTGCTAAGCACTATCGTCTGGATGTGCAGGCATCGTCGGATGCGCGGTTTGGGTCTCGGGTGCTTCAGGCTGGACTAGCGAGGCCCTCCCGTTGAGATTTACTGCTCTGTTACATCCTCTATGGTTCCGGGACTGGACTAGAGGGACGCTAAGGAAGAGTAAATTAGACTTACCTGCTAATTGTTGTTCCTTGCGGAATTCTAGTCCAGTCCCAGATCCCTCCCTGTCTATCTGTTCTCGCTGCCAGCCAAGAAGGTACATTCATTATAGGAGTCTGCCAGGGTTTTTGTTCTCTATACTTTCGGTCAGAGCTCCTCTGCTTGCAGCACACCTTAGTTTCCTTTCGGGGTCAAATCTTGGGGGTGAGCGGTGGCGCCTCTTGTTGCATGCGTTTTGCACAAGGGTCGCCACGGCCGTTCTGGTCCGCCTTCCCGTAGGCGGGAGGTTGTTCTTATGCAATTGGAAAAAAAAAAAAAAGAATTTTTGCTCGTAGTGGGAACTTTAGGGTCAGGATCCTTTTTTCCACTGTGTTGTTATATCTACTTATTTGTTGCTCTGCTTAGTATGCTTTGTCAATAGGTACTGATGTGTGGGCGGTCCTTGGGGCTGCATATAGCTGGATGATCAAAGAGATGAAGATGTTCAGTCTCCAAAGCTGCTGGTGGAGGTTCACAACTCTATGGTTCCGGGACTGGACTAGAGTTCCGCAAGGAACAACAATTAGCAGGTAAGTCTAATTTACTCTTCATCGATCAATTCAGCTCAGTTCCTTCAACCTAACCTATATACATACATTCCAATCTATTTGAGCGTTCAGTCCTGTAGGGATCACTGTTTGTAACTTAAAGATCCAGCGTTGTTCACTAATTAAGAGCATTTTGTCTCTAGATTTTCTACCAAAGCCCGTGAGAACATGATCAATACAGAAACAGCGTAGGTCCTTAAATTCATGGTTTAATTTAAGACAGTGGTCTACAATGGGAGCCTCTATCTTCTTACATTTCAGTCTACTTCGATGTTCATTCATGCGTATATAAAAAGGACAAATAGATTTTCCCACATACATCAATCGACAAGGGCATAATATACAATAAACTACATAAGAAGAAGTACATGACGTATTGTGTCTCAATGTATATGTTTTATCTTGATAATCGAACGTTGAGGTTTCCAAAGTGATTTCACAGATTTTGCAATGGCCGCACCTGAAATGACCATTGCTCAAACTTATGGATTGATGTGCTACAGGTTTCAGAATGGTAGGGCTCAATATTTCTTTTAAATTTTTGTGCCTTTTCCAGACACACCTTAAAGATTGATCTTCCAAACCTGGAGTGCTGTTAAGCTCATTGCTATGCTTCTTTATGATATTTTGAATTTGACTACTATATGGAGAATATTTAGTTACCAAATTTATTTTTGATTCTTGGCTAGAATCTTTCCTGGTAGAAGATAATAGCAACTCTCGATTATTAAAGAGTGCCCGTTTATAAGCATTAGTAATTACTGATTGAGGATATCCTCTCTCTTGGAATTTATTTTTTAATCGCACGGCTTGTTTTCTAAATTCCGATATTTCTGAGCAATTTCTTTGATATCTGAGGAATTGGGAAAAAGGGAGACCATCCTTCAACCATCGTGGAATTAACTTTTGCCCCCCAGCCCCTTCTGTGCCCTGGAGCTGCCGAAAAGACATGTCCAGGAAAGTTATTCCACCCAAGGGGTAGAATAACTTCCATGGACATTTTGCCAGCCCTGGACGTACAGGGCCAACATCGGAATCAGCCCTGTACGTCTAGGGCCGGCGACCGCCAACTACCCACCCACTCTCCGCTCCTGGGCCACCTCTTCCCCGCCCCAACTAACTTCCCTGCACAACTGGTGGGGGAGTTAGTTGAGGGCAGCAACCGCCACAAATAGCGGGGATGGACGTCCCATTGGGACATTCATCCCCACTATTTGTGCCTCGGAAAAAATCCCTTAGTGTCTGTCCCAAAGTATTCTTTGAACAGTTATGTTCTGAGTCTCTTCCTTAGTTCAGACACAGTTTCACAAGATCTGAGGTCATTCGGGAGATTGTTCCAGATAATAGGTTCAAATAAGGTGAATGCTCTATTCCAGGTCTGTTGACTGATTTTGTCTTTAAGAGTGGGATGGAGAGAAGGTTTGGCTTGTGTGTCTTCTTACTCTAATGTCAGGGGTTTTATGTTTTATGGCTTGAAGGCTAGGTACTGTTTGGTAATGTAGGACCTTGAAGATGCGTACTTTTGTTTTTTGGTGCCCTTGAGTCAATGCTGACTCCTGGCAACACAACACTCCTGGATTTTCTTGGCAGTGTGACCAAAGTAAATTACCAGGCCTTTCTTCTGAGGTAGTGGAGGGTTAAGTGACTTGCCTAAGGCTATAGGGGTGCTAGTGGGAATCAAGCCCTGGTCTCTTGGTTATTAAGTTAGTGCTTTAAGCACTAGGTTACTCCTCCACTAATGCATACTATTATTTTATATTTTCTTCTAATGATTGGGTGCCAGTGAAGGAACTTTAGTACAGGAGCAATGTGTTCATTTCTTGAGACACCAGTTATCATATGAGCCACAGTGTTTTTGGCCATTTGTAGGGGGTATTGAGCTTGTTTTGGAAGGTCTTGGTATATTCTATTACAGTTATGTGGGTGTGGTGTTACTATGGATTGAAAAACTTGGGGTCGAGTAGAGGGTGAAGGTTTTGAAGTATCTTTATCTTGTAATATGCCGTTATTGTAGTTCTCTTGATGTGTACCATAGGTTTAGCATCTGGTCTAGAAATATATCAATATATTTGACCTCTGATTTTACTTCTAGCTCAATATGATTAATTCTTAAGGTTGCTGGTAGGGTGAAGGTTGGATCTCTCATTACATGGAGAACTTCAGTTTTATTATAATTTACTTTGAGATTATGGCTTGTTAGCCATTGGGTAATCGCGTTGAAATATGCTATTATAGTTGTGTGAATGGAGTTGTCTATGAGGAACCGAGTGTAGATCATTATATCATTCACGTAGATGTGGTATTGGACATTGTGGCTTTTTTATTATTGTGCATAGTGGCTGAATGTAAATGTTGAATAGGAAGGAGGAGGACAATCTGGATCCCTGGGGTACTCCTTGTTGCAGTATGAGTGGGTTGGATGTGAGTGGGCTGATTTTGACTTTTTGCTGGCAGTCTTTTAGGTTTGATGTAAACCATACCAAAGTAGTGTTGTGAATTCCTACTTCCTGTAGTCTGGGTATGAGTGTGTTATGATTTATGGAGTCAAATGCCACTGAAATTTCAAGGAAGATAAGTATAAAATCTTGTCCTGGCTTTTCAATATCTCTTATTAATGTGTCTAATAGAGTTGTGAGAAGTGTTTCAACATTATGGCATGGACGGAAGCCATGTTGCTGAGGATCTAAAGGAGCGTATGTATTGGTGTGTTCTTGTAGTTGGAGCTGTACTACCTTTTATATTATCTTATACAGGTAGTACAGCTAACACCTAATTAGGAGTTAGTGGGCTTGATTTCCTGAGTGCAGCTGAGGCCTGCATAAAAGGCTCCAGTGCCCTGCCCTGTTGAGGCTTTCCTAACCAGGGCTCTACAGATCAACAAACAGTAAGGATTTGAGGGTTTGTTTGTTTGTTTTTATTATATTACATTGCTAGCTCTCTGACTGGGAGCTCTTAAAAGGGTTTTTTGTATATTTTTTAAAGCAAGGTTACTTTCTTTTTGGTGCTTTAGGGGAACTTTCCTTGAGCACAGTAGGTTGCTGAACTCTAGTTACCTCCTCAGGTTTAGAAACTGCTAACACCTAATCAGGAGTTAGTGGGCCTGATTTCCTGAGTGCAGCTGAGGCCTGCATAAAAGGCTCCAGTGCCCTGCCCTGTTGAGGCTTTCCTAACCAGGGCTCTACAGATCAACAAACAGTAAGGATTTGAGGGTTTGTTTGTTTGTTTGTTTGTTTGTTTGTTTTTATTATATTACATTGCTAGCTCTCTGACTGGGAGCTCTTAAAAGGGTTTTTTGTATATTTTTTAAAACAAGGTTACTTTATTTTTGGTGCTTTAGGGGAACTTTCCTTGAGCACAGTAGGATGCTGAACTCTAGTTACCTCCTCAGGTTTAGAAACTGCTAACACCTAATCAGGAGTTAGTGGGCCTGATTTCCTGAGTGCAGCTGAGGCCTGCATAAAAGTCTTCAGTGCCCTGCCCTGTTGAGGCTTTCTTAACCAGGGCTCTACAGATCAACAAACAGTAAGGATTTGAGGGTTTGTTTGTTTGTTTGTTTTTATTATATTACATTGCTAGCTCTCTGACTGGGAGCTCTTAAAAGGGTTTTTTGTATATTTTTTTAAAGCAAGATTACTTTCTTTTTGGTGCTTTAGGGGAACTTTCCTTGAGCACAGTAGGTTACTGAACTCTAGTTACCTCCTCAGGTTTAGAAACTGCTAACACCTAATCAGGAGTTAGTGGGCCTGATTTCCTGAGTGCAGCTGAGGCCTACATAAAAGGCTCCAGTGCCCTGCCCTGTTGAGGCTTTCCTAACCAGGGCTCTACAGATCAACAAACAGTAAGGATTTGAGGGTTTGTTTGTTTGTTTTTATTATATTACATTGCTAGCTCTCTGACTGGGAGCTCTTAAAAAGGTTTTTTGTATATTTTTTAAAGCAAGGATACTTTCTTTTTGGTGCTTTATGGGAACTTTCCTTGAGCACAGTAGGTTGCTGAACTCTAGTAACCTCCTCAGGTTTGGAAACTGCTAACATCTAATCAGGTGTTAGTTCCCTCCCTATCCACCCCGACTCCCACCTACTCCTAGTGAGCAGTCTTGCTTTATAGGGCACCTCCCCCTTTAACAAATCACAGAGAATTGGACCAGCACATTTTGAATATAATTAAAGAGATTTAACTGCTTTTTCTCTGAAAGGACAGCTGGGAAACCGGCTGGTACTTGGTAGATCTCTCTCTTTTGCTTTAACAGATACCTAAGCTCCACGAACCAAACAATGGCTGGGAAAAATTGTATTGCTAAAGCTGTTGCCCCAGTTACAGCTTCTGCCTCAGTCCAGACAGAGGTCCTAATGCCAGTAGAAGGACCAGTTCCATGTGCAGGGTGCCTGCATGCTGAAGCTCTGAGGAATCAAGTGGAGGAACTCAGAGAGGAGGTGGCGAGGCTGAGGAGCATTCAAGACAGTGAGAAGTACATTGATGAGATGCTTCTTGCAGCAACCAAGCTCTCCAGCACAGGAGAAGATGGGTGCCAACAGAATGTCGATGGTTGGACACAAGTCACCAGGGCCTGCAAAATCACCAATTCAACTTCTCCAGACCTTGAATTGAAGAACCATTATGCAGCCCTGGAAGTGGAGGAGGTGAAAGCATCACTGGAAAGGGAAGAACCAGAGTTCAAGTACCCCAAAGTTGCAGAATCAGTGACCAGAAGGAAACGAAGGGTAGTGGTAGTTGGAGACTCTCTTCTGAGGGGTACTGAGGCGTCCATCTGCCGACCAGACTTGATGTCCAGAGAGGTATGCTGTCTGCCTGGTGCCAAAATCCAAGATGTTACTGAGAGTTTGCCGAGACTCATCAAGCCCACTGACTATTACCCAATGTTGCTAATCCATGTTGGAACAAATGATACTGCCAGGTATACCTCAGAACGTATCAAAAGTGACTTCATGGCTCTGGGACAGAGGGTGAAGCAGTTAGGTGCACAGGTGGTGTTCTCTTCAATCCTCCCTGTTGAGGGTAAAGGCCAAGGCAGAGAATCTCGCATCCTGGAGATGAATGCATGGCTGCGTGGATGGTGTCATCGAGAGCGTTTTGGTTTCCTATTAGCTGTACTACCTTTTCTATTATCTTATAAACAAACTGAGCACCCTAGGGATGGACCCTAAAGTTACTGCTTGGGTTAGAAATTGGTTGGGTGGGAGGCGACAAAGAGTACAAATAAATGGAGCTCACTCTGAGGAGAAGGATGTTACCAGTGGTGTGCCCCAGGGATCTGTCCTTGGTCCGAATCTTTTTAACCTCTTTGTTAGTGATATGGCGGAAGGGCTGTTGGGTAAGGTTTGCCTCTTTGCGGATGATACCAAAATCTGCAATAGAGTGGACACCCAGGAAGGGGTAGATAACATGAGGAGTGATCTAGCTAAGCTTGAAGAATGGTCTAGAATTTGGCAGCTGGGATTTAATGTTAAAAAATGTAAGGTCGTGCATTTGGGCTGCAGCAATCCGAGGGAGCAATGTTTATGTTTATGTTTATTGTATTTGATAAAAAACGCCTTTCCACAGTAACCAAGGCGGTGTACAATAAAATTCAATAAAAGAGGCTAGTAGCCAACGAAAAGGAAAGGAAAGTACAATATCATGATAAGACAGGAAAGAAAATAAGGAGGACAAGACAAGACAAAGGAGGGAAAACATAAGAGGGACTAAGAGGAGGGGAGGATAAGCATCACACGAAGGGGGAGAGAACATCGAACGCCAGGGAAAACAGATGGGTCTTTAGGTTTTGTTTGAATGTAGTGTATTGAGGGTCCAAACGGAGGGAGGGGGGAAGAGCATTCCAGAGGGTGGGACCAGCAAAAAAGAAGGCAGAGGTACGGGTGGACTGCAGGTGAGCGCGAGAGGGAGAGGGAAGGGTGAGGCGGTTGAGGTGAAGAGAGCGAGGTGTATGTCTGGGAGAGTGAAAAAAAAAATGAGATCCGTTAAGTACTGCGGGTTGCTGGTATGAAAGGCTTTGTGTACAAGGGTCAGCAGTTTATTTTGAAGTTTATTTAAATTTTCACACAAAACCAAACAACAGACAACAATCCAACCCCCATACGTCCCTCCCTTACAACCACCTCCTCCCTTCCCCCCCGCATCCAGCTACATGGGCTACACCTCCCCCTACTCCCGACCTACCACATACCAGGGCGTTAATACAAATAAATAAACCAGGTAATAATATCCCTCCGCAGGACTCAAAAAAACAAATCCTCATTAGAACAGTGTGCTTCATTACAAAAATGTAACAGAGGTTGCCACTTTCTCCAGTAGCCAGCCAGGTGCCATATACCTTTACGTGGCATCATTTCATATTTACTATACAGACATACACAGTTCCACCAAACCTGCCACTGGAGATCAGACAGTACTTTCCAGTTTCGCAAGCAACAACAAATGGCAATCCCCAAGAAAAAATCTAGAAGAAAGGAGTCTTGCTGCCCCAATAAGGGGACCCCAGAGCCAGAGCGGAAGACCAAAATCTCCCACGAAAGAGAGGCCCGAAAACATAAGACTTCTTGAATACGATCCCAGACCTGTGACCAATAAGTATGAAGATGGGTGCAGTCCAGCATCATGTGCCGAAAGGTCCCCACCTCAACCTTACAGAGCCAGCAGTTACTGCTTGCCATATTGTCCCATTTATTAACCCTCTCTGGCGTAATAAAAGCTCTATGGGCAAAGAAAAACAGGGTCTGTGTGACTGAGGCTGACTTGGATATGCGCGTTTGCTTGGCCCAAAAAACCATCCAGTTCCGCAAGGGCAGAACAACGCCTGTTTCACTCTCCCATTTCTCTTGCGTCTTCTGCACACGCGAGGGGAGCTGTTGTCCAAACAGTTTATATAATGATGAAGCTATGCCCTGACCCGCCCACGCTTGGGCAATTTGGGTCAATATCCTCCCTGTTCCACTGGAGAGTCTTACATCCCCCAGAACTCTCCCTATGCAAGGTTTCAACTGAATCCATTGAAAAACGAATGCTCCTGGGATGCTGAATTCCCGCTGCAAATCTCCAAAGGCCTTCCACTCACCATCGTGAACTAGCTGCCCCAGCGTCCATACTCCTCTACTGTACCACTGTTTCCAGGCAAAGGACTTAGCTTGAATCTTAAAGAGGGGATTATACCAAATCGGGAGGTCGAGAGAAAATCTCTCCGCCATTGTTCTCTGAGATAGCACCTCCTGAAAAGCTCTTTGGATATCTGCTATGAGTAAGGACCCCCTGTGGGCCGGAGGAAAGAGCATACCAGGCGCCAACGTCAAAGGAAACGGAGACACAATACTCCTCTCCAGGGCCAACCAAACAGGACTGAGCTCAGACACTTCCTCCATCCATCGGCCCCCTTGTTTAATCAGAAAGGCACAATGGTATCGCTTAAAATCGAGAAAGTTCACCCCCCCTCCTCCTTGGTTCCCTTGAGTTTGGAGAGCGCAATACACGGGGGTTTGCCATTCCACAGAAAACCACAAGCATTCTCTCGATCTGCTTGTATACCTGATTAGAGAATAGTATCGGCAACATTTCCAAAATATAATTAATTTTAGGAGTAATAGTCATTTTAATAGCCTCCAACCGACCCCACCACGACAGAGACAAAGGAGACCACTTGGTCGTCAAGGTCTTCGCCAAAGCCAAAATCTTATCCGCATTTAGACGAACTGTTTCCTCTAAGGGAAAACAATAAAAAAACCCAGATATTTGACTAGCCCGGGCTCCCATACAAACGGATGTTGAGCCATATGAGCCTTGAATACCCGGGCATTTAAAGGAAAGGCAACGGACTTTGACCAATTAATCTTATAACCCGATAGAGTAGCATATTCCCCAATCTGAGTAAGGATGTACGGGACCGAATCCGGATGTGTGAAAAGTAACAAGTCATCAGCATATGCCGACAATTTTATCATAGTATCATAAACCTTGACACCCTGGATCAACGTATTCTGTCGGATTAAAAGGGCTAAAGGCTCCAATGCCAAATTAAACAACATAGGCGAAAGAGGGCAGCCCTGCCGCGTTCCTCTACCTAAGTGAAATTCCTGAGAACAGGCATTGTTAACACATATCCGGGCAGTGGGGTTAGTATACATCACCCGCAGGAGTTCAATAAATCCCTCCCCAATCCCGAACCACCGAAGGGTATGGAACAGGAAGGACCATTCCAGGCGGTCAAAGGGATAGCCCGACCCTGGGTTCATCAGCATCAAGGGAAAGCCCGACCCCGGGTTCATCTTGGGACTCGGCCGCGGCCAATACATGGCACAAGAGCCTAGCATTATCTGCAGTCGATCGGCCACCAATAAATCCACACTGGTCCGGGTGAATCAATAGCGGGATCACGGAAGATAAACAATTCTCTAAAATGGAGGCATATATCTTAATCCGCATTCAATAATGATATGGGGCGGTAGTTCCCTACTTCCCGCGGGTCCCTCCCAGGTTTCTCTATGACAACAATATTCGCTGACGCAAAGGATCCTATCAGGGGACACTCCTCTAATAGGGCTTGGTAATATTGTAACATTGAAGGGCCTAACTCATAGAGGAACACTTTGAAGAACTCAGCCGGCAGTCCATCTGGACCCGCCGCTTTCCCTGTGGCTAGGGAGTCAATCGCTTTGTCAAGTTCCTTCAAGGATATGGGAAGGTCAAGCAAGGATACCAATTCTGGACTCAGTTCTGGCCTCTGGACCTTATTCAAGAGCTGTTGGAAGGCCTCGAGAGAGCAGGCCATTTCAGAGGAATATAACCGTTCATAAAAAACTCTGAAAAGTTCCAGGATTTCCGAGTCCTTAACCACTAATGCGTCCCGTTGGCTATCCCGAAGGGTGGCAACTCTCCCCATTTCTTTCCGGGCTTTCAATTGATTGGCTAATAGCTTACCTGCCTTATCCCCCTTCCAGTAATACAGTCCTTCCTGCGATCGGATATGTTTGACCGCCTCTGAAGTAAGAATTTGGTTATACCGAAATCGTAAGCGCTGTAATCGAAGCAAAACACAAGGGTCTGTTCTCTTGGTCAAAATCCGTTCCCCTGCCTTAATCTGCATATCTAACGCTTCCAGTCATTGCTTATTTAATTTTGCCTGCCCAATACTGAAGCTGGTAATGACCGCTCGCATAGAGGCCTTGAATCCTTCCCATCTTGCCCAGCCAGAGGACAAATGAGGGGGATTAAGCTCAAAATAATCCTTTATGGCCGATTTCAATTGCAGCTGGAATTCAACATCCGCCAACCAAGTCCTGTCAAAACCCCATCTACCCGGTCCCACCACCGGTCTAACATCCTCCAGGATAAGAGATACCGCGGCATGGTCCGAGACATTCGAGCTATGAATGTCTGCAGCTACTAAATAAGGGGTGAGAGATCGGGAGATCAAAAAATAATCGATTCGAGACAGGGACTTGTGAGGGAACAAATAGAAAGTGTACTCTTGCGTATCTGGGTGGAGCAATCTCCACGCATCTACCATCCCAAACTCCCGCATCAATGAGTGAAGAATTTCCTGGGCCCTGCCCCCCCACCCCCATGAGTTTTGGGAGGCTTTCTGTCCACCAGCATATCCATGACTAAATTAAAATTGCCCCCTAGGATCATTGCTGTGGAAGAAGCAGCGCAAACCAAGCCAGCAAAACACTGAAAAAAACCCAGGGCAATCCCCATTAGGGGCATACACGTTGATTAGGACCAGGTCTATTGTCCCCAGCCCCACACAGACCTTGACCCATCTACCCTCTTCATCTGCCTGAGAGTGGCTCACCTGTAACTTAAGAGATTTTCGGGCTAGAATAGCCACCCCATTATGTTTACCGTTCGCTGGTGAGAATGCTAGCAGAACAAAGGGACTAATACTCAGTTTCAGGGATTCCTTTTCATTCAGATGCGTCTCCTGCAATAACAATATGTCACAATTGATTTGCTTGGCATATAAAATAATTTTCTTTCTCTTGATGGGACTATTCACCCCTTTTACATTTAAGGAATGAATTCTCAAAGAAGCCATATTACCAGCAGTAATATATACATACTAGCATTCTTTTATCAACCTCTCGCCACTCTGGCAGCATGACTCCCCACTCCAGCGTGCATTCTGCCCTGCAGCATATAATCTTCATTATTATCCATAAATTTCCTTACAGAAGATGACTTAACACCCTTAACACTTCCATAATTCACATCACCCATGTAGCCCACGGGGGAGAGGACCCAAACACCTTTAATGGGTAAACCCAGACTAGAGGGAATAGGACGCAACAGAGGGATAAACAGATACATTAGGCGTCTGCGCCAGCCGGGCCGCCACTCCCATACTGTCCCACAATCTAACGAACACTACACACACATAGGGGATATAGCCCCATGAAGGCAGGCCGCTGAGCCGCCACCTCAGACACTCAGCAGCTGTCACTTAACCAGCATATAAAACAAGGTCCATCATATAAATTCAACTGTTCATCAGCTCTGCTTCTTTCCCTTCAATGTACAAGCCCAAAGCATTCGGATCATCAAAGGTTTTTGTGACATTGTGCAAGGTGACCCTCATCCTCGTGGGTTGGAGCAGCCCGAAACGCGCCTGCAATCGTTGCAATCGTGGTCTCAGCTGCTTCAAAAATCTTCACCGCGTGTTGGTGCCTCAGAGTCTTAAAAATAATGGGCCGCGGCCTTTTGTTATTGAGCAGGGCCTGTGTGAGGACTCGGTGTGCCCTCTCTATCTCAAACGGCACATCAAAGGATAGTTTCAGCGTGGAGGCCATCAGCTTATGTATAAATGCGAACATGTCCTTCCCTTCTGCCCCCTCAGGGACTCCCACCACACGAACATTATTTCTCCGCGCCCTATTGTTGATATCTTCCAGTTCATTCTGCAATTGAACAATTTGCCTGGAGTGCTTCTCTGTAACTTTCAGCCGCTCCTCGTGTACCACCAACCTTTTTTCCAATTGCTCTTGTCGAACCATTAGGCTCCCGAACTGCTCCTTTAGCTGCACGATATCATCCTGCACACTTTGAAGCGAAGCACTATTAGCGGTCACTATGTCTTTCACCGCGCGGATCTCCTGCAATAACTCCTGCAGTGCTTCCGGGTGCTCGCGCCCAGCCGCCATTTTATGCGGCGAAGGGGGCTCCGTCTTTGATCTTTTGTTCCCCGCACCAGGCCCAGGTACAAAGTCTAATCGAACAGGCTTAGAGTTCGCCATCTCCCATCGCTCTCCGCTGCGTTTGGAGGATTTTGGGTCAACTATGCTGGCGCAGACACAGGATTAAGGCTAACTCCCTCTGGAGCTCGCGCTCTACACGTCCATTCCTCTCCTCTCCAGGCTCTGCCTCCAGGGTCAGCAGTTTAAATTTGGCACGGAAGGTAACAGGCAGCCAGTGAAGGTGAAATAATACAGGGGTATTATGATCCCGGGGGGAAGAGTGTGTAATGAGGCGAGCTGCAGTATTTTGTATCCATTGGAAGCGGGTTACCTGGTTTTTAGGAAGACCAATGAATAGTGAATTGGAGAAATCTACCCTGGACATAACTAAAGATAGTACCAGGGTAGTAAGGGCTGAGGGGGAAAGGAAAGGGCGAATGGAACGAATTTGACGAAGGAAGAAAAAGGATGTTTTAGTAACGTGGGATATGTGGGTGTGGAAAGATAAGTCAGAGTCAAAGTGCACACCAAGGTAATGAAAGGTAGAGACCAAGGGAACGGGGGTGCCGGAAAAAGAGGGAGTAATGGAAGGGGATGGACTACCGTGAGAGAACCAAATGGCAATAGTCTTAGTGAGATTTAAATGAAGACAATTAAGTATTAACCAGTTCGCTACAGCTGAGAGGCAAGAATCCAAAGCGGAAAGATCAGGACATGAGGGGGAAGTGTGATGGAGTAAGAGAATATCATCAGCATAGAAAAAAGCAGATATACCAGACTGCTGAATTAGAAACGGAAGGGGGGCCAAGAAAAGATTAAAAAGAAGAGGGGCGAGGACAGAACCCTGGGGAACCCCGCAGGGAAGATGGTGAGAATCTGAAGGGGGGGGGTGGAAGGTGAGGAAGAGAGAACCGCGCAGGACCGAGTAGAAAGAAAAGAGTGGAACCAGTGGAGAACCATGCTACAAAGACCCGCTTCCCGAAGGCGGTGAAGGAGAAGGGAGTGATCAACCAAATCAAAAGCAGCCGAGAGATCCAGAGCAACTGCCATGGAAATGTCACCACGATCGTGAGCTACATGTAGTGCATTTGTGAAAGCTAAAAGAACAGTCTCAACACTGTGACCCTGACGGAACCCAGATTGACGGGGTGAAGGAAGTTAATAGAATCGAGATGAGAGAGTTGTGCAAAGACGAATTTCTCGAGAAGTTTAGATAGAAAAGGGAGGTTAGAGACAGGGCGATAGTGGGCAGGAATTAGGGGATCAAGTGAGGGGTTCTTTAGGATGGGGCGTATCAGAGCTTGTTTCCAGGGTCGGGGGAATGTCCCTGTAGAGAGGCTAGAATTAAACATGGAGAGAATGTAAGGAAGAAGCCCCAGGGAAGGAGTGAGGAGCCAGGAGGAAGGGATGGGATCGAGTGAACAAGAAGTTTTCTTGGAAGAGGAAATGAGGCAGTGAAGTTCAGGGGCAGTGATCAGGTCGAATGAAGCCCAGAAATGAGAAAGCTGGGAGACGGGTGGGGGAGAAGGGACAGGGGGGGGGAGAGGTGATTGGAGCAGGACAGGAGGGTAAGGATGCTCTTAGAGATGTAACCTTGTCGCTAAAAAAGGAAGCTAGTTGCGAAGGAGGAGGAAAGGGATGAGCTGAGGAGCCTGATGTAGGAGTGCGTAAGGAGATGAGAGATTAAAAAACGGAATAGAGATGTCGAGTCTGGTTAGGGGCACTGGAAATGGCAGCAGAGAAGAAGGAGCTTTTGGCAGAGTGTATTTTAGAGCGGTAGTAAGAGTAATGGGAGTGAAAGACTGCTAGGGTGGTTGGAGAGGGAGCCTTGCGCCACAGGCGCTCTGCTCTGTGAAGATGAGTTCGCAGCAGTCGAAGACCACTATGATACCAAGGATGCGTGGGTCGACGCCGGGGTGGACGGAGACACAGGAGGGCTAAACGATCAAGGGTAGTGGACAACGAGGAGACCAAAGGGTTGCTTGAGAATCGGGGAGAGGAGGGAGAAGTCCGAGGGCAGAAGATCAGCAGCCGCAGGGAACTGCTCAAGCATAAGAGAAGTAAGGGTGTGTGAAAGCCACTTCGGCGGGGACGAAAGGGAGGAAGAGGAGAAGGAAGAGGAGGAGTCGCTAGGAAATGAACAGGAGACAGCAAGACAGACATGGTCTGTCCAGGGAAGAGGGGTAGAAGTAATGTTAGAGAGGATAAGCGAAGAGGAAAAGGGTGTCAAGAGTAAGTCAAGAGTATGGCCAGCCTGATGGGTAGGAAGAGTGACATGCTGCGAGAGAGATAAATCATGGAGAAAGGAAAGGAAAGAGAGTTCCCTAGAGGAGGTGGGGGCATCGACATGAAGGTTGAAATCACCTGCGATAAGTACATGGGGAAAAGCTAGAGAGACGTCAGTAATAGTTAACAGAAGCGCATCCTAGAGCTCGGAGCGAAGAGCAGGGGGGGAATAGAGAAGGAGTACATGAATACGAGGAGAGGTGTGAAGGCAAAGCAAAAGGGATTCAGGGTAATGCAGTAATGGGGAAAAGATCTGAGTAAAGGACAGGGTCGGATGGAGGAGAGCGGCCACACCACCACCCGACCGACTGAGACGTGGAACAGAAACAGCAGAGAACCCTGTTAAAAAATGTAAGGTCATGCATTTGGGCTGCAGCAATCCGAGGGAGCAATACAGTATAGGAGGTGAAGTACTTTTGTCCACTAAAGAAGAGTGGGACCTAGGCGTGGTTGTGTCTGATGATCTTAAAGTAGCAAAACAGGTAGAAAAGGCGATGGCAAAAGCTAGAAGGATGCTTGGGTGCATACGGAGAGGAATGGCTAGCAAAAAAAAGGAGGTGATAATGCCTCTGTATAAGTCTTTGGTGCGACCTCATTTGGAGTATAGTGTGCAATTCTGGAGACCGCACCTTCAAAAGGATGTAAACAGGATGGAGTCGGTGCAGAGGGTGGCTACTAAAATGATTAGTGGGCTTCATTATAAACCATATGAGGACAGACTTAAGGATCTTAATATGTACACCTTAGAGGAAAGGCGGGATAGAGGTGATATGATTGAGATGTTTAAATACCTCCGTGGCATAAATGTTCAGGGAGAGAGCCTCTTTCAATTGAAAGCAAGTTCTGCTACGAGGGGACATGGGATGAGGGTGAAGGGAGATAGATTCAGGAGTGATATGCGGAAATATTTCTTTACGGAAAGAGTAGTGGATCCATGGAATAGTCTCCCAGTGGAGGTGGTAGAGATGAGGACAGTAACTGAATTCAAGAAAGCATGGGACCAACACAGAGGATCTCTAAAGGTAAAAAGTGGACTGTTGTAGTTGTTGATATGGAAGGACAGACTAGATAGGCCATGTGGTCTTTTTCTGTCATCATGTTTCTATGTTTCTATCTTTGCAATGAATGGTATACTTGAGATAGGTCAGCAGGAGCTAGATGCTGTGTCCAGTGAATGGTTCTTCAGTATTGATTTGATTGAGGCTTTCTTGAGGGAGGCAGGCATGTAACCTTGACAGCATTCTAAACAAAATCATAGTAGTCAAAGATGATGTTAAGTACCTGGGCATCATATCACCAAAACTGCAAGCAAGGCCTATCAACGTTTGAGGACCACAAGAAAGATCCATAAGAAATAAAACTCCGCCAGGACCACTTCCGCACAGTGTGCCAAGCACTCATTACACCTCTGCTTGATTATGGAAACTCGTTATATCAAGGCCTCCCTCAGCAGACCTTACACCCACTCCAAATGGTGCAAAACACTGCAGCACGCATCATTACAGACACTCCAAGTGTTGAGCATATCACCCCCGTCTTACAGCAACTACACTGGCTCCCAATGGTGGCCAGAGCAAAATTTAAAACAATCCTGATCATCTTCAAAATCATTCATCATCTCTCCGCAGATGCATGCCAAGATATCATAAAAAGGGATATCAGTAATAGACCAAGAAGGACTAATAATGACAACGTGATCGGCACACCTGCAGGATACCACAAGACTAAACAAAATACTTCAAGACGAGCTCCATCACTACTGGCATTCACACTATGGAACTCCCTCCCAACGAGCCTGAGGGCATTAAAAGACATCACAGACTTCCTCAAGGCCCTTAAAACACTGCTCTTTACAGAAACCTATGAGCAGGCAGACAACAGTCCACACCCGAATGGCATTGCAACTACCCCCGCCAACTCAATACCCAATCATCCCAGCTAGATTTAGGAGTTCATTGTATAGTGTTGTTGAGTACCCTCATGCTAGAAGATTTTGTTAAATACCCTCAAGTTAAATGTAGCCCTCCAATGTGATGTAACCACTTTGATTGTAGGATAAGGTGGTATACAAATCTGTCTAAATAAATAAATAAATAGAGAAGAATGGATAATCTTTAGAATTATTTGGGATAATTCATCTCTTGCTATCTTTATCCACGGAACTGGGCATGGGCCTAGTGGAGAAGTTGTGGTGTTAAGATTAGAGAGGATGTCTTCAAGTTATTCTGTTATCATTTCAAATAAAATGTATCCATAGCTGGAATTAATTTCATCAGTTGTTCCAGGGGTAGTATTTATTTTGGTATTATTGGTATTGTACTTATTATGTAAATGTTGTCCATTGCTTGGTGAGTTTAGGCTTGAACCTAGACTGTTACTGACATTTTGTTGCTTGGGGTTTTTACTGAGCGAGTTCGCTATGGCAAGTAGTTGTCTCAGCTGGTTGAGGGAGCTCATGATAATGTTTGTGTAGTACTCTCTTTTACATTTATTTATTAGTGAGTTGCATTCCTTCTGTTCAGTTGAGAATTCATCTCAGGGATTTGTATCTTTCATGCATCTCCATTTATGTTCCATTTGTCTTAGTTTGTGTTTTAATTTGTTAATTTCCTTGGAGTATCATGGTGCACAGTGTTTATTGCTGATCTCACATTTACTTTGATTTATTGGGGTAATTGCAGCAGAGGCAATTGTATTTTTCCAATTATGGATTATTGAATCTAAGTCAGTTTTGTTGAGATCCAGATGTGGTATAACCTGTTTGAGGAAGAACTGCTTGTCGAAGCATTTAAATCGGTGCTTGATGTGCTAAGTGTTGACTTATTTGCATATGGGAGTGTTTTGTGGTAATTCAAATGTAATCAAGAAGTGATCTGACCATAGAACTGAGGTGATTTTTGGTGCAGAATGATAGTCACCATCTAGGAGCTCATGGAGGCAAAGGTGAGGTCTAGTGTCCCATCTTTTTTTTTAAATTATAATTATTTTTAAAACTTTTACACACATAACAAAACAATACAAAGCATAAGAACAAACATAATCACCACCCCCACCCCCACCCCCCTAGGCTCTCCACCAGTGGACACTGTAACCCATAGTGCTTCATCGCTTACTTGCCGGGCCTAACGACACATTATGATATTGTGCAGGCAACATGCTCTTCCAGCAGCGACCATTTCTCTAGATTAGGTATTCGGCTCCCACTATGATACAATTTGCTATACGTTTTCTCAAAGCTTGCATATAGACTCAAAGAGTTCCACCAAATTTTCCAATCCAAATTATGCGAGCTCTTCCAATTGGTGAAAATAGTTTTCAGAGCTATAGCTATCACAAAATTCAGCAAAATGTATTTCTCTTTATTTAAAGACGGAATATTTGCTACGGATCTTAAACAGATGATATTCCATGTCAAGGAAGCTGAACATTTTAAAACTCTCTGTATTCTGTTCCAGACTGGAATCCAAAATCTCTGAACCCCAGGGCATTCAAAAACCATATGATTAAGGGTACCCATCTGCTCAAAATACGTCCAGCAATGCCCGATTGTTTGTCCCACTTAGATAATTTTATAGGAGTAATATAAGCACGATGTAGAAAGAAGTATAGGGACTTTGTGAGCGCTGCCGACCTAGATACTCTAGTGACAGGTCCCCAGAGCTTACCCCACATCTTTGAAGTCATGGAGGTACCTACATCTTTCTCCTAAACCTTCAAAAGTCCCACCCTCATGACTGAGGAACAATCTCTAAAAAAAGCATATAATGCTGAGATCACTCCAGGCTTTCCCACAATTTCTCTAAGTTTATTAATCATATAACCAGAATCTGACAAGTTAGTAGTATCAGTAATGGCTGCCTTGACACAATATTTCAGTTGTACCTGAAAGAAAGCTTGATTGTACCGGGTTGGATACACAGTCAGGCCCTGTGTATAACATTATATTACTATAAGCCCTAAGAAAGAGTTAATATCATTTGTAGCTCCTTATTTAATACCATCCTTGAAAACTCTGTAGAAGAAACTGGGTGAAAGGTTGTAGATAACATAAACATTAGTCTTGTTATTAGAAAGATAAGTAAAAGGCAAGTTGTTTACCCAGCTTCACAGTCTCTCAGTCTCCGGTCAGAGATATCAAACTGTCAGTGTTAGGATTAATTAGAATTAATGCCTACATAGTCATGTCTGAGAATATATGTTTGTCTTTTCATGATTGTCTATGACATGCATGCCTATAGAAAAGTATGTTATGAATATGTGTGACACTAGACGTAGAATAGAATATGTATATTATGAATATACGTGATGTGAGACGTAGCATAATAAAGTGAAATTATGCTGTGTAATGGAATCTTTACCTATAAATAAAGTGGCCTAAAGCTATGATATCAGAGTAAACATAGGCAGAGGCCTAGCTTGCTCTCCCAAAGCTTTGGTTATTTTTATAATACAAGTGTGTTATGTATTATTTACTGCTTTACCAATTAACCTTCTCCTTGTTTTGTGTGCGGATTTCTGTAACCCAAGAGCCCTGCCTGTTGTAGGTGAGGGGAGGTGCAGAGTACACTTTCAGTTTGTGCCGTGACTTGGATAGATCTCTGCATTCAAGGCAAGGGCAGAAGGTGCCTGTAGATTTGTGAGTATTATGAGAATTACCAGTGATGGGTAATCTGTTAAGTAGACAGGCTCCATCTCAGATGCGTGAGTGGCATGACAGAGCTAGGGCTTTAGTGTTTAAGAAAGGTAGCCCTTATTATATGCTTCTATTGTATGTATGAGAAGCATGGTGATGTAGCCATCGATTCTGTAGCACATAGGGATTCAGTGACAAAAGGTAATGTGAATTTGCAGTTTCCTTGGGAGGGAACTTTCTCTGTAGATAAGGTCCATTGCCTGAGATATGGTTTAGCGGTTAAAGGTGAACCGTGCAAATGTGCTTACATGGTGGGAACGGATGGTACATGATGCAAAACATTGGAATGTTTGTTTTGAAACAAAAGATGTTTGTGTTAAGAAATGTAATTAATGACCAGCTGAGCAAGTGTGGGTCACTTGTGTAGCAGAGCTAAGAGAAAAAGAAAATGCTTAAAGAGCAACAGCAGTTAGGGGGAGTAGTAATGTGTATTTTGGATTTTGAAATGTCTCCCAGCTCAAGGAATTGAGAGCACATTGAATCAAGAAGCGGAAAGTGTTGTACTTGTAATAAGAATCTTAAAAGTAGCAATAGGTGATAGTGTTTCTGTTGTGAAAGAATTGAATGTTCCTAGTGACATTGTTGATAAGATTGAAAGAGCTTTAGACAGACATTGTGAAACTTACAAAGAGGAATGTGATCAATTATATTATGATCTAGGTTCTATTCAGGATGTTCTACACCAGCAACATAATTTATGTTCTGCCACTGTTAAACTGAAGCAGCTGTGGGAAATGATATTGTGACTACTTAAAGAAGTGTTTGATTTGGCTAAAACTTTTCCTAACTACAGGGATAATCCTGGTAGATTTGTATCTTTATGGTCTCAAATAACTAACAGTTATAATCCCATTTGGGCAGCTCTAGATAATTTGCTCAGAACCGTGCTTTTATAATCCAGCTGATTTTCATAGGGTCACTCATACAGTTCGTGACAGACCCTGTGATAGATTTCCAAGAAAAGACTCAAAGAGATAATTTTGTTTTTGTGTAAAGAAACTATTGTTAGAATTCCTTACAGTAGTATGCAAACTTGTAAAGGATTGGTTGAGATTAACATCTCTAAGGCAGGATAGGGGTGAAAAGGTTACAGATTTTCACACTAGGTGCATGCTAGCTTTTAAAGACTATTCTGGTGAAGAAGAAGACACACCTTCAGGATTCACTAATATTTTTGTAAATGGTTTAATCCCGAGAATAAAAGAAATTTTAGAAACGTCAATAATAGATTGGCCAGCTAGAACAGCTGATGCAATTCTGGAAGGAGCTTGATACAGTGATTTTAAATTTATCAAGGATCAGCAAGAAGAGTGAACTAAAATAGATGTGAAAAGACTAAATTGCTCAATCTGTACAGCCACCCATGGGCAGGGGGGAGAGGTGAAAACAGAGGAGGTTATGGGAATCCTCAGCAAGGGCGTGGACAGTCCAGAAATACTTGTGGTGAGACTGTCCCCAGAATCGGAATCTTGATGGTCAGAGAGCTGATTTCCCTCCTCCCCCTCCGGTAACAGCTGAATTCACTCTATCCTGGCTGAGTGGGAAGTTATATTTCCAGCTGTACTCTCTCTCTGAAGTGCCGTCTCCTGCAGATGCCAGTACCATTCATCCTGCTCTTGGAGAATTTCCGTCTACCTTATGGGCAGTGCCGGGACCAAATATTGGATGCCTTTCTATCCCGCCTGTTAAGATCACCGTGAAACCTGGAGTTCAGCTTCCTAGACTCAAGCAGTATCCACTGCCAGCAGCTGCCATTGAAGGAATTTGTCCTGTGATTGAAGATCTTCAGAAACAAGGTGTCATTTATTCTACAACTTCATTATGTAAGACTCCAATTCTTCCTGTACTAAAGGCTGATGGTAAGACTTATAGATTTGTGCAAGACCTGCGAGCAGTAAATAATGTGATTTTGCCAATTTTTCCTTTGGTGCCTAATCCACATGATATCTGGACACAGATACCTTCAGGGGCTACCTGGTTTTCTGTTGTAGATTTGAGTTCTGCTTATTTTTCAGTGAGAATTTGCAAAGACAACCAATTTTTTTATTTGCTTTCCATTTTGAAGATAAACAAAATATTTGGACCACTTTGTATCAAGGGTACACTGAAAGTCCTGCATATGTTTCACAGGCCCTAAGAACTGCATTATTTGATGTAAGACTCGACCATTCCTCTTTAGTTCAATATGTGGATGATTTGCTTTTATGTTCACCATGTTATGAGTTTGTTTTGTCAGATTCTTTGTCTCTATTAGCTCATATTACTAATTTAGGTTTGAAGGTTAATCTGTCTAAACTGCAATTTGTATCTCAAAATGTTACTTTCCTGGGTGTTGTTCTAACACCATCTGGTCGTGCAATTACCTCTGCTAGATTGAAACCTATTCTGTCATTGCCTTTTTCCAGCGACACCAGTGTTACTGCGTAGCTTCCTGAGTTTATTAATTTTCTGTAAATAATAGCTAGCAAATTTCTCAAGATCTTACTGCTCCGCTTTATGCTCTCATCTTGGAAAGAAGGATCTGAAGGCCTCATTGTACCCACATTATCACAGTGGGAGGTTTGTTTTAAATGTAAAAAATTGCACTGGGAAATGCGCCATGTTTATTGTATATGATTATTCTTTACCATTCAAATTGTATATGGCTATTTTTGATCCCTCTGCTACCTGTGTGCTCTTACAAGCTTTCCCAATTGGTTGCAAGCCGATAGGTTATTTCTCAAAGTGATTTGATGCAGTGACTTTGGGACTCCCACTATGTCTACGTAGTTTAGTAGCAGTGGCTTTTGCAATTGAAACTTACTGATTTTCTGGTTCTACAGCGCCCTTTTTGTTCCATCTAACCAAGACTCAGCCTTTGTCCTCCACATGTTTTATTGACTTTGGAATTAGTCATTTCTCCGCTTCATGTTTCAGTGTGTACTACATCAATTTGCAACCCTTCAACACTTGTGGAGGAGGATGGGTCTCATGATTGTTTCCAAACTATTTTGACATTTTCTCTACAAGATGGGCTATGCAGTCACAACAGTTAATGATGTAGTGGAAACAGCTTCTTTGCCATTTTGCCAGTGCACAGCTAGCAGAAGTGTTTGCAAAGGACAACCATTTTGCAAACCAAGAAGCACGGCAAGCCACTCTTCGGGCATCAGTGCCACCGACATTGCTGTATTTAACACCGTTTAATATGACTTTGTTTTCCCTTTCATCTTTCTTGCAGCAATAGAAAGATACTGCCTTTGAAACCCAGACTCTGACTTCGTGGGGTGCACCTGTGATGCTCAGGGCTGCTGGAAAGAGGATCATCTGCTTATTTGTCCTGACAGTCTTTTGTTTCTACTTGCCCTGTTCCTGCATCATAAGTTTTACCGCTGTGGCTATGAATTATGTCTTTTTGGTTCTCCGGTATCACCTGAACTTCTGTTATTTTTCCTGTGGCACAGCTTGTCTGCACTGTTTCAAGACTGGCACTGTAGGGTCAGCTTAGGGTCAGTTATTAAGATTTCTGCCTTCCGAACTCTTTTTGATTTTGCAGCCTGTTTTGAAGATCTGCCCTGTGCCAGAGGAGGGAAGTGGTAATTGTTTGGTGGTCACTTGTCTTTTCTCTGAATGGGTAGCGGTTTATCCCACTACCAGTATGACTGCTGGGGTTGCCATCAGATTACTGCTCACTCAGTTTATTCCTGTCTGGGGTGTTCCTTTTGGGTTTTTTTCTTGTGTGGGTCCAGCCTTTGTTGCGAGTGTCTGGGAGGGTATTGAAAATTTGGTTTGGTATTAAGAGACAACTGCACACTCCTTATCATCTGCAAAGCTCTGGCTAAGTGGAACGGATGACTAGGACACTCAAAGGTCACTTACGCACTATGACACAGGATTGGGCTACAGATTGGACGGAAGCCCTTCCTTTTGCCCTTATGGCAGTGTGTAATTCCCCCAGCCTGACACCATATGAAATAGTTACTGGACGTCCAGCTACTTCTCCACATGACTTGGCAGTTATCCCGGATCCCCAATTGTTGCGCAGCGATATTTTGACTTATTTCTCACGGTTGCACTCAGTCCTGTCTGTTTCCCCTTTATTGCAAGTGAATCCTCAACGAGATGACAGAATCATCATATCCAGAATCGTCAGAATCATCAGAATCATCATATCCAGAAGTGAAGTCACCAGACTGGGTCCTGATTAAGAATTTGCATCCAAAGACGCTTCTGGCTCCCAAGTTTCTAGGTCCATTTCGTGTGCTCCTGGTGGGATACTTGGCTTGTAAAGTGGAAGGACATTCTCATTGGATACACCTTACACAGTGTAAAAAGGCTCCTTCACAGTCTCCAGATGGTGGCTCCCTTCATCAATGAATCAAGAAAATACAACACAGAGACTTATTGAACATTACATTATGTAGCGCCCCTACGGGTTAGGCGGTTGCCTATATGTAGTGAGCGTACCTCTTTATGTCCCTTATCACCTGAATTCCCAATGTTGAGGCTTCTCAATAATGTAGTTGTGTGGTAAGAATCAAAACAGCCGAGGGTTTCAAAGGTAACAGGAATTTTATTTTCTACTTAACCATTGAACTTCTTTGTCAGCAGTTCACATATAACCAGAACAAAAATGGGATACTTCTCCATTCAAAAAGGAAAACAAACTTTACAGCACAGTTCAGGTATTAGCCATTTCAAACAGCTTGTTTTAAACAAAGCAATAAACCTTGCCTTCAGTCAAGATTACATTCTTAGGTCCTAGGCTTGGTATAGCACAAATCTGTATCACTCAGGGCTCTGCACAGCACCTTGGCTTCTTGGTTACAAGCTGCTAAACCCATGTATCATTCCTTTTTAAAGACATTGGCATTCTTCACTTTCAAGTTGCAAATATTGGCTTTTAACTTCCAGCATTCATAGCCTTCTTTGAGCCTGTCTGACTAACTCAACATTAGTGCTTTAATTAACCAAATTTCCAGCAGATCATAAACTTTCCAAAGCTTCTGGCTTTTTCACTACTTTTAAAAATCATACGGCTTTTACTTCTTCTGACTCACACAGTAAGAGCAATCCATTTCAACATCAGAACATACACTTTCTGAAAGGCATTCTTCTACTTCCATACTTTCCTCATTTGGTTCAATTAGCACCTGGCTGGCCTCAGCATCTCTAATGGCAGGTTTTAACTGCTCCAACAATTTCAAAACCTGTTCCCATTGGGAATCCTCACTACGCTGAGTTGCAGGGGAAGGATATAGGAGATCTTTCTTTTTTAATAAACCTTTTAAAACTTGCAAGGGGCTCACCTTGTTCCCAGCAACCTGTCTTCTCTCAGGCTGTGCCACAGGTAGAACCTTCTCCACAGACTCTCTCACAGAGATTCCTGTTCCTTGCCTTCCACCAGCATTTCCCCCAGAATCAACTCTCCTGCGTTCCAAGCCAGCTGTACTCTTCCTACCAGCTAGGCTTCCTTCAGGGCTTGAGTTGTTTGAATGCTGCATGCAATAAGGATCTCCTTTGAGGCTTCTGATAGAGAACTTCTCTCTTACACGTGTCCTCCTAATCTCCTTACTTCCTGTAGTTTCAAGAGATTCTCTGCTAGTGTCCAGCCTGCTAGGAAACGTCTCCTCCTCAGAGGATTTTCCTCCTGGACTCCGCCCACGTACACGATCTCCTCCTGCTTTCCTTCTTCCTGGTCTCTCTCCTTTCACTCCTCCTCCTCCTTTCATTCCCCCCTTCGTTCCTCCTTCTCTGGAAGACTCTTTCTGCTTATATGATTGGGGCTGCCCTATAGCCTCAGACTCCACCCCCAGGCTTCCCTCGTCACCTCCCCTGGTCACCATGGAGCTAGGGCGTGGCTCACTCTCTACATTTCTGTGCACAGTTTTTTTCTTTGGTTAGAGTTTTAACCCTTAAACTCCCTGAACCTTTCTTCTGCCCAGAGGTAAAAGGCTGTTTTTCCACACTTTCTTTGGGCTCTATACCTGTCTCGCCACCACAATTAATATTACAGAAAAGATCATCAGGATGTATGTGCTTTTTGAATGGACTAATTCTGCAAAAGACCTTTGTCCAACATTTACACTACTGATTAGGTGGATATAGTTAGTTTGAATTAGTATTTTACTGATATATATGCAATGACCTTTTGGCACTTAACCTCTACTTTATGAAACGTTTGAGAATTAGAGGGTAGTTATAGCTATACTATATATCTTCATCATATCAAGAAGAGTAGGTGTATTTTTAGTTTGTCTTAGAACATTTATTTTTGGAGTAATTATAGTTTCAGATATTTAGAGGTTTGCTAAGAATGTTTCCGTATTTGGTCTTAGTTGTGCTGTGGCATATTATTGTTAATGAAGCAGTACTGCATTTAGAATCTTGCGAAAGTTATGGGGAATATCCAAATATTTTTGAGTCACATTTACACTCAGTTACAAAACAAGTTAGGCCCAAAGCCTTTGAAGAGTTCCGTGCTACAGCCTTTAATCTAACTACTGTACGATGGTCTCATACAAACACAGAACCTAGAGTAGTTAGTTCTATGCCTTTAAGGTCCCCTCCAATATGTATTATGGCTCAAGGTACAGGGAAATGGTAGGGGGACACCCCATGGAACGTTTGTAGAATAATAATGCTACATAATTCTTCCATCTGGTATAAGAAATCCCACATACAGAAACCTTATATTTCCGTAGTATAATTAATGCAAGTTCAAGGGAATCAAGTGCATGATTATGACTTGTTACAGTATAATAGTTCTGGCTACCTTTTGAATGACTCAGTCCGAGACATACCTAACTGGAGTTGCCCCTTATTAGGATATTACCATCCCTGGGAACGTAATCTATCTGTAGGAATTAAGGAAATGAACATTACTCAGTGGGCTTTGAATAACTGTACACAGAATCTAGTCTGTCCCCGCAACTTGACAATTTGGGAAAATGGATTAGTGGCTTTAAAGGGAGACTATTTTGTGTGTGGTAATCTCGCATATACAGAACTTCCCAGAGGTTGGTCAGGTACTTGCTATGTTGCTCAGTTAGATACCCCATGGCGGTTTTTACCTTACCAAAATGTTACTTTATTATCAACCTTGAATAATTCCTTAAGAAGAAAAAGGGATGTTTCCCCTCAGGATGAAGCCATAATAGCAGCACAACAGTTGGTAGACTCTACAAGTCCTTTAACTGAATCTCAGATAGATGCATTTACAGGTACTGTTTGGCTCTCAACTCTACACTTATGCAGCTCAGAATCGCATGGTTTTAGATTATCTCCTAGTGAAGGAAAATGGCATGTATGGATTATTTATTTATTTATCTATTTATTTATTTATTTATTTATTATTATTATTAATTACACAGGTACACTAAAAAAAATTTTTTTTAAACTGCCTCTAATGTTTCAATTGATTTTTACGTTTTTTGGTGCGCTGAATCCAAATCTGGTAACCAATTTGCTCCATCACGTACAGATTTTTTGCTACATTGGGTTAGCAGTTTGAGGTGAACGTTTCAGATTGAGTGCGATCGAGATAAAAGTTTCTTGGATGAATTCTTTATACTAATTGTTTAGTAGTTATTCAAATAAGAATAAAGAAAATTGTAACAAGGCAGCACATAAGAATAGAGTAATGTCAACAAAACACACTGTGATGGTAGCAAAATTGTCTGCACTTAAAACAGCCACATACGTGTGCACAAATATTGAGCATATAAGAGCGAGGTTAGACACAAAGCAAAGCAAAGAAATGTGCAAAAAATGTTGTACAGGTATGTATGTAAGAATAGAAAACGCAAACCGCACCATTGCAATACATGAAGACAAACACCCGATGGTGTGAAAATAAAATTCTAATAAATGAGATCCGACACTGTGGTAATAACTAGCAAATTTTTATTTCAAAGTTTAGTAAAAACACGATATTTGTCAACACAGTTTAGATTTTAAAGTCATTCTTGGGTCAATCAATCTCCTGGTGGGCCCGTTTCTTCTTCCCCCGAATGCTTCTCTTGGTGCGCTGCTTGGCGTATTTTTTATCTGGGGTTTCCCGCAGCAGCAACCAGCAGAAATCAGCCATCATAGTGGTGTTCCATCTTCCTTGGTACCTTCTCTCTGCGTCCTTGATGTCCTGGTGAAACCTTTCACCTTGTTATTCACTGTATGCCCCCAGGTTTTCGGGAAAGTAGTTCACATGGGAGTGCAAGAAATGGACTTTCAGGCTCATGTTACAGCCTTGTTCTTTGAAGGCATTGAGCATCCTGGCAACAATATCCTTATAGTTCTCATCCTGCCTGTTCCCCAAGAATTTGAGAACAACATCCTTGAAGGAATCCCAGGCTTCTTTTTCCTTCTCAGACATCGTTTCAGCGAATGCTCCATCTGAAATGAGTTTCCTTATATCAGGGCCAACAAACACTCCTTCCTTTAGCTTTGCTTCAGAAAGTCGGGGGAACTTTGAGCAAAGGTACCGAAAGCACTCACCATCTTTTGGAAGGGACTTGATGAATTGCTTAATGAGACCCAACTTAATGTGGAGAGGTGGTAATAGAATTTTATCACGAGGTACCAAGCTCTCATGAAGAACATTTTTCTCACCGGGTCTCAAATACTCCCGAATTGGCCAGTCTTTTTTCCCCCAGTGTAGGTCGCGGGCCCGGCTATCCCACAAGCAAAGGAAGCAGGGATATTTGGTGAAACCGGATTGCTGCCCTAATAGCATGGATAGAATTTTAAAGTCTCCACAAATCATCCACTTATGCTCATCATAACGAATCTTCTGAAGAATCAGGGCCAAATTCTCGTATTTTTCTTGGAGAATAACAGAGTGAGCAATAGGAACTGAAGCGAATGTGTTGCCATTATGAAGAACAACACCTTTTATGCTGTCTTTTGACGAATCAATGAACAGCCGCCATTCAGCAGGATCATACTTAAGTTTAAACTTTTCCATCACTCCGTATATATCGTTGCAAAATACCAAATCTTCCTCTTTGCTGAAATACTTCAAAAATTGTGTCTTGCGGTTGCGGTACCAATAAAAAGTTGTTCCTGGTGACAATAGATTTTTCTGTTTAAGCCGAGAACCTAGCAGTTGGGCAGCATCTTTTGGGAGTCCTAAATCCCGGACTAAATCATTCAATTCAGCTTGAGAGAAAAGTTCAGGTTTCGGATCTGGTTCAGTTTCAAACTCGGAAGTACTGGACTCATCAGGAAAAGCCATCTGATGAGTCTCATCATGATCAGAACCGTCCACACAAATATGATCCAAAGATTTTGGTGGTTCAGGCACAGGTACTTCGTTGCTATGAGGCATAGGCCTAATTGCTGAGGGAAGGTTGGGGTAACTTATTACGTTCTTATTTTTTAAGTTGTATCCCTTCACAATGCAAGAGCAAAAATAGCAGTCACTGCTGTGGTCTCTTTGTTCACGCCACATCATAGGTATTCCGAAACGAAATGCTTGTTTTTTACCTTTCATCCATAAGCGTAGATCTTCCTCACATGTCTTGCACACTTTGTGAGGAGCCCACGGTTTGTCTTGATCGCCTAACTTCAAACCGAAATAGGCGAAATATACTTTTTTAATAAATGCAGAAATGTTCCTCTGCCGCTTTTTCACGGTATATTCCCCACAAATAAAACAAAAACTGTCCGGAGAGTTGACGCAACCTCTGGCTCTGTGAGCCATCACAAATACACAGCACTGCAAACTACAACTGTAGTGAACCACTTCGGAATAAAGCTGGATTACGACTGAGCAAACAAAAGGTAATAATGAACTTGCAAGAAACTGAAATTTGACAGGAACGTTCATGTCGCAACCACCGTGTTTGAACGAGCGAACGAGGCGAGGCGAACAGGAAAGAACATGCGCCAGCGCGAGTACTGGATTTAGCCCCCCGCCTCCCAATTGTCCTGTTAATGTATAAAATGAATACAAAACACTCTAAAATATCATGAGGGAGTGTTTCTAGTTAGTTAACCATTACAACCTCTATTTTGGGTCAAGAAAATAAACTGCAGTCGGCTAAAAAGAAATTATGTGAACATTCCTTATATGGGTAAGAAATCTAATTTTGCAAGAAAAGGTGACGTGATGGAACATTTTGGCTATTTTTCCTGGATTCAGCACCCCAAAATCTATAGGAATCAGTTGCAAAACTGGAGGCAGTTTTTTGGTAGTGTACCTGTGTTATTGTTTGCTTGGTGATGAAGGAAAAATAGTGAAAGGCCTACTAGATAAGGTTAGGAATCGTACATTTGTATCAAGTAGTAGTTATGTAAGTTCTTTTTTCTGGTTTTATTCTGTTTCTTCTTTCTGGAGTTTATTATCTAGGCCCCTGCAAGGTATATTAGCTTCATTATTTGGCTTATTAGGGATTATCATTTTAGGAGCATTAATTCTTTGTGTAATAACTGCTTGCTGTAAGAAATCAGTGGAGACACTGACCCCTAAAATGATGTTACAGATTGACCCAGAAGCTAGCTACGATCCATTTTTAATACCGATGTCTGAGTTTCCTTATCTGTGAAATGATTCTTTACAGAATCAGAGGAAGGAGTGAAAGAAAGCTTGATTGTACCGGGTTGGATACACAGTCAGGTCCTGTGTATAACATTATATTACTATAAGCCCTAAGAAAGAGTTAATATCATTTGTAGCTCCTTATTTAATACCATCCTTGAAAACTCTGTAGAAGAAACTGGGTGAAAGGTTGTAGATAACATAAACATTAGTCTTGTTATTAGAAAGATAAGTAAAAGGCAAGTTGTTTACCCAGCTTCGCAGTCTCTCAGTCTCTGGTCAGAGATATCAAACTGTCAGTGTTAGGATTAATTAGAATTAAGGCCTACATAGTCATGTCTGAGAATATATGTATGTCTTTTCATGATTGTCTATGACGTGCATGCCTATAGAAAAGTATGTTATGAATATACGTGATACTAGACGTAGAATAGAATATGTATATTATGAATATACGTGATGTGAGACGTAGAATAATAAAGTGAAATTATGCTATGTAATGGAATCTTTACCTATAAATAAAGTGGCCTAAAGCTATGATATCAGAGTAAACATAGGCAGAGGCCTAGCTTGCTCTCCCAAAGCTTTGGTTATTTTTATAATACAAGTGTGTTGTGTATTATTTACTGCTTTACCAATTAACCTTCTCCTTGTTTTGTGTGCGGATTTCTGTAACCCAAGAGCCCTGCCTGTTGTAGGTGAGGGGAGGTGCAGAGTACACTTTCGGTACCCACTGGTAAAAACATGTTTTCGGCAGCGAAAATTCCTTTCGTATCACGGAAAAATCTTTCCACTGACCCTCCGATAATAAATGACCCAGCAACCATATGCCATTTTTAAAATCTTAAATAAAGGATTCCTCCACAACGGCGTGGCCCTGGAGGGAGGATTATCCTTTCCAACCCATGAAGCAATAGTTAAGAAAACATCCTGCCTGGACTTCACTACCTGCCTCGCCCCGTATGGTCCATTAACCTTGTTCCAAGGAGCAGTTGTACCAGGTATGGGGAAACCAGCTGAGCCTCAACTTCTAGCCATGTTGGTTTCTGCAGCAGCTCATCATATATAGCCCATAGTGCCCCTTGCTTTAACATAGAGGCCATATGATAGTAATAAAAGTCTGGGAATAAAACCCCTCCTTTATCTCTGGGTAATTTTAATTTATAAAGAGAAATTCTAGGTCGTTTCCCTCCCCACAAAAAATTATGCATAGGACGCTCTAAGGATTTATAGATTGTTACTGGGAGCATTATTGGAATCATTCCTAAAATATAGTTTATTTTTGGCATAATCATCATTTTTATAGTCTCTAATCTGCCCCACCAAGTGAGGTGAAGAGGAGACCAATTTAGAACAAGCTTCCTTATCATTTCTTGTAGCATCTTACAGTTAGCTTGTATAGTCTGATCTATTGAGGCATAATAACAAACTCCTAGGTATTTAACCGGACTTGACCCCCATTGGAAAGGAAACGCCGCCAAAGTGGCTGCTGTGGCAAGATTATTTAAAGGAAAGGCTACTGATTTGCTCCAATTTATCTTATATCCTGATATTGTTGAGTAGCTCTCAATTACCTTTAGAATTGCCGCTACCGAGGAAGGTCGTGTAAAGAGTAGGAGGTCATCAGCATAGGCTGAAAGTTTGACCTGCATATCCCCTACTTCTGTTGTTGTTGTTAAGTGCCGTCGAGTTGGAGTCGACTCATGGCGACCCTCTGGATAGCTATCCTAAATTGTGTTCGGTCTTCAGTCAGGCGGCTCATTGTTGACAGACTGGTACCCGTAGCTGCTGTTATTGTATTGATCCATCTCATTGCTGGCCTTCCTCTTTTGCGTTGACCTTCTATCTTGCCAAGCATAATGTCTTTCTCTAATGATCTCTCTCTTCGCATGATGTGTCCAAAATATGAAAGTTGAAGTCTTGTCATCTGAGCTTCTAAAGAAAGCTTAGGTTTGATCTCCTCTAGTACCGACTGGTTTGTTCTTCGGGCAGTCCATGGTATACACAGTATTCGCCGCCAGCACCATAATTCAAAGGCATCAATTTTCTTCCTGTCTATCTTTTTCACTGTCCAGCTTTCACATCCATATGATGTTATTGAAAATACCATGGCTTGAACAAGTTGAATCTTTGTATGGAGAGACATCTCTGCTCTTGAGAATCTTATCTAGGTCTTTCATAGCCATTCTGCCAAGAGCAATGCGTCGTCTGATTTCTTGACTGCTTGTTGCTTCTTTATTGATAGTTGATCCAAGTAGGTTAAAGTTGTCCACAATTTCAATTTCTTCTCCTTCAACGATGAACCTGTTGATTATGCCAGTTGTCATGATCTTTGTCTTCTTTACATTAAGGTGCAGGCCCATTTTGAGACTATGTTCGTTGATTGTGAGAAGCAAATGTTTCAGATCATCTTCACTTTCAGCCAGTAATGTGGTATCATCAGCATAGCGAAGGTTGTTGATGAGTCTTCCACCAATCTTCACACCTCTGTTGTCTTCATACAATCCTGCTTCTCTGATGATTTGTTCTGCATATAAATTAAACAGGTAGGGGGAAAGTATGCAGCCTTGTCATACACCTTTGCTTATTTTAAACCATTCTGTTTCTCTTTGTTCCGTTCAAACTGTTGCTTCTTGATCAATGTACAGATTGCGCAAGAGAACGATCAGGTGTTCTGGTATACCTATGCTTCTTAATGTGGCCCAGAGTTTCTCATGGTTTACACAGTCAAAAGCCTTGCTATAGTCGATAAAGCACAAATAGATATCCTTTTGCTATTCTTTAGTCTTTTCAAGGATCCATCTCACATCCGCAATGATGTCTCTCGTTCCTCGCCCTTTCCTGAACCCTGCTTGCACTTCAGGTAGTTCTTGTTCCAGGTATGGTTGCAGTCTCTTTTGAATAATCTTCAGTAGAATCTTGCTGGCATGTGGGATCAGAGCGATTGTGCGATAATTTCCACAGTCAGTTGGATCACCTTTCTTTAGTATTGGTATAAACACAGATCTTTTCCAGTCAGTTGGTCATGATGTTGTCTTCCATATTTCTTAGCAGAGCCTTGTGAGTATGGTAACAGCTGCATCAGATTGCTGCAATACTTCTATGGGAATGCTATCAATGCCTGGTGCTTTGTTCTTTGATAAGGCTTTCAATGCTGCTTCATCTTCTTCTTTCATCACCAATGGTTCACGATCATAAGGTACAGGTTGAAACGGCTGTTGGTCCACTTGATCTTTATCATATAAAAACTCTGTATATTCCTTCCACCTTTTCTTGATCTTCTCAGCATCATTCAACATAGAACCTTGAGCATCTTGTAACATTCCAATTCGAGGCTGGAACTTTTTCTTTAACTCTCGTAACTTTAGGAAAGCCGATCTTGTTCTTCCTCTAATAGTTTCTGCTTCTATTTCCTTGCAAGTGTCATTGTAGTACTTTTCCTTGTCATGTCTTGCTGCACATTGGAAATCTCTGTTGAGTTCTGCGATTGTCTTTCTTTCTCCTCTGGCTTTAGCTTCTCTGCGTTTCTGGGAAATTTTCAGAGTTTCTTCCATCATCCATTTTGGCCGTTTTTGCTTTTTCACCTTTTGTAGAGACTTCTCGCTTTCTTCCAACACAACCTTCTTGATGTCATTCCATAACTCTTCCGGAGCTCTGTCACTCCTTTGATATTAACTGATTGCCTAATGGCCAGGTTTAATGGTTCTAGCGCTAAATTAAAAAGAAGGGGGGAAAGGGGACATCCTTGATGAGTGCCCCTATGTAATGCGAAGGATTGCGAGAGCATACCATTTGCAAGAATACGAGCTGTCGGTTTGGCATATAATACCCTTAGCATTTGCATGAAGGATGGACCAAACCCGAACCATTCCAAAACTCTAAACAAAAATGGCCATTCCAGTCTATCGAATGCCTTTTCTGTGTCCAGTGATAATCCTACCACTGGGAAGTCTACTGTGTTTGCCTTTACAATCAGGTTACAGAGGAGTCTAGCAATATCAGACGTTGAGTGACCCGGAATAAAACCACACTGGCCAGCATGTATCAAACCCTGCAGAACCTGCGATAACCGACGTGCCAAGACTGTCGTATAAATCTTATAGTCTGCATTTAGGAGTGAAATAGGCCGATAATTACCGACCAGCTTAGGGTCCCTGCCTGTTTTTTCCAGGACCACAATTGTCGCTTCTGACAAATGCCCAGTATCAACCTGATTTTCCTGTAAGAACCAGAAATAGCTTAACATCTGAGGAGTAATTTCCTGAAGAAATGTTTTATAAAATTTGTTTGGGATGCCATCTGGGCCAGCTGCTTTTCCCTGTGCTAGGGACTTAATAGCTACTTGAATCTCTGACTCTGAGAAAGGCATCTCTAACTTCTTGATTTTGAATTCCTCTAGCACCAGCTGCTTCAACTGGCTTAAAAATGCCATGTAATTATCCCGATTTGCGATAGTTTCGGACTTATATAGCTTAGCATAGAATTGAGAAAAAGCTTCTAGAATTTGCTCACTTTTACTTAAGATATTCTGTTTATCATCGATTAAACTAACTATGTGAGTTCTATTACGCTTACTTTTTAGGGCGGCTGCCAATAATTTTCCTGCTTTATTTTTCTCACCATAGTAACGCAACTGTTGTTGGTGCATAACTTGTTCGACCTCCGAACTCAGTATAGAGTTGTACTGGTATCTCAACCTTTGCAGCTGTATTAAAATGCTTAGATCTGCTCTTTTATACCATAACCATTCCCCTGCTCTTATTTGTTCCTCCAAAAGATTTAACTGGGCCTTCTTTTGTTGCGAATCTTTTATGGAGTAACTCGTAATCGCTGCTCTCATTGTTGCTTTGCACGCCTCCCACCACACCCATCCAGCCGTGGCGGTAGGCACATTTACCCTAAAATACTCACCCAGAGTCCCCTGATGACGTCCTGGAATTCCTTTTCTGATAGTAATGATCTCCTAAAAGACCACGTCCCTGAAGACATTTCCCTGCCAGAATTTTGTAAGCCTAGCGTGATTGCTGCATGATCCAATATGTGCATAGCCATTATATCTGCAAATTTAGTTCCAGCTACTAAGGTTTTGGAGATTAAAAAGTAGTCAATACGGGACTGCGAGTTATGCGGGGAAGACAAGAAAGTGAAATCTCTATCAGTAGGGTGGAACAATCTCCATATATCCACCAATCCTACTGCTTCTATGAGTGCTTTAAGTACTCAACTTGCTCTCGAGTGACTTTCTTTTTTACTTGGGCTTCGATCCAGAAGAGGATCTAATGTCATATTGAAATCGCCTCCCACCATTAGGGGCAACTGCGCCTCTTCTTGTATGTTTGCTGCTAATTTTTGGAAGAACACCGGATCATCACAGTTTGGGGAGCATATATTAAATAGTACTAATTTCGAGTCATTAATGTCTAGCCTTGCCTTAACCCATCTACCTTCTAAGTCATTCCTAGTGAATTCCACCTTTGCCCCTAATGACCTGCGAACTAAAATAGCAACACCATTTTTCTTATGAGCTGCCGGGGCATGTCCAACCCTCCACCCAGTGTGCAGTGGCGGCCAAGAAAGCAAATAGAATGCTAGGTATCATAAGGAAAGGAATGGAGAACAAAACAAAGGATATTATAATGCCTCTGTATCGTTCCATGGTACGACCGCACCTTGAATATTGTGTGCAATTCTGGTTGCCGTATCTTAAAAAGGATATAGCGTTATTAGAAAAAGTGCAGAGAAGAGCCACCAAAATGGTAAAGGGGATGGAAGGCTACTCCTATGAAGAGAGGCTACAAAGTTTAGGGCTCTTCATCCTGGAAAAGAGACGGCTGAGGGGAGATATGATAGAGGTCTATAAATTAATGAATGGAGTGGAACGGGTAAACATAGATCAATTGTTTATGCTATCAGAATATAGAGACTAGGGGACATGTAATGAAGCTACAGGGTAAACTATTTAAGACAAATAAGAGAAAATATTTTTTCACTCAACGTGTAATCAAACTCTGGAATTTGTTACCGGAGGATGTAGTAAGAGCTGTTAGTGTAGCTGGGTTTAAAAAAAGTTTGGACAAATTCCTGGAGGAAAGGGCCATAAACCATTATTAAAAAGGGACCCAGGATATGCTTGACCCAGTACAAGCATTGTGGAACCTGTGTCTTTTGGGAATACTGCTTGGTACATATGACCTAGATTGGCCACTGTTGGAAACAGGATACTGGGCTTGATGGACCTTGGTCTGACCCAGTATGGCATATCTTATGTTCTTATGTTCCTGTATTAAAAAAACGTCAGCTTGCTGTTTCTTGCCGTACATCAAAATCTTTTTCCTTTTTATAGGATTCTGAATGCCTTGACGTTCAGAGATATCAGTTTAATTTCCCTTGGCCCTGCTGCCATATCTCATTTTGCATTGTCACTGCAAGGCTGCCAGCTACACATTTCCCAGCAAGAAATGCCCATCTTAGCCCTGCCCAACTCGTGAAGAACCAGCTCCATCCCCAACTGAGGCAATAACAAACACACAGGTAAGACAGCGAGGAGCTTGTGACCCCCATATGACCCCTTCCTTTTAGTTACAGTATTGTACCGCCTACAAGTCTAGAGTACTCTACCATTCCTACTTGGTAGAGGAAGGGCCACTCTTGATGTATTTATGTTTACAGAAAAAAACCCTTCCCCTGCCCTTCCTTACATCTTTATTCCTCCTACACCTGAAAAGGAGACCCAGATTTTCATTCATCCAGATTTAACAGTACCTTTTGTTGCAAAACTATTTGCAAGAATATAGAAGACTCAACCATAAATTGCTGCATCAGTAAAGAATAAAAGGTTCCAACAACAAATCACCAACACTATTTCCCACTCATCCCGGAGCTACCAAGGAATCACTGGTCAGCATGAAGAACTTGGATCTTTTCAACGCATTCGAAGGGCCTCTTGATCCTCTATGTAGGCCGCTAGAATCTTTGGATCTTCAAAAGACTTTGTTGTGTTATTCAGAGTTATCTTTAAGCACGCCGGGTAGAATAGCCCGTATCGGGCTTGCAGATTCTGCAATCTAGGGCATAGCGCTAGAAATTGTTTCCTCTTTTCCACAGTACTTTTGCTGAAATCAGGATACAGAGATATTTTATGGCCTTCGAATTGCAGAGAAGACGATGCCCTGGCAGCCATCATTAATTGAGATACCTGTTGGAAACGTAGCGCACAGAGAATCATGGCTCTGGGCCTTCCGTCATGCAAATCTCTCTGAGCAGGGACTCGATGAGCTCTTTCCAGTTCGAAGGGCCTCTTGAAATTGATCTTAAGCAGCTTTGGTAGCCTTACTTCCAAGAATGCAATAGGGTCTTTTCCCTTCGTTCCTTCAGGTATGCCCATGATACGGATGTTGTTTCTTCAGGCCCTGTTGTTCAAATCTTCCACGGTACGCTCCAGCAACTCAATCCACCTAGAAGCTTGCAAGACCTGTGTTACACGATTCTCTTGTGCAGTCAGCCTCTCTTCCACTCTATCTAAACGAGAGGTGAGAGCTTCCAATGTACAGCGAACCTCTTTCAGGTGTGATTGGACCGTAAACAAGGTCTCTCCATTGTTCTCCACTAAAGATCACACGGATCTGATCTCACTCAGTAGTTCTTGAAATCCCTCCGGGGACTCTCTCTGCGCCGCCATTTTAAGAGGAGAAAGAGGGTCTGATTTTGCTCTCTTCGAGCCGGAACCTGGAGCCCCTGCAAAATCTAGATGCGTCTGCTTAGTGCTGGTCATATTTGTCTCCTCTTAATATGTGCTGGGACACCTCCCGTTTCCGTGCCGCTGATCCTAATAGGCAGAAAATACAGGTTTTAGTTTGGGTCTGCGGGAGAAGCGATTTCACGCAGCCATCTCAGTCCTCCGCTGGCTCTGCCTAGTGTCACATCTTTTTAATTGGTAGGGTAATTTATCATGGGTCCAATATTCAAAAGGCATTTACATGATTTACAGCCCTGTAAACTGTGTAAATGCTGCTCAGCAGGATATTCAAAAGCACTAACAGTTAGTGCTGCTGAATATCCCCAATCTTCTCCCCTACATGCCCTGATGCTAATCGCTTAGCATCAGGGCATGTTGTGGGCGTTCCAGGGAGGCGCACAGATGGTGACAGTTGATAACCGGGCAGCGGTGATGTTGCATGCTGCCTGGTTAGCAACCTGCAGCTAAAAGATAGGCGTAGCAAAAGCTCGCCTATCTTTTAGCCACAAGGGCTAACTGGGCAGTATGTAATATTGTCGCTGCCTGGGTAGCTGCTGAAGCTGGGAGGCTGTATGGCAAACCCGAATATTCAATGCTGTGGCTGCATATGACCCCAGCATTGAATATCCGAGGTTAAGGGTCAGTGCAGATGGCTATGCTTCATAGTGGCGCATAGCCATCATAATTCAATATCAGGCCCAATTTGTTTAAAATGTAGTGCCTCCATTGCATTGAGGAAGGAGTAAGTTTGTTTGGAGGTAGTAGATGTGAGATTTAAATCCCCTAGGAGAAAAAATGGTTCACCTGAAGCTGAGGGGCATGCATGTTTCTTCAAGCAGGGCTAATTCATCTGCTTTTATATTTGGTGCTCTGTAGGTTAGACATAATGTGAGGTTTTGTTTGCAATTGTGATGATGTCAAGGTTATCTGCAGAACTGATTGTGATTGTGATAAGCTTTATATGTTCTTTAGCCAGGATAAACACTCCTCTACTCATCCTGCTTGTTCTTGGACAGTTATACAATATGTATTTAGGGGTGATAAGTTGGTTTAGTAGAACATTGTCGGTATCCGTAAACCAGGATCCTGATACAAACATTATTTCTATGTTGTTGCCATTGATGTGATCAACTATTGTGTGAATCTAGTTGCATGCTGAACGTGAGATGATTAGTACACATTTAAGTGGTTGGGAGAGAAGAGAGTCTTCTCTCTGAGTAGGTATGTGTATGGCATAGTTGTGTTGATTTCTATGAGTTTGCATGGTCCTCTGTTCAGCGGTCTATATAGGTTATTTCATGGCGTGGTGCGCCAGATTCCATGTATCATTAGGATTATTCCGTGTGGAGAGGCGGCTGAGTCTAATAGGATGAGGAGTGTGATGAGAATTAATAGTTTATAGATAGCAACAATTATGGGCATGGTGGTGTGCGGTGGGGTAGCTTGTAGTTAAGGTTGTATCTGGAAGGGATTTTACGGTGTCTTTTAAACTGCTATTAAGAGACTGATGTGATCAGAAAGATTAGAAACTATGGATCATACTCTACTCAGCAGCATTTTGTTTGGCCAGGTTGTGATGTGTGTGTGGATGTGTTGGGTTGTTATCCTACTGTAATGTTGTCTTCTCTTCTGGTGAGTGCCTTAGATACTTTGGGCCAGTAAAAGGAACAAATCTAAGGGCCCTTTGGCATGGCGCGGGAGTGCCTGCAACACTGTGCCTTTAATGGAGTAGTGGTGTCACTAGGTGATGATGCTGGGACACAAGGCGGAACTCACTGCCACATGGGATCAGGGAGTTTGCGATGATGTAGGGGGAAAACCTTGGTGTGGTCATGGCGGCTTGAGAGCAGATCAGGGGTAGATATTAAGGTATGCTGACTTTTGCTGTTAACAGTTATCAGATAAGGATAAAGTGGGCATGGAATGGCTGGGACATCGGCAGGGACTGCAACTTACATTTAAGGCAGGGGTAATTGCTGTTAATGCAGAAGATAACGTGGCACAGTTAACACTAGCTGCACCACGTGATGTGCAATGAAATTAGTGAGTGGTTTTTCCTCTGTGTTCACTTAATGGGAAACTGTTGGAAATATCCTCGGCAGTTAATGCACAGACTATGTAGGTACTGCCTGTAGTTGCAAAAATATTTCCCACTTTTGTAAATAAGGCCCTATGGATGGATGCATTTCTATACTTTTGAATGCCTATTAAATGCACATCTATTTTTGTTTTTCAAAGAAATGCTAGTATCGTGTAGGTTGCAAGTTTATTTAAATCAATTGCCATTTACTTTCACAGATCATTCTACAACCATTTTTATGTTAGAAATGATTTGCAAATTATGCTTTCCTTCTTATTTTTTTGTAATTATCACTTTTCTAGTTTGAAGTTCTAATTACCTGAAAGGATTTTTAGTTCAACATCACTTATTTCAGACCTTGGCTGCTTGAGCATATGAATATAGGAAATATTTTTAGCACTAAAATTATAATCCTCTGTTTCAATGAGAAAATAAAATAATTGGTTTTGAAATCTGGCAATTATTTCTAAACCATATTGCTAGGTCTTTCTGTATATACCGTATAATTCATCCCTGTGTTGCTTGTATAGTGATATTGGTAAGTTACACAATATTAGAATTATCACTTGTCTTTGTCCCGCTCCTTGACAGAGGCTAGAATATGACACCAAGACTACATAGGGATATTTTCCTTATTGTATATCTCTCTTCAACACTTCTAGTTTGGTGATTAAGTAATAATTCTGGTTTGGGGGCTTTACAGCAAGGTTCATACTAGAACCCTGCAAGTATGGGTCCTAAATCTGACTAGTAAATAAGCAAAGGTGTAAGACAAGGCTGCATACTTTCCCCCCTACCTGTTTAATTTATATGCAAAACAAATCATCAGAGAAGCAAGACTGTATGAAGACAACAGAGGTGTGAAGATTTGCGTCCAATTAGAAAGCTTTCGGGAGCATCCCACAGTGCCTGCATGCTGCCTTCCCGCCTTTCCCAACTGCCTCTCTCCAGTTCTTCGTTTTCTGCGGAGCCAGCAGTTCGTTTTTCCTGTCACCACAGAAATTATCCCATCTTTTTCATTCTTTTTGTGGTAGCGTCTGCCTTCCTCGATGCTATACCGGTACCGCCGGTTCTTTCTTTCTTTCTAAAAAAAAAAAAAAAATTGTAATCTTTTTCCAGTCTTTTTTCTGTTGGGTGCCACGTGCAATTTTGGGCACTAGGCCCAATTTTTCCTTCAGAATGGAAAAACCCGCCTCGGGTTTTAAAAAGTATTCCAAGTGTGGCGGTACCATCTCCATCACCGACACTCACGAGTGGTGCCTTAAATGTTTAGGTCCTGACCACTCCATCTCTGAGTGTGTTGCCTGTGGGATGATGTCGAAGAGGGGTCAGCAAAACCGAGCTGCTAAACTTAGCACCCTTTTTCCCTCCGATGCAGCCTCCGTGGCATCGACGTCTTCCAGGGCTTCGTCTTCCTCCCATGGATCTCAGGTAACCAAACATAAATCTGGCTGGACCTCAAAGGGTAGATCTCCTTCCAAGCATCGAGATGCCTCTGGCGTTGCCCTTCAGGGACTTGTACCAGCAAAATTGCCCCGGCGGGAGGCTTCGGCTTCCAAAGCACTATCGGGGCTCCAGGATGTTCTCGAGGCCTCAACCTCGGCAGAACTACTGGTGCCATGCTCTGCGGTACCGGCTGCTTCGTCCAGTACTGATACCCAGGCTTCGGAGCGTCAATAGACCAGAGGTTCTTAGCTATTGAACGCAGTCTGGCGGCTCTCCTTGCGGCTTCGGTGCCTTCAGGACCGCTTCAGACAGTTCAACCGGTATCGACACCGGTTCCGGCACCGATATCGGTACCGGTACTGACAGCATCGATATCGGCGACTGTGTTACCAACACCGAGTCATGCTGTTTCCTCCGGTATCAACAGGCCTGTACTGGACCCCTATGGTACCGACTTCGATCGGTACCGGTATCGTGCTTTACAAGAGCAGGATTGGCTTTGTTCTCTAGATCTCAAGGATGCGTACACCCATGTTCTCATCCATCCAACTCACCGAAGATTCCTTCGGTTTCTATTTCAGGGGAAGCACTACCAGTACAGGGTTCTTCCTTTTGGCCTGGCCTCAGCTCCAACGGTGTTTACGAAATGCATGGCTGTAGTGGCAGCATTTCTTCGCACTCTAGGAATATTCGTCTTCCCCTACTTAGACGACTGGCTCATTCGAGCCCCATCAGAAACAGAGGCCAGAATTTCCCTATCTTGCACAATGCGTATACTTCAGTATTTAGGCCTGGTCATAAACATCCCAAAATCCAACCTAACTGCCACTCAATCTCTAGAGTTTGTAGGAGCTATGCTAGATACCAGGAAAGCAAGGGCCTATCTTCCACAGCCCCGCTGCCTTCGCATTGTGCAGTTAGCTTCCCAAGCAGTGTTAAAAACTCATCTCACTGCTCGGGAAATGTTACAATTGCTAGACCACATGGCATCTACCGTGCATGTGGTTCCTTATGCTCGCCTCCATATGAGAGCAGCCCAATGGACTCTATCCACTCAGTGGACTCAAGCATCAGGCTGCCTATCAGACAAAATAGCAAATTCAAGTCGCCTTATTTTGTCCCTACAATAGTGACAGTCAACCCAAAACCTGTTGGTGGGGTCCCCTTTCCAACAGCCCCCACCCCAGGTCACTCTAACAACATACGCCTCACAGGTGGGTTGGGGAGCTCACCTGTAAGATCTCTCTACCCAAGGCATCTACACACCAATCTATTGGAGCTCAGAGAAATCTTCCTTGCTCTTTGAGTGTTCCGCACCCAGCTGAGCTATAAGACAGTCCTAATTCAGACAGACAATCAAGTAGCTATGTTCTATCTGAACAAGCAGGGAGGAACAGGCTCTCTGTCGCTTTGCAATGAAGCTTTGCGACTATGGGCCCTCATCAGAGAGCATCAGATTCATCTCCTTGCGGTGTATCTGCGAGGCATTCAAAACTCCTGGGCAGACAGACTCAGTCGAGTTCTCCTTCCGCATGGGTGGTCTCTTCGTGCAGACCAGGTAGCAAACATTTTTCAAATTTGGGGAACTCCGGACATAGACCTCTTTGCAAGTCCATTGAATGCCAAACTTCCCCAATTCTGTTCCAGACTTCTGGCTCAGGGTTCTCAGGCCATGGATGCTTTCCTCCTCCATTAGGGTCAGGACTTCCTATATGTTTTTCCACCCATTCCCCTAATTCCCCAAAACCTATTCAAGCTTCAGAGAGACAGAGGCCATATGATTCTCATAGCTCCACACTGGCCACGGCAGGTGTGGTACCCTCTGCTCCTACACCTCTCTCAAGCTCCATCTCTGGAGTTAGGATCTGCTCCAGATCTCCTGTCTCAGAAGTACGGGCTGTTGTGGCATCCAGATCCCCACACTCTCCATCTCAGGGCCTGGTTGCTGAGGGCCTAGACCTTCATGGTCTTAACCTGTCTCAACAAGTGAAGGATATCCTTTATGCTTCTAGAAAGCCTTCCACAAGACGCTCTTATGCTTTCAAGTGGAAAAGGTTTTCCATATGGTGTTCACAGAAGGGACTTGACCCCCTGGCGATACCTCTGGAATCATTATTGGAGTATCTCCTTCATTTATCTAATGCAGGGCTTAAGACTAAGAACATAAGAACATAAGAACATAAGAAATGCCATACTGGGTCAGACCGAGGTCCATCAAGCCCAGTATCCTGTTTCCAACAGTGGCCAATCTAGGTCATACGTACCTAGCAGTTTCCCCAAAAGACACAGGTTCTGCAGTGCTTGTACTAGGTCAAGCATTGATATCCTGGGTCCCTTTTTAATAGTGGTTTATGGACCTTTCCTCCAGGAACTTGTCCAAACCTTTTTTAAACCCAGCTATACTAACAGCCCTTATTACATCCTCCGGTAACAGATTCCAGAGTTTACTTAAGAACATAAGAAATGCCATACTGGGTCAGACCGAGGTCCATCAAAAACTAATTCAGTACAAGTCCATTTGAGTGCTATTTCAGCTTCTTTCAAGCCTTTAAATGGACAACCTATTTCCTCTCATCCTCTCATAGTGAGATTTATGAGGGGCCTTCTTCTAACTAAGCCTCCCATTAGGCCACCACTGGTAGCATGGGACCTAAATCTGGTTCTTGGACAACTCATGAAGCCTCCTTTAGAACCTCTAGCTACTACCTCCTTGACATTCCTTTCCTGGAAGGTTGTCTTTCTCATTGCAATCACCTCAGCACATCGCATCAGTGAACTGCAAACATTAGTGGCTGATCCTCCTTATACGAGGTTCCATCATGATAAGGTAGTCCTTAGGACTCATCCACACTTTATGCCAAAGGTGGTCTCACCTTTTCATTTAAACCAAGCAGTTTACCTGCCTGAATTTTTTCCAAGGCCTCATGCTTCAAATGCAGAAAGGAATCTTCATATTTTGGACTGTAAAAGAGCACTTGCTTTTTACTTACAAAGGACACAGCAACATAGAAAGTCCTCTCAACTCTTTGTTGCTTTTGATCCTTCTCATTTGGGACTTCCAGTCTCCAAGAGAACATTCTCCAATTGGATTGCACAGTGTATTTCTTTTACCTATCAGAGTAAAAACCTTTCTCTGAAAGGCCATGTGGAGGGGTTCTGCTCTATGTTAGAGAGGGCATTGAGTCAGAAAGGATTAAAGTTTTGCAGGAAACAAAATTTGCTGTAGAATCTCTATGGATTGAAATTCCATGTAAAAAGGGGAAGGCGATGGCAGTGGGGGGTGTACTATCAACCGCCTGACCAGAATGAACAAATGGATGATGAAATGCTCAAAGAAATCAAGGAAGCTAACAAATGTTACAGCGCAGTAATAATAATGGGTGATTTCAATTACCCCGGTATCGACTGGGTCAGTGTCACGGCAGGACATGCTAGGGAGATAAAGTTCCTAGATGACATAAAGGACTGCTTCTTGGAGCAGCTGGTTCATGAACCGACCAGAGGGGAAGCCATATTAGACCTAGTCCTTAGTGGAACACCAGATCTAGTGCAAGAGATAAGGGTGTTGGGGCCACTTGGCAATAGTGATCATAGCATGATCGCCTTTGATTTAATTAGTGGAGGAGGGATAGTAAGGAAATCCACAGTACTACCTTTTAACTTTCGAAAGGGAGACTATGATAAAATGAGGAAAATAGTTAAGAAAAAACTAAAAGGAGAAGTTGCAAGGGTTAAAGACTTACAGCAAGCTTGGGTGTTGTTGAAAAATACTATCTTGAAAGCCCAGAACAACTGTATTCCACGCTTTAAGAAAAGTGGAAGGAAGTCCAAAAAACTGCCATCATGGTTTAAAGGTGAGGTCAGAGAGGCTGTTGTTGCCAAAAAAGCATCTTTCAGGAAATGGAAAAAAAGAGCCAAATGACGAAACCTGGAAACAGCACAAGCACTGTCAAGTCAAATGCAAGGCATTGATAAAGCAGGCAAAAGGAGAACTTGAGAAAAAGCTTGCTGCAGAAGCAAAAACGCGAAATAAAGATTTTTTCAAGTACATTCGTAGCAAAAAACCTGTGAGAGAGTCAGTTGGTCCATTAGATGATAGAGGAGTTAAAGGGGCACTAAGAGGCGACAAGGCGATAGCGGAGAGACTGAATAAATTCTTTGCTTAGGTCTTTACTGAGGAAGATGAAGGGATGTTACCTATGACTGAAGTGGTATTTAAAGTTGCGGAAGAATTGAAGGAAATATCGATACATCGGGAAGATGTATTACAACTATTAGATAAATTGAAGAGTAGCAAACCACCTGGGCCAGATGGTATACATCCAAGGGTGTTGAAAGAACTGAAATATGAGATTGCAGACCTGCTATTAGTAATCTGTGAACTATCATTAAAATCATCTCTAATACCTGAAGATTGCAGAATTGCCAATGTAACACCAATTTTTAAAAAGGGCTCCAGGGGTGATCCGGGAAACTACAGACCGGTGAGCCTCACGTCAGTACCGGGAAAAATGGTAGAAACCATCATAAAGAATAAAATTACTCAGCATGTAGATAGTCATGGCCTAATGGGAGACAGCCAACATGGCTTTAGACAAGGAAGATCTTGTCTTACTAATCTATTATGTATTTCTGAAAGTGTGAATAAACAGGTGGACAAAGGGAGTTGGTTGATATAGCGTATCTGGACTTTCAGAAAGCCTTTGACAAGGTCCCTCATCAGAGACTTTTGGCAAAACTAAAGAGTCATGGGATAGGAGGCAGTGTACTACTGTGGATCAAGAACTGGTTAAAAGATAGAAATCAGAGGGTAGGGCTATATGGCCAATTTTCCCAATGGAGAAAGGTAAATAGTGGTGTACCCCAGGGATCTATGTTGGGTCTGCTGCTTTTTAACATATTCATAAATGACCTGGAAAGTGGAATAACGAGTGAGGTTATCAAATTTGCAGATGACACAAAACTATTTAAAGTTGTTAAAACCCAAGAGGATTCTGGAAAATTGCAAGAGGATCTTGATAAATTGGAAGACTGGGTATCAAAATGGCAGATGAAATTTAATGTGGACAAGTGCAAGGTTATGCACCTAGGGAAGAACAACCCAAACTATGGTTACACAATGCAAGGTTCCACATTAGGAACCGCCACCCAGGAAAAAGATTTAGGCATCAGTGTGCAGCAGCAGCCAAGAGAGCAAATTGAATGCTAGGTATTATAAGGAAAGGAATGGAAAATAAAACAAAAGATATTATAATGCCTCTATATCGTTCCATGGTGAGACCGCACCTTGAATACTGTGTGCAATTCTGGTCGCCATATCTTAAAAAGGATATAGCGTTATTAGAAAAGGTTCAGAGAAGAGTCACCAAAATGATAAAGGGGAAGGAAGGATACTCCTATGAAGAAAGGCTAAAAAGGTTAGGGCTCTTTAACCTGGAAAAGAGACAGCGGAGGGGAGATATGATAGAAGTCTATAAATTAATGAATGGAGTAGAATGGGTAAACGTAGATCGATTGTTTACATTATCAGAATATAGAAAGACTAGGGGACATGCAATGAAGCTACAGGGTAAACTATTTAAGACTAATAAAAGAAAATATTTTTTCACTCAACGTGTAATCAAACTCAGGAATTTGTTACCGGAGGCTGCAGTAAAGGATGTTAGTGCAGCTGGGTTTAAAAAAGGTTTTGACAAGTTCCTGGAGGAAAGGTCCATAAACCATTATTAAGAAGGGACCCAGGATATCAATGCTTGACCCAGTACAAGCATTGCGGAACCTGTGTCTTTTGGGGAAACTGCTAGGTACGTATGACCTAGATTGGCCACTGTTGGAAACAGTATACTGGGCTTGATGGACCTTGGTCTGACCCAGTATGGCATATCTTATGTTCTTATGTTCCTAGCTCACAATGTGAGAGCCGTGGCAGCCTCAATGGCTCATCTACACTCTGTGTCTATTGACGACATCTGTCGAGCAGCTACTTGGGTCTCGGTTCATACCTTCACAGCCCATTGCTGCTTAGACAAGGACTTCCGCCGGGCTGCCTTGTTTGGTCAGGCTGGTCTACGACACCTGTTCCATACTTAATCAACTCCTACCCACCATTCCCGGTAGGATGCCAGAGATCCATGGGGGGATGTGGAGCCCTTTCACAGGGGCACACATTTTCTGGGGTCTCTCCCTGGCATCTGTAGCTAGGGAGTCCCCATATGTGAAGACTACATTCCTGCTTGTTCCTGGAGATAGCATAGTTACTCACCTGTAACAGGTGATCTCCAGGAACAGCAGGAATTTAGTCTTCACAACCCTCCTACCTCCCCTAGGAGTTGTATCTCTCTTTTCTTTTCTTTCCCTCTCTCTCTCTTTGTCTCAGCTTTAAAACTCAACTGGAGAGAGGCAGTTGGGAAAGGTGGGAAGGCAGTACGCAGGCACTGTGGGATGCTCCCAAAAGCTTTCTAATTGGACACTGGGGAGCGTTCCTGCGCAGGCTCTGTCGGTACCGACGATACCCATATGTGAAGACTAAATTCCTGCTGTTTTCGGTGATCAACTGTTACAGGTGAGTAACTATGCTTTCTCTGGGGAGTGTCCAGCAGTAGTCAGCCAACATTGTAGTGGACCATTTTCCCTGGTATCTTTGCTCCATCGTTGCAATATCCTGGTGAAAACGTTCACCCTGTTCATCACTAACCATACCACAATTGTCAGGAAAAAAATCGAGATGGGAATCAAGGAAATGGATCTTTAGAGACATATTGCAGCCAAGATTCTGATACTGCATCAGCATGTCTTCTACTAGTTCCTTGTAGTTTTCTGCCCTAACATTCCCGAGAAAGTTTGTTGACACTAGGCGAAAAGCATTCCATGCTTGTTTCGCATCGCCCTGCATCAAGTTATTGAACCGGTCATCTTTGAAGAGCTCTCGAATCTGAGGACCCACAAAAACTCTCTCTTTAATCTTTGTTTCACTGAGTCAAGGGAATTTTTCATGCAGGTATCGGAAAGCTGGTGAAGTGCGGTCCATGGCTTTCACAAAGTTTTTCATCAAACCTAGTTTGATGTGAAGGGGTGGTAGCAGGATTTTGTGAGCCTCAACCAGAGCTGGGTGCTGGATATTCTTCTCTCCAACTGTTACATTTTGTCTGCAATTCCATTCCTTCCGCAAGTAGTGTCAATCCCTTGCTCAGCTATCCCATTCACATGAGAAACACATGTATTTTATATATCCCTGCTGCAGTCCCATTAAAAGGGCAGCTACCTTCAAGTCACCACAGAGGTGCCAGCTGTATCTTTATGTTTATTTATTTGATATACCGCTCTACTTTATCAATCAGAGCAGTTTAAATTTCACAAACAATTCGAAACAGGCACAGGGCCAGAAAGGAGGAAAGGAAGTTACAATTGTTGATATAATAGAACGAGAGAAAGGATACAGAACTAAATGTAGGGGAAAGGATCAGACAAGAGGGGAGGGAAGGTCATAGGCCAAGGAAAAGAGGTGGGTTTTTAGGTCTCGCTTGAAGGTGGCGTGATGGGGTTCTAACCGGAGGGAGGTGGGGAGTGAATTCCAGAGTGTGGGGCCGATGAAAAAGAAAGCAGAGGAGCGGGTGGATTGAAGGTGAGCGAGGAAGGGGGAAGGGAGTTTAAGGCGGTTAAGGTGGAAGGAGCAGGGAGTTTGTCTGGGGGTGTGGAATGTAATAAAGTCTGCCAGGTATTGTGGAGTACTAGTGTGAAGAGCCCTGTGAACTAGAGTAAGTAACTGAAACTGAATGCGAAAGGAGTGGAAGTCAGTAGATGCTTTAAGTTATCGTATGTCTCTTTCATGTGGACGGCATGCGCTACTGGAATAGATGGAAGAAGGTTTCCATTGTTCAAAAGCACAGCCTTCAGACTCAGTTTTGAAGAGTCTATAAATAGTCTCCAGTCTTGTGGGTCATGAGTGATTAAGGCATTCATGAGGCTTTCAATATCGGAACAGAATACCAGCTTACTTTCCTTTCTGACTGCATATAGTACACTGCTGACGTCAGATGGCTTCAGCGGCCGTCTGGCAGTAGCATTGCATTGCATCAGAAAATGATGCAATCAACTCTGGATGATGTGTGCATGCTGGTATTATGCAATGTGATGCAATATTACATCATTCAAGGCTTATTTGGATGTTATTGATTCCCTACTGGATAAATTTACACAGTGAAACGTCAAAAATGAACTACATGCAATATCTTCAAAACGAGAGCCAATACAAGTTTTTTTAATGTTATATTCATGTTCAGCTCACCAAGATACTACAGATTAGGGCCTTTTAAAGTCAGTAACAATTTCAGTGTTGACCAGTGTAATATACCAATCATTTGCACTCTGTGGCTCACACATGTGCTGTGGTCACAGTAGCAACAATCTCTCAGGTCTCACAGCAGAGTGAAAACCAGTCTGATTGTCCTATAGTCATGATTGTGATGAATAGGATAGAAATATATATCAGCAAGAATAGGGATATGGGTACATGATAGAACACATACACTGCACAAATCTGGATAGAAGAATGAGGAGAGTTTTAAAAAAACACCCACTACAAACATTGAGCCGGTGTCTGGTGTGTCCAAAGACAGTGCTCTAACCACTATGATAAACCTGCATGGCTTCTGCCATGGTAGGAATTACCAACAAAGTGAATATATGTATCTGCCTGCAATGTAAAAACAGGTTGATAGATCCACATCACCGCTGTAGGATGTGGCTGCATGTTCAGTACATATGCGATGGAGGCCCAGATCGGCTCCAACAGTCGGGATCCAGTCTCCAAAGCCTGTCCACTGTGTGGGTCATACATCAGCTGGGGTCATATTATCAACCCTCTCCAATGGGCCACAGCTGAGGCAACACACTCTGCCTGTCTGATAGCCTTGATTGAAAAGAGCATGCATGAAATAGCTCACACTGAATAGGTGTGAGCTATTTCCTGGGGCTTTGCTGAACCTGCACGCTTTTGGATGGTATTTGGACCAGGCGAGAACAAAATGAACAGAAAAGAACCTGTGGGCATTGAACTGGCCCTTTGGTGTGTCCAAACACAGAGATCCAACCATTATGTTAACCTTGCACACCATCTGCTGTGGGAAGACTTACTAGTAAAGGGAATGTATGTATGTATGTATCTATCTGCCTCCAGTGTGTCAGTGGGTTGTCAGCTCATTCTCACCGGAGTGTGATTGACCTGCGTGTTGTGCACATATCTGTCGTAGTTCAAAGTTTCTGTAGTCATGGATTAGGTATGAGAACTGACTCATGTTAAATGCATGTGTCAGACATCTGCGGTCAACACACCAACATCCCTATGTGATCTCCTAAAACTCACCCAAAACAGAAATGGCCTCGGATGCATGTCTCTGCCCTCAGTATGTTATGAAAGAGATCACGGGAAATGATGTCTGTTGGCAAGTACATACAGATGCAGCATGTTGTTTTGCAATGCATGCAGTTGAGTTGGTCGCATGCTGCATATCAACAAGTATAATTTCATAAGAACATAAGATATGTCATACTGGGTCAGACCAAGGTCAATCAAGCCCAGTATCCTGTTTCCAACAGTGGCCAATCTAGGTCATACGTACCTAGCAGTTTCCTAGGTGGTGGTTCCTAATGTGGAACCTTGCATTGTGTAACCATAGTTTGGGTTGTTCTTTCCTAGATGCATGACTTTGCACTTGTCCACATTAAATTTCATCTGCCATTTGGATGCCCAGTCTTCCAATTTATCAAGATCCTCTTGCAATTTTCCACAGTCCTCATGGGTTTTAACAATTTTAAATAGTTTTGTGTCATCTGCATATTTGATAACCTCACTCACTATTCCCTTTTCCAGATCATTAATGAATATGTTAAAAAAAAAACAGCGGACCCAGCACAGATCCCTGGGGTACTCCACTATTCACCTTTCTCCACTGGGAAAATTGGACATTTAGCCCTACCCCCTGTTTTCTATCTTTTTACCAGTTCCTGATCCACAATAGTACTCTGCCTCCTATCCCATGACTTTTTAGTTTTGCCAAAAGTCTCTAATGAGGGACCTTGTCAAAGGTTTTCTGAAAGTCCAGATACACTATATCAACCGACTCACCTTTGTCAACCTGTTTATTCGCACCTTCAAAAAAACATAACAGATTAGTAAGACAAGATCTTCCTTGTCTAAAGCCATGTTGGCTGTCTCCCATTAAGTCATGACTATCAATATGTTGAATAATTTTGTTCTTTATGATGGTTTCTACCATTTTTCCCGGTACTGACGTCAAGCTCACCGGTCTGTAGTTTCCCGGATCACCCCTGGAACCCTTTTTAAAAATTGGCGTTACATTGACCATCCTCCAATCTTCAGATATTACAGATGATTTTAATGATAGTTCATAGATTACTAATAGTAGGTCTGCAATCTCATATTTCAGTTCCTTCAGCACCCTTGGATGCATACCATCCATTCCAGGTGATTTGCTACTCTTCAGTTTATCAAATAGTTGTAATATATCTTCCCGGTCTATCAATATTTCTTTCAATTCTTCTGCAGTATCACCTTTAAATACCACTTCAGTTATGGGTAATATCCCTACATCTTCCTCAATAAAGACCGAAGCAAAGAATTCATTCAGTCTCTTCGATATGGCCTTGTCCCCCCTTAGTGCCCCTTTTACCCCTTTTTGGCAACAACGGCCTCTCTGACCTTACCTTTAAACCATGCTAGCTCTTTTTTGGACTTCCTTCCACTTTTCTTAAAGTGCGGAATACAGTTGGTCTGGGCTTCCAAGATAGTATTTTAAATAACACCCAAGCTTGATGTAAGTCTTTAACCTTTGCAACTGTTCTTTTTGTTTTTTTCTTAACTATTTTCCTCATTTTATCATAGTCTCCCTTTCGAAAGTTAAAAGGTAGTACTGTGGATTCCCTTACCTTCCCTGCTCCATTAATTAAATCAAACACGATCCTGCTATGATCACTATTGCCAAGTGTCCCCAACACCCTTATCTCTTGCACCAGATCTGGTGTTCCACTAAGGACTAGGTCCAAAATGGCTTCCCCCTCTGGCTGTTCATGAATCAGCTGCTCCAAGAAGCAGTCATTTATTTTATCTAGAAACTTTATCTCCCTAGCATGTCCTGCCGTGACGCTGACCCATTCAATGCCAGGGTAATTGAAATCATCCATTATTATTACTGTACTGTAACTTTTCTTAGTTTCCCTGATTTCTTTGAGCATTTCATCATCCATTTGTTCCTTCTGACCAGGCAATCAAAAGTGCACTCCCACTGCCATCACCTTCCCCTTTTTACATGGAATTTCAATCCATAGAGATTCTACAGCAAATGTTGTTTCCTACAAAACTTTAATCCTTTGTGACTCAATGCCCTCTCTAATATAGAGTGAAAACCCTCCACCAATTTGATCAGCTCTATCATTATGATATAGTTTGTGCCCAAGTATCACAGTGTCCCACTGGTTGTCCTCATTCCACCATGCCTCTGAGATACCAGTCATATCTAACTTTCTCATTTAGTGCTATATATTCTAACTCTCCCATCTTATTTATTTTTAGACTACAAGCTTATGCATACAAGCATTTTAGAGATTGTATTTTATTCATATTAATCTGGCTATTGATAGGCAGGGATAATTTGGAATGTTTAAGCGCTGTCTGCTCCGTACTCAAGGTCAACAAGAAAGCACTTATCCACGTGCAATAACAAAGACCCAGATCAATCGTGGATTGCAATGGAAGGAAAATGTTTATTCAATTAAAACCAGCCAAGGCTCGACACAGGCTGTGTTTTGCAATACCTTCTTCAGGGGCTAAATTGGCTAAACACAAATTGAATAAAATATGTTACCATAATATAAATAATGACAAAACAATTGTGAACCAAGACTGAGAACGAACACTAATTATATGTAAACAAAAAATGAAATATAATGTATGTAAATTAGCACAGTTAAAAAACGACTCGGAACTAGACGTAAAAGGATATGAAATTAAAAATCTAACAACATATTTACAAAGTAATCTCATAATAAAAATATAAATACTCAAAATATATATACATGCATATTTAATATAATAACATAAATAAAAATAAAAAAGTATAAGAGATGTAGATAAACCTATGACCTACTAGGAGTGTGACAACAAACTAGCAAGCCAAAGGCTTCCAGACAAAAGGATGGGACCAAACAAATAAACGGTCAATACTCAAATGTAAAATAATAAATTAATATAAAATAACTAAAATAGACTCCAAAAGGGAATGGCAAATATATACTTAAAAAAGAGGACTATAAAAGATGCCAAAAAGGGAGTTAAATTTCGTGCCTGTCTTGTAACCCTCTCACTGATGTCTTGATAGGTGTTTTTGAGAAGATCTAATCCAATTGGAACAAAATGGATACCTAAACACGATGTCAGATGATTAAAATAGTAACACCCTGAAGGGTGCCATTTAAAAAGTTAATGCAAACGAACAGTAAATCCCAGTTGTGATAAATAAACAAAATTAATAAAAATTAAATTAAAACTACTGCAATAGCATCTGAAAACATACAATTAAAATGATTGTTGTACAAAGGGCAAACCAAGACAGACAGACATATCTAACCTACTTATTAAAACTTGAAAACTAAGGCCACCATACCGATACTGAAAATGTCAAAACCAAAGTGTGGTCATGGCCGGTTGGGACCAAAAATTCAGTAACGAGGCAAAGATATGTAAATGTGAAGATGAAACCAAATGGGATTAATACTAAAAATAAGAAAAGAATGCATATGAATTTGTACTCATTAAAAACTACGGGAGCAGGGGGACCAGCTACACCATTGACTATACATAAATACTATGCCGGCCGAACTGACATAATAAAAATTGAATGGAAAAAAATTTAAATGAAAAAAACAGTCATGGCACGTTTATGAACAGCCATCTAGTAAACTGTTCAGCAAATTAAGAAAACGGGGCATAAACCCGCCAATCGATCTATGTTTTGAATCGAAACCAAACCAATTCTATTACAAACAAATAAGTATAATTAAAACTATACTTTAAAAATCGCACACAACATAAAGCGTAGAAATCAGTGCAACACAAATTGTAAATTGCACAAAGGTTTTTGGTAAGTGCAATTGCAGTAATTTTAATTTAATTTTTATTAATTTCATTTATTTATCACAACTGGGATTTACTGTTCGTTTGCATTAACTTTTTAAATGTATATATATTTTATTATGAGTATTGTCATACCCCTTGCCTAGAGCCAATGGCTGAACTGCAAAAGGGCTGCCTTATTTGTTTTCGAGCAATGTCTCAAGCCTAGTGCGCCAGCAATGGATGCTGGGACTTGTAGTTTAATTACTCTCCAACAAAGTATTGTGACCACACGGGGTTCAAGGCAAACAAATAAATTTTATTCAGGGTTTTCCCCCTCGCATAGAATTCTTAACGCAAGACATGGCATGGATTATTTCTCCAAAATAATAGAATAACAGGAACAACTGAAAGTTGAGAATCAAATGACAGTAGTACTGTTTCATTCACAGCTCTGCTCAGGCTTCTCTGCAATAACAGCTTTCCACAGCCAAGGCTGAAGAACTGATCAGACAAACTTAAAAGTTTCCACAAAATGTCTTTCTTTCTTAGGTTTAGAAACAGCTATGCACTTCTCTCATGCAGAGGTAACTCAGCGTAAGTCCAAGCTGTTTGCTTCACATAAAGAGCAATCCATTTCACATACGTCACTATCAACAAGTGCTTCATCAACATCTATTATCATATCTTCACAAGCTCCATTAGCATTCTCTTCTAAGGAACTTTTATAAACATGTTTAAACTGAAGCTTATTTAGAATTTCTTGCAGTTGTCCTATAAACTGTTCTCTCTGGTTTCCACGTACACTGCTTAGGGAAGGAGTTTGATTCTCTTGTAAGAATTTAAACACAGAATCTGAAGCTGTCTCAGGGCACTTACTTGGAATACTTTTACTCCTGGCTGGAGTTGGTTTTACTGCGTTCCTGTCCTGACTTTGCTCAGCGCTGAACCTTAGCTTCTTAACAATATCCTCAGCACAGCTCTTGTTAGGGACTGAAGCACACGTACCTTTCCAACGTGCAATGCTTTCTCTACAGTCAGAGCTCTTTCCCCGGGTAAAGGTAAGCCTTTCTACCTTCTCTCTGGGTTGCTTTGGCAGAAGCTTCAGGTTTGCTTTCAGGGCTCCTTGAGAATAGGGATCAGCAGCCTCTCCAGAATCCTCTTTAGCTTCCTTAGCTTGTTCTGAGTTCCGTGATTTCCCTGCTAGTTCGCTTCCTGGTTCACCTCCTGGTTTCCTTTCTCCTGGCTTCCTTTCTCCTGGCTTCCCTTCTCCTGGCTTCCTCCCCTTACTAAACTCTGAGGCAGCCTTAAAATGGCTTTTCTCACCAGCCACTCCCTCCTTGCTGCACATGTGAAGTTTGTTAGGGCTCAAACTAGCTCTTATGTCACTGCTGGGGCAGGTTTTAGCTCTAGCTAGTACATGCTCTGAAAGCTTGTGGTTTCCATGGGAACCCTGTTTGCCTTTACTTTTAAAGGTGTATCCCTCATTTCCTTCCCATTCCATTCGGTCCACACAACTCTCCTTATCACATATTCCCCCTTAAGATATTACAGGCTGGGTTGATGGCATCTTCACAGCATGTAATTCTAGCTAAACTATTGATGTCACTCCTGCTCTCCGGCCTCCTATGGGAATGTTTAATGAGCTGGGCTAGTGCCACCCTTTCATGCCATGGGCTTAACAGATTAACATGGTAAATCTGCCTACGGCCTCTCCTATTTTCCACTGCATATGTCATGGGGCCTACCTGTTCAACTACTCGGAAGGGCCCTTTCCACTGACTTTCAAACTTGGGCACTGCTCCTGACACCCTAACAATTACCTTATCGCCTATAGCCAACTGGCGAGGCTTGGTATTGCGATCATAGTAATTCTTTTGTTTTTGTTGATTGGCCCTTAAGTTGTCTTCTGCTATCTGGGAGGTTCGCATTAAGTGACCTCTCAGGTCCCTCAAAAATTGGGGCACGGCTATTTCCTCGGCTCCAGGTTCTACCCATTGTTCCCGAAGGATATCGAGGATACCCCTTGGTGACCGTCCGTACATCAACTCATACGGAGAGGTTCCTAGGGACGCCTGCTTCCTTTCCCTACAAGCGTACAACACAAAGGGAAGCATAGTGTCCCACTCTTTCATTTGCCCTCCCAACCCACATCTCAGCATGTTCTTTAACATCTGGTTCAGTCTTTCGATTAACCCGTTTGACTGTGGGTGATAGGCTGCCGTTTTTACATGCTGAATGCCGAAGGCATCCCATACCCTAGCTAAATAACGCGACATAAAATTACTACCACGGTCGGTCAATACTTCTCTCAGGAACCCAACCTCACAGAACAATTTTACCAGTTCTGTGGCCACTGTATGGGCAGAAATGCTGCGTAAGGGGACCACCCAGGGGAATCGTGTCACGTGGTCCATAACTAATATGTACTGGTACCCGCTCTGCGTTTTAATCATGGGGCCCACTATATCTACAGCTATTCTGTGTATGGGTACCGCAATTACTGGTACCAGAATCATTGGTACTTCCATTGGCTTAGTCGAGGTAACCCTCTGGCAAGACGGACAGACCTCACAAAACCTAGTGGTCTCCTTAAACACCCCTGGCCAATAGAATCGTGCTAAAACCTGATCCAAAGTTCCTTGAATCCCTTTATGCGCTCCTATGGGATGATCGTGGGCAAGTCTTAGTACCAGGGTTCTAAAGGTGGTGGGCACTACCAGCTGCTTGTGTGTATTACCCGTAGCTGGCTCTAGACTTTCTCTGTATAGAATGCCCTCATCAAGCAAAAATCTTGGCAAAGTATCCCTCTCTTCTTGGGCGTATTTAAAAGCTTGAGCGAGAACTGGGTCAGCCTGCTGCTCTTTCGGGAACGAGGGAAACTTATCCATTAACTCAGCAGGGACCCATGGTAACTCTAAGCCTGCACGTATCTCCGCTCTATTCTGGGAGCGAGTCTGTCGTTCCCTACGTTTTTCTCCCTTACTCTTTTTGGCCTTATTTTCTGGGGTACTGACTAGGTCTTCATGAGAAGGTAAATCTGTCAGCTCTGATGCTGAAGATTTCCCCTCATCTTCTAAGGCTTTGGATTGGGTTCTCGTAGAAACCATCCCCTCTCTCATCTGTAGATGCTGTTGAATACCCTTTTGTAACTGGGGCCAGTCTTTGCCCAATACTAGTTCTTGTGGCAATCGGGGTACTATGGCTACTGGAATCTCCCTTTCTATGCCTAATCCTCGTATTAGGACTCGGTAAATGGGGTACGATGATGCTGCACCATGTACACATCTGATTTTTACAGTGCCACTGGGTAGACAAAGTATGGTTTTACTTTGGGCCTCTATCTTTTGCGAAAGCCTTTTTGATACTATACTCTGGTCGTATCCAGAATCTAGTAAGGCATTCGCATTCACTCCCTGGACTGTTACTGCTAAGAGAAAACCCTCTCTGACTTGTCCTGGGTCAGCTGTTACTAATGCTGTTTTTACCTTACAATCACGGTATAAATGATCATCACTGCCACATTTAAAACATGTTTTCCTTACATATTTCTTGTTACACCTGGGCAAGGACAATGTACCAACAGCATTCATTTCTTTCTCTTTCTTTTCTGATAACGCATAGGTCGCTTTCATAGAAGCTGTGCCTTTCGCCTGTGCGTTTCCTTCTGCCTCAAGGAATCGCTCAGTGAGCAGGGTAGCTTCCTGGGAGCTTTTGCAGCCTTGCAATATCAGGAAAGTGCGAATATTTACAGGACCAGCATTCATGAATTGTTCCAATATTATATTATCCAACACTGCTTCAAGCGTCTTACCTTCTGGTTCTAACCACTTGTTTACCAGTCCTTTCAGACGATGGTATAACGCTCTAGGTGTTTCAACGAGCACTAATTTGGCATTCCTGAACAAAAGGTGGTACACCGAGGGAGTTAGACCTATCCTATCTTTGATAGCTCTTTTAACCTCGTCATAGTCATTAGCTAAAGCCGGTGGTACGGTCTTGTAAGCGGCCAATGCCTCACCCATGAGAGACATCGCTAACCGGATCGCCCATTGGTCTTTAGGCCAATTGATCAATTGAGCCACCCGCTCAAACGTTTCCAGGAAATCATCCAGATTGTCCTTGTCAGAGAACTGACCAAAGTTCAATGCTTCCCTGGACCAAGGTCCTAAAGCATGAGCTTGACTTAACCGTGCTGAACCTGGTATGGGAGAAACAGGATCCGGCTCCTTCTTTGTGCTCTGTATCCAGGCCTCCATCATATTGATGAGCGGTTTTTGCTGAGCCTCCATCCTGGCTGCAGCTCGCTCTTGAGCTTCTATCGCAAGTTCACACTGTCGCTCAAACTGTGACGCCATCCAGGTGAGTACTTCCTTAACCTCCATGGTCATTCTGAAATGATAAAGCAGACAACGCAACCACCCAAGTGCGGTACCACAGCATAGAAGGTACTATTCTCTTTGTCACCAGCTATACCAATACCCACAGCACAAGTATCCTTAGGTAACCCTGTTAGACAACAATTACCTGATACTAGTGGTGTGTCAGGCTTGTAACAACGTTGGTCTCCTCCGAAGCAGACATGCCTTCTCCGTCCAGATGCAGCTCTGCTTAGCGTTCTTCCTGTAGCTTGACCTCAGCGTTGCTCCTTTAAATCCTTGCACATGCGTGCTTGCGCCTTAATCTGCAGCAACTACGCAAATCTGTCATGCCTAGGGCCAATGGCTGAATGGCAAAAGGGCTGCCTTATTTGTTTTCGAGCAATGTCTCAAGCCTAGTGCGCCAGCAATGGATGCTGGGCCTTGTAGTTTAATTACTCTCCAACAAAGTATTGTGACCACACGGGGTTCAAGGCAAACAAATAAATTTTATTCAGGGTTTTCCCCCTCGCATAGAATTCTTAACGCAAGACATGGCATGGATTATTTCTCCAAAATAATAGGATAACAGGAACAACTGAAAGTTGAGAATCAAATGACAGTAGTACTGTTTCATTCACAGCTCTGCTCAGGCTTCTCTGCAATACCAGCTTTCCATAGGCAAGGCTGAAGAACTGATCAGACAAACTTAAAAGTTTCCACAAAATGTCTTTCTTTCTTAGGTTTAGAAACAGCTATGCACTTCTCTCATGCAGAGGTAACTCAGCGTAAGTCCAAGCTGTTTGCTTCACATAAAGAGCAATCCATTTCACATACGTCACTATCAACAGGTGCTTCATCAACATCTATTATCATATCTTCACAAGCTCCATTAGCATTCTCTTCTAAGGAACTTTTATAATCAGATTTAAACTGAAGCTTATTTAGAATTTCTTGCAGTTGTCCTATAAACTGTTCTCTCTAGTTTCCACGTACACTGCTTAGGGAAGGAGTTTGATTCTCTTGTAAGAATTTAAACACAGAATCTGAAGCCGTCTCAGGGCACTTACTTGGAATACTTTTACTCCTGGCTGGATTTGGTTTTACTGCGTTCCTGTCCTGACTTTGCTCAGCACTGAACCTTAGCTTCTTAACAATATCCTCAGCACAGCTCTTGTTAGGGACCGAAGCACACGTACCTTTCCAACGTGCAATGCTTTCTCTACAGTCAGAGCTCTTTCCCCGGGTAAAGGTAAGCCTTTCTACCTTCTCTCTGGGTTGCTTTGGCAGAAGCTTCAGGTTTGCTTTCAGGGCTCCTTGAGAATAGGGATCAGCAGCCTCTCCAGAATCCTCCTTAGCTTCCTTAGCTTGTTCTGAGTTCCGTGATTTCCCTGCTAGTTCGCTTCCTGGTTCACCTCCTGGCTTCCTTTCTCCTGGCTTCCCTTCTCCTGGCTTCCTCCCCTTACTAAACTCTGAGGCAGCCTTAAAATGGCTTTTCTCACCAGCCACTCCCTCCTTGCTGCACATGTGAAGTTCGTTAGGGCTCAAACTAGCTCTTACGTCACTGCTGGGGCAGGTTTTAGCTCTAGCTAGTACATGCTCTGAAAGCTTGTGGTTTCCATGGGAACCCTGTTTGCCTTTACTTTTAGAGGTGTATCCCTCATTTCCTTCCCATTCCATTCGGTCCACACAACTCTCCTTATCACAGTATTTATATTTTTATTATGAGATTACTTTGTAAATATGTTGTTAGATTTTTAATTTCATATCATTTTACGTGTAGTTCCGAGTCGTTTTTTAACTGTGTTAATTTACATACATTATACATTTTATTTAATTTTTTGTTTACATGTAATTAGTGTTCGTTCTAAGTCTTGGTTCACAATTGTTTTGTCATTATTTATATTATGGTAACATATTTTATTCATTTTGTGTTTAGCCAATTTAGCCCCTGAAGAAAGTGTTGCGAAACATGGACTGTGTCGGGCCTTGGCTGGTTTTAATTGAATAAACATTTTCCTTCCATTGCAATCCACAATTGAGCTGGGTCTTTGCTCCGTACTCTAGGGCATTTGGGCTACTTTTGTCTTTATTGGAACCTCTCTGCTGATATGCCCTAACTTCATTCTTTTGGTAGTATCCTTCAGGGATACATTGTTCCAAACCATGCACTCTTGGGTGACTGTCTGCTCTCCCCTTTTATCTAGTTTAAAAGCTGCTCTATCTCCTTTTTAAAGGTTAATGCCAGCAGCCTGGTTCCATCCCGGTTAAGGTGAAGCCCATCCCTTCGTAAGAGCCCCTCTTTTCCCCAGAATTTTCCTCAGTTCCTAACAAATCCAAAACCCTCATCCGTGCACCATCATCTCATCCATGCATTTAGACTACGGAGCTCTGCCTGCCTTTTGGATCCTGCTCATGGAACGGGAAGCATTTCGGAGAATGCTACACTGGAAGTTCTGGATTTCAACTTCCTACCTAAAAAGCCTAAATTTAGCCTCCAGAACCTCCCTACCACATTTTCCTATTTCATTTGTACTGACATGTACCAAGACAGCAGACTCCTCCCCAGCATTATCTAAGATCTTGTCTAGGTGGCGCATGAGGTCTACTACCTATGCACCAGGCAGGCATGTTACCAGGCGATCCTCATGTCCTACCACCCAGCTATCTACATGCCTAATGATTGAATCACCACCTATAACAGCTGTCCTAACCCTTCGCTCATGGCATATGGCCCTGGAGAAACTTCCTCGGTTTGAGAGGGTTTTACATCACCTGAAGGACAGGTCCTAGCTACATGATCACTTCCTGCCACACCAGGGTGATGCTTTCCTGTCACGTGACCTCTCTCCTTCATGGCAACAGGGATGTTGCCAGACTGGAGGTGGGACTTCAGGACTATATCCCTGTAGGTCTCTTCTATGTACCTCTCTGTCTTCCTTATGTCTTCCAAGTCTGCTACTCTAGCCTTCAGAGATCGGACTCGTTCCCTGAGAGCAAAGAACTCCTTGCACCTAGTGCACACATAAGACCCCTCACCAACTAGGAGAAAATCATACATGTGACACTCAATGCAAAAGACTGGAAAGCCCCCATCTTGCTGCTGGACTGCTGTCTGCATCTTAGTTTTAAGGTTGTGTTTAGATATTTAAGTTCTTTACTTACTAAAGGTTGCTGGGGATACTTATACTAATAAAACTATGTCTAATATGTTTAATGTACTTTGTTCACATGAAGCTTAATTAATCTCAGGTCCTTAATGTATGCTGTTGAGAATAAACAGCTACACCTGAGAGTGAATATGGCACCTCCTTTCCTTTAAAAGGTTTAAGCACCTATAAAGCTATGATTATCCCAGGGATGGGTGGTGTCGGGGAGAGAGGGAGGGAAAGAATACTTATTAAAAGCTGGCTGCTACACAGTGCCCTGTCCTGTGCTTCTAAGGTACTCTGTGACCAATCTCCAGGGGCAGTCCCACAGCTTGCTTGGATAGAGTGAGTCTTTGGGTCTAAATTTAACCAGAAAGCTCTTTGCTGTGTTTTAAATTTAAACTGGGTAGTGCTGTGTACAAGGACAGTGCAAGGACCATGATTTTAGGCTCTTAAAATGTGTAGAACATCAACAAACCATGCAACAGCATGTGCCTGCGTGCAATATGTGAACATGTAGGCACTTCCCCATGTCAGCAGTTGATGGCTGGTGTGTATTGCAGATAATGATGGACAGACACAAGGTATGTTTCCCAAAGGTCCCATTTACAGTCAATGCTATGCCCAAGGTTCATCCCCAGGACAGATCTGGAATTTATTTATTTATCAATGATTATATACTGGGTCAAAGCAGTGTACATTCAGGTACGGTATATATTTCCCTTGTCCCCCACAGTGGCTCACAATCTACATTTTGTACCTGAGGCAATGAAAGGTTAAGTGGCTTGCCCAAGGCCATGAGGAACACCTATGGGACTAGAAACCCCTGTCCCTCTAGCCCAAGATTGTTGTTATCCAGTTGGATTTGAACCCCCATCCCTTTGACCTGAGGCAACTTGACCCAACCACTAAGCCTCTCCTCCCTCTGTATTGTGCTGTGTACTCCTCATTGCAGTCCTACAGTCTGCAAGCCTGTTTGTCATGAGCTTGTGTGTAGACTGCATGTAGGTTATTTTGAGGCACCAACACTGATGATCTATGCCATGTCCTGTATTACATTCCTGTCTATTATTTTAACCATGTCAAACCAGCACGTGCATACTGCATCAACAGTGGAGGTGTATGGAGAGTACCAGATGTGGTTAGGATGGTGTGTGTACAAGGAGGTGCAAGTGGGGCTGTCTGTCCCTCATCAACCTGGATGCCTATTGCTGAATTTGTCATAAGCCATCTATGTCAGATGGGGATATTATTTGACCAACAAGTTGCCCAAAGTCATCCTGGATGTGGCGTAATATCTGTGGACAACATGAAAGCAAGACAAGAAGAGATGCAGGAGATGACATGCAGCTGAACATTGGCTATGGGCTGGCATATTGTGGCTCTGGCAGCATGGCAATAAGAATGTTGTTTGCTGGGCTGGGATTTGAGCTCCATAATGGAGCTGCACAGACATGGAGACACAACCCCACACAACGTTTTTGCCCTGCTTGGGACCCTGCTGCATTATGGGGCCCTGCTGCATCAGCTGTATATCTGCTTGCTGTAGGCCTCATGAGAATTATGGAATGCATGTTGAGGCTGTAAGGCCTCATTCTGTACATGTGCACACAACTTACACCTGTTGTATCATTATTGCATCTATTGCAGTATGCCTTGATGAAGAGCGGCTATACAGGGTCTGGATGGGTAGCGTGCACTGAGTCGCTATGTGTGATTCAAACATAATGTGAAGGCAGCATGAACAACAAATTTGTGCAGTGATGTTGGTAAGCAATCATGTAGATGATGCCTCCCTTGCCTCTCCATGATATCTGGCATATTACTCAGCAGTCTATTGTATGGGTAAAAGTAATTTATGTATATATGTGGTGACTGTGTGCACCAAAGGTGCTGCTGACAGTCCCATATGTGTCATAGGGGCTAGGGATCCTGTGCAAGAAATGGGAGACTGAGCTAAATATGAGCATACTTAAAGCATGTCATCTATGCCTCAGACATTGTGTTACTTAGCTGGCAATATTTTCTTTCTAGCAACGGATGTCTGTGTGAACCACAGGTCAGATATCAGTAATTAAGGCTCTGTTGGTGTATGATGTGTGCAGAAATATGAGCCTCATAGCTACCTCTGAGAAATGACCAGGTGAAAGACAAATGGTGTACCTTCCCAATGGCTGCGAACAAACACATTGCTCCCACATCTGAACATTAGCTGTGTGCACCTTTGTACACATGTGTTGTCTCACCGAGATTTGAACTACAGTATGCATACCATATTTGGCAAACCTTGCAGTTCACAGATATGTCTGTTAGATATCTCCACACTGGCCATTGATGACTGATCCTCAGTCTTGAAGGACTAGAAAAGGTGACTGTTACTTCTGGAGAGAGATCTGCAATTGTGAGTATATACTTCTGGGAATTCTGAAAGGAATTATTTCTATTAAAGGTAATTAATCTGTGAACCCACTATTTTTTGTTAAATCAGTCAGGGCCTAGTAGCAGCAGTTTAAGTTTAAATTTAAAACACAGAAGAGAGCTTTCTGGTTAAATTTGGAACCCAGCAGAGAGCTTGTAGTTTAAATTTCATAATAAGTTAGAGCCTAGCAGCAGCAAAGAGCTATAATTTAAATCAAATAAGAATATAGCTTACCTCAGCTGCACAGGACAGAGTACTGTGTAGCAGCCCTCTTTTAATAAGTGTTATTTCCTTCCCTCCCTCCCTCCCCACACCCACCCATCCCTGGGATAATTGTAGCTTTATAGGTACTTAACATCTTAAAAGAAAGGAGGTGCTCTCAGGTGAAGCTTGTTACCCAAATCAGTCATACACTAAGGACCTGAGATTAATTAAGCTTCAGGTGAACAAGGTATATTAAACGTATTAGGTACAGTTTTATTGGTATAAATATCCATAGCAACCCTTAGTAAGTAAAGAACTTGAAGATCTAAACAAAAACTTAAAACTAAGATGCAGACAGCAGTCCAGCAGCGAGATGGGGGCTTTCCAGTCTTTTGCATTGAGTGTCACATGTATGATTTTCTCCTAGTTGGTGAGGGGTCTTATGTGTGCGCCACCTAGATAAGGTCTTAGATAGTGCTGGGGAGGAGTCTGCTGTCTTGGTACATGTCGGTACCAATGACATAGGAAAATGTGGTAGGGAGGTTCTGGAGGCTAAATTTAGGCTTTTAGGTAGGAAGTTGAAATCCAGAACTTCCAGGGTAGCCTTCTCCGAAATGCTTCCCATTCCACGTGCAGAACGCAAAAGGCAGGCAGAGCTCCGGAGTCTCAATGCGTGAATGAGACAATGGTGCAGAGATGAGGGTTTTGGATTTGTTAGGAACTGGGGAACATTCTGGGGAAAGGAGGGGCTCTTCCAAAGGGATGGGCTTCACCTTAACCGGGATGGAACCAGGCTGCTGGCATTAACCTTTAAAAAGGAGATAGAGCAGCTTTTAAACTAGATAATAGGGGAAAGCTGACAGTCGCCCAAGAGCGGATGGTTCGGAAGAATGTATCCTTGAAAGATACTACCAAAAACAGAGAGGTTCCAAAAAAGAGTAAAGTAGCCCAAATGCCCTCGAGTATGGAGCAGACAGAGCTTAAAGATCCCAAATTACCCATGTCTACCAATAGCAAAATTAATATGAATAAAATACAGTCTCTAAAATGCTTGTATGCAAATGCTAGAAGTCTAAAAAATAAGATGGGAGAGTTAGAATATATAGCACTAAATGAGAGGTTAGATATGATTGGAATATCAGAGACATGGTGGAAGGAGGACAACCAGTGGGACACTGTGATACCTGGGTACAAACTATATCATAATGATAGAGCCAATCAAATTTGTGGAGGGGTTGCGCTCTATGTTAGAGAGGGCGTTGAGTCAGAAAGGATTAAAGTTTTGCAGGAAACAAAATTTGCTGTAGAATCTCTATGGACTGAAAGTCCATGTAAAAAGGGGAAGGCGATGGCAGTGGGGGTATACTATCGACCACCTGGCCAGAATGAACAAAAATGGATGATGAAATGCTCAAAGAAATCAAGGAAGCTAACAAAAGTTACAGCGCAGTAATAATAATGGGTGATTTCAATTACCCTGGTATCGACTGAGTCAGTGTCACGGCAGGACATGCTAGGGAGATAAAGTTCCTAGATGACATAATTGACTGCTTCTTGGAGCAGCTAGTTCATGAACCGACCAGAGGGGAAGCCATATTAGACCTAGTCCTTAGTGGAACACCAGATCTAGTGCAATAGATAAGGGTGTTGGGGCCACTTGGCAATAGTGATTATAGCATGATTGCCTTTGCTTTAATTAGTGGAGGAGGGATAGTAAGGAAATCCACAGTACTACCTTTTAACTTTCGAAAGGGAGACTATGATAAAATGAGGAAAATAGTTAAGAAAAAACTAAAAGGAGCAGTTGCAAAGGTTAAAGACTTACATCAAGCTTGGGTGTTGTTGAAAAATACTATCTTGGAAGCCCAGACCAGTTGTATTCCACGCTTTAAGAAAAGTTGAAGGACGTCCAAAAAACTGCCAGCATGGTTTAAAGGTGAGGTCAGAGAGGCTGTTGTTGCCAAAAAAGCATCTTTCAGGAAATGGAAAAAAGAGCCAAATGACGAAACCTGGAAACAGCACAAGCACTGGCAAGTCAAATGCAAGGCATTGATAAAGCAGGCAAAGGGAGAATTTGAGAAGAAGCTTGCTGTGGAAGCAAAAACGCGAAATAAAGATTTTTTCAAGTACATTCGTAGCCAAAAACCTTTGAGAGAGTCAGTTGGTCCATTAGTTGATAGAGCAGTTAAAGGGACACTAAGAGGCGACAAGGTGATAGCGGAGAGAATGAATAAATTCTTTGCTTCGGTCTTTACTGAGGAAGATGTAGGGATGTTACCCATGACTGAAGTTGTATTTAAAGGTGAGGAAGAAAATTCAATAACCGAACATTCTTAGCACGAAACATATTATCATACTGTTCCATCTTATGATGTAAAACTAAACTATCTTTAATATGAGAGGAATTCACAACTTTAAGAGCCTGACACTGATTTTCACATCCAATAACCTGGTTAGAAATATTCTCCACCTTATTATCCACTTCTGTCAACCGAGTAGTAATCTCCAAAGAGAAACCACAAGGTTGCACAACAGTAGGTACTAAAGAACTTTCAATACGGGTCACCACCCTCCAGATATCGGCCAGAGTTACCTGATCCTCAGGCACTATTCTGGCTTCTCCCGGAACGGGTGCCCATACAACTGGTTTCAGTTTTTCCCCCGTTTTTATCGGGGTACTCTGCTGGAACCGCGTAACCTCTGAAGCAGACAAGGGAGGAGATGTATAAACTGGAGGAGAAGGTGGTGTCCGGTCCGGGGGTTTCGTGCTAAGAATGTTCGGTTATTGAATTTTCCTTATTATCGTTTGCTTTCTGCTGAAATTTTATTGAGGAAATATTTTAGAGAGGTTTTGGGTTTGGCTTCGGCTGACTCCATTTGTCTCTCTAAACTTTATTATTTGACTGGTAAAGGTTTGTCTCAGGGTTCTCCGGGAGGGTTTGATGAAGTTCAAAGCCAAGCTAGCCTTGGGCTCACCAAATTCCTGGAGGACTCGCAAGACAATATTTCCTCTAGAGCCACTTTGGTGGTTTCATTTCTTTCTGACCTGGATAGAGCTCTTGTGTTTCGGAGTTACTTTAAAAACATGTTTGTATCCTTCTGTGGTGCTAGAGTGCAAATATTCCCGGATGTCTGAAGGGCAACTCAAACTAGGAGACAGGGTTTTTTGGCCCTTAAACTTAGGGTGATTGCCTTATCGGCTACTTTTTTTCTGAGATATCCCTGTAAATGTTTGATAACTTTTCAGGGATCTAGGTTTGGTTTTTTTTTATCCTACTCAACTTGAGGTTTTTCTTTGTGATAAAGAGGGGCTTGGCACTAAGTGACTGGGGTGGGTGGTTAGTTAATATAGCTGTCTAGAATTCAAGAGTTCTGGCTCTTGGTTTTTTTCTTTTCTTATATTGTGGTTCTTTATAATCTCCCCATATTGTGGACTAGGTTTGATGTATTGCCTTATTTCTTTTTCCTTTTATGTTATGTTCTTTATTAATGGATCATCTGATGTTTCTTTATGCTTGCTTCTGTAAGTTTTTGTAAATTCTGATAAAAAAAAAAATAAAAAAAATAAAGGTGCGGAAGAATTGAAGGAAATATCGATACATCGGGAAGATGTATTACAACTATTAGATAAACTGAAGAGTAGCAAATTACCTGGGCCAGATGGTATACATCCAAGGGTGTTGAAAGAACTGAAATATGAGATTGCAGACCTGCTTTTAGTAATCTGTGAACTATCATTAAATCATGTCTAATACCTGAAGATTGGAGGATCGCCAATGTAACACCAATTTTTAAAAAGGGTTCCAGGCATGATCCGGGAAACTACAGACCGGTGAGCCTCATGTCAGTATCGGGAAAAATGGTAGAAACCATCATAAAGAATAAAATTACTCAGCATATAGATAGTCATGGCCTAATGGGAGACAGCCAACATGGCTTTAGACAAGGAAGATCTTGTCTTTCTAACCTGTTATGTTTTTTCGAAGGTGTGAATAAACAGGTGGACAAATGTGAGTCGGTTGATATAGTGTATCTGGACTTTCAGAAAGCCTTTGACAAGGTCCCTCATCAGAGACTTTTGGCAAAATTAAAGAGTCATGGAATAGGAGGCAGTGTACTACTGTGGATCAAGAACAGGTTGAAAGATAGAAAGCAGAGGTTTGGGCTAAATAGCCAATTTTCCCAGTGGAGAAAGGTGAGTAGTGGTATACCCCAGGGATCTGTGCTGGGTCCGCTGCTTTTTGACATATTCATAAATGACCTGGAAAATGGAATAATGAGTGAGGTTATCAAATTTTCAGATGACACAAAACTATTTAAAGTTGTTAAAACCCAAGAGGATTGTGGAAAATTGCAAGAGGATCTTGATAAATTGGAAGACTGGGCATCAAAATGGCAGATGATATTTAATTTGGACAAGTGCAAAGTTATGCACCTAGGGAAGAACAACCCAAACTATGGTTACACAATGCAAGGTTCCACATTAGGAACCACCACCCAGGAAAAAGACTTAGATGTCATTGTGGATACCATGTTAAAACCCTCGGCCCAGTGTGCAGCGGCAGCCAAGAGAGCAAATAGAATGCTAGGTATCACAAGGAAAGGAATGGAAAATAAAACAAAAGATATTATAATTCCTCTATATCGTTCCATGGTGAGACCACACCTTGAATATTGTGTGCAATTCTGGTCGCCGTATCTTAAAAAGGAGATACCGTTATTAGAAAAGGTCCAGAGAAGAGCCACCAAAATGGTAAAAGGGATGGAAGGATACTCCTATGAAGAAAGGCTAAAAAGGTTAGGGCTCTTTAACCTGGAAAATAGATGGCTGAGGGGAGATAAGATAGAAGTCTATAAATTAATGAATGGAGTGGAACGGGTAAACATAGATCGATTGTTTACGTTATCAGAATATAGAAAGACTAGGGGACATGCAATGAAGCTACAGGGTAAACTATTTAAGACTAATAAAAGAAAATATTTTTTCACTCAACGTGTAATCAAACTCTGGAATTTGTTACCGGAGGATGTAGTAAAGGCTGTTAGTGTAGCTGGTTTTAAAAAAGGTTTGGACAAGTTCCTGGAGAAAAGGTCCATAAACCATTATTAAGAAGGGACCCAGGATATCAATGCTTGACCAAGTACAAGCATTGCGGAACCTGTGTCTTTTGGGAAAACTGCTAGGTACTTATGACCTAGATTGGCCACTGTTGGAAACAGGATACTGGGCTTGATGGACCTTGGTCTGACCCAGTATGGCATATCTTATGTCATTATGTCCTTGGTGATGTTGGGATAGCAATACAGCGAGTGAGTTGGAGGGCATGCAATGATGTGCCTTGCATTACTCCTGGAATTCCCATATCACATTTAGGACATGGCTGATGTTTCAACATAGTTCTAGTGAATGTTTGTAGGCAATGATAAAAAATGATATTGTGAGCTGCAGGGGCAATAACCTCTCGGGTGTGGCACAGGATGTTTAGGTCAATACATGCTCTCTGATGGCCTACTAGATAGCAATAAGAAGGTGTATCAACAGAAGATGTTGCTGCTACTTGTCAGTGTGCATGAATGGCTCAGGGAATATAAGTTCCTTGGGCAGATGCCAGAGTTAGATGTGAATGGCAAGCACATGTATGGATGCTATGTGCTGAAATATCTGGTTCCCACATATTCATCTGGGTTGTGCAAAACGTTGTATTGGTGCATAGCATGACTGCCATCTCTCTAACCTTGATTGGAATGCTGTGGTCATATGTGGCTCGCCCATTGAAAATCAGGGTCCTCACACACAAATAGGAGCTAGCCATATAGGGCAAAATTAATAGGCTAACCATCCACACCCTGTGCCTGAAAGATAGCAGAGGAAAATTGGTGCCATCCTTTAACGCACAGATGGCTATGTGTGTTGCATAGAAAAATGTTGCTACCTACTAATCATGTTTATCTGCTCCTGCCCTGCCACAGAATGCCCCTAACACACCCTGATGCCAACCACATAGCATATGGGCATGTTAGGGAGGTACCTGGGATCTCAGCTCATCCTCATATCCCCTGTCCTGTGCAAGCAACTGACACATCCCGCAGATATGGATGGCCATGTGGCCACACATATACTATGTATGTATTACATAGGTATGTATGTGTATGATCCTATGGCTGTTTGACTGTTGCATACATGGTATCTGGGAGGGTTGTGGGGACTGCCCTGAATCCATACTGGCTGGGACGGGCTGACAGGAATAGCAAGGATACATTATAGGGAGAAATGTCACATAACAAAACATTGTGTTCATCAGCGTGCTGGCCAGGCAGCTTTGGCAGAACCATGTACATTCAGCTGTGTACATTGTCCTGAACTGTGTGGTGGTTTGATGAACACGAGGTATGTCACATTGTATGAATGCCAACAGATGTATGTCACCTCTGTGAAGAGGGGTACTGTATATGGATGCTGTTGCAGCAGAAAACATGTGGGGTATGGCATCTGGCATGCACATCGGTTGTGTTAAGAGCCAGTAATGCATGGTGGCATGATCAGCATGGAGAATGGCAATACACCACCCATGTCACATAGTGCAGCTTGTGGAGTTTACCAAATTTCAGGGTGAGAGAAGCTATATGTACCATTTACAGATGATTGGACCATCCTCCCTAGTACTCTGGTGAATGTCAGGGAGCCCTGTGAACTAGTGTACTAGTGAACTAGTGTAGCCTTGGTTTTGTTGGTATCTGGTGCACAACAGTGTGATACGTTGCATGTAGGTGACTGTGTCACAGGTGGCCCCTGGTGTCCTGTAACTGAAACACTGTGTGACTGGTATCGGGTGTGCTTGCTGTAGGATGGGTGTTTTGTGTCTTGTCCTGACTGGCAACATGATGGTGCATTCATCAGTGATCTGTGCCTTTTGTAAGATGTGCACATTATGGTCTGTGCATAGTGGTGGTCCAAGCAGAGTGTACACCCAACATACCATTGGTTGCTGAGCATTCACCATTGTCTATGAGACTGTGGCATAGGTTCTGTGACATATCACTTTTGTTGGGGGGGGGACTATGTTGTCATGGTGATGTAGCATCAGGTTGTCCATCTGATCCAAAAACATCCTCAGGTAGGCTATTCCCTATACGCCGCACATGTGGTGCAATTTATACCTCTGTCCATGGAAGCCATGACTACCTGTGTTTTGGCACAGAGTCCTGTGAGGGTGGTGGCATGCTGCCATTGTGCGATGTCTCTGGTGCTGTGGGTGCCTTGTTTATATTAAGGTCACACTGTCAAGATGGGTGTATCCTAAAGCATGTTGGTTCTTTACACAACGTATACCATATAGAGTGGCCTGTCTCTGGCACAGATGTGAATGTGCTCTGAGATTATGTCAGTGGAGATGTGCCCCAGGGTTAGGTCTGGGCTTGGCATATGTCTTGTGAGAAAAAGACCTGGGCTGCCAGAAGGTCTATGGTCTGATAGGTCACAATACACCATTGTGACATGGTGGACCCTATAGTCAGCTGTCAAAGGCCATGTTGTAGGATGGCACATCTGACTGGGTAACATGTGGATGCCATGGCTGGGGACTTCAGTATGTACATCTGCCTGTTGTAATGGATGGCATGGATTTGGTTGCCAAACAGAGGTGTGTGTGGTCTGATCATGCCATTGTGTGTCTGGGTGAGACAGTGACAGGTTAAGTATTGGGTCTGTATTGGGAGTGTAAGGATGCATCTGCACAGTAACATCACTTGACAGCCCTGACACATCTCCTGACCCCATTGACATACCACACAGGTGCCCTAACATTTACCATATGGTCATGCCACTGCTGTGCACATGCCATGACATCCCACACCCCATTCCTAGAACCACCAGGAACCTGTGCCATCACCAGTCATCACCATCTACAGCCCCCCACCAACACATGGCCAATGCCAGACATGCTGGGCTCAACATCGTCACACAGCCAAGGTCCCCACAGTGCCCAACATAACCTAAGTTGCATACTATCGGCAGCACTCTGCTCCCCTTGTCTCACCTGCAGCTATTCCCTTGCCAACATGGATGATGTTGTACTGCAGACACCCCCCCCCCAAACATTCACACATACCTGACAACATAGACAGTGTCATTGCAGGGCAGCACTGTCCCTTCATGCATCCTTTCCCTACACCACAGCAAGATGGCACCAAGCAGTCACACACTGTCCCCTCTGCCCCATCCCTATCACCACACACCTGTGTCTTGGACAACTACACTATGCCATTGTGTCCCTGCATACACCAATGTGGACTGCCATGTTGACGTGCTGCATGTGATCCTGGACCATCAGATGATGCACATTGGAAGCATGTATGTACAGTACATTGCAAAGGAATCCATCCCCTTTGTGTTAGGCATGTCATGTCATGTCACAGTACAACCTGGAATTAACGTGGGCTGTGGGGAGTTGACACCATGTGCTGTAGACATCATACCAAGAAGTATTAAGGAGCAAGACATCCTTCATTGAGACAAAGAAAATAAGTAGGCCTGTGAATACATGTCAGCAGGACTGTGGCTATGTGTGCACCCCCCAATGGCAATACAATGTGGAGCCACCATTTGCTGCAATTACAGCTGCAACTATCCTGGGGACTAGCACTATTGGGCATGCACATCTAGGCACTGGGATGTGACCTGAATCCTCACGGCCACCTTGTTCCAAATCAATCCATTTTTCTGGTATGCGTTGGTATACAGCACTCCTGCAGTGATGCCACGGATACCAATTGGGTCAAATTGTGCTCTTTGCAACACCATGCCATGGCATTCATCTGTGTCACATTAGGGAGGCTTTGGCAGTATATGTTGGGTCATTGTCCTGCTGGATGGTGAATCTTTGTCCCTGTCTCCAATCTCAAGCAGACAGTTACTGCATTAATAATGGAAGTCCTGTATCTTTGATGGCATCCATTGTTCCATTATACCTGCCCACCTTTCCTTCCCTGATAATGAAAACCATCCTCACAGCATGCTGCCACCGTCACCATGTTTCACTGTGGAATGGTTGCCCCGAGGTAATGGTAAAAGATTACTTTGGCCAACATATGGTGCTTCCCATGATGGGCAAAGAGTTAATGGTTCCATCTCATCCTCGCTCATGACCATCAGCCACATGTGGGGGGTCCGACACATGCCTTTTTGCAAACACAAAACATGCTGTCTTATGTCTTTATGTGAGCAATGGCTCTCTCAGGGCCACTGTTTTATGTGGTCACACTCTGTGGAGTGTATAGCTTATGGTGGTCCCATGGACACATAGTCCCACCTCCACTGTGGACCTGTGCAGCTCCCTCAGTACTATCCATAGTGTCCTTCTAGCATCTCTGGTCATTGACCTCCTAGGCTGGTCTTTAGGTTTGAGTGGACAGCTTCTCCTATCAGGTTAGTAGGGATGCCGCATTCTCTCCATGTTGCCATGATGTCTGTGAGGCTCTGTGGTCTTATTGCCATATGTGAAGATCTGTTACAGCGCCACCCTGATCTATTTATCCCCACAACTTTGTGTCTGACCTGTCCCAAGTAGCCTTTGGTGTTCATGTTGCCTGCTTAGTGATGTTGCTAAGTCACAGACTTTATAAAAATGCATATTCATAAAGGTATCATGTTCGCAGATCAGGTGATACAGATTGCACACAGGTGGACCTAACCAGTTCATTTAGTGATGTTTACGGCCAATATGCAGTACCAGATCCTAGGTATGGGTTTATAAACACTAGGGATGGAAACATGCACACACACACACTTTCATTATTGATGTGTGCCCTGTATATCTACAAGGTGCATTATTGTCATCTCACCCCCACTATTTGACCAGTATTGTTGGGGCCAATACCTAACATCCAAATGAAACTGCATCTTCATGACATTGTACATGTGCTGTGACATAACAGGCCATGTACTGAGAAGGTAAACATATTAGCAAGGTACTGTACACAGTAAAACTGTCTGGAGGTGGGCATTAACCAGGATGTGAACTGTTATGTCTGTTTGTTGTCTTTCCCCAGATGATCCACAAATGACACTGAAGGAGGTGGCAGCTATGGATGACAGTACCGTGATGGAGCAGGGGCACAGCTATAGTGCTGCAGAGGGTCCAGGGAGTGAGAGTCAAGCAACACTGCCTGCCCACAGTGAGGGCCAGGGAGTGAGGGATGTTGGAGCCTGAGGATGGTGGGGAGGAACATGGTGATGATTTCTGCCTCTACCTGACAACCAGCAGTAGTGGTGGTGAGGATGTGGCAGGCACCCCATTACAGCAGTGCAACCACCCAGGGAGAGCAGACTGGGTCCTGCACCAGGGATATCTGGGGGCACAACATCTGCTGACCCATCCGTGGACAGACCGGGCAGACACATGCTGCGGGACATCATGCATGAAATGGAGGATTACACTGAGACAACTCATGCGGGCCTCACAGATGGGTTACACCCCTTATGTGCCTTTTTGTGGCACATGGTGTGACAGTATGCGGGCACTGACATGATGGTGGGAGGGATGTTGAACACATGCTACTGTCCCACCATGAGCAGACCTGTCACTCGTGACTGCTATAAACATAGAAACATAGAAAAATGATGACAGAAAAAGACCACATGGCCTAACTAGTCTGTCCTTCCATATCAAAAACTACAACAGTCCCCTTTTTTCCTTTAGAGATCCTCTGTGTTTGTCATATGCTTTTTTGAATTCAGATACCGTCCTCATCTCTACCACCTCCACTGGGAGACTATTCCTCGGATCCACCACTCTTTCCGTAAAGAAATATTTTCGCATATCACTCCTGAATCTATCCCTTCACCCTCATCCCATGTCCTCTCATAGTAGAGCTTGTTTTCAATCAAAAGAGGCTCTCCCCCTATGCATTTATGCCACAGAGGAATTTAAATGTCTCAATCATATCACCTCTATTCCTCCTTTCCTCTAAGGTGTACATATTAAGATCCTTAAGTCTGTCCTCATATGCTTTATAACAAAGACCACTAACCATTTTAGTAGCCACCCTCTGTACTGACTCCATCCTGTTTATATCCTTTTGAATGTGCGGTCTCCAGAATTGCACACAGTACTCCAAAAGAGGCCGCACCAAAGACTTATACAGGGGCACTATCACCTCCTTTTTTCTGCTAGCCATTCCTCTCCCTATGCACCCAACCTTTTGCTGTCATCTTTTCTACCTGTTTAGCTACTTTAAGATCATCAGGCACAAGGTCCCGCTCTTCTTTCATGGACAAACAACATATGTTGCCAAGATGCCAGGTCTCTGTTGTCCCAGAGACCCCATTTGCATGTGTTAGCAGGACAGCTGTGTGAACATTGTGAACATCAATTTCACAGATATACGCCAGGAGCTGCAGGGCCTTCGCTGGGACATGGTGGAGTACCATGTAGCGACCAACAACACACTGGCCGAAGGTATGGGTGTACTTGCAGAGGGTCAGAAAGCCATGGTGGTGGCCATCAACCACCAGACTGACATGCTGGCAGACAATGTCAAAACAACAGCCACTAGCAGCACCACAGGCCACCACAAAGGGTGCTAGAAGGGCAGGACGGCATGGCCGTGGGCAGCCACATAGGCACTGAATATGGACAGAGAGGTGCTGCCCATCAATTACAGTTGCATCATGTGTGATATGTGAGCTTAAAATATGTGTACACATGTCTGCCTGTGTTTGTAATTTCGACGGCAATGAATCTGTAAAGCCTATTACAAGATATGTGTCAGGGTGTGCACCCACCTAGATAGAAATGTCATGGGTACCCCTCCCCTCAGGAGGCCCACAAACTGTCCTTCCCATATATGACCCATATCCCTCCATGCCCCTTGGGATATTCCCCACTCCAGCATTTGTCCCATACTTTCAGACATTACAGCTGCAGCCATCATATCCATTCACCTGTTCTGGCAGACTCTATGGCCCCTACTCTTTGCTCGCCCTTCCTGACTTGTGTGCTGTGTTTGACACTTTTACATAAGAACATAAGATATGCCATACTGGGTCAGACCAAGGTCCATCAAGCCCAGTATTCTGTTTCCAACAGTGGCCAATCTAGGTCATATGTACCTAGCAGTTTCCCCAAGGGACACAGGTTCCACAATGCTTGTATTGGTTCAAGCATTGATATCCTGGGTCCCTTCTTAATAATGGCTTAGGGACCTTTCCTCCAGGAACTTGTCCAAACCTTTTTTAAACCCAGCTACACTAACAGCCTTTACTACATCCTCCGGTAACAAATTCCAGAGTTTGATTACACGTTGAGTGAAAAAATATTTTCTTTTATTAGTCTTAAATAGTTTACCCTGTAGCTTCATTGCATGTCCCCTAGTCTTTCTATATTCTGATAAGGTAAACAATCGATCTACGTTTACCCGTTCCACTCCGCTCATTAATTTATAGACTTCTATCATATCTCCCCTCAGCCGTCTCTTTTCCAGGTTAAAGAGCCCTAACCTTTTTAGCCTTTCTTCATAGCAGTATCATTCCATCCCCTTTACCATTTTGGTCTCACCCTTCCCTTAAGACCATGTCATTGATTGGTGTTGCGAGCTTTGTGCTTACCACCTTAACCCACCAGGTCACCCCTCACTGTAGCAGTGGATGGGCTCATGAAACCTCAGCTACCCCATCACACACTCAGTTCTGCTGTCCCACAGCTCTGTCATGGGTCCTCTACTCTCTGCCTACTATGCCATATGTGCAGATCATGGCCACCAACATCTCCCATGCTATGCCTGGGAGGGTAACACTAATAGCAGGGGTATTTTATCCTAGAGTGTGCAAGATACATCCAACTATATACACTCCAAATATATCACTAGTCTTGTTTTAAAAAATTTTCTCGTCCACTTCAAATTGGTGCTAAAACTGATATCAATGCACGTGTATATCTAACACACAGGTCTCAGATCAAGGGAAAACTGTGGCCAACAGTGACCAACTATACTCCCAAGGTAACATTAACGACCTGATTTATACAGTTAAAGTTACATAGCGCATAAATCATATTTTTTTGCCCACATGAAACTTGTACAAATTAGCTTTTCATAATCCAATAGAATTCAATAGTTGTAGGTAAATTAGAATGGCTTCAACAATTATGTGATGCAAGTTTGCTACTCTCCCAAAAAATGACTTCTAATACTATTGTAGCGCAAACTTGCTGGTCACCCAACACAGTTCATAGACACTGTCATCGCGTTTCTCCTCCTCTCGGTTCTTCAGGGGTAATAGTTCTCTAGCCAAACTCCCACGTTAACTTCTCTTTTCTGAAACATCCTATAAAAAACAAACATATAATCTTTCTAATACAAGACAACACACCCATAATAACCAAACTTCGTGCTAATAATAAAAATCTTACTCACAAAATGCTGCCCGCGTTTACAATCCCATACTTCCTCTCTTACTTGGCAATCACGCATAACCGATGAAAAACGCTGCGCATGCGGACTGACTCTCATACCTGCCTTTTAAACCTACCCTTCATCCTCAAGGGTTCCTCTCAAAAGAGATCCCCCTCTCTCTACCAACAATCGGCTAAAACATTAGCTTCCCTCCCACTGGATAACAATCCACTCTATTTCCACACGTACTTTAACAAAGCCAATGTGTCACCGATTTGGTACTATCTTTTCTAGGGACCGATATCAAATTTTAGCAAACAAGTGTGTCACTCTTTGCAATCATTCTATCCCACAGGGGTCATTGAGACTAACCCGAAAATCATGCGCTGTTCTTACAAAGAGAGCCTGTATTAGTAAGTTTTGCCACGCGGGCCCGAGCCAACTTGCTCTACCTGATAAACCAAACCCTTCACTCCTAGGGTTTCCTCTCAAAATCAATCTCCCCACTCTACTTCCAATCGACTACTCTTTTGACCTCCCTTTCTACTAAGTAGCAAACCACTTTAGTTCTATTCATACATGAACGAAACCTATGTATTACCGATTACCTTACTATCATTTCTAAAGAGCAATGTCAAATCATGACAAACACGTATACCACTCAATACGTTCATTTAGTCCCGCAGGGGTCACCGAGTCTAACTCAAAAATCCAGCGCTATTCTTGCATGGAGAGCCATTGTTCACGAGTTTTTCCACGCCGGCCCGAACTAACGTGTTCAATACAAAAACATCTCATGTCTGTAAAGGAATGTCCTACGGACAAAAAATGATTTACCATAGGGGCTTCTACCACTCTATTTTTTAACCGACTTTTGTGTTCAAGCATATGGGTTTTAAATTTCCTGGTGGTTTTACCCACATAGACTAGCTGGCAAGGACATAGCACCACATAGACTACATACGTAGATTCACAGTCTAGATGACTATTTAACTTATGTATTGTACCGCGATAATGAAACGTTTGTAACTCTAATGTTATATCGCAAATGGTACAATGGCCACACTTATAGTGGCCTTTAATCTCTTCTACTGCATCCCGTACTATTGTCCTCTTCCGCAAGCGTGCTGGACTTAGAAATTCTTTTAAATTTCGTCCACGCTGCCATACACAACGAATTTTTACATCAGTGAAAACTGGAACCACACGTAACACTGGTTCATGCTTTCTCACTATTTTTTGAATCGAAGAGCTCAATGGAGAGTATGGAGTGATCAAATTGATATTCTGATCTGTTCGTTCCTGATTTATCTTAGGGACCGAGTGCAATAGCAAGTCACGGTCATTGTATAAAGCCCTTTGATATGCTCGTTTAACTATTAAAGGTGGATAACCTCTTTCACAAAAATTCAAAGAGAGTTGTTTGGACTGAATTTTATAGTCCGAGCATTTAGAACAGTTTCGCCTGTACCTCAAAAATTGAGAAAAAGGCAACCCAGTTTTCAAACAAGGAGGATGAACGCTCTGAAAATGTAAAAATGTGTTCCTATCAACCGGCTTACGAAAAACCGTGGTAACCCAACCTTCAGTGCTCTTATGAACCCGAACATCAAGATAAGTGATCACTTCCATACTACACTCATACGTAAATTGGATATGCGATTCACGATTATTTAACCAAAGATGAAATTCATCCAACTCATTATGCGTGCCCTGCCATATCATAAAGATGTCATCAATGAAACGCTTCCATAATTTAATATGACCTTTATAAGGAGAGGACTCCAACCATCGCTCTTCATATCTGGCCATGTAGAGGGTGGCTATGGAAGGAGCACAAGTGGCTCCCATAGCCACCCCCGACAACTGATGATAAATTACATCTTCAAACCAGAAATAATTTTTGAAGATGGCTAACTTTGCCAGTCGAAGCACAAAGGTCAACTGGTCCTCACTGAGATCACCTCTAGTCTGTAGATAGAATTTCACTGTTTCAAAAGCTGAGATTTGAGGGATGCTAGTGTACAGGGAACAGACATCAAAAGTCACTAACCATATGTCTACCTGATCTACCCAATGATTATTCAATTGGAGCTGTCCAAGGAAAGCTGTAGTGTCCTTAAGATAGGAAGGCACTTGTACTAATAAAGGCCGCAAATATGAATCAACATAGGTCGACAGTGGCTCTAAAATTGAACCTCTAGTAGAGACTATGGGGCGTCCCGGGGGTCGCTCCATGTTTTTATGAATTTTAGGCACCGTGTAAAAAGTGGCCCCTTGTGTGTTAGGTTTATTTAAATACTTCCATTCCTTTTTAGAGATCAACTGTTCTGACAGTGCCCTATCAGTGATCTCACGAATGGTGGCCTTCAGTTCTCCAGATGGGTCTATAGACAAAACTTCATAGGTGAGGGGATCATTCAATTGATGTAAAGCCTCAGACAGATAATAAGATCTACCTAAAACCACAATGGCCCCTCCTCTGTCCGCCCTCCTGATCACTATGTCATCCCGATTCTTAAGCTCCTGTAAAACTTCTCGTTCTTTTTTAGATAGAATAGTGTGATAATGCCAAACTTCTTTTTCTAATTTAGATAGATCTTTTAAAACTAACTCCCTGAAGATCGTAACTGCCGGATGGAGAGGTCCAGGGGGAATCCAAGTTGACCGCAATGGAAGAGGGGCTCGCTGGGGACAAATTGTCTCTCCCTGTGAAACCTCATCATTTGGTCGTTGGGAAGCTGAAACAGGTAATTGGGTAACCAGTTGATGAGAAACTAAAACAGGTTCTACTGCTCCAACCTCACTTTGCATAGAGAAAAAAATTTTTAACTGTAATTTTCTAATTAAATTTTCAAGATCTACTTGAAACATGAAAGGATTTTTGAGTTAGACTCGGTGACCCCTGCGGGACTAAATGAACGTATTGAGTGGTATACGTGTTTGTCATGATTTGACATTGCTCTTTAGAAATGATAGTAAGGTAATCGGTAATACATAGGTTTCGTTCATGTATGAATAGAACTAAAGTGGTTTGCTACTTAGTAGAAAGGGAGGTCAAAAGAGTCGTCGATTGGAAGTAGAGTGGGGAGATTGATTTTGAGAGGAACCCCTAGGAGTGAAGGGTTTGGTTTATCAGGTAGAGCAAGTTGGCTCGGGCCCGCGTGGCAAAACTTACTAATATAGGCTCTCTTTGTAAGAACAGCGCATGATTTTCGGGTTAGTCTCGATGACCCCTGTGGGATAGAATGATTGCATAGAGTGACACACTTGTTTGCTAAAATTTGATATCGGTCCCTAGAAAAGATAGTACCAAATCGGTGACACATTGGCTTTGTTAAAGTACGTGTGGAAATAGAGTGGATTGTTATCCAGTGGGAGGGAAGCTAATGTTTTAGCCGATTGTTGGTAGAGAGAGGGGGGATCTCTTTTGAGAGGAACCCTTGAGGATGAAGGGTAGGTTTAAAAGGCAGGTATGAGAGTCAGTCCGCATGCGCGGCGTTTTTCATCGGTTATGCGTGATTGCCAAGTAAGAGAGGAAGTATGGGATTGTAAACGCGAGCAGCATTTTGTGAGTAAGATTTTTATTATTAGCATGAAGGTTGGTTATTATGGGTGTGTTGTCTTGTATTAGAAAGATTATATGTTTGTTTTTTATAGGATGTTTCAGAAAAGAGAAGTTAACGTGGGAGTTTGGCTAGAGAACTATTACCCCTGAAGAACCGAGAGGAGGAGAAACGCGATGACAGTGTCTATGAACTGCGTTGGGTGACCAGCAAGTTTGCGCTACAATAGTATTAGAAGTCATTTTTTGGGAGAGTAGCAAACTTGCATCACATAATTGTTGAAGCCATTCTAATTTACCTACAACTATTGAATTCTATTGGATTATGAAAAGCTAATTTGTACAAGTTTCATGTGGGCAAAAAAATATGATTTATGCGCTATGTCACTTTAACTGTATAAATCAGGTCGTTGATGTTACCTTGGGAGTATAGTTGGTCACTGTTGGCCACAGTTTTCCCTTGATCTGAGACCTGTGTGTTAGATATACACGTGCATTGATATCAGTTTTAGCACCAATTTGAAGTGGACGAGAAAATTTTTTAAAACAAGACTAGTGATATATTTGGAGTGTATATTGTTGGATATGCCTGGGAGGGTGTCACCATCTGGGAGGTCCCAGGAGGTTGCATCCAGCAGTACGCATTACTATCCCCCACTGTCTGCTGTTTTTACTGGACCAAGTGTGTCACACATGTGTGCCTATCACAACCTCTGGGAACCCATGGTATGTGTGCACCAATGTGCAAGTAGGTGACAGACAAGAACACACAACTGAGCCATGGTTAACCAAAATTGTGCACATCTATATTTAAACCAGTAAAACCACTATAAAACAAATTTCATTATACAAAAATAAGTTAACAAATATACTTGCATTCAAATGGCACACAATGCCAACATTGCAGCCGGTATGTGGGCCCACCACATTGCGCTCTCTGGCCAGGAGGTGATCACATCATCTGGGACCCAGGAATGCAGAGGGCTAGGGAGAACCCATATACCTCATGGTGCCACTACTCCTGCTGGGGACTTCCATGGGATGATGGCTCATGCTCTATGGAGGCCGGATCCACACCCCTCTGCCTCCGCAGATCATAAGCCATCAGTCCCACGGTATCCACCAGCTGCCCCACAGTCTGTGTCAAGGCACACTGGCCCTGTACAATGGCAACCAGTGCCACAGTCAGGGTGTGGTCCCAGTCCCCCCTCCCCAGGCCCTTGCATATGGGATATGTGTGGAGGCCTCAGTCCACACCCTGGTTGAGGCACTGTTTGCCATCCCTGGAGTTGTCCCCACTGGTACTTCGGGACTGTGGGGCAGTTGAACGGGCTCCACTGGGCACTCTGCATTCATGAGTCCCAGGTGTATGGCCACTGGTAGACTAGTGTAACTGGGTGGCTCCTCGGAGGTGCGGGACTGCACTACCTTTCCTCCCCTTTCACATCCCACTCCTCCATGTCCACATCCTCCCCCTCCTCATCCTCCCCCTCCTCTTCTTCCTCCTTGTTCCCATCATCCACATCCTCCTCCATATCCCAATCATCCTCTTCCATGTCCTCTTCATCCTCCTCCTCCTCCTCCACCTCTGCCTCTTTATCCTCTCTCTCCTCTGCCACATCTCCGGCCATGTTCTTCTCCTCCACTGCCACCACTGCCTGGCCTTCCAAAACCAGCTGGGCTGGATCCCCGACACCTGCTGCCCATGCAGGTGCTGCTGGTATTTCTATGGACTCTGTGAATGGGAGCAGAGAGTGCCACATCAGTCACATGTTCTGTGGCTGCAGGGCAGTCATCACCTGCCACAATGCCTGCAACCCTTCTACATAGATGACAGCCCACCGACCATGCAGCAGGTGAGCCATGCACAGCAGGGTATGCAGTCTCGCCATATCAAACAGGATGTTAACTGTACACATGGGATGCATCCAGGGGATGTGGGCATGACAAACAAGGGGTTGAGAGTTGACCAGCCTGTGTAGGCAGCAGCAGAGAGGGCCATATCCCCACTGGTGTGATTGGGACCGGGTGGGCACCTGACCTACCAACCCTAGATGTCAGCTCCCTGAATCAGGGGCACAAGGTGTCCCCTGTGGTGTCTGCACTGAACAGTGGGAGGGAGAGCACAGACAGTGGCAGTGTCCTAGCATCATCAGGGTGTTATGGTATGCTCTGGTGAGGAGGGTGCATGACCTGCAGTGTGCATGCATCCATAGGTCATCGGGTTAGGTCTGACATGCATCCGATGAGGTCTGTGGGGACTGTGAGGTGACCAGCCAAGGGGGTGCTACTGGCATGCTAGGGGCATCAAAAGGTGACCAGCACAATAGGGGGCTGTGCAGACTATTGTGGGTGACTGCTAGACCACAGGTGCTGTATATCAGCAAGGGGTTGGGAACATAAGTTGACTTGCTGGGTACCCAAGGTGCAGATAGGTGCCCTAGTGATGTGTTTGTGGTGGAATGTGTGGATGCTCAGTGTGTCATCGGGATGGGATAGGCAGGTCTTGGGTGACGGATGTGTGTTGCACTGGAGAGGATGGGGCAGTGATGTTGACAAGTTGGCATATTGGCAAAACGGAGAGGGATGGGAGTACTGGGGCAGTGGAGTAGAAGGTATTGGTGTGGAGTTCCTTTACGTGGCCAGAGCAATGTTCAGTTTCAGGTGGCAGTAACACATTCCAGCAGCAATGTAAGGCAGCCAGGCAGGGATCATAGCATGGAGGAAGGGTGGAAGCACACATATGGTGATATAGGACAGGGTGACAAAAGCACAATGCAGTTTCCCAGAGCCATTTGAAGGGGTGTATGCACCTGGGAAATGTGTGTAATGTGGGCTGGGGTGGACACAGGACACCCCTGGGATACACCAACTAGGATTGTAAGTACAGCAGAGGTGACCCTGCCCTATGGAACTCTCTACCTACCTCCCTAGGTGCAGAGCCCTCATTCCTTTGGTTTAAGTCCTTACTCAAAGCCCACCTATTTCAGCTTGCCTACGACCTGCCTCCCTCTCTTCCACAATTACTCCTCAGCACCCTTTCTGTCTCTTTTTTTTTTTTTAGTTACCTTTCCTATCACTTATTGGCATTCTTTTCTCATCTCTTTATGATTTTTTTTTAATTGTACACTGCTCTGATGCCTTGCTGCCTAGGGCGGTATATCAAGAGATAATAAAGATAAAGGAACAGCTCTGATGGGGCAATGGGTGGGTACAGATGAGGCACATGTGCACCCAGAGCCCTTATGGCCCATGTGGTCCCTGTCTGCCATCCTGTATTTCAGCAGAAAATGTGTTGGGTGGCTGGTGATTCCATAGGTCCATACAGTGCATCAGGGTCAGCATGTCAACCCCTGCATGTTTATGAGTACCTCTGTGTGGTCTGGATAGTTCCCCATTCCACCACACCAGACATCCTGTAGGTAAATGTGCAGGGAATATTATGTTTGGTACACAGTGCATGGACATACAACTTCTGGTGCAGTTCAATGGGGTTATTTGGCCATGGTCATTGCATCATACATGCTGTTGTGCCACACATATGCTACATTACTCATCATCTTCAGATGCCCTCAGCTCCTCCTGCAACTGGTGGAGAAATTCCATCTGCTTCTGGTGCAGCTCCCAGCCCTTTTTACGTAGCTCCTCCACCTGGGGGAACAGGGATAGATGCCATCAGTACCGTTCCAAACATACCACTGGCGACACAACAGCAGACCGGTCATGGGTATGTGATATGTCACAGTATTCTGGTTGCAGGCTGAAGCTAGCCAGGCCCTTTGAGGTTGCACACTACCTCCCCCCTCATAGCAACACAGCTGTCAATGCTGGGCACAACCCCCATGGCATCACACAGGCATGTTGTGGAGACACACATGTTGCCACATTTGCATACCTGCCTTGGGTTCTACCTATGTGCTGCTTGCTGTGTTGTTACAGAACACTGTGAAGGTGTCACATGGCATAAGATGTGGCCCATGTGGCAAGTGTGAGAGTTTATATGGGATAGTTGCTTCACACTGTTGCCCTCACACCCCAGCCCAGTCCCACAACATTGTTTCAACACATCCTGTGCACATAAGCTTTTCTAGGAGCTGGCTCACATCTTGGAAAGGAAATATAACTGTACCTTGGATCTTTGAGACATGCTCTGCTGGTATTTGCTCTACCCGGCAGTCTCCTTATATCACCATCTTCCCTGAAGACTGGCTCCTGGAGCTTTCTGGAATGGGCTTGTCCTCCCTGGAACTTAGCTCTTCCTTGTAAGTACTCCAAGCTTCTCTGCCTTTCAGTATGTGAGGTTCCTCTCTCAGGTCCCCTCTCAGTTCCTCTCTGAACTTGTGTTCCTCTCCAAACTTGTGGTCCTCTCTGAGCTTGAGGTCCTCTCTTAGCTCCTCTCTCAGCTCGTAGTCCTCTCTCAGTTCCTCTCTGAACTCGAGATCCTCTCTCAGTTCCTCTCTGAACTCGAGATCCTCTTTGCTTTCTTCTTTGCTTTCTTCCTTCTGAGCACTGTTTATAAAGCCGTTTCTCCACTGAGCTTCTTGGCTCTCTACTCAGATGTACCTGATTAGCTCCTGCATTCTCAAAACCTGGGTGTGTCAGCTTAGCTTCTGCAGCCTCGTGCCTGCTCCCTCTAGCTGCACTTTTAGGTAACTGCACCCTCTGTGAGTCAGTTGCTTTATAATAAACAGTGTTTTTTTCTAAGTCTATAGCTTCAATGGCTTCAGCTTCATCACAATATATATATATATATGTTTATATGGACTATGTACATGTCTCTCTCTCTCTCATGTCTCTCTCATTCTCTTTATATATATATATAGTATGGAAGGGTAGCCCAGTGGTACACAGAGGATCAAAGTTCAATTCACACTGACACCCCTCATGACCCTGACCAAGTTACATTACCCTTCATTGCCTTGTAAGAAAGGCCTGTGTGTGCATGTATGTCTTTATATGTGTATATCTCAACATATCCATATGTGCCAGGTAGTACCTCAGTGCCTTACCACATCAGTCTTAGGTGTTTGCCCTGTGAGATTGCCTCTAACACCCACTTTCCTTAGGGCCATTCCAAGGCTTTTATCCTCTCCATCAGGTGACACCAGGGGGGTTTGTGTGTTTTGCGGGTCCACAGGGTATGCAACTGTGCTTTGCCTGCCCAGATGATCTGTATATTGGTTATAGGTGTAATGTGAGCCAAATGACAGAATATGCAAGTGGCTGGCCCACAGGTGTAATATGGCTGCATGTTCATCAGACATGGGATGGGGTAGAGTTGAACATTCTCCATGCTTGGATGTGGTACCAATCTGGTACACGCCTTGTGTCCTACATCTGCTATGTTTGCATGGACACACTCTGACTATGGCCTACAGCATAGGCCAGGCACACATCATGTCAGATATGCCTGGCACACTGTGTCAACAGTGCACAGTAGAAACATGTAAGCATGATGTCAGCTCCAGAGTCAGTTCCACAGATAATTCTCAGTGAATGTTAACCCTACATACTGACAAAAAGGAGGATGTGTGGTCCACAGTCAGAATGCACTTGAGAGGGATTCAAACCCAGACTGCACTTGAGAGGGATTCAGAATGCACTTGAGAGGGATTCAAACCCAGACGGCTCTCTCCTGCCGGCGGCTCCAACAAAGGCACCGCCGGCAGGAGAGAGCCGTGCAAACAGCAGCAGCCATCTTTAAAGGCTCCCCGGTCAGGGTAGAGCACAGGGCAGGCTTCAATCTCCCGCTCCTGCACTCCAACCCAATCGGGGTTGTGGGAGGACACAGCGGCTCCAACAAAGGCACCGCCGGCAGGAGAGAGCCGTGCAAACAGCAGCAGCCATCTTTAAAGGCTCCCCGGTCGGGGTAGAGCACAGGGCAGGCTTCAATCTCCCGCTCCTGCACTCCAACCCAATCGGGGTTGTGGGAGGACACAGCGGCTCCAACAAAAGGCACCGCCGTCAGGCGCACCCGCGCCTTGCGGGCCCGCGCCTGAGGGCCTCGCAAGAGGGCCCTTTGGCGTGGCCCTTAGGCGGGGCACGTCAGGCGAGAAACAACCTGCAACCTTACCGAACAATTAGCAAGTGCAGCACCAGAGCCACAAACATCGCTACTCGGCAGATGTCGACAAGACCAGCTCACTAAAAGAGTCTTATTATCCCATGTGTCCCTACGAACGCTAAGATTTGACTCTGTGTCTCCCTTTTCCAATCCACAATTTGTTGTTGCGCTCAAGAAACATCAGCTCAGGTACCTTACACTGTATCAATGATGTTTATTATCTGCTGTAGCACACAAAGTAAATATGTATCTACAATGTAACGTTTACCATAGCCGAGTAGTCTGAAGTATGTCACAGCAGGTTTATTTACTGGAAACTCACATATTATATTTAAATAGCATACCGCTCCCATACCAGTATTCTATGTGGTTTAGTATGTTATAAAACACTTATAACTTATTCATAGCAGATTTCTCCATCACTGCAACATTGATGATCACATAGTGTTTATACGCAACAGTGCAATAAATAGATCTGCACTGTATTTAAACAGCCAAATAAGAGTGTTATCAAATATCTTTAACCATTGTTGCTACATTGTACCTGTACTTGTTACATTGTACTTTGCCAAAACCCACACACCTAGGAGAGAACCTTCACACCTATATCAAAGCAACTGAAACATTATCAGCTTGATTAGGACCATTCTTACTAAAGCACCACACCAAGCCCCTCCCCCAGCTTAAACTCCTTTCTCACCCAACTAGCCCAAAAGACTTTAGAATGGAGCATACATTTACATCCCTATTGAGCCTTTTCCTGCTCCTCGTATTCTGGCCACCCAGCTCACTAGCCCTTCTTACATCACATAATCACATCCCCATAGTCTCAACTGGTGGAAGGAAATGGTCTGGTGACTTCTACCGCAATTCCCATGAGTCTCACTATTCTCATCGTAACCACCTACTGCACATCCCATTACAGTACTTCCCAAAGGCCAAGCAAGGTAAAAACCCTTTCCCTTGTGCCCTAAAATGCGCACTCATTAACGCTCGATCACTTCGCAAAAAGTGGCCGGCAATCACTGAAACGATAACATCCCATAAATTAGACATCATCATGATCACCGAGAACTGGCTCTCCACGGAAGACAACACCATTCTCAATCAACTACTTCCATCCAACTTTGTTGCCTTCACCAGTCATAGGCAGAACAAGAGAGGGGGAGGAGTTGTTATAATCACCAGAACTGAGCTCCAGTTCAAAATGGTCGAGTCCAACTGCATTAAAAACCTGGAAACCGTATCAATCTCCAATAACACATGCTCTATAAACTTACTCTACAGAGCTCCAACTGCGGATCCAGATAACCTGTCCTCCATCATAAATATAGCATCCAACACGCAGAGTCCATACAAACCTAATTGGATCTTAGGGGACTTTAATCTCCCATCCTTACAGGACAATCAAGCATCCACATTCATAGAAGCTCTAGATATTCTGGGGTATACCCAACTGGTGCAGAAACTGACTCACACAAAAGGTAACACGCTGGACCTCATTTTTGCCCCTCAAGCAGTTCTGAACCAACCACAAAATATCATGCTATCATTGACATCAGTACCATGGTCAGACCATAAACTCATCACCTTTCAGATGCCTACCCCGCGGCCACAAAGACCCCAACAGGATGAAAGCAAGACCTCTAAACCAACGACCAGAAGCTTCCTCCCTTTTAACAGAGAACTGATTCTCGCTGAAACAGACAAGCTCCTTGAGACGTCTTCCCTAGACCTAGAGGAGTTGATCACCTCCTGGAACAACAGTCTCAGCACAATCGCAATTCGCTCCTCAACTAACAAGGCCCCAAAGAAAAGACCCTCCACACCATGGTTCACACCCGACCTTAAGGCTTCCCTAACCCTTCTACGAAGGCTTGAAAAACGCTGGAGGAAATCACGCACCAGTAGTGACCAAGCAGCATACAACCAACACCTGCACATACATCGCAAAGCCATTACAGACAAGATGAAGCAACACCACACAGACACCTTGAAATGGTCATTGAACAAGCCACATGACCTGTTCAACCTAGTCAAATCTCTTACCAAAGAACCTACCCCCGAGCAACTGGCCAGCATCAACCCGCAGGACTATGCTGTCTTCATGCAGTCCAAAATGTGCAAGACTGACAGGATAGTAATACCTGGCCCCCTCAGCGAACAAGAGTACCTAACCTCTCTAACTTCCTTTTCCACCCCTTCAAAGAAAATTATCGAAGACACCATTTCAGCTCTAAACACCACCACTGCACACACAGATCCATGCCCAGCATATTGGATAAAAGAGTTGCGCAGTGACTTCGCCCCAATCATAGCCAACATGATAAAGCTATCCTTTAGCACTGGGTCATTCCCCTCTACTCTCAAGCAGACCTCCGTTAGACCCCTATTAAAGAACGCCAAGCTAGATCCCCAAAAGGTAGAGTCGTACAGGCCAATATCCAGCATCCCGATGCTTGCAAAAATCATTGAAAAAACAGTCTACAGGCAACTCCAAGATCATATCGACACCAATGCCCCACTGGATTCATCTCAACATGGATTTAGAGAGTCACATGGAGTTGAAACATTACTCACAACTCTCCTCAACACTGTAATCTCAGGCATTGATAACATACGACATGGCTTTGCGCTCATCTTTTTAGATATAGCAGCGGCTTTCGACTCTGTTTGTCATGAGATTCTCATATACCGGCTAAGAGAAAAAGGCATCAGCGGATCAGCACTAGAGTGGTGCAGATCTTACCTGTCAGGAAGATGGCAACATGTTCGATCAGACGGAGCCACATCCGAACCATTTCCTCAAACTCAAGGAGTGCCTCAAGGATCCTCCATATCATCCTTGATGTTCAATATATACATTCAACCCATCTGCAACATCATCAGATCGTTCAACGTGAGTTGTATGCTATACGCCGACGACGTACTGTTGTACATGCCGATTTCACTTGACTGCCCAAACCTTACCCCTCTGATTGCATGCTTCAACACCATATCCGATTGGCTGCTATCACAAAATTTAAGAATTCAACACAAGAAAACTGAGGTGCTTTTCATTTCGAGAAACCCTAACTTCACACCACCCAGTTGTTTGAAGGTACACAATGCCGAACTACAAGTGAAATCAACTATTCGTTACCTTGGGGTGACGTTGGACCAACATCTTGACATGAAGCAACACATAGCTAACACTGTCAGAGCGGTCTACTTTAAAATTCGATCCCTCAGACACTTACGCCCGTTACTCGAGCCAGAAGATTTCCGCACCATTTACCAAGCCCTCATCATTCCTCATTTCGATTTTGCAAATGCCATCCTTCAAGGACTTCCCCGAGCAACCTTAAACCCCCTGCAACTGGCCATGAACAGTGCAGCACAGATACTATTCGGAGCCTCAAGGAGAGAACACACCACACCTCTCCTGAAACAGCTGCATTGGCTTCCCATTCAAGCCAGGATCTGTTTTAAGACCTTGCTGATGACGTTCAAAGCTATCAAGGGGCTATCATCCCCCTCTCTCTCTGACGTCATACAATCGCCCGCCCCCTGCAGACTAAGAAGAACTGCAGAGACTAATATGTTATCTATACCTAAGGAAACAACAAACTGCACCAAAACAACATCCAACCGAGCCTTCAGTATTTGCGCCCCAAGTCTATGGAACACCCTACCACCACACATCAGAGCAATCCCCAACCTGAGCCAGTTCAGGAAGGCCCTGAAACATTTCCTCTTTATCAAACACCTTACCTACAGCCCTGAACCCCAGCCACTCTCATATAGTTCATCCCCAAAAATGTAAAACACCAAACAGGAGCCTTCTCCATTGAACTTCTTATGTATATAGTTCACCTTTGTTCTCCAAGTTCCTTTATATAGTTGATACTTGTTCTCCAAATCCCACTCCCTGTTCAATGTAATGACCAGACATATGCATTTTGTCGGATGTTTTTTGTTACATGTAAACCGCGCTGATTGCAAATAGTGCGGTATATAAGGATTGTAAAATAAATAAAATAAAATAAATAAATAAAACATTGCACATGACCCAACCATTAGGCTACATCTGCAATCACATATTGTGCATTTTAGACATGGACAGGTTTCATCCCCTGCAATGCCTTTGAGCCCAGCAAATAGGGGCAGGCCCTCAGCAGGACATATTCACATATAGCATGTGGGGCTCCCCAACATGCACTTGGATGGCAAAGCAGCATACTGCTGTATGTCCATCTATCAATGCAGAAGTCAACATTTCACAGCTATCACCCTACATGGGTATTCATCAGCCAGTGAATATGCCATGGAGACGAAAACATAGGCAAGTCTCTGACCCCTTGACTACACCTTGACACAGTCAGGCACAGAGCTGGCAGTCATTGGGGATAATGCAGGTCTCCTGCAAACAATGTGCTATACCAGAGGTACTCAAATCCAGTCCTGGATGGCCGCAAACCAGTCAGGTTTTCGGGATATCCCTAATGAATATGCATGAGATATATTTGCATGCACTGCCTCCATTGAATTTGAATATATCTCCTGCATATTCATTAGGGATATCCCGAAAACCTGACTGGTTTGTGGCCCTCCAGCACTGGACTTGAGTACCTCTGTGCTATACCCAGGATAAGATTCAGCTTTACAGACACATTTAGAGCCTATAGTACAGCACACTTCAGACCCAACTATGGCAATGCACATGCATTACGTGATGCACACAGTACATGGTACTGCGGCTGATCATGCCACACTGCTGCAGGCTACATCTCATGTGCTATCATAGTGGCTGTCCCTTCACTACCCTTCATAGGCCATACTAATCACACGCTCACTTGTGTCTGCAGTTGTAGTGTGCAGGCTGTGCTATCCCCTGTGACCCTCAACACAGGGCAATCTGGGCACAGCTGCACACACACTGAACATAAACCACCTTTAAGCAGCATATGGTCCATCGCAGACCACCTTGGACTTCCATGGGGTACTATGCACACATCTCCAAACATCCTAGCTGACAGGCCAGTTTTGGGGACACGTCCCATGGTCCCATCCATCCATTCTGCCTTTGGAGCTGCTCTGTGTACCGCTATTGGTTCATCCCACCATCCCACATTCAGACCTGCCATATACATGGCCTCACAAATGACCAGAGGCTCGGATCCTTCACATGACACCATGATTTTACAGGGCGTTGTGGCCTTCATGAAGAATACTGCACCAGAGATCATTACATACCAGTTGAAAAGATCACCGTGAATGGGAATTGAGTCACACAGCACCTGGTCCACAGGGTCAGCACTGCACTATCTGAACTCTTCCTTTTCAGCCACAGACCTACATCACAACTAGTTTGGTTCATGTGTTATCTGTATTGGGTGCTGCTGTGTGCAACTGGGATACCCAGTTCTTTCTTGTTAATGGACCTTCTTCCTTCTGGCCCTGGAGTGGTTTCAGACATCTCATTACAGAAAGATGGGTTGCAGCAGCAGGTTCACATATGGTGTGACTTGCCATAGAGGTTGGTGGGGGAAGGTGCGAAAGTCCCAAAAGAGATGAATGAGGTGGTACACAAACCTGCGGCAGAAATGGCTCACGCCCATCACTGCAAAAGGGAGGTAGTACATGAGCCTGGTGCAAGATCAGTTCATACCCATCACTGCAGCTGAGGCTGTCATCACCTTGATGAGCCAATCTGACACAGCAGGTACTGTCATTCTGCATGTCTCAACAAACCCAGGGACATTGGGTATATACACACCCTGGCTGTCCCAAGGCTGCTGTTCCACACAGAACATATGTGCACAGGACACTCACATCTGAAAATCGCACAGATCTCAGACAGCAGGAACAGGACTTGGACTACCAGAGAGAAACCCGCAGCCACAGAATTACAGCTTTATCCTATACATACCACAGTGGGGCAACATAGCCAAGGCATGGTCACAGCACAGTCAGGGTGATGTCAGTGAATTATGCTGTGTGCACCCTAGTCAGACTAATGGCTATCACATGTTAGCTCATCCCTTCCATATACGTTCCTTCTCACACATGTGCATCCTGTGGTAATGGTGCTGTTTGATGGATTGCCCAATATTCTCTCTCCTTCATTTCATCACATTTTTCTGTGGGACTGCAATGCAGAGTGCAATTCAGTCATGCTGCATCACAGCGACCTATATCTGCCACATTCCCAGATGGTATATGCCCCTACTCTGCCTGTGGCAGTGAGCAAAACACATACTACCATAACTTTGTTCATCCATCATGTTTTCTCACTGCCCCTAGACCATGCTGACATGGCAGGAGAGGCACATGCATACACTCACACTGTAGGTGTATTACAACTCACTTCACGGTACTTGCACTTGCCACAGCCGTCCCACCGTAAATGCTATACTTGTGTGATTTGCCATCATGCCTTGCACTGTACATTTTCTCCTCTTCAGCTCTGCATGTGGGGATCCCTGTTTTCTGTAATGTGGGAGGTTGCACCTACTGTTCCTGGTCACAGCTGCTCAGGTACAGCCATGATATTTCTGACTATCATTGATAATCCACATATTGGCATTGATCCTGCATCCCCTGACTCATTCACACAATGGTCTTGTGTTTGGAAACACAGAGCAGCTGTACTATTCTTTGGAGTCATATTTGGATGTCCATTGTCAGGGTTCATGAGGGCCTGGCTTGGTGTGTGCCTTTGTGCACCTAGCTGTCTGCAGGCTCTCTGATATACTGCGCAACTGCATCTACAATTTCATTGTGTAGCTGTAGTTTAGAAACATGAGGGTTGGCATGGACAACAGTGTGGGTAATGTATCCCAGGCGAGGTCTGTAACTAGGATAAGAGGCACAGGTAGTGAGATGGTTGGGGTACAGACAGTGTGTGCTTCCTTCCTCAATGATTGTAGCAGAGGGTGAGAGGTTAACTGAGGTGAGGGATGGGTTAAAATAGCAGAGGGGAAAAGGTAACAGGGGGAGGGTTGGATGTGAAGGGGGAAAGGTGGAGATGTGACGGACCTCACGGTGACTAAGATGGGCCTTGTGTCTGTGGTGAGCCATGCTTGCTTTGGAGAGGGGTGGGGGATTGTACCCACTGCTCATGGTATGTTGACATAAAGGAATTGAGTCTATCATTGGTGATCCACAAGCTGACCTACCACCCTGCACTCATGCACACAGTGACCTTAGGTTCTGTGCCACAGAGCTGGAAGATACAGTGGGCCATGCATGTATACTTAGGTGTTCAGTACAAGGTACATGTGTCCATGAGTTGATGTATTCCTATGTGGACTTGGCTGTCTGCAGGCTCTGTGACATGATGGCAGGCTTCATGGACAGTTGCTTTGTGGGGCAATAGTTTGGATATATGTGGGTTGGTGTAGACAACAGTGCAGGTGCTGGGGGCCTAGGGAACATGTGGAAATAGGATGTGAGGAACAGGTGGTGAGTTGGTTGGCAGGAGGACAGTGTGTGCCTCCCTCCTCAATGGTCTTGTCAGGGGGTGAGAGGGTAACAGTGACGGGGGAGTTGGTTGGACATGTGGAGGGTGAGGTGGGTGAGAAGGTGGCAGACCTCATAGGGATTGAAGTATGCTCTCGTGGGTCTTATGAGGAATGCTGACAGCCAGGGCCAGCCCATCATGACCAAAGTGTGTTGGGTTCAGTGCCTGAACCACCTTGTAGGGAGGGGGGGGGGTAGATATGAATGGACATGCCTTCCCACTGTCACACTCCACCATAGTTCAACTATTTCCGTCTTCAAGCTACACACACTGAAGCACACCGACACAGTCACACTGCACTGACATTGGCAGCATAGTGTTAGTGACGCTGGGAGCATTCACATCTGCCTGCAGCTGCATGTCTGAGTGTTCCCACAGTCTCAGCAGTGTTATATCACACATCTTAGATGTGCACCTTAGGCAGCTGCCCTGTCACCCTCCTGACCCCGTGGCCCCCATGGGGCCGCACACCTGACACTTTATTTTTTTCACAGCAGCACCCATGTGTCACCCATTTTGCCAAATTAGCAACATCAGCCTTGTGTCCTGTCATAGTTGGGCACTATGCTGTTGCTGCTAAGGAAGCACTACTATCACTTAATTGGGCTCCCCTATTTGTTTGCCACATTGCATATAAAGATAACTAAGAGGAGCCTGCAGAATAGAGTTGCAAAACTCAGCACCCTCTTTGCCTCAGATGCGATGTCCATTGCATCGACATCGTCCAGGGCTTCATCTTATGTTTATGTTTATGTTTATTGACTTGATTGACCGCCCTTCATTGGTAGGCAGAGCGGTTTACAAAAATATATCTTCATTACAGTAGGCACAAGGCCGGAAAAGGAAAATAAAGTTACAACTCAGTAATAGTAGAGAAGCAAGGACAGGAGAGGAGGGTCAATAGAGGAAAAGGAGAGGCTAGGAGGGAGAGAGGTTGAAGGCAAGGGAGAAGAGGTGAGTTTTCAAGGCATGCTTGAAGGTAGGATGGTGGGGTTCCAGACGGAGAGTAGAGGGGAGGGAGTTCCAGAGGGCCGGGCCTATAAAGAAGAAGGCAGAGGAGCGGGTGGATTGGAGATGAGCAAGTGAGGGGGGGGGGAAGAGCGAGGCGGTTGAGGTGAAAGGAACGAGGAGTGTGTCGGGGGGTGTGAAAGTGGATGAGGTCGGCAAGGTACTGTGGTGTGGTGGTGTGAAGAACTTTGTGGACGAGCGTGAGAAGCTTGAATTGGATCCGGAAGGAAATGGGAAGCCAGTGAAGATGAAGGAGGAGGGGAGTGACATGGTCCCTGTGGGAAGTGGAAGAAGCAAGATGGGCGGCGGTGTTTTGGATGCGTTGTAGACGGGAGAGGTGGAGCTTAGATAGGCCAGAGAGAATGGAGTTAGCAAAATCGATCCGGGAGATGACAAGGGCTAGGAGCAGGGTGGCAAGAGCGGAGGGAGAGAGGAAGGGGCGAACAGAGCGGATCTGTCTGAGATAAAAAAAGGAGGATTTAGACACGTGAGAGACATGGGCAGAGAAAGAAAGATCCGAGTCGAAAACAACCCCAAGATATCGAAAGGTGGAGACCAGAGAAATGGGAGTGGCAGGAAACGATGGGGCAATAGACGGGGGCTGGTGGCCGTGGGGGAACCAGATAGCTGTGGTTTTTGAGGGATTAAGATGCAAACAGTTATGAGTCATCCAGTCAGAGATAGTGGCAAGGCAGGAGTTGAGGGGAGTGAGGTCAGGACAGGCTGGGGACGTATGGTAAAGAAGGAGGATGTCGTCAGCGTAGTAAAAGGCTGAGATACCAGATTGTTGGATAAGAAGTGTGAGAGGAGTCAGAAAGAGATTGAAGAGGAGGGGAGCCAGCACAGAACCCTGGGGGACCCCACAGGGGATGGGAAAGGAATCAGAGGAGGGGTGAGAGGGGGAGGGGGACAGGACAGCACCTGATCGGGAGGAAAGGAAGGAGTGGAACCACCGAAGAACAGTGCTACAGAGGCCGGCATCATGCAACCGGGAGAGAAGAAGGGAGTGATCTACAAGGTCGAAAGCAGCGGAAAGATCAAGGGCCACCGCCACCGAGATTTCACCACAGTCATCCACGGTCATCTTCCTCCCATGGATCTCAGGTAACCAAACCCAGGTCTTCCTCCAAGACCGGCCGGTCCTCAAAGGGTAGATCTCCTTCTAAGCATCGAGATGCTACTAGCATTGCCCTCGAGGAGAACACACCGGCCAAACAACCCGGGCAGGAGGTCCTTGCCTCCAAAGCATTAACGGGGTCCCAGGATGTTCCCAAGGCCTCCACCTCCGGAGAACTCTTGGTGCCATATTCTGGGGTCTTGGCCCGCTCTGCCGGTACCGACACCCAGACATTGGCAGGCTCCATGGATCAACATATCCTAGCCATTGAGCGCAGTCTTGCTGCCTTGTTAGTACTGCTAAGGCTGCTACAATCGGTTCCGCAGCCATCGGTACCAATACCGGTATTGGATGTATCTGCATCTACTGCTGCGCCGCTCTCCATGTTTCCACCCATACCAGCCCTAGAATTGGTGTCTGGCATAGAGGGTCCGGTATCGAGGCATTCCGATGCCGACTTTGATCAGTACCGTCGACAGGCAGTGCGAGAGCACCTGGCCCGTAGGTACTTTGAGTCTCCTGATTCAGATGACTCTATCAGTACCAGAGTGGTTCTCCCAGAAGATCCTTCTCCTTTTCCGCAACGTCGGATGTCTCCTCCGGAAGACATGTCTTTTCAAGACTTTATACGGGGTGTAGCTCAGGGCCTCTTGATCACCGTGACCCCAGAGTTGAAGAACTAGAAATTCTTCAGTATCCGTCAGTCCCTAAGGAGGCCACAACCCTTCCTATTTATTTATTTACATTCTCTTATATACCGCGCTATTCTGCATCAGTGCGGTTTACATTGAACAAACTGAAATTACATTGAACAGGGCATTATAACTTGGAGATAACTATTTTACAGGGAACATGGGCTATGGAGGGTTAAGTGGCTTGCCCAAGACCACAAGGAGCACCTGTGGGACTAGAAACCCCAGTCCTTCCGGCCCAAGGTTGCTGTCCTCTAGTGGGATTTGAACCCCCGACCTTCCAGCCTGAAGTACCTTGCCCCAACCACTAGGCCACTCCTCCACTCCATACTCCACACTCCTATACGCCAGATTTTGCATGATCTCATGCTTAGGATGTGGGAAACACCTTTAATGGTGTCTTCACATTCTCGAAGGCTCGATACAATGTACCGGGTACCACAGTGCCCCGGGTTTCAAAAAACGCAGTTACCACACCATTCTATGGTGGTGGAATTGGTGATGCGCTGAATCAAAAGTGCCAAGACACATTCCTCTAATCCTCCAGACCGTGAACCGAGAACTCTCGATGCCTTTGGTTGTCGATGTTTTCATGCCTCTATGTTATCGGTCAGAAAAAGCTCTTACATATTTTACATGGGTATGTTTCTTCGAGAGGTTGCTAACGATTTGGAACTCATGACTGCCCTTCTCGCCGATGACGAGAGGGCCGATTTCCTTATTCTTGTTAAGCATGCCCAAAATGTTTCTAAGTTCATGAACAAGGCAACCTTTGATTGTTTCAAATGCATTAGCAGAAACTCTGCTATTTCTATCAGTGCACATCAGATTGCTTGGTTACAAGCATCCGATTTAGAGCAGTGGGTGCAAGACAAGCTGGGAAATATTCCTTGCATAGGAGAAAACCTCTTTGGCAAGGATTGGCAGGATAAAGCTTCTCAGCTTGAGTCCGAGAACACTACCTTGAATAGACTATCCAGGACCACTGCCAACTCAACTAAGAAAAAGGCAGTTTCAACAAGAAAAATAAATTCTATCCATCTTACACCCAAACTGTCAACTGCCCAGTCCATGCTCCCCAAAAGGGGCAGCAGCAGCCAAAGGAACAAAGAAAGTCTTACGTCCCCAGAGCTCAACCAGCTCAGCAGACACAGCCTCCACAAAGTCTTTGACTCCTTCCTAGGGAACCTAGTCATCCTACCTCTAAAAGGTCCAGAGCCTCTCAACATTCCAGGCAGACTGTGTCATTTTGCCAAGAGGTGGCAGCAGATAACATCAGAGCAGTGGACTCTCTCCATAGTGACAGAGGGGTACAAACTCCACTTCACAGTATGCCCCCTCTCTCTACTCCAAGAGAGTTCAGTTCTCGACCCTCCCCCCCCCCCGCACCACTCTCTTGTGTCAAGAGGTCACCTCTCTCCTTGCTCAAGGTGCAATAGAGGAGGTGCCTGTCTCCCAACAGGGAATGGGCTTTTACTCCCCCTACTTCCTTATACCAAAGAAAACAGGAGGGTACAGGCCCATCTTGGAACTCAGGGAGTTAAACAAGTATCTGTTCTGAGAAAAATTCAAAATGATCTCTCTTGGAACACTTCTTCCTTACATTCAGAGTCAGGATTGGCTATGTTCTCTAGACCTAAAAGATGCCTATACACATATTCTTATTCATGCAGAACACAGAAGGTTTCTTTGATTCCTTTTTCAGGGAAGACATTACCAGTACAGAATTCTACTCTTTGGCCTGGCTTCCGCTCCAAGAGTCTTCACAAAATGCATGGCAATAGTAGTAGCATTTCTAAGGACTCTAGGGATATTTGTCTTCCCCTAATTAGACGACTGGCTAATCTGAGCATCAACAGCTCCAGAAGCCAGTTCCGCTCTTTCCTGCACAATGCAAATCCTGCAATATTTGGGACTGGTCATAAACTTTCCAAAATCCCATTTCGCCCCTTCTCAATCATTAGAGTTCATAGGGGCTCTTCTAGACACACGGAAGTCAAGGGCTTTTCTGTTACAACTCCGCTGTGCTTGAATAATTCAACTGGCTTCTCAAGCAGCTATGAAAACTTTCCTGACTGCACAAGAAATGCTTCAGTTGCTGGGGCATATGGCGTCCACTGTTCAAGTGGTCCTCTATGCTCACCTACACATGCAAGCAGCCCAGTGGACCCTAGCCTCTCAGTGAACACAGGCGTCGGGTCACCTGGGGGACAAAATCAGAAACTCTGCATACCTCATTTCATCCCTTCAGTGGTGGTCACCTTTCAGCAGCCACTACACCAAGCTTCCTTGACGACGGATGCGTCCAAATCGGGTTGGGGAGCTCATATGGACAATCTCTTCACGCAAGGTCTCTGGACCGAACAGGAGGCTTGTCTTCACATAAATATACTGGAACTCAGAGCCATTTTCTATGATCTCTGAGTATTTCAGGACCACTTGAGCTACAAGACAGTTCTTGTCCAGGCGGACAATCAGGTAGCCATGTTCTATGTGAACAAGCAGGGTGGAACAGGCTCTCAGGCATTGTGCAACGAAGCTCTACGCCTCTGGTCCTTCGCAAGAGGCCTTCAGATTCACCTACTGGCACACAAAATCTTCTGGCAGACAAACTCAGTCGAGTACTGCTGCCGCACTAGTGGTCTCTTCATCCGGAGCAAATTGCTTGAATCTTTCGGATCTGGGGAACTCCAAATATAGACCTATTTGCAAGTCCTCAGAATGCCAAACTTCCCCGATTCTGTTGCAGAATTCCGGCTCCGAACAGTCAGGCAATGGATGCTTTCCACCTCCACTGGCGTCAGGACTTCCTTTATGCCTACCCACCCATTCTCCTCATTCCCAAGACTCTGTTCAAACTTCAGAGGGTCAGGGGCCATATGATCCTCATAGCCCCACGCTGGCCATGACAGACGTGGTATCCACTGCTTCTATATCTCTCTTAAGCCAGACCTCTGGAGTTGGGATGTGCTCCAGATCTTCTGTCCCAGGAGGACGGGATACTTCTGCACCCGAATCCTCAGTCCATACACCCGATGGCGTGGCTGCTGAGAGCTTAGAATTCCAGGATGTCAACCTCTCTCAACAGGTTAAAGATATACTTCTGGCCTCTAGGAAACCTTCCACAAAGTATGCCTATGCCTTTAAGTGGAAAAGGTTCTCTATCTGGTGTTCAAAAAAGAAATGTAATCCCTAGTCAGTTCCAGTAGAGGCGATACTAGAGTATCTCCTCCACCTGTCATCCTCTGGCCTTAAGACCAATTCAATAAGGGTCCTCCTTATTGCCATTGCGGCTTTCCACAAGCCCTTTGATGGACAACCTGTCTCCTCTCAACCGCTTGTAGCGTGGTTTATGAGAGGCCTACTCTTGACTAAACCTCCCATTAAGCCACCATTTGTGGCATGGGATTTAAATCTTGTCCTTGGGCAGCTTATGAAACCACCCTTCGAGCCCTTAGCCACTACATCTCTAAAGTTTCTTTCTTGGAAGGTAATCTTCCTGATTGCCCTCACTTCTGCAAGGCGCATCAGCGAGCTACAAGCTTTAGTGGCTGATCCTCCTTATACAAGGTTCCACAATAATAAAGTAGTCCTTAGGACTCATCCTCACTTTATGCCAAAGGTGGTTTCTCCTTTTCATTTGAACCAGTCAGTTTACCTTCCTGTCTTCTTCCCTAGGCCTCACACCTCTAGTGCAGAAAGGAACCTTCACACTCTAGATTGTAAAAGAGCTTTAGCTTTTTACCTTCAGAGGACTAGCCAACATAGAAAAGCTTCTCAGCTTTTTGTTGCCTTTGATTCCAGTCACCTGAGTTTACCAGTTTCCAAGAGAACTCTCTCTAAGTGAATTGCACACTGCATATCCTTCACCTATGAGAGTAAGGGACTTTCTCTTGAAGGTCATGTCACAGCTCACAATGTGAGAGCAATGTCTACCTCTATGGCCAACCTTCGCTCGGTGTCAATTGATGTCATTTGCAAAGCAGCCACTTGGTCTTCCGTCCACACCTTTGCAGCCCATTTCTGCTTGGACATGGACTCCTGTCGGGATGCCTCGTTTTGCCAGGCTGTTCTCCAGCATCTCTTTCAGACTTAGAACAACTCCTCATGAGGTTTGTCTAAATCGTCGTGAACAATTTGGATTTTTACACTGGCAACTCTTCATCCTGAGGAAATTAATCAGCAAATTGATTGGTATTCCTTGGTATATAGATGGTATTCCCCTTTAAGAAGCTTGAATGGGCAGAGTTATGGACTGATAAAAAATGCCACGGCCATCATTTGTTAATAAACCTTAGCATTCAGAGTTTGCTACTACAAGCTGCAGTGTTTCAGAAAACCCTTTGGGATGGCGAGGGTTTCATAATAATGATTTATGGATAATATACTGTAAGTACTGTGGTGAACAGCGCCCTCCTGAGCCTATGAAGATGGATGAAAATCCTGAGGTTCAGCAGGATTTATGCCTATTTGAGAAACCAAGGAAGAAAGAGAGACTCTATTCCACAGAGCTGAGCATGGAGACCAACCCAGGGGAGGAGTCCTGCAGTCCTGATTGGGCACACCCTGCCCTTGGAAGGGGCGTGTCCAGGAGAGAACGTGGTTTTAAACCAGAGCATGGCTTTGCTAAGAAGAAGGAGAAGGAGGAAAGGAAGATTGAGAATGAGCATGAGAAGGAGAGGCGGATAAAGAAGAAGCAGGAGAATGATTGGAAGTCCAGAAGACGGTATGCTGATACTTGGGAACCTGGCATTGGAAGGCGACCTGCAAAGTTCTATTCAGAGGCAGTGAGTAGAAGTCCCAAGGAGAGAGGACCTCGCCCTGAAATAGACAACCGTTGGAAGGCACAGCCCTGGGAAAGGATGCCTTCAAGGCAGGCACAAGAAAGAAAACCATCATTCTGTGAACTACCGTTTGAGCCAGAGAGCAACAAACATTCTAACAGCTGGAGAACGTTGGAGCCATCTGAAGTCAGAATGGCTTGGCAAAAAGTAAGTGAATTGCCACAAAGTTTCCAGGCTGAATGTAAAGCTAACTCTCCTGTATGTGAAACATTAGCAAAAGAGACTAGCAGTTACTCTGATACAATTAATCTAAGAGAGGAGAAAATAAACAGCCTTAAGCCAGAGGGAAGTTGTATAGCTGATAGCAATTCCCTATATCCCAAACAGCAGGCTGAATTGCTCCTACAGAGTTTTAAGCAGTTTTTAGAGTTGCAAGCTAGAAGACAGCCAGTGCTACCAGAAGCCAGTAATTCCATACAGCTTGAAGAATTAACACAAGATAATACAGACTTACCAGATTGTGAGAGCATGGATTGCACGGTCTGCTGTGTAGAGATGCCAAGCTGAAGGAAACTGCTTTTTACCGTATGTGAATTGAATGCTACGGAGCTGTTGTACTGCCTTGCTGAGAAAGCTCTAATTATGTGCACCTGATTTTCCCCAGCACTGTGTAGGTAACAGTGGCTGAAAGAGGCTGCAGTGAAACTAACTGACCTCTTGGGGCAAAGTGAGTAATTTGCTTAGAAGTGAAAAGAAGCAGTTATACTTTAAGTTGCCTTTATCCTAAGTTTTCCTGTTAGCATTTGAAGCACCTATTTTGTTTGCATTTATTTGCCATGTGATGGAACAATATCCTTTACTATAATAAATATACTGGAAACCACATAACTACAACTCTTTATTTCGGAGCGAGAGGAGCAGGAACTACAATACCCAGCATCCCCTGGATACAGGTTACTCTCCTTCCTCACGAAGCATCAGACCGCCGCTCCTGTCTTTAGCCCTAAGGCCGGGCAGGAGCACCGCAAGTGGCTACGTTGGCAGGATATTCCACGCATGCGCAAGGTGCCGTGCAGAAAACTACAGAAAAGCAACTGCAAGAAAGACCCCGAGTGCAGACCATCCTGAAAGGAAGGAAAGAGTCCCAGCATCGGAGTGTCAGCTGCAACGAGGTTGTGGAAGCGTGAGGCAACACCTGAGCCAGGTAATAAGTGTCCACCTGGGAAAGGATAAGGATACAGGGCTGAGAGTGTTTGCCAGCTAGTTGAAAAAAAAAAAAAAAAGGAGAAGTATTTTTTTAAAAGTGTGAGGTACCGCACTTGGTTTTGTTTTTGTCTGTTTGTATTCACAGGTACTAAAGATGTCTCTGGATCCAGCAGAGGTATTTAAATGGATGGCCACTCAACTCGAGAGACAGCGAGACTTGAGTCTAGAGTTCCAGGAAAAGAGTGCTGCTGCCCTGCAGGCTCAGCAGCGACCCCTACTGGACATGCTACAAGCGTGGGTAGCTGAGCAGAAGACGCCACAGGAGAAGCCATCTGTTCCCCCAGTTTTTTCTGCTACAGCTGCGCATAGTCTAAACGCAGGGACTATGTTTAATTTTGGCCAGTTAAAGGACAATGAGGATGTTGATAATTTTATTGAGTGTTTTGAAAGAGTGGCACAGTTAAGTGCATGGCCAAAAGAGTGTTGGGCCATCAGATTTGCAGCTTCCCTTACTGGAGAAGCAATGGCTGCCTATAGGAGCATGCCACCCGACCTTGCCGGAAATTATGAGGAGGTGAAAAGAGCGGTCCGGGAAAGGCTAGGCCTTACACCGCTAGCCTACCATAATCTCCTGCGAGTGGTTAAATTAAAACAGGGTGAGACACCGAAAGCCTTAGTATACAGGATAAGCAGGTCGTTAAATAAATGGCTTAATCCAGAGAATAGGACTAAATAGTCTATATTGGAAAGCTTAATTGTAGAGCAATACATGAATGCCGTACCCAATGAAATAAAAACCTTCCTGATTCTGCAAAGCTGCAAAACCCCACAGGAGGCAGTAGACCTCACAGAACGCTTCTTGCAGGCCAAGGTAATGGCTCATGAAAGCAGTAGTGATTTAAAGGGGGCAGCAATACCTGAGTCAGAAAGGAAGTGGAAATTTCAGAATAAAACAAGCAAAATGTGTATGCCAACTTTGAAGGCTAGGTTATCGCCTAGGAAATGTTTTAAATGTGGGCGAGAAGGGCATATACAGAAGAATTGTTTTAAGACTGCCTTCGTAGCAGAAAGTGCACAAAAAACCCGAGAAGGATTTCTCATTAAGGTAGAGGTGCAGGGAATTGCTACTACCGCGTTATTGGATTCTGGCGCGGAGCAGACAATGCTCTCCAAGGTGCTGTGGCAGCAAGTCCAAGCATCAGGGGTAGCAATTCAGCCTGTTCGCAATGTGAAGATTCGCTGTGTACATGGAGGTACATCACTATACCCTGTATACAACCTTCAAGTGAAAGCGCTAGGTGTGCTTAAGAAAGTTCCCATCGCAGTGGTCCCCAAGCTACCTCATAATATAGTTTTGGGTAAAGACTGGCCACATTTCTGTAAAGGGGTGAAACAAGGCTTATTCTTAAAAGAGCAAGAAGCTACCAGAGAGTCCCCGGTAGAAGCTCTAACCCAAGCCAACAAGAAAAGTATAGTGCCTAGTCCTTTGTTTGCCCACCTGAAAAAGCAAAAAGGGAAAACACCACCTTCAAGAGAGGAAATAGGGAAGAAACCAGTATTTGTACTAAGATTCTGCAAGATGAACCTTAATGCTCAACCCCCTAAGAGAGCTTCAAGTAACTCAGCAGGTTATGACCTCTGTAGTGCTGAGGAGGTCATAGTTCCTAAGCAAGGGAAAGCATTGATAGATAGCGCTCTACAGATGGAAATGCCACTAGGCTGTTACGGCCGGATAGCCCCACGATCGGGACTTGCCGTAAAGCATTTTCTAGACATAGGAGCCGGAGTAATAGACCCGGATTATAGAGGTTCTATTAAAATTCTTATGTTTAACTTTGGCAAGGAGGACTTTAAAGTCAAGGTTGGAGATCGAGTAGCTCAACTAATCTGCGAGCGTGTGGGTCTGCCTCCGCTGGAAGAAGTATCCAGCCTATCAACAACGGCTCGTGGAGCAGGTGGATTCGGGTCAACAGGGGGGTACCAGTTTCCAAGCTCTAGCCGCAGTAGTAGAAGAAAAGGAAGAGGAAGACCTGGGGCCACAAATCGCAGTATGTAAAAGCCACCCAGAGCCTAGAGTAGATGAAGGCTTGTCTTGGGCACAAAAACAGGAGTTGGTTCAGCTACTAACAAGATACCAGGATGTCCTCACACCAATGCCAGGCAAGATGGACCTGATCGCCCATGGGATCATAACGCCGCCTGGCGAAATAGTACGCCAACGTCCATATAGGCTGCCAGAAGCCAAGAAGGAGGAAGTCGTGCGGCAGGTACAGGAAATGTTGCAGATGGGCGTTATAGAAGAGTCGCGGAGCCCGTGGAACAGCCCAATTGTTCTAGTTCCCAAGCCCGACGGCTCCATAAGGTTCTGTATCGACTTTCGGAAAGTTAATTCAATATCTCGTTTCGATACATATCCGATGCCCAGAATAGAAGAACTTCTGGATCGCCTAGGCCGTGCCAAATACCTCACCACATTGGACATGTCGAAAGGATACTGGCAGGTCCCACTAACCAGGGATGCCAGACAGAAGACTGCGTTCAGCACCCCGGTAGGCCTGTACAAGTTTAAAAGAATGCCTTTCGGCCTACACGGAGCTGCTGCTACGTGTCAGCGATTAATGGATTTGGTTCTGCGACCGCATCAAACATACGCTGTGGCTTATATGGATGATGTGGTCATTCACAGTGACAATTGGACACAACATCTCCCACGAGTTGAAGCCGTTCTTAGGGCACTTAGGGATGCTGGCCTTATGTTAAACCCGGCTAAGTGTTTATTTGGAGGCCGGGAAGTTAAATATTTGGGTCACCTGGTGGGTAATGGGGTGGTGAAGCCCCTTACTGATAAGATAGCTGCTGTTCAAGCGTTCCCCAAACCACTTAACAAGAAGCAGTCATCCCTAGGGACAGCACCATATGAACTTATGTATGGTCGATCACCCCGTGGGGTATTAGATATCCTGAAGGAACAGTGGGTAGAGCCCGACGTACATGAAGTGGGAGTACCGGAATTTCTTAAGGATCTAAAAGGTCGCTTACGACGCACCACACAAGTGGCGGAAGTCAATTTAAGACACAATCAGCGACGACAGAAGGCCTATTGTGACCAAGGCACACGGCCACGCCAGTTAGCTGTGGGAGACAAGGTCATCGTGATGGTGGCAGGCCCAGACCCGAAATTTGAGAGCCAATGGAAAGGCCCATGTACCGTGGTCCGGCCAGTGGGTCCAGTGTCTTCTCTCATGAAGAATAAGAAAGGACGCCAACAAGTGTATCATATTAACCTTTTGAAGCCTTGCAATGATAGAACAGCCCTAGCTCAGGTAGCCACCGTAGTGCAAGACAGGAAAGTGGTAGAGAGGGCACAGATCAACGCCAGACCCCGGAGTAGAATCACGTGCTGTGCCTCTGGTCAGATGCCAGCCTGTGATATCTTAAGGGGGGGGATCTGTGGTGAACAGCGCCCTCCTGAGCCTATGAAGACGGATGAAAATCCTGAGGTTCAGCAGGATTTATGCCTATTTGAGAAACCAAGGAAGAAAGAGAGACTCTATTCCACAGAGCTGAGCATGGAGACCAGCCCAGGGGAGGAGTCCTGCAGTCCTGATTGGGCACACCCTGCCCTTGGAAGGGGCGTGTCCAGGAGAGAACGTGGTTTTAAACCAGAGCATGGCTTTGCTGAGAAGGAGGAAAGGAAGATTGAGAATGAGCATGAGATGGAGAGACGGATAAAGAAGAAGCAGGAGAATGATTGGAAGTCCAGAAGACGGTATGCTGATACTTGGGAACCTGGCATTGGAAGGAGACCTGCAAAGTTCTATTCAGAGGCAGTGAGTAGAAGTCCCAAGGAGAGAGGACCTCGCCCTTAAATAGACAACCGTTGGAAGGCACAGCCCTGGGAAAGGAAGCCTTCAAGGCAGGCACAAGAAAGAAAACCTCATTCTGTGAACTACCGTTTGAGCCAGAGAGCAACAAACATTCTAACAGCTGGAGAATGTTGGAGCCATCTGAAGTCAGAACGGCTTGGCAACAAGTAAGTGAATTGCCACAAAGTTTCCAGGCTGAATGTAAAGCTAACTCTCCTGTATGTGAAACATTAGCAAAAGAGACTAGCAGTTACTCTGATACAATTAATCTAAGAGAGGAGAAAATAAACAGCCTTAAGCCAGAGGGAAGTTGTATAGCTGATAGCAATTCCCTATCTCCCAAACAGCAGGCTGAATTGCTCCTACAGAGTTTTAAGCAGTTTTTAGAGTTGCAAGCTAGAAGACAGCCAGTGTTACCAGAAGCCAGTAATTCCATACAGCTTGAAGAATTAACACAAGATAATACAGACTTACCAGATTGTGAGAGCATGGATTGCATGGTCTGCTGTGTAGAGATGCCAAGCTGAAGGAAACTGCTTTTTACCGTATGTGAATTGAATGCTACGGAGCTGTTGTACTGCCTTGCTGAGAAAGCTCTAATTATGTGCACCTGATTTTCCCCAGCACTGTGAAGGTAACAGTGGCTGAAAGAGGCTGCAGTGAAACTAACTGACCTCTTGGGGCAAAGTGAGTAATTTGCTTAGAAGTGAAAAGAAGCAGTTATACTTTAAGTTGCCTTTATCCTAAGTTTTCCTGTTAGCATTTGAAGCACCTATTTTGTTTGCATTTATTTGCCATGTGATGGAACAATATTCTTTACTATAATAAATATACTGGAAACCCCATAACTACAACTCTTTATTTCGGAGTGAGAGGAGCAGGAACTACAATACCCAGCATCCCCTGGATACAGGTTACTCTCCTTCCTCACGAAGCATCAGACCGCCGCTCCTGTCTTTAGCCCTAAGGCCGGGCAGGAGCGCCGCAGTACTAAGGTAACACTGAAGCAGAACCTGGTAGTTTACCAGTTCAAAACATGATCGTCACATTGGTGTTATACAATATGAATTTTAAGTGAGGCATTTAATGCATGGTCATTTTTTATTAAGAATAAAATGGACTTTAATGGAGGAAGCTGGATATAGCCACCTTGGTCTGAAGTCCGACAAAAAAATATCTGGTTTGTGCTAATAAGGTGCATGGGATTAGTCATTGTCAAGGACATGATTATTGGCACCCTTAAAAACAATTCAAGGTTTCTGTTCAAGATGGCTGCAGCTACCGTTTCCGTGTGAGAGCGTTTTTCCTTACCTCTGTTGAATGGGAAGGAAGCGTAAGGGCAAGGGGGGGACTTTGCCTTCTCAATCCCCTTCTGCCTCTACACCGATTACCTCTGGCCCGATGGATTCTTTCGTTTCGCGCTCGAGCCGGGCTGTGACAGATCCAGGAGAGGAATCCCGAGTTGTGATATCGCCGGAGTCGGGTGGCTCGGCGTTTACTTCGGGTCTATCTCTCTCTCCTGTGAGTCCTGCGCCGAAGGTTTCCCGTGCCTTGACCCTTCCAGAGGGGTTCCTGGAGCTTGGCTCCCACCCGAAGATGGAGGAAGCTATTAGCTTGAGTGGGCCAGGAATAGAGGTGCGGTTGCCCTGCAGAAATGATATTCCTGCAGTGTTATCATCGATATCTCCAGCGGTGCCGAGTAAGGGGGAGTCCACAGGGGTGCCTGTGGTGGACCGAGAGCAGGCGCCTAATGCAGGAATGGAAACTGGTGATTTAAGAATTGCCTCGGGTTTACCTTTTTCTCTACCGAGACCGGAGAGTTTTACATTGGAGTCGATCTGGCAGGCGATTCTTCTTCTTGGGGAGGCTTTGGTCCCGCGGGTGACTTCTTTGGAGCAGAAAGTGGTTACTGAATCTACTGCTATGGAATGTTTGGAACAGCGAGTGAATAGTCTGCAACCAGAAGTGGTTGACTTGCATCAAAAGTTGGAAGGAGTGGAAGCTAAGTCGGATGCTTATCAGAAGAATTTTTCATCTATTCAAGTTAAGTTGGAACATTTGGACAATCTTACTAGAATGAATAATTTGCGATTGATTAATTTTCCTAGAATCTCTTCAGTATCTCCTAGTGAAATGTTTAAGCGATATTTAAGTGAAGTGTTGGTGGTATCTTCTGAATTACTTCCCCCCTTGGTGAGGGCTTACTATTTGCCGAAAGGTAAATTGACCACAGCAGTGGCTCAGGAGGGGGTTGATTTAATGCACTGTAATACTTTAAATGTAATTGAATTATTGGAAAAGTCTGTAGATGAGACTCCTGTTCCTTCTACATTATTGGTAACTTTTGCATTGTTATCTGATAGAGAGTGGGTGTTGAGGCTTTTCTTCAGGAAGAGAAACCTGCCTTTTAAAGGGTTAACGGTAAGAGTATTTCCAGATTTGGCTAGGGATACTCAGAGACGTAGGCGAGAATTTCTCTTGTTACGACCTGGTATCCTCCAGTTGGGAGGGGTTTGTTTTCTTAAATATCCATGTAAGTGTTTGGTTAAATATAAAGCGGTTTCCTATATCTTTTATGATCCCTCCCAGCTTACAGCATTCATTAATGCTAGGCGCTTGGAGCTCTCTGTTACCCCCTCACTTGATCTCACTTAATAGTACTGTCATGGTTGGATAGCTTGCACTACATGTCATGATATTGTTTGCTATTGTTAATACCTCCACCCCTTCTTTCTAATTTGTGGGCTAGTGTGGAAGGTATTTCTTTTTTGTTCTCTTGAGGGACGTTACCTTGATGGTTTATTATTGATGTATAATTTCTGATTTATCTTCCTTTTTCTTCAAGGAATGCTGTTTGTAAGCTTTCTTGTATTTGTTTTGGAAAAATTTGCATAAATAAAAAATTAAAAAAAAAAAAAAAAAACAATTCAAATTAGTTTGAACAGAAGAACCATATTTCCATTGCAGTAAAATTAGTCTCAGAGTGGAGGAGTAGCCTAGTGGTTAAAGCACTGGCTTGCTAACCAAGCAAACAGGGTTCAATTTCCACTAGCACTCCTTGTGGCCTTGGGCAAGTCACTTAACCCTCCATTGCCTCAGAAGAAAGGCCTGGCAATCTACTTCTGGTGACACTGCCAAAAAAACCCAGGAGCTTCTGGGTCACCAGGAGTCAGGACTGACTCAAAGGCACACATTGCATTTGCAAAATTAGACTCACCTATGATCAATTGTCAGTACTTGAATGACAGCTCTAATATTTAAAATGGTCACATTCACTCCCTCTTCCATTTTCACAATGGTGAGGAAAAAAGAGCTGCCTGATACCATCAGAAAAGCCATTATCACCAAACATCAAACCTCAAAGAGGTGCAAGGCCCTTTCCAAAGACCTTGGGATTCCTATGTCTACAATTTAAAATGTTATTAAGAAGATTTCTGCTCATGGAACTGTCAAAAAACCTCCCAGGATGTGATGGGACGAGGAACATTAATCCAAGAAATATTTGAAGGTTAGTGTGAATTGTTGGAAAAACACAATGTACTACATTCAAAGAGCTTAAAGCTGACCTTGGATCAATCTAGAGTAGTGGTTTCAACCCGTATTTTAGGCCGTGTACTAAACAAAGAAGGACATCATGGGAGAAGGACAAGGAAGACCCCACTGATCCAAGACAGACATAAAAAGGCATGCCTGATCTTTGCCCAAACCCACCTTGAGAAACCACAGTCCTTCTGGGAAAATGTTCTGTGGACAGATGAAACTAAACTTGAGCTCTTTGGCAATGCAGACCAGCTATACATTTACAGGTGAAGAAACAAAGCTTATAAGGAAAAGAACATCTTTCCTACAGATAAATATGATGAAGGTTCCCTAATGTTATGGAGCTGTTTTGCTGCCTCAGGAACTGGAAACCTGGAATGTATTAAATGAATCATGAATCAGAGGACTATCAAGCTATTTTGGAGTAAAATGTGCTACCTAGTGTCAGAAAGCTAAGTCTGGGTGGAAGGTCATGGATCCTCCCAGCAGGACAATGACCCAAAACATATGTCCAAAAGTACAAAAGAATGCTTAAAAAGGAACAAATGGACTGTTTTAAACTGGCCAGCAATGAGTCCTGATCTCAATCCAATCGAGAACCTTTAGAAAGAGCTGAAATCTGCCATTGGTAAAAGGAATCCTGGAAACATTCATGAGCTGGAACAAATCGCAGTTGAAGAGAGGGAAAAACCACCAGCAGACAGATGTACAAATCTTTTATAGATGGCTAGAAGAAAAGTTTGGAGACTACAATCACTGCCAAGATTTGTGCAACCAAATATTAGTGAAGAGTGCCATTATTCTGTCCAGGTCTTTTTTTTTTTCTCAGAAATTACTACATCTAAGTTTCACAGGCATCTTTTTGTTGTTGTTATATACCTTTGAACAAACTATTAAAATATTATGATGACACACAGTTGGAATATTGACAGTTATTTCTTAACATATTGTACACAACATACCTAAAATGCAAGGGTGTCAATAATGTTGATCACAACTGTATTTTCTGGGATATGCGTGTACATATGCATATAAACTTGCTCCTCTCTTCCCCCCTCCTCCCCAAAAAAGAAAAATTGTCTTTTAGAATTCTCATGGATCTCTGGACATGTCATGAAAAGTTGATGTATTTAAGACACTAAGGGAGATGTTTACTAAACTGTGGTAAGGTAGCAAGTGTAACATTAGCATGCGGTAATCGGTGCATTAGCACACACTAACATTACCCACAGCGTTAAGTGCACTATGGGCGGAGAGTAGGAGTCAGTGGGCGGGGAGTGGGTGGGAACAAGGCCCTGCTACATTACAGCCAGCACCTTAACACCAGGAACTTTACTGCCTATCAAAACCTGTCAGTAAGGGCTTTTGAGGAGAGAGAGCCTATTTAAATATCTGCAATATGCTGCACAGACAGGTGAGCCCAAGAAAGTGATAATAGTGCTCCATTAGCAGCAACGAATACAAACAAACCTATTCCAGTGAACTGAAAAGCACAGCTGTTCACAAAAAGTCCACCAAAAATATATTAAACCTGTTTTTTATTCTTTTTTGTTGAAGCGAGCCGGAGGAAGGTCAGTATGGAAACTTAACCCACACCAGACGGCCAACTGCTTTTTAATCCATTAAGGTTTCTCCACCCAAAATTATAATTATTAAAGACACTTATCTGACCATTGAAGACACCATTCAAAAAAGTCCATATCATACACGTTGCTCATAAGAAGACTGCTTGGCACGACGTGCACGTTTCGGGCATTCGCCCTGTATCAAGTGCTTGACTTAGATCTCCGCATTTGGCAACAATGTTGAAAAAACGCCGTTGACGCGGCTCAGGTTGAAACATTAACACTGACTGAATGGACGCATTTAAAAGGAGAAACCAGCCAATAGAAGCAGGAGAATCCCCACCAAACAGGGAAAGCCCTGCCCTAATTGGATAGCTGAATACAGCAACGTCATAGGACACTCGTTCGTTGGACAATTTTAGATTACGTACCACTGAACCCACGTGGTGGTGACAGAGAGAGAAGACTCCAATGCCTGGAACAAAAATGGATTTTCTCTGTTGACACGGTGGAGCCTTCTGGGCTCAATCGAGAGATCGATTGGCAGAGTCCCCATCCATGACCTAATTACCCAGCACTCCCTCAATATTCTTTTTCTCACAGAAACCTGGCTAAGGGAAGGAGAGGAGCCCCTCCTCAACTGTTGTCTCCCCCCCCCCCCCCCCCCCAGATTTCTCTGCCTTCTCCACACCCCATCAAGGCAGGATTGGCGGAGGGGTTGCAGCCCTCTGTTGCTCTCCTTTTCCTATCCAGGAAATATCTTCCCCAGCCCTGCACTACCCCGAGTCCCTTCTGCTTCGTCTTGGTTCCACTCCTGCCCTGCACCTGCTCCTAATCTATGCCCCTCCCCCCCTCTCTCCAGCCCTACCTATGGGATTCTCTTTTCCTCACCCTCTCCGAGACCTCCCTTCTCTTCCCTCATTTTATAATTCTGGGAGACTTTTTTTTTAAGCATTTTCCAAATACAATAAACAAGAAAAGGAAATATAACAATACAATCTTTTGAAATCCAAGTTGGAAGAACAACAAGAATTCTCCAATACCACATTAAGGAAGAGAGAAACTATGATATACATATGTATATAAAAGAAAAAAAGAGTCACAAAACTCCATGAGAAAATTCTGGGAGACTTTAATGTGCACTAGGATCACCCTACTAGGTCACGCGACACCTCTTTCCTCACTCACACTGCTGACCTCTCCCTTCAGCAGCTCGTGTGCATTCCCACCCACTCTGCAGGTCATATCCTTGACCTAGTTTTGTCTCCTCTGAATTCCCCCTTCGCCCCCTTTGCCTTCCATTCTCTCCCAGTCCCTTGGTCCGATCACTTCTGTCTCTTTTTCTCCATCCCCTGCCCCTCCCCCCTTCTTCCCACCTCTCTCCTGCTGCTATCCCTCCCCTCTTGGTGCTTCACACCAATACCTCAACTCTCTCGCTTTTTCCCCCTTCTGATTCCCTCTTCCCCACTGACTTTCATCTTCTTTTCCCTGATGCCCAGGCCCAACTGTGGAATTCCACCTTCTCAGCTACCTAAAATGCTCTTGCACCTCTCCAGCCTGCTTCCACTGCACGTCGCCCTTTTTCACATCCCTGGTATCATTCTGGCCTCCTCCTTCACCGCTCCTACCTCCGCAGAGCCGAGCGTCTCTGGCGTAAGCATCCCTCCCCCGATACCCGGACTCATTACCATCATTGCCATTCCCATTATCGTTCTCTCTTCCATTCCAGCAAATTGACCTATTTCTCCAATCTCATCTCTACAGCTTCCAGTTCCTCTCGTCAGCTTTACTCTATTCTGCACTCCCTCTCTGCCCCCTGCTCCTCTGCTTACACAGCTCCTCCTTTATCCAGCCTGGACCCAGCTCTATTGGCTGCGCATTTCTCCAACAAGGTCCTCACCCTACGCTAATCGTTTACCTCCTGTCCCCTCCTCTCTCTCCTGCCCTACACACCCCTCCCTCCTCCTCTGACCCTGTAGGCCCCTTATTCCCCCACCTTTGGTCCTCTTTCCGCCCCCATTACATTCTCTGAACTATCTAAGACCCTAGCATACACTTGCAAAACAACATGTCGCACTGACCCTATTCCTTCCACCTTTCTTTCTGACTCCTCACTAGCCCTAGTTCCTCTTATCCTCTCTATGTTCAATTCTAGTCTTCTTTCTGGCTCCTTCCCCTCTCTGTGGAAACACGCTTTAATCCGACCCATCCTTAAGAAAGCCTCTCTGGATCCCTCTATTCCTGCAAACTGGCACCCCTTCTCTGACCTCCCTTTTCTTTCCAAGCTCCTAGAAAAACTAGTATTCTCTCAACTTTGTTCACACCTTGATGCCACCCATTCCCTTTATCCCCATCAATCTGGTTTTCACCCCGGCCATAGCACAGAATCTATTCTCCTTTCTATCTTGAATGAACTCCACTCTGCACATGATCACAGCTCTATCTCTATTGCAAGTCTCTCTTGACTTGTCCTCTGCTTTCAATCTCATTGACCACCACATTCTTCTTACTCGTCTCCACGAAGTCGAGATCTCAGGTTCTGTTTTTCTCTGGTTTTGCTCCTTCCTGACCAACAGATCCTTTTCTGTATTCTCTGGTTCTTCCTCTCCCACTCACCCGCTCACCTGTGGTGTTCCTCAGGGTTCTGTCTTAGCCCCCCTCTTGTTCAATGTCTTTCTAGCTCCTCTCACCCTTGTGGTTCAACAATTTGGTATTTCTGCCTATTATTACTCAGACAATGTTTTTCTTCTCCACCACACTGACTCTATCTCCCCCATTCTTTTTCCACTTAATTCTTGTCTCTCCGCTATTGACTCCTGGATGTCCACCAATTTTCTTCACCTTAACTTATCGAAAACTATGGCTATCTGGTTCACTTTCGGTGATCCCATTCCCTCCGCCTCACCCCTGCTCTCTTCCTCCCCCATCCCAGTCATTCCCTCCCAGGCATCACCCTGGACTCTGCATTATCATTTCATGAACACATCTCCTCCGTGGTCCAGCGCTCTTTCATCTCCTTGAGACAAATCTGTGCCATCCGTCCTTTTCTCCCCACTTCCTCCCTGACCACTCTGCTCATTTCTCTTGTTCTATCACGCCTGGATTATTGTAACATCTCTTTTGACGGTCTCCCTCAATACCAATTATGCAGGTTCCAACTCATCCAGAACACCGCTGCCCAGATCATCACTCACGCTACTCGTTTTGATCATATCACTCCTTCTCATCAACCTTCACTGGCTTCCTGTGCCTTTTCGGATCCAGTACAAAATTCTCACCTTCGTCCACAAAGTTATCCACACTGATGTCCCTCACTACCTTTCCGACCTAATTCACCTTCATATCTTCCAGCGCTCTCTCAGATCAATTCACGCCAACCGCATGTTCCTCCCCTCCCCTTCCTCTGCCCGCCTAGAATCCACTCGCTCTGCTGCATTTTTCTTCCTTGGCCCCAAGCTTTGGAATTCGCTCCCCCTGCCCTCCCCCTTGAACTCTCCTTCCCCAAATTTAAAGCTGGCCTAAAGACTCACCTCTTCTGTGCTGCCTTCAACCTGCCCCCTCCCTCCTCCCCCCCTCCAGCCCCTCCTTAGTCTTCTGAGTGATTTGTCTTCCCCTGTTTGTCCATTCTCTGAATTTCAAGCTTGTCTCTCGCCTTTTCTTTACCTTTGATTCTATCCCTTTCCTGTCCCATCAATGGAGTTCTGTTTCTTTTTCCTGCAGTCAATTTATATTGTAAACCACCCTGATGCCTCGGTGTAGGCGATACATAAAGAAATGAATAGAGATAAAGAATAAAGATAGTGGTACGGAATGGCCTACACTGCAGATGCAGTGCACGTCCCCCAGTTCCACTACACTCAGATGTTATAGACAACTGACCAACATCTCACTCTCCCACTGCAGGCAAAATACCCCAGACTGTAACCTTACACCACACAGCCATCCCAGCCCCAGGACAAAGAGATAGAACAGTGCCATGTGGTGACAGGGACTCTGGAGAGGCAGAAGATGGGGGGAATGTGTGTCTGTCTATGTATGTGCCTGCTCCTCAAGGATCCAGTGCCGCAGATACCCGCCTATCCACACGGTGTCTGGCTTGGGACAGTGCAACACCAATAGTGATGGCACATGGGCATGTCAGCGTCACATGGGGGGGGGGGTAAGGGTGGAGGGAGCGGCACCTGCCTGCAGAAGACAAAAGCCATGGCCAGATCCAATGTGCATCCAATCCCTTTAGCTGGTGGTGACAATGTGGTAGCACTGTGGCACACCACACACAGTTGCTGTGTAGAGAAGTATATGATCACAGGTTCAGGTTTTGCATGTGGATCATGTTTTGCATATCCCTATTGTGAAATCATTTCTCACAGACCAGGTACAACAGCCTCCAATGAATCACCCAACAACAGTGCAAACACCCACACAGACAGGCTCCACAGTCCTCAGCTGAATGTGGAATCAGACTGACAGCACCAGCACACTGAGCGGCTACTAACCTCAGAATGCACCACTAGCCCCTGTACAATGTGCACACCTTTACAGTGCCTGAGCAGAGCTCTGGACCAGAGTGACAGGCAGGAATAGTAATATAGTCACATAGTTTATGATGGCAGATACATGCACATTGTGTCGATACAACTGTGTGTGTGTGTGGGTGCGTGTGCATGTATATTTGTCATCATGTCACAGAGGCAGCAGCCAACTATGTCCACATAGGAAGACAACACCACATGGCCACAAGCACCTTGTCTAGAACACCTAGGTATACCTGTACAGCCTTTGCACCCAACAGCCCTATGGCACAAAACTTATGGTCACTCTGGACATATCTGTAGGGCGGCAGGTTCAAGGTCAGGCTGTGAATCCCCACAGCTAGACTCATTTCCTTTTATATCAACATACCATCCTAGGACATGATCAGTGGGTTTCAATCCCCCCCCCCCCACCGTCTGCATGCATAGTTCACTGCATGTACAAGGCCCACTTCAGTCATTGTGAGCACAGACATGTCCAACCCCATCCCCCTTAAGCAAACCCACCCTGCACCCCCAGTGAGCCACTGCCCTCTGACACAATCTGTGAAGAATGAAGCACACACTGTATGTACCCCTACCAGGTTGCCACCTGTGCCTTTCACTCTTATTATATACCCTGCATGTGAGCCATCACCCACACTGTTGTCTATGTCAAACCCAATAAACAGAAACCATGGCTCCACAATGAAACTGTAGGTGCAGCTGTCCACCAAATCACAGAGCCAGAAGACAGCTAGGTGCACGTAGGCACAAATGACGTCAGACCCACATGAAGCTAGACAATGGACATCCAAAGATGATGACACTCAAAAGTACAGCAGCTCTGTTACACCAAGCACAAGGTCAGGGTACAACTGAGCCAGGGGATGTAGGAGCGAGGCCGACATGTGGATTAGCAATAATAGAAATGAATGTCATGGCTGTACCAGAGCAGATATGACCTGCGGCAGTAACCATAACCTGTCACATCACATCATACAGGGACCCCCACATGAAAGGGTGAAAAGGTGAAAATGGCCAATGTAAGGCATGATGGCAAAGCATCCTAGATGAACATATATGGTGGGATAGTTGTGACAAGTGCATGTACTGTGAATGGAGTTGCAATAGTGCATGCAGATTATGCAGCCACATGCAATCCATGGGTATATAAGAAGCATATGTGAAACAACATTCCCAAAAGAGTTGAAGACAGTAGAGAGGGGGTGCTCTGGTGTGAAGTGAAGCTATGCATTGTGCATGCATGTAATGGTCCAGTGCTATGATCATATCTACAATGTGTTGCTTGTCTCCCCCTCCCCAAGTGTATATACTGTGAACAACCACAGTGCACATCGCTACCCATAAGGGTGTCCACTGCAGCTGCAGTGGGAGTGACCGCATATGCCTCCTATGTCATGGCAACACAATCTACGGGTAGGGAGAAAAAAGTACAGATGACCAAAGGCATGGTTGCTGGTGTCTTGCTTACTACCACAGGCAGAGTAGGGCCCCAAAGCATCTGTGAATGTAGCAGATGTATTGTGCTGTGATGAAGCATGCATTTGAAACAGAAATGATGCACATCGGCCAGTCAACTCTGCAGTGCAGTCCTTCAGCACAGTTACACAGTAGGATGTGATGCAAATGAAGGGGAGAAAATGCTGGGAAATAAATGAAATCACACATAGCACAGCATGCACATGTGTGAGAGATAATGTAAATGGAAAATATGGGTGACCATGTAATAGCCGGTAGCCTGACTAGGGTGCAAACAGCAAAGATTACTGATATGCCACCATCACCCTGACTGGTGTGACTTTACCCAGGCTAGGTAGCCACATAGAGTTACGCACAGCGTGAAACTACAGTTGTTTCTCTGATAGTTCAGGTCTTGTATTTGCTCTCTGAGGTCGATGAGAATTTCAGACAAACAGGGTACACATGACTGCACAGCACACATATATTCTGTGTGCAGAAAGCTTTGGAACAGCTGGGGTGTGCACACAACTAATGTCCCTGGATCTGTTGAGAGTTGCAGAGTGAGAGTGCCAGCTGTGTCCGATTGGAGCATTAGAGTGATGACAGCCATAGCTGTAGTGATGGGTGTGAACTGACTCAGCAGCACATGCCACCTTCAGTGACATATTGAAGCCTGTGCTGCTGTGAGTGTCTGGATTTCCTCTGTCCGCCATTATGAGACCCCCCACACCTTTTCCTCCACCATCCTCAATGACAATGCACAACATAGGTGAACCTATTGCTGCAACCTGGCTGTGTATAATGGATACCTGACATTTTCCTAAGGTCTGGAGATAAATAGGTCCACCAACAAGAGAGCCCAGGACATACCAATATTGGAGTGGATATGCCCGTATTGCACACAGCAGCACACATTACAGACTACACATGCAGCTCAATAGCTGTTATGTAGAGCTGTGGCTGTACTGACCCTGTTGGCCAAGTGCTGTGTGACCCACTTCCCAATCATGGTTATCTTTGCAAATGCTAGGTAATGGTCTCTGTAGCCTTATGTGTGATGAAGGCCATGAGGACCTGTAAAAGCATGCTGTTGTGTGAAGGGAGAGAGCCTCTGCCTGTCCTGGAGGGCATGCAAAAAAAGACTTAATAGCAGAATACAAAGCAGCACCAAAGGCAGAGTCAAAGGAACAGACCATGGGGGTGTATGGCCAAAAATGCCCTGCACTGAACACCAATGTGCCACCAATGGATATCTTCGGTTATATACATACTGTGGTGAACAGCGCCCTCCTGAGCCTATGGAAATGGATGAAAATCCTGAGGTTCAGCAGGATTTATGCCTATTTGAGAAACCAAGGAAGAAAGAGAGACTCTATTCCACAGAGCTGAGCATGGAGACCAGCCCAGGGGAGGAGTCCTGCATTCCTGATTGGGCACACCCTGTCCTGGGAAGGGGCGTGTCCAGGAGAGAACGTGGTTTTAAACCAGAGCATGGCTTTGCTAGTCAGAATGAGAATGGGATTAGGAATGAGGAGAAGGAGAGGAGAAAGAAGGAGAAGAGGAAGAATGATTGGAAGTCCAGAAAACAGTATGCTGATACTTGGGAACCTGGCATTGGAAGGAGACCTGCAAAGTTCTATTCAGAGGCAGTGAGTAGAAGTCCCAAGGAGAGAGGACCTAGCCCTGAATTAGACAACCGTTGGAAGGCACAGCCCTGGGAAAGGAAGCCTTCAAGGCAGGCACAAGAAAGAAAACAATCATTCTGTGAAGTACCGTTTGAGCCAGAGAGCAACAAACATTCTAACAGCTGGAGAACGTTGGAGCCATCTGAAGTCAGAACGGCATGGCAACAAGTAAGTGAATTGCCACAAAGTTTCCAGGCTGAACGTAAAGCTAACTCTCCTGTGTGTGAAACATTAGCAAAAGAGACTAGCAGTTACTCTGATACAATTAATCTAAGAGAGGAGAAAATAAACAGCCTTAAGCCAGAGGGAAGTTGTATAGCTGATAGCAATTCCCTATCTCACAAACAGCAGGCTGAATTGCTCCTACAGAGTTTTAAGCAGTTTTTAGAGTTGCAAGGTAGAAGACAGCCAGTGTTACCAGAAGCCAGTAATTCCATACAGCTTGAAGAGTTAACACAAGATAATACAGACTTACCAGATTGTGAGAGCATGGATTGCACGGTCTGCTGTGTAGAGATGCCAAGCTGAAGGAAACTGTTTTTTTACCGTATGTGAATTGAATGCTACGGAGCTGTTGTATTGCCTTGCTGAGAAAGCTCTAATTATGTGCACCTGATTTTCCCCAGCACTGTGAAAGTAACAGTGGCTGAAAGAGGCTGCAGTGAATCTAACTGACCTCTTGGGGCAAAATGAGTAATTTGCTGAGAAGTGAAAAGAAGCAGTTATACTTTGAATTGCCTTTATCCTAAGTTTTCCTGTTAGCATTTGAAGCACCTATTTTGTTTGCATTTATTTGCCATGTGATGGAACAATATCCTTTACTATAATAAAAATACTGGAAACCCCATAACTACAACTCTTTATTTCGGAGCGAGAGAAGCAGGAACTACAATACCCAGCATTCCCTGGATACAGGTTACTCTCCTTCCTCACGAAGCATCAGACCGCCGCTCCTGTCTTTAGCCCCAAGGCCGGGCAGTAGCACCGCAAGTGGCTACGTTGGCAGGATTTTCCACGCATGCGCAAGGTGCCGCGCAGAAAACTACAGAAAAGCAACTGCAAGAAAGACCCCGAGTGCAGACCATCCTGAAAGGAAGGAAAGAGTCCAAGCATCGGAGTGTCAGCTGCAACGAGGTTGTGGAAAGCGTGAGGCAACACCTGAGCCAGGTAATAAGTGTCCACCTGGGAAAGGATAAGGATACAGGGCTGAGAGTGTTTGCCAGCTAGTTGAAAAAAAAAAAAAAGGAAAAGTTTTTTTTTTTTTAAAGTGTGAGGTACCGCACTGGGTTTTTTTTTCTGTCTGTTTGTATTCACAGGTACTAAAGATGTCTCTGGATCCAGCAGAGGTATTTAAATGGATGGCCACTCAACTCGAGAGACAGCGAGACTTGAGTCTAGAGTTCCAGGAAAAGAGTGCTGCTGCCCTGCAGGCTCAGCAGCGACCCCTACTGGACATGCTACAAGCATGGGTAGCTGAGCAGAAGACGCCACAGGAGAAACCATCTGTTCCCCCAGGTTTTTCTGCTACAGCTGCGCATAGTCTAAATGCAGGGACTATGTTTAATTTTGGCCAGTTAAAGGACAATGAGGATGTTGACAATTTTATTAGTGTTTTGAAAGAGTGGCACAGTTAAGTGCATGGCCAAAAGAGTGTTGGGCCATCAGATTTGCAGCTTCCCTTACTGGAGAAGCAATGGCTGCCTATAGGAGCATGCCATCCGACCTTGCCGGAAATTATGAGGAGGTGAAAAGAGCGGTCCGGGAAAGGCTAGGCCTTACACCGCTAGCCTACCATAATCTCCTGCGAGCGGTTAAATTAAAACAGGGTGAGACACCGAAAGCCTTAGTATACAGGATAAGCATGTTGTTAAATAAATGGCTTAATCCAGAGAATAGGACTAAAGAGTCTATATTGGAAAGCTTAGTTGTAGAGCAATACATGAATGCTGTACCCAATGAAATAAAAACCTTCCTGATTCTGCAAAGCTGCAAAACCCCACAGGAGGCAGTAGACCTCACAGAACGCTTCTTGCAGGCCAAGGTAATGGCTCATGAAAGCAGTAGTGATTTAAAGGGGGCAGCAATACCTGAGTCAGAAAGGAAGTGGAAATTTCAGAATGAAGCAAGCAAAATGTGTATCCCAACTGTGAAGGCTAGGTTTCCGCCTAGGAAATGTTTTAAATGTGGGCGAGAAGGGCATATACAGAAGAATTGTTTTAAAACTGCCTTAGTAGCAGAAAGTGCACAAAAAAACCCGAGAAGGATTTCTCATTGAGGTAGAGGTGCAGGGAATTGCTACTACTACCGCGTTATTGGATTCTGGCGCAGAGCAGACAATGCTCTCCAAGGCGCTGTGGCAGCAAGTCCAAGCATCAGGGGTAGCAATTCAGCCTGTTCGTAATGTGAAGATCCGCTGTGTACATGGAGGTACATCACTATACCCTGTATACAACCTTCAGGTGAAAGCGCTAGGTGTGCTTAAGAAAATTCCCATCGCAGTGATACCCAAGCTACCAAACCCTATGGTTTTAGGAAGGGATTGGCCCTATTTTTATAGAGAAATGAGACAAGGCCTAACCCCTAAGGGAGCCCTGGTAGCTACAAGAGCCCAAGCTAAGGACTCAGAGAAGGGAGAAGACCCTACTGATGAGGCATTTAGAAGTCTTCCTTCCCATGAGGATTTAATAGCCGCACCAGAAGAGAAGGTGAAGAAAACAAAAGCGCAGAAGCGTAATGGTAGACAAGAACGTTCTCAGCATAGGGCAGAAACTCAGGCTGGCCAGGAATTGCCCTGGGTGCCCGAAGAACTAGTTGGGAAATTTCCAACGTTCCCCAACGAACAACTGGACGACCCTGCCTTAAGTCAGGCATTTAAATGGGCCCAGAGTGATAGGGATACCCTACCTAGGTTTTTCCTGGACACCGGTATTTTGTACAGAGAGAGCAAGGATCCCTATACAGGCGATACGTGCAAACAGGTGGTGGTGCCTGCAACCTTAAAAAACTTGGTTTTGAGGCTGGCCCATGACCATCCGTTCGGAGGACACAAGGGCATCTTGTCAACATTGACCCCTCAGGGCACTCTGTTACATGTGGTACATGGCCAGGGTGCCCTGTTCCGCACGGTACATGGCCAGGGCACCCTGTTCCGCATGGTACATAGCCCATGACTCCCTTTATGCTGGTGCGCCCATACCTGTCCATAGCCTTACATGGCATCGGTAACATTAGTGCTGATCTTACCGCCGGTGACTTTATCACTTTTTAGTAAACATACCCCTAAGAAAAAGAAATTGGAGAAACATACAAAGAAATATTATTATTAAGCATTTATAAAGCGCTACCAACTGTATGCAGTACTGTACAGACACAAAAGAAAACAATCCCTTCTCAAAGAGCTTACAATCTAGAAGACAAGCATACAGGATAAAATAATACAATAGTAATAAGGGCAATAGGAATTCCAACACAAGGGAGGGGATTAAGAATCAAAGGCGATCTCAAAGAGGTGAGTCTTGAGCTTGGACTTGAAGAGGGTGCAGGAAGAGATTTGACGCAGGGACAGGGGCAGGTTGTTCCTGGCAAATAGAGTAGCATGTTAAAAGAATGAAGCCTGGAGTTAGCAGAAGAAGAGAACAACATAGAGAGAAGGAAGGCAGAAGAGGAACAGAGATCACAGGGAGGGGCATAGGGAGAGAGGAGAGAGGAAAGGTATGGAGGAGCAGTGCATCATGAGTACTGGAGGGGTTAACCTATACTGGCACATGCAGCAGACAGTTTAGGCAGAGACCTGCAGGCTCTTTGACTCCAGACACTGCAGGTTAGAAAAGTGTGTAGGTGTAGCATACTCATTAGCAGAAAACAACGGTTTGATTCCTTCTTGTTTATTTTGCACCTGTGTATTACTCAGGCCATTTCCCTGCCTGTAAAAGTCCAGGCACTGCTATGACTTGTAGACACTCATCCTTCTACTTTGTTATGCATTCTGGCTACACTTTGAGTCAGCAAACATGCTATTCCCCATCATGGCTTTCTGAGAGCATGGCTTTATTGACTCTGCTGCAGCCTATTGCAGGGGCTGAGACATGTTCACCATGCAAATGTCATGCCCCTGCCTCGAGGCATGGCATGTTCATCATGGCAATGGCTTGAGGGTCAGAATATCATGGTTTGAGGCCCACTACCACTCCTTATATGACATTTCAGAATGTGTTTCTGTCACATTTTATGTCTGCCACAACCTTCATGGACAGACAACACCTCCTTGTGACCTTAAGCTAATCACTTAACCCACCAATGGCTCAGCTGACTGTAGGTCTGTACAAGCACTGTTTATTATCAGATAATACCAATTGATGGTAAGATATACCCCGGTGTGACTGCACCGCTACAGCTGTATACTAACAGGCAGTTAACATGCATACAGCTGTAACCTATACTGTTACTATATAGCTTTGGCTCCATTACATCTCTGCAGTACATGCGGACACATCCTACCTCTCGGATAGCCACCTGCAGGTATCACCTCATATCCATATGTGCCACATTTGTCCAGTTTGGATGATACCTGTGCAGTTGTTATCTGCACATTTGTCTGAGCTGTTGCATGGTGACTGTGTGGCTAGGACAGGTGTGAGTCCCACATGTCTGGTATCAAGCCTTCCAAGTGGCACTGGTGCACATTTTCATGCACAGTACAAATATGTTAGGGATGGCACCTATGGCACATTGGTGCTGCCAGCCCATACCACCCTCTCCTCAGGCACCATCTTCCTTCAGCCCATCCATCTTCCTCTGTCGGCTGTGTGCAGTCATGACCTCTTGTGCAAGCTGTGCAGGACACAAAGTTCCACTGTTGAAGCACAATTTATTTCAACAGAGAATTATCCAACAGAGAGGTGAGCCCAAATCAGTCTTCTGCTTAGATGTAAATTTCAAGAGAATCATTAGGTCCATTGAATATTTATTCAATATGGCATTCCAATTACCAATACAATTTTTATCATCTAAATACATTGCTGGGGTCTTGTACATTCTGAGGCCCCTTGGTGTCACTTTTAGCCCTGCAATAATCAAGGAGAGATGCAGCATGCTTTTTTTCCCTAACATTTATTTGGGTGAGGCTGACTACTTCTTCCCAAAGGTCATCCTTGTTAGCAACATCATCTTCTTTCCTATCACTGCACACATCCTGCCGCTTCTGGCTCCGTTGGGAGACACGTCTTCCCCATCCTATGCCACACACTGACATTACACCATTTTACATTGGCACCCCCATGTGCATCAGTACAACTGCCTCCCACATGCTTGTCTACTTTGCTGGTTGTCATGTAGGGTGTCCACAGATATGGCAGGTCCATCAGCTCCTACCTGTCCTTCCATTCATCAGTGCTAGAGATAGTCTCTGCTACAGATCCCCATCACTGCCAGTGTGTGGCAGGTACTGTCTGCAGTGTGATTATGTGAGTCACCTTGTGTCTCGCTTATGCACCAGTCACATCTTGCCCTCTGCTCTAACCCTGTTGGACAGGGACCCACCTAGAACAGTGCATGTCAATACCTGGTGTTACAACTCTGATGCCATGGCCACCAACTACCAGGGGGAGAAAGATGCATCTATACCTGTATGGGGGTGTTACTAGGGTGCTGCTGGCCCTAGCAGGAGCACTGGGAGTAGGCTTGGATTATCTCACATTCCAACCACCTATGTCTAACATTCAGCCACAACAAGCAGCACCTGTTACCCACCACTGGGTTTTCAAGCCATGCACATACAAACTGCAGAAAGTCCACTGGTCAGTACACATTGCATGTGCATCCAGGCTTGGAATTTAGGACATGGACACCCAGCAGTCGGTGCAGTGATCAGACTTCCAGGACAGGACAGGACATGCACCCACATCACTAGAACAAGGCAATGTATAGCACTATGTAGCTACCTAGCCGTGCCATGGTCTCTGCTTGGTCAGTATGAGAGTGTGCTTCCAGCATATCATGCTGTGGCCACCTGGTCCATGCAGGTGGCAGTCGGGTGCTGTGATGTTCCAGCCATTGACCCTAACCCGATGCAGGCACATCCTTGCCAATCCACCCTGTTTCAGCCCATACCCACAATTCTTTTGCTCCTCATCAAGCACATTTGCAGACTAATGCTGGAAACAGCTTAGGCACCGTGAGGCTCAATGAGGTGTGGAAAGCCATAAAGCGATGGATAGACAAACACACAGACCCACACTCATATCAACGCACTGTTTAAAAAGGGGGATGGTTGGCATTCCTGCCTGCCACTCTGGTCCCAATCTCAGCTCAAGCATTGTTGAGGTGTGCTCATTGTGCAGGAGCTAGTAGTGTGCTCTGATGTTAACACACAGTCAGTGAGTCGGTGCTGTCAGCTTGACTCTCCATACAGCTGAGGATAGTGGAACCTGTATGCGTGGGTGCTTTTACTTTTGTTGGCCGAAATATTGGGGATTGCACATGTTGGTGTTGTACCTGCACTGTGGGCCAAAACTTAGCCACGGGGACATGCACTGCATGAGCCACAGCTGGGACCAGAATCTGTGCTTCTCCACACATATGTACACCAACTGTGTGTAATGTGCCACAGTACTGCCGCATGATTGCAATGGTCCTTGGGGATGACATGCTTCCCTTCAGAAAGACCTTGGCACATGTTGCACTGTGCACGGTGTACTGGACCAGGGCTTGGCTTTATTCTGCTACAGGAAGGTTCCACTGCCCCCTCCGCCAACACCAATTCCATGCTGACATGCCTATGTTCTGTCAGTGTTAGTAGTGTGCAGTCCCAGCCCATCCAACATGTGGATTAGTGAGTGCCTGGGGTGGCAGGTCCGGGGGTGGGGGGTGGGGGGGCAAAGGCATATATGGATGGCCACACATCCCCCCCACACCCATCTGTCTCTTCAGAGACCCCCATCACCGCCTGCCAATGTTATGTGTCTTCAACCTGGGGAAGAGATAGCTGAGGGGTGTTATGTTAAAGGTCTATAAAATATTGCCTGGAGTGGATTGCATACACGTAGATTGACTGTTTATGCCATAAAAACTGTAGTAGGACTAGGGGATATGCAATGTTGCTACAATGTAACCCATTTGGGTCATCTAGGTGGAAATATTTTTTCAGTCAACACGTAATCAAACCCTGCAATCCATTACCAGAGGATGTAGTAAAAGCTGTCAGAGTAGCTGGGTTTAAACAAGTTTGGACAGGTTCCTGGGTAACGGTCCATAAACCATTGTCCCATTACAGTTATTGGGGATCCTGTGTGTCTTTTGGGGAAACTGCTAGGTACTTGTGCCCTAGATTGCCACTATTGGACACAGGATACTGGACATGATGGACTTTGGTCTGACACAGTTTGGCTTATTTTGTAGTCTTATGTTTCTATGTGCTATCTAGGCAGCTGCCTGGTTCCCCCTGTGCACCAGCAGCTCCACTGCATGACACATGTGCCACCTCCTTTGCCCCCATTTGCACCATAGTGCCCTTTCATACTTGGACACTATGCTGTTGCTGCTAATGAAGCACTACTAGCTCTAACTTGGGCTCCTTTGTCTGTGCATCACATTGCAGTCATTAAAACAGGCTCTCTCTCTCCTCAAGAAAACCCCCTTTCCGTGAGGTTTTGAGTTGCGTTAGGGTTCCTGCCATTAAGGTGCCTTCATTAAGGGAGCAAGCCTTGTTCCCGCCCACTCCCCACCCATTCACCCTCCACTCTCCACCCAAGGTGGCATGCCTTCTCTCCGCCCACAGGGCGCTTTACGTGGCTGGTACCATTAGCGTGTGCTAAAGTTGTATTTTGGATGCCTAAGGGTGCAGGTTTGCCATTGGCATGCGCTAACGACACACTTGTTCCTTTATCATGGTTTAGTAAACATACCCCTTAATTTAGTAGCCAATAGGTTCCCATGATTTTTGTGTATATCCTCTCCTGAGATGCTCACGAAGCATTTGTTGGACAAAATGGGAATGCCTGTGAACATGCTGCTGCTGCCTCAGCCCCAAATATGTTTTCTCTGTATGGAGAAAGGAGGAAGTTAATGATGTAGAGTTTAAATCTCATTCATGTGTGGACAGTTCTGAGTTGGAGGGAGTTTCAAGATCTACTGTACTGGTGTCATATGCTATGGAGTCAGACAGAGACTGGACTCTATTTTTCATAGTTGAGATCAATTGTTTTTGGGCCATAAGGAGATGGGTTTTCCATGATTCAGGTCAGATAACTCAGAAGAAGAGAATACAATTGATTATATTATCTTAAGAGGCTCTCGCTCTGAGGGCAGAATATTTCTTGCACTTTCTAGGTAAGTGCTTGATTGAATTTGAGAAGAACAGATTAATTTTTTATGAGCCTGAACAAATGAAACATTTCCCGAGGAACAAGTTATCTCTTAAAATGAAGATGGTGTCTGGCGGTAAATCAAGTGAGTAACATTTTATTTAGGCAGTATTGTGGCATAGCGAGATAGATCGGCTACATTCATGGTTATTTCTTTTTTTTTCAGATAGTATTTGTTTTCAGAGTTAGATTAATATCAGCCCACTTTTCTTTTGGGCAATCCCTCCATTATTGTGGACTTATAGAGAAATTATTGAATTTGAGAAGATATATGGTTTGCCTGTCTGAATAATATATATTTTTTAAATTTATATTCCACACTATTTCCTTGGCAGATGACAATGAACATACTGTACATAAGATAAATAAAAACAAGACCACAGTATTACTTAATTTATAGTTTCTATTACTGTTTTTCATTTTTATTGAGTTAAGAATGTGCATATCAACAATTTTTGGCTTGATTTATATTTAGATCCAAAAGCTGCTTGATTAATATTAGGATATCAAATAATTTGTGCATTCATAGCTTTCATTCCTATTACAGCACAAATAGTGGAATGACCAATGAAAGGACTGTAAGAAAGCAAAGCAATACCAAAGTTGGTTGGAAAAAAATCAAGGCACTATGAGAGAAGTAAAATGGCACCGATATTGGAAAGAAGAGTCCAAGGCACTGGCAGAGGGGTAAGGAAGCAACATTGTCCAATTGACCCCAAAGCAGTGTGAGTGGGTTAAAGCAGCAATAATGTTGGCTGAAAGGTACATAAACACTGGAAGAGGGCCAAAATGGCACCCAGATATTTGGAAGGCCCTAAAACACCTGAAGAGTGCCAACATAGGCCCAGAGACAGGCTGGAAGACCATAAAACACCAGAGTAGGGCCAATGTACCAGCAAGATAGGTTGGAATATTTGACCGGAAAGAGTTCTGGCACTGAGGACTCTTTTGTTCTAGCATAGGAACTTGTAGTGAAGATCCTTTAGGGGCTGGAAAGACTTCATGACTGCATGATACATGTCCAAAAAGCAGTGGGAGTGCCAGTAGCACTAGCCAAAAGAGCCCAGAATACTCAAGTCAACTCAGCGCAGCAGTATAGTTGGCTGAAAGGCTCTAAGACACTTGAAAAGGACCAGCACAGCACCAAGATAGTCTGAAATGCTGTAAAACAATAGATGAAGGCCAAAAAAGAAGCAAGATAAGCTGGAAGACCCTAAAACACTTGAAAATAGCTATTATAGTACCATGATAGCCTAGAAAACCCTAAAATGGAATAAGCTGGAAGGCCATAAATCAAAGAAAGATGAGAGTGCAAAGATACCAAAGAATTCAATCATGAAGAAAACAAAGGTATCTCTTCCTAAGACACTTTGAATGGATGCAAGAAAACTAATGTTCTAGGAGTGGGGGAAGCTGCCTCAGTGGGGGCAAGATCAACCTGAACAGTGCAAAAATGATTAAAGGAACAGTAACAATAGTGTAATAAAGACTCAAGGTGCCAGAAAGCAGGGCCAGCCCTAGATATATCCAGGTAAAAGTTATGCTAGGGTTATTACATTGGGTTCTTTATGTAATTAAGGCTTCAATGTACTACGTTGCATTAGCTGTTTAACACAGGCATTAACAAATACTAAGGGATATGTTTACTAAACTGTGGCAAGGAAACAGGCAGTAATGGCAGCGATAAGGGGCACTCATCCTAAAAAGGCATTGAGCGGGTAGGGGGTGTTCTGGCGTAAAGGGAGCTATGGGCCGTTTAACACATGTTAACAAGGCACCTTGTCCATTTAACGCATGGTAACAGGGCACCCTGGCCATTTAACGCACATTAACGGGATATTGCACGTTAAGGTGACAAGTGTGCACCTTAAGACACATTAAGGTGACAAATGCGCTTTAAGGTGCTCTAAGGGCTTCAAGGTGCTTTAAGTTAAAGTGCTCTAAGGGCTTCAAAGTGCTTTAACCTAAGGTGCTCTAAGGGCTGTAGGTGCTTTAGCATGCAACTTAAGGCACGAAAACGGCTGTAACCCTAACGTTGAATAGAGCACCAAGGAAGTCAATGTAAAGGTGATGGAAGGAACCCTGACTAGCACAGGCATGAAAATGACCTGAGTAGCACGCAGTCACAAAAAGAGCAGGAAGGTATCAAACCCCTGTCCCCTGCTTATGAAGACATTGCACAAACCAGCATGCTATACCTCCATACCTCTTGAACCTGCAGTGTCAGGAGTTGAAGGGGCCTGCAGGTCTCTACCTACACTGTCTGCTGTGTGTGCTGGTATAGGTTACTCCTCCAATACTCATGATGCACTGCACACACAGAACAACAGTCTGCAGCTGATCACCAAATGGAGAATGGACTGATCCATCACAGCAGCTCTGTACGATGCACTGACATCACAGAAACCAGACTCTATATAACACTATGTGGATACATAGAAATGCCGTGGTCACTGCTGGTCCATGCATGTGGCAGACGGGCACTACAACGTCTCAGCCATTGACCTTACCTCCGATGCAGACCCATCCTGGCCAATCCACCCTGTTTCAGGCCATACCCACACTTTGCACCTTTAAGGCTTTAAATACAATGGCCCCAGTCCCCTTAACAAAACTTATCACCAAAGACACATCCCAAACTACGCTACGGAGAGGCCACACGAATAGAATTAGGATCCCGAAAGAATTCACAACTGCTAAAAAGACTACTAATAGAAAAGCGTTCTCACATGCAGCTCCCACCCTATGGAACTCCCTCCCTGAAGAAATAAGGGCATTAAATGATGCAAAGGAACTCCGCAAGAAATTAAAGACTTATCTATTCACCTCCCATTTTGGCACACTTGAAAATACCTTACCTCTGACAGGTAATGGTTAATAGCAACCTAGGGTACACCAACTCTAATTCTCCTAGCTGACTACAATTACAATTAAAATTGACTAAATAACTACTTGTAAATCTTGTAAATAGATATATGTAATAGAGCAAAATATGTAAATAAGTTCGTTTGTTATTTAACAAGTTTTACCATATAGTCATTCATGATTAATGTATTTAGCAAAATTGTACCAAGTTAACAAATGTTCCATGTAAAACAGCAAAATTGTACCTAGTTAACAAATGTTCCATGTAAAACAGACTTGTAAATCTGTTCATTCCTTGTTCAATGTAAACCGCACCTGATCTGTGGAAGGTAGCGGTATATAAGCAACTGTTAAATAAAATAAATAAAATGCATATTTGCTGACTAATGCTGGAAATAGCTTAGGCACTGCAAGGCTCAGTGAGGTGGAGAAAACCACAAAACAATAGATAAACAAACACAGACATACACTCACTCACTCACTCACCATATTGACGCTCTGTGCAAAAATGGGAATGGTTGGCATCCTTGCCTGCCACCTTGGTCCCGTTATCAGCTCGAACATTGTTAATGTGTGCTCTTGTGCAGGAGCTAGTAACATGCTCTGGTGTTAATGCCCACTCAGTGTGCCGGTGTTATCAGTCTGACTCTCCATACAGCTGTGTATAATGGAGCCTGTCTGTGTGGCTGATGGGTGTTTGTACCCTTGCTGGATGATTTATTGGGGTTGCACATGTTGATGTGGTACCTGCACTGTGGGCTAAAGTTTAGCAACAGGAACATGCAAAGCATAATCCACAGCCAGGAACCAAACCTGTGACCCTCTACTCATTTACACACCAACTGTGTGCATTGAACCACAGTGCTGCCATATGGCTACAACACCCCTTGGACTGACATACTTCACATCAGACAGACCTTGGCACAAGTTGCAATGCACACTGTGCACAGGACCAGGGCATGGCTTTGGTCTACTGCAGGCGGGTGCTGCTGCCCCCTCTTCCAACATCCCCATACCATGCTGACATGCCCGTATGCTGTCCGTCCACCATGCGGGTTGGCGGGTGCCTAGGGCACAAGGTCCGGATTTGGGGGGGGGGGGGAAGAGGCATACATGGATGGCCACCCAGCCCCCCAACCATCTGCCTATGCAGGGACCCCATCAATGATACATCTCAGGGGGAGGATGACAGCCACTGCTGTGGTAGTCCCCTGGGCACCTGCATGTTGCAGCTACCTGGAGGGCTGGTGGCACTTTTGGCCTCTTCCACCATAGCTGGGTTGAGCAGCAGCAGGGGAGGCACCAGCCGGGATCTCTGCCTGGGGTGCCAGTACCCTTGGACCGCCCCATGTGACACTTCTCCTTTCTGCAACAATAGTATGGCTGTGTGCCACCGCTGTCACTTTGGGATCATGACAGACATCACAGATGGTAATGCAGATGGCAGAATACCCCTTTGTGGAGAGGCTAAAAAGGTTGCGGCTCATCAACATGGGGAAGTGTCGGCTGAGGGGAGATATGATAGAGGTCTATAAATTATTGACCAGAGTGGAACGGTTAAATGTAGGGTGCTTATTTATGCCACCAGAATGTGGACAGACTAGGGGACATGCAATGTGGCTACAGTGTAACCCATTTAGGACTACTAGATGAAAATATTATTTCAGTCAATGCTTAATCAAACCCTGCAATCCGTTACCGGAGGATGTAGTAAAAGCTGTTAGTGTAGCTGGGTTTGAAAATGTTTGGATAGGTTCCTGGGGAAAGATCCATAAACCATGGCTAAAGAGGACCCAGGATATGCACTGCTTGCCCAATTACAAGCATTGTGTATCCTGTGTGTCTTTTGGGGAAACTGCTAGGTACTTGTGACCTAGATTGGCTACTGTTGGACACAGGGTACTGGCAATGATGAACTTTGGTCTGACACGGTCTAGCATATTTCTAAACCTGTGTTCTTATGTGCCAACTAGGCAGCTGCCTGGTCCCCCTTGTGCACCAGCAGCCCCCACTGCATGACCCATGTGCCACCTCTTTTGCCCCATTTGCACCATCAACATATTGGCCTTTCATACTTGGGAACTATGCTGTTGCTGCAAATGGAGCACTACTATCACTAACTTGGGCTCCCCTGTGTTTGCCACATTGCACACATTAAACAGTCTCACTTGCCTCTGAAAGGCGCCTTTTCTGCGAGGTTTTGATATGTGTTAGGGTTCCCGGTATTAAGGCACCTTTCGGCAGGTTGTACAATCAGCGTTAAAGGAACGCGCCTTGTTACTGCCCACTCTCCACCCATTGACCCCCACTCTCCATCCCGTGCATGCCTTATCCCCACCCACAGGGCACTTTACGCTACTGGTACTGTTATTGCTTGCTCAGGTGGCGTTTTGGACCTGCTCCTTTACTGCAGTTTAGAAAACATACCCCTAAAAGTATTTTTCCAAGTTAACAGTCAATGCAGGGTCAAGTTAACAGTTAACACAGCATGTCGACTATTAGCATGCACTGACTGGAATGTCAAACAGCTAATATAGAAGTACCATTTTGGGGCTTGGAATGGATGGGGACTGTGCCTTGCAATTAACACAGAGAATGCTGCTGCATGTTAACTGCTAACATGGAAGAAAAGGTGGTGCAATTAGCAGCACCTCAAGAGAATTAGCTAACTGCATTCCGTGTTATTTACCATGTAGTTAACATGCAGTAGCAAACTTTGTTTTGTACTAACTTCATAGCAGACCTTCTGAAAATCTTGGCAACATCCTCAAAAGTTACTGAAGAAGATTTGCACCTAAAGTGTCTTAACCTTAAAAGTGTGTGTGTGTATGTGTGCCATTGAGTCAATGCGGACTCCTGGTGATGCAGCCCCTGGGTTTTCTTAGCAAGGTGTGCATGGAATTAGATTGCCAGGCCTTTCTTCCATGCAGTAAGTCTACAGCACCTGCTATTTCAAGGTGGTCTAAGTGCAAAATGTTAGTGAATTTTGCTAAATAGGGGTTGATGGGTTTTAGTGTACCGCAATACTGTGCATCTCCCTTAGATAATCCACTTCCAGAACTTAAGTCCATAAACTAAGCAGGCACTACAGTTTCTAAACATATTAGAAGAGAAGAGAAGTATTCAAATGCTTTTCAATTTTATTGGATTGTTCTACCAGCCTAAGAATCAATAATAGCATCCGAAGAAAACCTCAGGCCCAATTCAAAAGTACATTGAGCTGCTGGTGGAAATTATGAAATCAGTGTTCCAGGCTAAGAGCCAATATTTTTATGCAGTGTATTTTGGAATAAACAATGTTTTGGTGATCAACTATTATTTTAGAGTAGCTACAGATTAGAATATAATGACATAATTAGTGACCTATTAGCAACACTGGTGGTGAAGTAACCTAGTTTTTAGAACAACTGTCTAATACCCAGTAGATCAAGGGTTTGATTCCCACTGGCACTCCTTGTGACTTTGGGCAAGTCACTTTACCCATTTTCTTGGAAGAAAGGGCCTGGCAATCTACTTCTGGTGATAAGAGGCAGCTGGGTTGCCAGGAGTCAGCACTTAAAAAAAACTTTGTAATGCTAGCAGCACTTCCTAACCCAGTGGTTGTCAACCCAGCCCTCGAGGCAAATCTAAGCCAGTTGAATTTTCAGGATTCCCACAATGAATATGCATGATATACAGGACCGTACCGAGCCCTGTGAGAGTGGTGCGGCCACACAGGGTGCAAAGACTTAAGGGGCATATTTCGACTCTCTGCCGCTGCCTGCCACCGCCACTTTAGTGGCGGCAGGCAGCGGCAGAGTGCTGAAATGGGCCCTTTAAGTCTTTTCACTGGCACACTAAGTAGGACTGTTCTCTCCGGGAGGGTCCAGACCTGCTTAGTGTGCCGGCGAGTTGCACATCGGGTGTGCGCCTCTTCTCTCCCGTCCCCATAAAGTGGCTAGATGGAGGTGCGGGAGGGAGGGCGCGTGACCGATGTGCAACTCGCACAGGGCGCATTTCACCGATGGTACGGCCCTAATGATATATATTTACATACACTGAAGGCAGTATATGAAAATTCACCTCATGCATATTCATTGCGACAATCCTAAAAAACCCAACTGGCCTAGGTGTACCCCACAGACTGGGTTGAGAACCACTGTGCTAACTGGAAAAGTCCTGCTGAAAGAGATATTCTGCAGCTGAATAACTTCACAGATCTTCTCCGCACTATCCAGATAGTGCTGGGGTGATCCAGGGGAAGACCCGGGGCAGAAACTGGAGTTATCGAATGGCGCCAATGATCAGCACAGCTTTTCGGATACCTATCCTTGTAACGTAAGGCAGCAAAAAAATGTCTAAAGTACTATCTGGATAATCTCTCTAGATACTGCTACTGAATACTTGAATTTTTTACCCATGACAGCTGTTATTAAAAAAAAAAACAGACGGCCTCAGGCTGAGTATTGTCCCATTAGGATGTATTTTAACACATCGGCAACATGAGAATATCTTCAAGGAATGGTAGAATAGATTTTTTTTATTTTGAAGTTTTTAATATTTGGCAGCATTTAATGTTGGGAGGAGGACTGGCTGGCTGTCTTTAATACTTTGTATTTCTATTGTAGTATTGAAAAATACCTTTGACAACAAGAATACTATTTCAAATGCTACCACTTCCAAAAAATGCAATGCAATGTGTGCCTTCGAGTCAATGCTGACTCCTGGTGACCCAGCAGCTCCTTGGTTTTCTTGGCAGTGTGACCAAAAGTAGATTGCCAGATCTTTCTTCTGAGACAATGGAGGGTTAAATAACTTGCCCAAGGTGTACCATTGGGAACCAAATCTTGGTCTCTTGGTTACCAAGCCAGTGCTTTAACCACTAAGCTACTCCTCCACCCCTGCACAAAAATAAAAAGTATTCATTGCCCCAACTTTGCAAATAGCTAACTTTTATATATTTGGCAGGCAGCCGTATAGAGGAGGGGATGGAGGAGCACTTGAATGATAATTTTGAGAAACAAAAGTGAGTTGTTGCTATCCGCTGCGAGATTGTGTAAATATCTTGACTTTTCTGCAGCATTACAAAATATAGACTTGGAATCTTAAGCTAGCTTGATGGACACCCGGTTTGAATTTAAAATGCATATCAAGTAGGAGGCGCATGAGAAATAATTTTCTAGCTTCACAGTGCATTTTCAGAAAACCATACATCAAACTAAAATGCATTCAAAGTTTACCACTGAGCTTTTAAATTTATTTAATGCAATATTTATTATATGTCAGGAACACAGTGTCGGTGTGACTGTGGTAATAACTGTCCCATATCCAGAGAATAAAAGGGGCTTGTGCCTTTATGATACTCGGGGAATCTAATTACATACAGGTATTGTGGGCATGTTGTGTACAGTAACAGGAAACAGGCCAGCTTCAGTAGTACTGGTAGCAACAAATGATATCTTTTTCAAGAAAATTAGGCTAGACAGGTTGTGAATGTGAATACAAATAAAAGCGGACTTTCAGTTGTCTGCTTGTGAACTCCAGAAGTCTATAGAGTAAGACTGGAATGTTAGCTGAAGTCTATTTAATATACTGTGTTAGGTCTTCAGTGCTGCTGTTATACATGCACTAACAGTGTGTGCTGTGGAAACTGTTATTTTATTTATTTTAAAATATTATATACTGCTTTACTGGCCATAGGTCAACCCAGGGTCAGATTTGAGATTTTGGTGTCCATAAGTAAGACCAGACAGCAGATCCCAGAGATCAGGGATGGGGGTGTCAGAGATCTCAAATTTTGGGAAGCATTTAGAGGAGCAGAGGAAAGCCATAGTGCCACAATGGCACCCCTTTGCAGCCACATACACATGGCCCTGAAGTAAGTGGCTGCTGTGTGGTCTGGGCATTTGGTTTCTTTAAAATATGGCATGCTGGGTAGTTGCCTGTGTCTAAATCCAGGCCTGAGTCATCCAAAGTGGCTTACGGCACTGCGACTCTTAGCATGCACTAAATGTTGCATTAAATAACTAACATAGACATTACTTTTCGGAGCGTGCTGTGACTGGGTAAGGGGCATGGACTGTACCTTGCAGTTAATGCAGAGGTTTTTACCACACTTTAACTGCTAATGTGGCAGATAATTCAGTGCAGTTAGTTACACCTCCAAAGATGTATCTATTCCAAGTTATTGGTTGTGCCATTAATGCAGGGTAGCAAGCAATTCTCTTCAATAATTGTATGGCTGCCCTTTGAAAAATTATACGAATGTCCCTATAACAAAGACATTTTGCAGCTAGCACACCATAACTTTGGCTGCAATATATGTTAGGTGCAAAATCTTTATGCAGCTTAGTAAAGAGGCCCCTAAATAAAAATGCAACATAAAAAACAACTTGGAGTAAGATGGTTAACCAATAGGAAACTGTGATACAGAATTTAAATTAAATCCAAATGAAAGGGCAAATGAAATTGATGGAGGAGTGATGTTTTATGTTAGAGATGGCATACAATGGAAAAGAATAATTGTTCTACAAGAATCAAAATGCATTGTGGAATCTTTATGAGTACAAATTCTGTTTATGATGGGGAAGATTATTGCATTTGAGGTATACTACCATCTTTCTGGCCAGGATGAGGAAAGAAACAGTGAAATGCTAGTAGAAATTAAGAAAGTTAACAAAATTAGCAACACATTAATAGTGGGGGATTTCAATTACCTCAGTATTGACTGGATAAATTTCTCACCATGACACACTGGGAGGTAAAGTTTCTAAATGACATAAATTTCTGCTTCATGGAACAGCTGGTCCTAAAACTGATGAGAAGGGAAATGAATCTAGCTCCTCTCAGTAATTCAGGATCTGGGGCCGAAGGTAAAAGCAGTAGCTGCTTGGCAACAGTGACATAATTACTAGAGGACTAACAATAAGGAAAACTACTGCAATTGCATTAAACCCTAAAAAGTATGATACAAAGAGGAAATTAATTAGAAATAAACTAAAATGTGTTGTTGCAAAGGTTAAAAGTTTAACATTGATTAAAAATAACATCTTTGAAGCCCAGACCAAATGTATTCCATGCATTATAAAAGGTCAACAGAAAATCAAAACACTGCCATGATACTTAGATCATGAGATAAAAGAAGCAATTAAATCCAAACAGGTATCTTTCAAAAAAAACAGAAGGCTAATCCAAAAGAAGGAAATAAAAAAGAACATAACAAATGGAAAATGAAAAGTAAAACTTTATTAAGGCAGGTCAAAAAAGAATTTGAAAAGAAGCTTGTCACAGAGGCAAAAGCTAATAAAAAGAATGTTTCTAAGTACACTATGCAGCATTTTTACTAAGTTGGGCTTACTGTTAGCATGCACTATTTGTAGCCAGGTCCCATGTTATTCAATGGGACATAGATACAATTAGCATGTGTTAAACAGTAGCCTGGCTTAATAAACATACCCCCAAAAGGAAAGAGTCTGCGAGTTAGCTGGCTGGACTAAGGGGCACATGAAATACTGAGATAGTACCTCTTCCATGGCTTTATCCTAAGTGAAATATTTGTTTAAGTCTTTAGTGAAAGAATTGGGAGGAGGAGAGAGGTGAAAATCCATGTTGAAAACATTCTTGAATGGTAATGGCTTAAAGAACTGAAGCACATCACAGGGCAACCAGGAAGATGTAATGGAACAAACTGGCAAACTAAAGAGAAATAAATCACCAGGATTGAATTATATATCCTAGAATTCTGAAAAAAAATTTGAAATTGCAGACCTATCAGTAATCTGTAATTGATTATTAAAGTCAGATACGGTACCTGAGGATTAAAGAGTGACCAATGTAACACCAGTTTGTCAAAGGGGCTCAAGAGGTGATGGGGAAACTACTGTACAGACCAGTGAGCTTGATGGTGCTGATGGACAAAATGGTTGAAAGTATTCTGAAAAACAAAATTACTGTCCCTAGGGTTAGGCATGGCTTAATGGAATAAAGCCAACATGACTTTATTAGAGGGAAGTCCTGCCTTACCTATCTGTTTGGTTTCTTTGAAGAGATTAATAAACATGGAGGTGAGGGTGAGTCAGCTGATATTGTGTATCTAGATTTAAAGAAGACATTTTACAAAATCTGTAATCAGAGACTCCTGAGGAAATTAAAAAGTCATGGGATAAAAGGCAATAACCTATTGTCGATTAGGAACTACTTAAAAGAAAGGAAACAAGAGAATGGGACCAGTGGAGAAATGTGAATATTAAAATTCTCCAGTGCTTTTTATTAGCATATTTATATATGATGTGAAAAGGAAAAAACAAGATATGGAATAAAAAGTAATTTTAGATTTACAAATCTAGAAGAAATCATTTATACATGTAAATTAGCATATACATACAAGCAGAGATTTTAAAATAGATGCTGCATACGTGTGCATGGGATTTAAAGATGACTTGTTATGCATGTGATTTGAATGGACATCAAGTTAGTAATTTTAAAAGGAGATACCTATTTTTCGGTGCTAAGAACATGCTAATAATTTAGCATTTACTTAGTAATTTTCAAAATCCCGTTAAGGTTGTGCACTTAACATATATTTTTAATGTGCAGTAATTGCAAAGTATGTGCAGTAGCTGCTAGGGGTGTGACCAGCATGTTCCCAGCAATTAACGTGCATATGCATATGCTAACATGCAATGCAATTAACATGGGTGACCCTAACAATACCCACAGAAGTATTAGGTGCACCTGTGCTAATTGCCACATTACCACCGAGAGCGTGGAAATTGCCCTCGTGTAGCCACATTGTGTTCTCCAAACCCACATTCCACCCTTAACCCACCCACTCATTACCCTAGAGCACGATGGCCAATTAACGAGCATCTTAGCAATCTCTTGCTGTCATGCCCATATTTAGGTGTCACTCTGGGCAGTGAGTGTGCGCCATACTGGACTTTAATAAAAGAGCCCCTTAGTTTTTTAAGTGTGTAAGTAGGCTCATACACACATAAAAGACCTCTTATAAAATACAAAATAACATAAAAGTACATACATTAATTTGATGGTGCATACTTTTACTGTGGGTGTGCACATGGGCAGGGTTTGGGTGAAGTATGCGTGGCTTGAGAAAATGCAGGCGTTAATTAAATGTGATAATTTACATGTGTACTGGCAAAATGTAGGCTCAGTCATACCCCAGCTCTAGGGCTGGGGTAAATAATTGTGCCTTAATTTAAGGCATGTTCTCTACAACATACACTAGTATTTTATTAAAATGAGTAGGCATCCACATGTCTTTATAAAATAGGCTTAACTGAGATGTGTTAAAATGTAGGTATCCCTTTATAAAATTACCCTCTGAGGGAATAATGTTATGAACTGTTTCAGCATATAAGACATCTTTCATAGAATTACCCAAAGATTACTGGGGGCATATTCAGTGGAGGCAGCCAGTGCTACTAAAGCAGCTGGCCACGGTCACTTTAAATTAAAATGAGATATTTAGCGTGAAAATTGGGTGCATATCCGGCAACCATCACTGAATATCCAGTTTGCCCAGACTGTAACTTTGCTATCTGGTCAGCAGCGATATTCAGCTTCTAACCGGTTTGCAAAAGCGTATAAATTAGGACAGTCTTTCATCTGTCCTAACTTTATGCTCTTTGACTAGCCAGTTAATGGCCAAAAATCGCTGCTGACCAGCTAGTAAGTGATGCCGCCCCCACGTTACTCACGGAACATTCCAACGCTATCTGGATAGCGCTAAGGCGTTTAACCTGGGTAGTGGGTGATATTAAGTGACACTAACTAATATCCTGCCAAGAGCACTTATGTGGGTTATAGGTCTGCACACCTCATTAGTGCTTTTGAATATGACCCTTGCATGGGTAAAAATACGGAGGATGACAAAACACACTTTAACCGCAAACTTTGCTCAGAGTTAGTGGCGTGGAAGCCTTTCCAAAAATGCTGGTAACACTTTCAACAGTTATTGAAGAAATTTTTCACCTAACATTTATTTTATTAATTTCAAAAGTTAAGGTAAGTACAAAACATTACTTAACAGGGGTCTATGGGTTTTAGTGTTAACCTTGCAGTTACAGTATCTGTGTAGTTAATGCTTCCTAACAAACTTTGCTCTGTGCTCATCTCATGGCAGGCCTCCCAAAAATGCTGAGAATGCCTACAAAAGTTACTAAAGAACTTTGCATCTAACATGCCTTAACTTTTGTAATTAATTCATATTAAGTGCAAAACTTTAGTTCACTGTAGTAAAGAGAGGCCATTGGGCTTTTGTGCATCTCAGTACTGTGCAGTTCTCTCAGACAATACACTTGCAGAAGCTCAATCCATAGGTTAAGTTGAAGCCACAGTTGCAAAGCATGTCAGATAAGAAGTAAGAAAAGAAATCAAATCTTTTCTTTTTTCAGTTTTTACTGGATTGTTCTGCCAGTCTGTGAGTCATTAATAGCATCTGAGGAAGACTTCAGGATCAATTCAAATGCACATTGAGCTGCTGGTGGGAATAGTGAAATCGGTTTTCCAAGCTAAGAGCTGATATTTTTATACACTGTGTTTTGGAATATATAATGTGAGTTATTATTATTTAGGGATGTACATTTATTTTCAACCCAAAACAATTTTTTTTCAATGTAGTTAATAGATGCCAGGCATGGGCTAGCCTCAAGTCTGTGTCCTTTGAGTTGGAGAGTACTGGCCTTTCAGGAGGAACTATTCTGTTTCCTGGAGATCTTGTTTTATTCAACCCATTTTTAGCTGCGTCTGTATTTCTGTCATTTTAAACCGTGTTCCCAATTGGTCCAACAGGACCCTGCCCAGGGCATGACTGGATATTTCTGCCCTGTCTCTGGACTTGCTCCCCAGTGTCAGGGGCAGCTCTATAATGAGACAAAGTGAGGCGGCTGCCTCAAGTGGCAAAGTTTTGAGGGTGGCAAATGCCCCCAAAACAGCCGGCTCACTTCACCTTCAAGTTTAAAAAAAAAAAAAAAGCTTACAAGTTGCTGCCGCTGCCGAGTCCGCTTTTCGGCAGCGGCAAACTCACTGACTCCCTTCTTCTGCAGCCGCAGTTCCCTGCCTCTTAGGAACCGCGGCTATGCTGGTGAAGCCATTGCAGAGCCTTCCTGTCTCTCTATGGGTTCCGGGCAGCATTGTCCCGCCCCCAAAGGAAGTTGTTTACCACTTCCTTTGGAGGCGGGACAATGCTGCACGGAGCCCGTCGAGAGAATCGAAGTCTCCACAAAGGCTTCACCGGCACAGCTGCTGCTCCCTAAGAGACAGGGAACCGCGGCTGCAGAAGAAAGCACAGGGCGGCAGCAGGCAGACATGGGGAGAGGGGAGGAGGGGGCAGGGAATCAGCAAAGGGGCTAACAAGGGGGAGGGGGATACCATGGGGCGGGCTAACATCGATGGCGGGCGGGCGGGCTGGCTGACAGGGGGGATGGCGGGCGGGATGACATGGAGGGAAGGAGGGCAGACATGGAGGAGTGAGGGGGCTGACATGGATGGATAGAGAGAGGGAGGGAGGGAGGGGGCTGATATGGATGGATAGAGGGAGGGAGGGATGACATGGGGGAGGGGGGCTGACATGGATGGATGGAGGGAGGACTGACATAGATGGATGGAGGGAGGGAGGGGGGCTGACATGGAGGGAGGACTGACATAGATGGATGGAGGGAGGGAGGGGGGCTGACATGGATGGAGGGAGGGGGGCTGACAGGGAGGGAGGGAGGGGTCTGATATGAAGGGAGGGAGAGGGGCTGGAAGGGAACTGACAAGGGTTCCCTCTCATCCAGCAAGAACAACTGGCATCGAATAAATCAGCCTGATCGCTGCAAGCGATCAGGCTAATTTGTGCGGCGGCGGTGGCACTCTGTTTGTTTTAATTTTAGATTTTGCTGCCCCTGTCACCTTTTTTTTCTTTTTGCTGCAAGCATTCTTGAGGAAAAAAATGCAGCGGGAAGGCAGAGACAGGGCAGAGGTGGCAAAATCTAAAATTAAAACAGCCATAGTGCCCCCGCCACCGCCGGATGAGAGGTGCAGGTGGAGGGAGGGGGGACAGGAGGAGGACAAGGAGAGACAAAGATGAGAGATGTGGGACAAAGGGGGAGACAGGGGACAAATACTAGACAAAGGGGAGAGACAGTGAAGGTTAGGATTATAATGGGCTGATGGGGGGGCTAGCACTGGTAATGGGCAGATCGGTGGGGGGCTAGGACTGGTAATGGGTTGATTAGGGAAGGCTAGGACTGGGAATGGACTGATCAAGGGGGTGTTGGGACTGGTAATGGGCTGATCAGGGGGGCTAGCACTGATAATGGGCTGAGGGGGGACTAGCTATGGAAATGAGCTGATTAGGGAAGACTAGGACTGGTAATTGGGCTGATGGGGGGTAGGACTGGTAATGGACTGATGGGGGGCTAGCATTGGAAATGAGCTGATCGGGGAGGTTGGGATTGGAAATGGGCTGATTAGGGGAGGCTAGCACTGGTAATGGGCTGAAGGGGGACTAGCACTGGACATGAGCTGATTAGGGAAGACTAGGACTGGTAATGGACTGAATGGGATAGGACGGGTAATGGACTGAGGGGGCTAGTATTGAAAATGACCTGATCGGGGAGGCTAGGACTGGAAGTGGGCTGATTAGTGGAGGCTAGGACTGGTAATGGGCTGATGGGGGAGGGGGGTAGGACTGGTAATGGGCTGATTAGGGGAGGCTAGCACTGGTAATGGGGTTGAGGGGGGACTAACACTGGAAGTGAGCTAATTGGGGGGGGTTTCAACTGGAATAGAGCTGCAGGCCTTGGAAGAAAACTGGGAGCTAGCGCTACAAATGGGCTGATGCGAGGGGATGGGAGAATGGGACTGGAAGGGAGTGGATGCTGAGAGGGGCTGCCATGGTATTTGGACTAGAAGGAGCTGGACAGTGGGGAAGGAGGGGGAATGGAAGGGAATGGACACCAGTGGCAGTCATGGGAATGCAAGTTGACATTGGAAGGTACCGGGAGGGAGGACTGGAAAGGGGCTGATACTGGGAAGGGTTACTGGGACTGGAAATAGGCTGATGGAAAGAAGTGAAGAAAACAAAAGAAGAGATAAGAAATGACAGATGGACCATAGACCACAGAAAGAGAGCTAAGAGAAGAAAGGAAAGCAGAAGCCTCAGATCGGGACCAGCATGATCAGAGAATAAAATGGTCAGATAACAAAGGTAGAAAAAATAATTTTATTTCATTTTAGTGACTGGACTTTGTGCTATCTTTATATTTTACACAGTATTGGGGAACTGCATCTCTAATTTATCTGATGTTGCACTGCATGTGGACTCTGACTTCTTGGGGTTTCAGTTTAAATTTTGTCTACATATTTTTATTTTTACTTTAGATTATGGTTACTTATTCTGTACTTGGTGAGGGTCGATGTTGTGAGAGTGTGACTGAGGCCAGGTGTTCTATTAACATGGAGTTTGTTCATAAAGATCTATACTGTACTGTAGTAATTTGACTGTTTCAGCTTTTCAAATAGGTATATGGATGTTCCAGGGCCACTGTAGTATTTACAGTGATGCCTTTTTGGATGGGCTCCTTATGTGATTTTTGGAAGTTTGTGCTGATATGGTATAGTATGGTAGGTTTGCTCTTTGTTGTAGGGTTTTGTATTAGTTCACAATATGCCTGGTACTGGAGAATAGTGGTTGTTGTTGTTAGGGAGATGATCAGAATCAGATTTTTTTTTTTTAAATTGAGTTCTGTAGGTGAATGTCCTGGTTCTGCTCTGTACCCACTGTGGATGCAAAATATATATTGAAAAAGAAAAAGCAAGAACCATAACGCAGTTCATAACAACAAAATAAAAATGAGTTATAATTTAGTTTTATAAACTGTGCTGTTGATTTTTGCTCTCTTTTATTTCCTTGGTGTGCAAACAGGATGGTTCGTAGCCTTTTGCAAGTGGTGCAGCCGCACAGGGCGCAAAGGCTTGGGGGGGGGGGGGCGCATTCCAGCAGTCTGCTGTTGCCCTGCTGCCGCTGGCAGGACAATAGCAGGAAGCCAAAATGTGCCCCCCAAGCCTTTTCGTAGCATTTTTAGCAAGTCTGGTCCCTCCCTCTTCCGACGCGATGTCATAGCAGGGAGGGACAGATCTGCTTGAAGTGCCGGCGACTTTCAGATCGAGCATATGCCCCCCCTCCTCCTCCCCATACCTCCGTCCAGCGCTGTCTGCTCTTTCCCTGCTGCCGGCACTGCTGTGAAAAAAACAGAGGGTGGCAGCAGCATGAAAAGAGAAGGCAGCGCTGGACGGAGGTATGGGGGGAGGAGGGGGGGCGCGCCCAAGATGAAAGTCACCAGGGGCGGCCCAAGGGGGGTGCGGGGCCATGTGCAGAGACTTGGTGCGGGGCCTCATTTGCATAAGGGGCCTCATTTGCATAAATATTTGCATAATGTTACCATGCACTAACTTTTAGTAAACATGCCTCTTAATGAGTGTATGAATAAAGAAAGACTAAAAGACTTCTACATTACTATAATCCAGTGCCAACCGCCAGACACATTAGGAACTACTACAAACACTGCCCATTTAGAACCCATAGCAAACCCGTCGTATCCTAACAGCACTACCAGGACTCATAAAGCACCATACCCTAACTATCAAAAGGAAACGCTGCAAATATTAAACCAATACATTTCAGAGAACAACAATACATGACCTACTGGGGAAAGAGAACAAGTGGCAATGTCAAATAGGAATTACATAAACAGAATACCTCAGCTCAGTTACACATGCAGAACATAGACCATCACCAAACAAGGAATCACAATTTAGAAACAGGAAGACAATAATTAAACTGGGAATCCCAAAAGCCAAACTTGGAATGTACAACACTGTAGAAATAAAACTATACATTAATTTGCTCTTGTACTAAACAAAGCGCAGACGTTAATGATGCACATTTCCCAGAGCTGACATATTCCAATTAATAAATTCAAAATAAAGAGATATTTTTCTACCTTTTGTGCATTTTTATTCAGCTGCAATTGCTCCAGTCACTTTCTTCTGGTTTCTTTGTGTCTTCCGCTAACTCTCCATCGTCTGCTGTCCATTTGTCTTTTCTTCTCTCTTCTAGTTTTTTTCCATTCTCTCTCTACATCTGCTTTAACATACTAATCTTCCTCCTTCTGCTCTTTCCTCATTCCTATTTCATCTACTCAAATTTTACCCCTCCATTCTCAATCCCCACTTACTCTCCCAATATCCGGCCAACTGTAGATTTGTCTTCCCTCCCACACAAAATATTTTTTCCCTCTCCATTTCACTCTCCCAGCTCCATCCCATTCTAATCCTCCCCCAACATCAGCTCCATTCTAGTTCCTGTCCCACCCAGCATCCGCTCCCTTCTAGTCCCCGCATCAGCCCATTTCCAGTCCTAGCCCCCCATAAGCCCATTTCCAGTCCTATCCTAGACCCACCATCAGCCTATTTCCAGTCCTAGCTCCCCCATCTATTTCCAGTCCCATCCAAGTCCCTCCATCAGCTCATTTCCAATCCCAGCCCCCATGAGCCCATCAGCCCATGTCAAATCCTAGCTCCCCTCCACTCAGCCCATTTCCAATCCAAGCCCCCATGAGCCTACTTCCAGTTCTAGCCCCTTCATGAGTCCATTTCAATCCAAACCCCCACCACAGCCCATTTCCAATCTTAGCACCCCCCCAACAGCCAATTTCCAGTCCTATTCTAGCCCCTCCATCATCCCATTTCCTGTCCTAGCCCCCCCACTCACCCATTTCCAGTCCTAGCTCCCTCCCCCTCACAACCCATTTCCATTCCAAGCCCCCGTCCCCATCAGCTATTTGCAGTTCAAGCCCTCCTTCCACTCAGCCCATTTCCAGTCCTAGCAACCCCCCAGCCCATTAACAGTCTTAGCCCCCCAGCCCATTACCAGTCCTAACCCCCACCAGCCCATTTCCAGTCCTAGCCCCCCCATAGCTCATTACTAGTCCTAACCCCCCATCAGCCCATTACGTCCTAACCCCCCCATCACCCTATTTCCAGGCCTAGCCCCCCATCAGCCTATTTCCAGTCTTAGCCCCCCATAGCCCATTACCAGTCCTAATCCTCCATCAGCCCATTACCAGTCCTAACCCCTCCCATAGCCCATTACCAGTCCTAACCCCCATCAGCCCATTTCCAGTCTTAGCTCCCCCCATAACCCATTACCAGTCCTAAACCTCCCCATCATCCCACTTCCAGTCTTAGCATCCCCCCATGGCCCATTACTAGTCCTAACCCTCCCCCATCAGCCCACTTCCAGTCTTAGCCCCCCCCCATAACCCATTACCAGTCCTAAACCTCCCCATCAGCCCATTACATCCTAACCCCCCATCACCCTATTTCCAGTCCTAGTCCCCCATCAGCCTATTTCCAGTCTTAGCCCCCATAGCCCATTACCAGTCCTAATCCCCCATCAGCCCATTACCAGTCCTAACCCCTCCCATAACCCATTACCAGTCCTAAACCTCCCCATCAGCCCATTTCCAGTCTTAGCACCCCCCATGGCCCATTACTAGTCCTAACCCTCCCCCATCAGCCCACTTCCAGTCTTAGCCCCCCATAACCCAGTACCAGTGCGAAACTCCCCATCAGCCCATTTCCAGTCTTAGCCCCCCCCATAGCCAATTACCAGTCCTAACCCCCCCATCAGCCCATTTCCAGTCTTAGCCCCCCCCATAACCCATTACCAGTCCTAAACCTCCCCATCAGCCCACTTCCAGTCTTAGCACCCCCCCTTGGCCCTTTTCTAGTCCTAACCCTCCCCCATCAGCCCACTTCCACTTAGCCCCCCATACCCCATTACCAGTTCTAAACCTACACATCAGCACATTTCATGTCTTAGCCCCACCATTGCCAATTACCTGTCCTAACCCCCCAATACGCCCTTTTCCTGTCTTCCCCCCCCATAGCCCATTACCAGTCCTAGCCCCCCCATCAGCCCACTTCCAGTCTTAGCACCCCCCCATGGCCCATTACTAGTCCTAACCCTCCCCCATCAGCCCACTTCCAGTCTTAGCCCCCCCCATCACCCATTACCAGTCCTAAACCTCCCCATCAGCCCATTTCCAGTCAGCCACCCCCATAGCCCATTACCAGTCCTAACACCCCCATCAGCCCACTTCCAGTCTTAGCACCCCCCCCATGGCCCATTACTAGTCCTAACCCTCCCCTATCAGCCCACTTCCAGTCTTAGCCTTCCCCCCCCCATAGCCCATTACCAGTCCTAAACCCCCTTCCCCCCTATCAACCCAAATTAACAAATAAAAAAAAACAGCTGCTTCTGCCGCGGCAGCATCAAGAGTGCCGCCGCGGGCCCCCCCCCCTGCCCGGCAGAGCCTCCCTGCATCATAGGCTAGCGTTGAATCCCCAAACGCGGGCTTCTTTCAGAGCCGCGAGAGTTTCCTTTCTTGCAGCTCTGTTAATCCCGCCGGGGCTGATGGGAAATCTCCGGCGGGATTAACAGAGCCGCGAGAAAGGAAACTCTCACGGCTCTGAAAGAAGCCCGCGTTCGGGGATTCAACGCTAGCCTACGATGCAGGGAGGCTCTGCCGGGCAGGGGGGGCCCCGCGGCGGCACTCTTGATGCTGCCGCGGCAGAAGCAGCTTTTTTTTTTTTTTTTTTTAAACTTGGGATGATGAATAATGTTTTTTGCGCGGGGCCCCCTGAAACTCGGGGCCCTGTGCAAAAAACATTCTTGCTCAATGGACGGGCCGGCCCTGCAAGTCACACAGGGTGCGATTGCAGCTCGATATGGCCCTGTGTGCAAACATCTTGCATTTCCTCCATATAATCTAATTGGCTTTTGGTTTGGTTCAGTCCCCAATTGAAGTTCTGAAAAAGCCACGCCCCCCCCTCTAAGGGGGGAGGCGCCATCTCATTCTTCACCTCAGGCAGCAGATTGCCTTGAGCCGCGCCTGCCCAGTGTCTCATTGTAATCCAGCTGTCTTTTTCCCTAAAGCCTTGCATTTGGTTCTGGTTTTATTTGCTTTGCCTCCTGATGTCTCACACTTCTTGGAGGCACAGTGACATTAATCCTAGTTCTCATCTTGTTCTTGTCTGGTACTCAAGCCTTGGGTGTCCCTGTCTAGTAGCCATCCATGCCCTGGCTAGAAACCCCATGGCAGAATGAACCAGCATAAGCAGAGCTGTCAAGTTACCTAGTTATAGGATGTAGACTTTTAGGCCCGTCCTGGGTTTGAACCTACATACTAAAAGCAATGTAGGGTTGCCAACCAGCCTGGCCGGCTGCCAGCACAGATATAAAACCAGCCTTTGAAAAGCCAGTTTTTTTGCTCTGGCCGCAAGATCGGGAGCGGCCAGAGCAAAAAACCAGTTTTTCTCCCGCAGTCCGCGAATGCAATCCCCAATCCCCCGTGCAGCCGCTGCTTTTGCTTTTCACAGAGCAGCGGCTGCAGTAAAGTTAATTTGAAAAGGAAAAGAAACCTGTGAGAAGCCCTCCAGTCATCCTAGGAAACTCCTTCTGCAGTGCCCGCCCCCTCTGACATCACTTCCTCGGGCGCTGCAGAAGGAGTTTCCTAGGACGACCGGAGGGCTCCTCACAGGTTGCCTTTCCTTTTCAAATTAACTTTATTGCAGTTGCTGCTCTTTAAAAAGCAGAAGCAGCAGCTGCACGGGGGTGAAGCAACACTAAGGGGGAAGGGGTGAAGCTGCACTAAGGGGGGGGGGGGGGGTGAAGCTGCACTGTGTGTGAGGCGGTGTAACTGTTTCAGTTGCATTTCTCAACAGCAGTTTGTGTAGGTGAGTCCAGCTTAACAATATAAGAAAGTAGTTTGTCATTAGTAAATGTGCAAGTGTCAGCCTCTGGCTGAGAGAGTTTGCCAACCTTCTCCATTGACAGACAGGAGATGGAAGGGACCTCCTGTTTCTGTGCTACCCATATCCAGCACGAGGTTTTTCATCGACTGGTGGAAAGAGAGAGTCAGCTAGTCACAGCCAGAGCCAGACGGTGAGTGGGTCTGAACAGTGATACTGGACTTCCCAGGGTCTTAAAAAAAGATTTTTTATATGGGGATGGTTATGGTTATGGTGCTGTTGTACTGTGCTGCACTGCCTGAACTCTGGTCCTTGATTCACTTAAATAAATGTCCATGTTGTCACTTATTTTTAACTTCCAACTATTCAGATGCTCACTGCTGCCAAGGACAGTTCATATCAATATATATGCTGCAGCCAATCAATGTAATGTCACTCAAACCCTCAGCATTATATATTTTATTAGATGCAAATCAGGCACACACTTATCAGGTTTTTTTTGTAACTCTTTTGCCAGCATTTCAGTCTTCAAAACATGGCGCCTCGGCATCCCTGCATCACTGTGGGTCCTGGGACTCACTGGCAGGTTACTCAAACCATGTAAGGGCAGCCCACCACTTTAGGTTTCATAGTTACCGCCTAAGGCAGGGGTGGGCAATTCCGGTCCTGGAGGGCCGCAGACCAGTCAGGTTTTCATGATGTCCCTAATGAATATTCATGGACCTATTTCCATACAATGGAAGGCAGTGGATGCAAATAGATCGCATGAATATTCATTAGGGGCATCATGAAAACCTGACTGGTCTGCGGCCCTCCAGGACTGGACTTGCCCACCCCTGGCCTAAGGAGTTAGCTCAATGAATGAAATCCAAGCTTTAGACTGCAATGCATTACTCCAACAGCAGTCTTCATCCTGCAGTGCACTGAGCATGTTAGTGGTGAAGGATTGGAGTAGGTTCTTGTGTTGATTCTTTCAATATATAGGACTATTTAGTTTAAATAGCTCTCCTATTTAGACAATATTATTCCATTTGGTCCACCTTGGGGGTCAGGAAGTTCATAAATAAATCCACAGTACACAGTGAGGTATACTAAACTGCAACTTTACTGAAATATCATTGAGCTTCAGCATTCACACTATTTCCCAAGAAGACACTCAAACACAGTATTCACAGTTCTAATAATAGATCTATATAATCTCATCCTTTCACCTTTAGAGTTTCTCCCCTACAGCTGCCTACACTTGCCCTTGGTAATTTTTGTGGGTGAGGCTAGGTTGGAACATGGGTGGGACTGGGGGACGGGGCAGGGGTGGGACTTGGGGTGGGGAATGGGCGGAGTATGGCGAGCCACATGTGTCGGTTTTTTCTCGGTGAAAAAGTTGGCAACTCTAAAGCAATGTGGTACTTGTAGTCCCTGATTCTACCCATTGAAATAAGTCTGTAGGTCCGATAATGTATCAGGATAGGGATGCCTGAAATCCTTGACTATCCTAAAATCTCCCTCTTGTAACTCGGTAACATAGGGGTATGTTTACTAGGCAGCGGTAGCGGCTGCCGTGCGGTATCGGAACTGTGGCTACTGCTGCTTAGTAAACATACCCCTTAGTTGTTTTTTGCCAAAGTAAAAGTGCTGATAGATTGACTCAGTCACCTAAATAAAAAAGCTGATAGGACCCGGCTAAATTTAAGTGCCTACAGCAGCACGAGAGGGAAAGAACCCTATGTTCAAGTTTCCTAGAATTGTTTTTCTCTTCCTTCTTCATCTGCTTGGTTAGTAGGTAGGCCTAGCTCCCTACATCTAGAACTTACTGCTAATCAGAGTGCTTGCAGTGTGTATACCAACATTTCTCTGCCTGGTGTCATGTAGAAGACCCTTCTGAGTCTATGGAGCTAAGTGAAGCAGAGGAATTTGCTACAGAAACTGACAGGCAGGCAGAGCACATGGCTCAGGGTTTCCAAGGGAAACGTAAACAAAGTGAGTCACGAGAGGAACAAACACCATGCTGCAACATATCCCCAAGTTCAGGAGTTAAGGGAAAACACCTGGTTGGGGGAGGGGCGGAGCTGAGCCCTAAGAAGCAGGGATATAAAAAGTGCTCACTAGATTTGACCAGAGAGGAGACAAGGGAGGAGGTGAGGAGAGCAACGGGAGACACAGCATGGGAAGCAGAGGAAGAGAAAGAGAAAGAGAAGAACAAGGAGGAAGCCAGAGTAAGAAGGACTCAGAGAGCCCGTGCCCAAAAGCCAGGTGGGAGCAGCCCAGGACCGGTGCCATACCTTGAAGGCAGCCGGAGGGAGAGACTGCCTGAGAGGCTAGTTTGGGAGCACGCAGAAACTCCAGAGAGAGAGAGGTGCTGGCCAGAGGATATTTGTATGTCTGAGGAAAAGGCTGAGAAGCTAAAAGGCAGGAAAACACATCCAGTGTTTGGAACCCTTGCCGGCCCAGCAGTGCTGAGTTCTTCCTTTCTAAAGCCAAAATGTAGGCTGCACAAATTATACAGAGGTGAAACTAGCTATAAACGTTTTCCTTGTGCTTGCCAAGAAGTATTGGACTCTCCTTATACTAACTCCAATATATACGGTACTTCACAACCCTGCTCATTAGAGTGTTGTAAAGAGAAGCCTCGGGAAGACAGAGGGGGAGTGTACTTTGAAACGCCATATAGCAGTGTGCAAACTTACCCCGCTGATAGTGATTTAGAAGAAATGTAGATAGAGACTGTTATTGAGGATATAACAGATGAGCAAATGGACTGCACGTTATCACTAGCTGATCACATTATATCACTTTGCTGACCAGGCTGTTAAGAAGGCTGTCTAAACAGCAGAAGAAAAGCAAAGTGTTTCTTTTTGTATAAGAAGTGACTGTTACTTTTGTGTTTGTGTTGAGCATTGCATATTTTGAAGCTTGAAGCTAAAGAAGCTGTTTTGTCCTAAGTTCCTGAAATGTTTTCTTTATGCTAGTTGCATATGGCTATTTTGTCCTAAGTTTTCACCTGCATTTAATCCGCCCGGAAGGGGAAATAAAAACCTTGTCATTTTGCCTGAATCCACTCAACTACAAGTACTTCTTTCTTGGAGAGTAAAAGGAACTACAACTCCCAGAAGGCAGTGCAGGAACAAATGCTCTGCCATACTTTCTAAGTTAGGATACCCAGGCTGACCAACCCTACGTGCCACTGGCTCTGGGGAGGTTACTGGTGACACTGGTCCTGAGCACAGTGGAAAAACTTTTTAGATTCTTGGCCTTGTAAATCTATTGATGCCTATTCTATAGACTTACTCTAGTGACTCTTCTGGTACCATGTTCCCAGCCCTCTGGGAAAGGTGTTCTGCACCCATGTTATAAAGTTTTCCTTATTGAATTCTTGGACTTGCAGTGCTGAATCCTTATAGGAAATTCCCAGTTACTATTATAGTAACCAGATCTTGGTTGTCCGATTAGTGATCCAATTCATAAGTTTTGTGAAACCATGTCTAAGAAAATAAAAGCTGTGCCTGGAAACATCTTGTAGCCTTTCAGGAACTTTCTAAATCTTTTCCTGAAATGTCTGTTGACACCCAAGTTCAAAGAGGAAGATTTTAGGCTGAACTTGGCTTTCTAGCAATCATATCATGATCCATTAAAAAGACCTGCAGTTTAGATTTTAATGTGTAGAATCAAGGGCTGAAAATTCCACACTGCTTTGGAGTGTAAGCAGGTTGTCAAGTTACCCAGTTTTAGGAGTGAGATTTTTTTTGCCAGTTCTGATTTTAAATTTGCATTGCCATGCAGTATGAGATCTGTAGTCCCTGATTTTACCCATTAGAATCAGTGTTGCGGGTCCCATAATGCAACAGGATGGGATTGTCAGACATCCAGGACTGGCTTAAAATCTCACTCCTGAAACTTGGTAACTCTCTGTAAATATAAAACTGTAATTGGCCAGATAGCTTCCCTCCCAGAACTGGTCATTTCTATATTATAAAGTTTCCTTATGAAGTGATTCCTGGCAAAGATAAAGGAGTTCCTACAGAAGACGTCCAAGTATGATTTATTTGGTTCCACTTCAAAAGAAAAGCCTTACACTGGGCTGCTCTCCTGATAGATAAGAACTGTCCATTTCTGTATGCTGCTCCATCTCCAGTAAGCAAGCCTCTGGTAGTCCTTTCAGGTACCTCTAGCACTCCTCTTGGATTAGTCTGCTCTCAAAGAAAAGTCCATAAATTACCAGTTATGGCCTCCTCCTAGCAGGGAGGTTCCCCTGTACGTTAGGGTAAGTGATCCAATAGTCCCAAAGTCCAGGTTTGGTGGGATACCATCCTACCCCGGGGTCACCCCCCCCCCCCCTTTCTGGGCAACGGTCCCCTCCCTGGGTCCAAAGTAGCCCTCACCAGGGTCCTTTGTATCAACACAAATGTGAATGATATTCAAATTAGGTCAGGAATATGCAAATGACATTTTCCCAACATCCCTCAGTTTAGACAAACATATACATTAAAATGGGAGGGATGCACCCTTTAAGTCTTGGATTCGGCCGGGGTGAATCCCAGGTGTGGAATTACCTGTATACCCTGCCATCTCTCATATAGCTGCTTATTGCTATTACCACCCGCTGATGATCCATGGCTGTCTGGTCAAGGACTAGCTATTGTTCATTTGCCAGCTCCATCTTCTTTTCCCACTGAGGATTCCCTCATTCATTTCCAAAGGGGTTTATCTCCATGGGGCTCTGGGCCAAGTTCCTCACTTCCCTCTCATTTCTGGTGTTGTTAGGGAGTTGGGCCCTATGTCTCCTGGCCAGGAAGAGATCAGGGATTCAGGCCCTTCTTCTGCTCCTGGATGCCATCATCTGCTGCTTTATGGGGGGCCCTCCTAGAGGGGTCCATACCTCCAGAGCTGAGGCTGGCTAGGGTCCCCCATGAGTCCTGCAGTGACGGGATGTACACCCTGTTCAATCTTAAAGATTTTGTAACAAGATCCTCAGATTCCTTCTCCAAAGATTCCAAAGTCTGTGGATCCAAGCCATGTTTCAAAGCCTTCTACTTCCAAGACTATAGCTCCTAGTATTCAAGTCCAGGTTGTACCTATCTTTGCTTTAGTGTTTTCTGTTTCCAAGGCTCCAGCTCCTGGTATTCCAGTACAAGCTACAGCTACCTCTACTTCAGTGCCTCCCAGGGATGGATCCACTATTAATATAGTGTAATTCAATAGAAAATAATACTTAAAATAAAAATTAAAATGTTATTAAAGTATCATGTAGGCTAGCCGTAAATGAAAAAACGTTCTGAGATGTAATGGTTAAATTTTTAAAAAATTTGTGGTGATCTGTTGTGGAACAATCCCATTGAAGAAGATACCCAGATCTCGTTGCTGGTTGCAAAGGGACCCCCAATAACAGTTCAAGCTTCAGGGCCCCAAAAATGTAGGCCTGCCACTGGTGCCTCCTGCTCCCAAGACTTCAACACCCATGCTTCAAATCTTGTGGGTATGTTTAAGAAACCGCAGTAAAGGAGCAAGTGTGCCGTTAGCACATGCTAAATGCGCGTCTGCGCCCTTAGCATATTCAAAAAGCCGCTTTAGCACATGCTAATGGTACCAGCCACTTTAGCATGTGCTAACGGTATCTGTGGGTAGAGAGAAGGCATGCACGGGGCGGAGAGTTTGCAGGAACAAGGCTTGCTCCCTTAATGCGGACACCTTAACGGCAGGAACCCTAACGCAACTCAAAACCTCACGGAAAGGGTGTTTTGTGAGGAGGGAGAGCCTATTTAAACGTCTGCAATGTGATGCCCAGACAGGGGAGCACGAGTGAGTGATAGTAGTGCTCCATTAGCAACAACAACATAGTGCCCAAGTATGAAAGGGCACTATGTTGATGGTGCAAATGTGGGAAAAGGAGGTGGCACATGAGTCATGCAGTGGGGGCTGCTGATGCACAGGGGGAACCAGGCAGTTGCCTAGATAGCACATAGGAACATAAGACTACAAAATATGTCAAACTGTGTCAGACCAAGTTCCATCATGCCCAGTACCCTGTGTCCAACAGTGGCCAATCTAGGTCACAAGTACTTAGCAGTTTCCCCAAGAGATACCCAGGATCCCCAATAACTGTAATGGGGCAAGCAGTGCATAACCCGGGTCCTCTTTAGCACTGATTTATGGACCGTTATGCAGGAACCCGTCCAAACATTTTTTAAACCCAGCTACACTGACAACTTTTACCACATCCTCCAGTAATGGATTGCAGGGTTTGATTACGGGTCTACTGAAAAAATATTTTCACCTAGAAGACCCAAATGGGTTACAATGTAGCCACATTGCATGTCCCTAATCTGTCCACAGTCTGATGACATAAAAAAGCGACCTACGTTTACCTGTTCCACTCTGGTCAATAATCTATAGACCTCTATCATATCTCCCCTTAGCCGTCTGTTCCCCAGGTTGATGAGCCCCAACCTTTTTAGACTCTCCACAAAGGGGTATTCTGCCATCTGCAGTACCATCTATTATGTTCATCATGATCCTACAGTGACAGTGGGAGCACATAGTCCTGCTACTGTTGTGGAAAGGCAATGTGCCACATGGGGTGATCCAAAGGTCCTGGCACCCCAGGAAGAGATCCAGGCTCCCCCTTCCCCACTGCCACAGAACCCAGCTGTGGGGGAAGAGGTCGATAGTGCCAGATGCTGTAGCCCCCCCAAGCAGCTGCAACATGCAGGTGCCCAGGGGAGTACCACAGCAGTGGCGGTCATCCTCTCCCTGAGATGTATCATTGACAGGTGGTGATAGTGTCCCTGCAGAGGAAAATGGTTGGGGAGGGGGCTGTGTGGCCATCCATATATGCCTCTGCCCCCCCCTCATCTAGACCATGTGCTCTAGGCACCCACCAACCCACATGCTGAATGGGCTGGGGCTGCACACCACCAACACGGACAGCACGTGGATATGTCAGCATGGTGTGGGGGTGTTGGCGGAGGAGGCAGCGGCACCCGCCTGCAGCAGATCAAAGCCATGCACTGGTCCTGTGCACATTGCATCATGTGCTGAGGTCTGTCTGATGTGAAGTATGTCAGCCCCAGTAAGTATTATAACTACGTGGCAGCACTGTGGCTCAATGCACACTGTTGATGTGTATGAGTGGAGGGTCACAGGTTTGTATCTTGGCTGTGGATTATGCATTGCATGTTCCTGTGGCTGAACGTTAGCTCACAGTGCAGGTATAGCACCAACATGTGCAACTCCCAATGAATCGGTCAACAAGGGTACAAACAACCATCAGCCCACACAGACAGGCTGCACTATCCACAGCTGCATGGAGAGCCAGGCTGATCATACTGGCACACTGAGTGGGCGTTAGCATCAGAGCATGCAACTAGCTCCTGCAGAAGGAGAACATATTAACAATGCTCAAGCTCATTTCGGAACCAAGGTGGCAGGCAGGAGTGCCAACCATCCCCTTTTTTGCACAGCGCATCATTATGATTGTGTGTGTGTGTGTATGTCTATCAATTTAGTTGTGGCTTTCTACACCTCACTGAACCTCACAGTGCCTAAGCTGTTTCCAGCCTTAGTCTGTAAATGTGCATGATGAGGAGCAAAATATTGTGGCTATAGGCTGAAACAGGACAGATTGGCCAGGATGGGTCTGCATTGGAGGTAGGGTGAATGATTAAGACCTGTCTGCCACGTGCATGACCTGGGTGGCTACAGTATGTCATGCTAGGAGAGCACTCTAAATCTGACTGAGCAGTGACCATGGCATCCTGAGGGGCAGAGGTCACCGAACCAACTACCTGGGTATTCATGCTGTATATCCCAAGCTTTGGTGCACAATATGGTTGCTTCGTGCATATGCAATGTATACTGACCAGTGCACTGTCTGCAGTTGGTATGTGCATGGTTGGTATGTGAGGTGTTTGAGGCCTACACCCAGTGGTACTGATAGGGCCAGCAAAATACCCTAGTAACAAGTCTAGACAACCGCCCCCCTCCCCCAGGTAGTTGGCCAACATGGCATCAGCATTGTAACACCAGGTGTTGACTTGTACTAGGTGGATCCCTGTCTGATGGAGCCAAATGTTTATTTATTTATTTATTTAGAAAATATTTATATACCGCAGCTTCCAGCGATCAGCAGCGGTTTGATTATAGATTGAAAATTGCCAAATTGAGGCAAAAATTTTGGAGTATCATTACATTGATTAGAAAGACAAGCACGGCACACAGTAATAAGGTTCTAGTAGAGGAGACAGTAATTTACAAATGTACATTTCACCTAACAGAATTCTTGTCACAAATTGTGACATCTTGTATTCCCTGGGATTTACATCAAGTTGTAATAGCACTGGAATAGATGGGTCTTTAGCTGTTTCCTGAACGCATTAAGGTCTTTGGTCATTCTGAGCTCAGGCGGTAGTTGGTTCCAGAGGGTTGGGGCAGAGTAGGAGTATGCTCGGCGGCTAGTACTAGATTTGACTGCTCTGATGTCGGGCGGAACGTGTAGGGTGTCTGAGTTGACAGATCTTCTGACTCTGTTGGGTGGTGGCGTGCTGATAAGGGTGGAGAGAAAGGATGGAGCTATGTTTTGTATGAGTTTATGTGTGGTTATCAATGTTTTGTATTGTATCCGGGCAGTGATAGGGAGCCAATGCAGTTCGATTAGCACAGGCGTGATGTGTTCGGCTATGCTTTTTCGCATGATGATCCTTGCGGCCACATTCTGGGCCATTTGTAGGATGTTTAGTGTTTTCTTTGGGAGACCCTGCAGGATGGCGTTGCAGTAGTCTAGGTGCGGAATGATGAGTGCTTGTGCCACAGTCCTAAAATCGTGGGGTTCGAGGATATTCCGTAGAGGTTGTAGAACTCTAAGTTTGTGGAAAATGGCCTTGTTGGTTTTGCGTAGGTGTTTTTCCATCTTTAGGTTGTTGTCCAATGTGACTCCCAGGTATTTGATCTCTTTCTTTGTGTGGTATGTATTGTTACAGAGTGCAATTGTCGCGGGAGGTTCAAAATTTGGTTTGCTGGAGATAAACATCACCTCTGTTTTCTTATGGTTTATCGTCATGTTGTTTTGCTTTAACCATTGCAACATTGCATTCAGGCATGTTTCAAGTGGCGTATAGTTATGTGACTGGTGAATGCTGCAGGACACTAAGTGACTAGCATATTACACTGCAGACAATACCTGCTACACACTGCCGGTGATGGGGATCTGCAACACAGTCAGCAAAGACCATCTCTTGAACTGCAGGTACTGGGATCTGGTGCTGGGCACCCATCCTCACCCTCAAGGTTACCACAGAAACTGCTCAGTAGCACAGTTTGTAGCTGCTCTGTGCTTGTATCACACACAGTCAGTGCATCGTACAGAGCTGAGGTGATGGATAAGTGCATTCTCCATTCAGTGATCAGCTGTAGACCACTGTTCTGCATGTGCATTGCATCATGGGAACTGGTGAGGCTACGCTATGCAGGCACACACAGCAGATATTTTAGGTGGTGACTTGCAGTCTCTTTGTATCCAGCCATTGCTGTGCAGAGTGGGGTGGAGGTATAGCCTATTGGTGAGTGCAAGGTCTCTGTACACAGGGGGCAGAGGCTCAATTCCTACTTGTTCTTTTTGTGACTGTCCTACTCAGATCATTTTCATGCCTGTAACAGTCAGGGCTCTGCAGATCGCTGCTACCAGAGATTAGTCCCCCACATCATGACACCAGTCATCACTCCAGATTCTTCAGCAGCATCCTTTCTCACCATGGGCTGTGCTAGCACTCCTTGTGACCTTGGACAAGTCACTTAACCCCTCATTGCCTTACAAGGAAAAATTCCAAGTTATCAATGTTCCTGTTTAATGTGTTGTATCAAGTTTTAGTTTCAATATGAACTGCTGTGACTGGTGGAGAAAGTGGTATTAACAATTTAAAAAAAACAACCTGTTAGATACATAAAAAGGTATATTACTGATAATGTTTAAAGTAATGTGAGTTGAACCCCGAAGATAAAGACAGCCTTCCTAATAATTTTTGAAAAAAAAATTGAAATGAGTCTACATTGAAATGAGTTTAATTTATTTGTCATAAACTGCTAGCTATGTTTTAATGTTTGTTACCTCTTGAATAACCAGATTGACTATACCTTGTATAATGTTATAACTGGAGAGTACATCACAAATATAATTAGTGATATGAATATGTACAATTGTGTTCCTGACAGGAAAAAGAAATGTTGCTATTAGACCACATGCTAACATTTTGATTTGGCAAGTAAACAGAATAAGTTTAGGAATGTAGATGCAAAAATAGAAGTATGTTACAAGCTAGCTATGTAATAATTTAGTGCTAGCAATAGATATAATTCTTTTCAACAATTCAAGACTGTCATTAGGGATGAATAATTGTGCTTGTTTGCAATTGTATGGAATCAAGAGAGATGCTGTAGTGGAGAGCTGGGTTTTTACAAATTATATATTGTGTGCGCTGAATATTATTGGCCAAAGAAGAAAACTACTGTGAATGAAGAGAAGTCTATAATGCTACTGAATATGGAGACTCCTGGTAAAGATCAGCGATTCCAGCGGGACTACTCATGTATGCACAGCAGTGAAGCCTGGGTGGAAAGTCACTGAAAAAGCTATATCTAAGATGTGCATGGCACAGCCCATGGTGAGAAAGGATGCTGCTGAAGAATCTGGAGTGATAACTGGTATCATGATGTGGGGGACTAATCTCTAGATCTATGAGAAGCAGTTGGCCACTGCTAGAAGAGATAGTGCTTACAAGAATAATTGGTAAAGTCTTGCTCTCTGTATACATTCTTATTGAGGCTAAGCAAAGGCAAACAATGTCACATGATTTTGAGTTATATTTACTGAATAACTGTAATCCTTTTCTATATTGTATGAAGCATATGTTATGTACAACGACTTCTTCCAACGAACAAGATGGAGCTCACCTATGGACCAGATGTGCCGAGGACTCTGAAGGAACATCTGCAAAATGAAGCCCACTGTAGAAGATTTATTCTGGAATTGGACATGTTTCAGCTACCGCTCTTTTGTAATGATTCTTTATAGAATCACAGGGGGGACTGTAGGAATGGAGGTACAGGTGAGGACAGGTAGATGAGATAGCTGAGACAGCTGATCCTACCCTTGATATAGCATTGCCACTATTGATTCAACCTATGGCACTATTGAAGTTGAGGAAGAGGCAGAACAGACAGGTTTGTAAAAATTGGTTTAAGCTTGAAACTATGTTAGCAAGGCTAACAGCAAGTACTACTACTACTACTGAGCATAAGTACGTGCTGCTGATCATGAGTTATGTTGAAATTGTAACCGTAAGGATTGTACCAGAGAGGAACTAACTAACTGTAAAAGTGTTACTGCAAATTGTTATTGTAAAGGTTAAACTAAGGCTTGCATGCTGCAGCAAAATCTTAGGAACTTTCCGAGAATTAGGGACTTTTGATCATAACATATGCAGGAAATTAAATATAGTTTGAGGAATCAGCAGATTTCAGAAAATTATCAAGAAATCATAAATGTAACTAATCAGATCTTACTCTGTAAAAGAATTCTAGTGACACCTTGTCTTATTTCATGTTTATGATTAATGACTGTGTTACTTCCCCTTTTTCTATAATAAAAAGGGCTTCAAGGGAGGAAGACTTTGAATCCAACAGAAGTGGAACTGTGCTGTATCCATAGACCTTCTGTTGACTTCCCTCTGAGCTCAAAGAAAGTAGAACTTTGTGTTTGATTGTTTGTGTTCTGCATTACTCTCTGCTTATTTCTTGCTGCTTGAGGGACCAGAGACTGAAAAAGCCGCAGTATTGCGGCTAGATCATGGGTAATCTTTCAAATAGCATAACCTTACATTATAATAATTGCATAGTTGCTATTCTGGGCTTGCTACCCTAAAACTATATTCCTATTATAATAATGCTGGTTCAGGCTCACACAAAACACTGCCCAGAATTTTTGGGTCCTGAGCACTACTATTGTAAGCAGCCGAAAGATTCATCAGAAGGCTCAAATGAACACACAGTTTACAGCCATGCTGTGCCCCCTGGAAGAGAGGAATTGAATATAAGGTTCCCAAATCTTCATAAATCACAAACGCTTAGAAGCCATCCCTTGCGTTGCTATGTTCTCCATCTGCATCAATTGGTGTAGACTATTTTGCCACCCCAAGTAGATCGGGGGATCCAGATCCACCCAAGTCTTCAAAATGCTTTGTAGTCCTAGTAAACATACCTTCCGCACAAATAGCTTTTCCGCTTTCCCTTTCAAGCACAAACCCCCTGGGTCCAAAAGCACCATCCCCTCTACTTGGAGAGCAACCAGTTGCTTAAGCACAGCAACCACATATTTCCGCAGCTTTTTCCAAAACTCTCTCACTCCTGGGCACTCCCAAAACTGGTGTCCTAAGGTGCTCCGTGCTGCTGCACATTTCAGACATTTACTGGCTCCACCAACCCCACTGCCCGAGCTCTCACCAGCGGGAAGTATGCTCTCAGAATGACTTTGTATTGTATCTCACGTAGCCCTACTACCATGGTGACTTGAGACACTCATTTCAGAGCATCAACAAGGGAATCCCCCCCCCCCAACTTTTATTTATGTATTTATTTATTTATTTAACATGTTTTGTATCCCGCTTTTTCCTTAAATCAAAGCGGTCAATACAATACTAGGTTATACAGAGGTAAGTGAAACATACACCACTTTATCAAAACATCAAAGTAGTGGGAAATGGGAGTACATAACACAGGGAAAAACATTACATACAATACATTACATTTAAACTACATTTAAAGCAGAATCAACCATAAAGCAGCCGTTACTTGGTCTCCAAGGTCCTACGCCTAAGGGCCACGCCAAAGGACCCTCTGGCAAGGCCCTCAGGCACGGGCCCGCAAGGCGCGGGCGCGCTCCCAAAGCGGTGGTTTAATGCCTTTGCTGGCCAAAGATGATTGGTGGTGCCTGGAGGTGAGGAGGAACTCCCACTCACTCCCTCCGCTGCCATCTGCTTGTTCTCTTTCCCGGGCACGCTCCCGAAGCGGCAGTTTAATGCCGTTGCTGGCCAAAGATGATTGGTGGTGCCTGGAGGTGAGGAGGAGCTCCCGCTCACTCCCTCCGCTCACATCTGCTTGTTCTCTTTCCCGGGCCATTCCACTTCTAAGCTAATTCCTGATGTTCCTGCTTTTGCAGCAGTGCCGCCCAGGCCTTCCTAATCATGGCCCTCGACATCTCTCCCTGCTGTTCTATTTCAAAAAATCTGGTGACACGGTCAACAAAATCAGGCCCCACCACAGTTTTTCCTAACGTCCTTATATAGCGTTGCACCTGATGTAACTCAAAATCTCTCCCAAGCGGGATCTAATATTCCTCCCTCAATTCTTGCAGGGCCTAAATTATCCACCTTTCGTTACAAACTGAGACAGTCGATTAAGGTCTTGCTGATCCCATATTCTAAAATCCTTAGATAGATCCCCTGTTAGGAAGTCTAAGTTATGCCTTAGCGGTAGGAACCCCGATTGGGTTGGCACCTGCCCCATCCTATGGAGGGCTTGCCATGTGCCCCACATTGACCTTACCAGCGGACATGCGCGAACCCGCACAGGCAGTCGTGATCACTATGCATGCAGTACATAAATAGGGCTCAAATCCCCTAGAAATTCACTCTCCATCAGCAAGGGGGTACATACCTCTCCACTATATAGCCAATCTCACACATGACGCAATAGACAGCTTATATTGTATTGCTCCAAATCCGGAACTCCAAGTCCCCTTGTGCTATACTCCCTAACATCCAAGGACATGTAATACGAGGCCTCCGCCCGCACCACAAAAAGCAACTGAGGGTGCGTCGCCAGACTTGTAGATCTCTCTTTAATAGACGTATCAGCAGCACCCGTAGCAAATACAGCCATCTGGGGAAGAGCATCATCTTGTGTAGTGCAATCCTCCCTAGGAGTGACAACGGCAGGTCTTTCCATTTCTACAATTGCTCTTTCTCCCTCCGCATCAATAGTAGTACATTCAATTGATACAACTGTGCTACCTTTGCCGGGAGCTGCACTCCCAGATACTTAAAATTCCCTTTAGTCCACTTTAGCGGGAACGTTCCCTGCCACGTGTCCGGCAAGTGTTGATCTAGGGGTATAGCTTCCGATTTATCCATATTTAACTTTAGACCCGAACACACCCCATACTGATGAAAAAGATCTAAAAGAACTGGTAGCAACTTCCTAGGGTTATGCAAATGCACCAGAATATCATCTGTAAATGCTGCAATCTTGAATTGTTGGCTTCCCACCCTTATCCCTGCCACTGCCTCCTCAGCCTGGGCCTTACACTGTAGAGGCGCTAAGAACAGCAAGAAAAGCATAGGTGAGAGGGGACAGCCCTGACAAGTACCCTTTCCAAGTGAAAAGTCCTCTGACACCCGATCATTAACCACCACCGCCACCCGGGGTGAGTTGTACAATAACCTTAATGCCTGCCTGAACTGCCCCTCAAAACCAAAACGCTCCAGCACTTTGAAAAGAAAACCCCAATCGACGGAATCAATAGCTTTTTTGGTCATCAAAACTCACTAGCATGAAGTTTGATTGTTCCACAACACTTGCTTCCATTGCAGTCAGCACTTGATGCATATTTAGCACAGGATGACGGCCACTTACAAACCCCACCTGCCCTTCCTGAATCAGATCTGGAATAACCTTCGCTAAGCGATTGACCATTACTTTTGCTAACAATTTGTTGTTGCAATTAAGTAGTGAAATTGGCCTATATGATGCTACATGCAAGGGGCCTCGACCAAGCTTGGGCAGCACTACTATATGTGCAACTTTATTCCCATATGGAAAGGTCTGCATTTCAATGAGTTGCATAAACACATTCTGTAGGGGGACTCTTAACCAGTCTTTCATCAATTTATACCATTCATTGCTGAAGCCGTCAGGTCCAGGAGTCTTATATGCCTTGGCTCGGGTGATCGCATACTTCTCTAGGGGATTTGAGCCCTATTTATGTGCTGCATTCAGAAGGCCCCGGTGCTCATCTGTGAGTGCCAAGAGTACCACCCCCTCCAAACATTCCATGTCACCTAATCTTGTCCCATTCCCAGGTGCATAAAGAGTCTGATAATATTTACGGAAAACTGTTAGTATTTGACTGTCTTCGGTCACCACTTTCCTCCCATCTCGGAGAGCTATGACTCTTCGAGCCCCCTGATGCCTTTTGAGCAGAGCAGACATGAGCCTTCCGGCCCTATTACCATATTTATAAAGTTTATATTGATAGTATATCATAGACTTTCGGGCCCTCCAGTGCAATAGAGTATTTAACTCTATCTGAAGTGCGATTAGATCCCCTTTTTTCACTTGTGACAGGCCCCCCCTTAGCTGTCTCTGAACCTCCATAATCTGCTTGGTCAGTTGTAAGATTTGAGAGTCTATTCTCTTATGCCGACTACACTCAAAACTTATTATCTCCCCCCTTAAAACTGCCTTAGCTGTTTCCCAGAATAATGTGGGATTATCTTAGTGAGAGGCGTTCGCTGTGGCATAACAGTCCCACCTATCTTCCAGGAAACATAGAAAGGTGGGGTCATTTTTCAAGTATATGGGAAACCGCCACCTCCTCGTACCCTGATGTTGCCCCGGTGACCCCATTTCTATCCATATCGGTACATGATCTGAAATCCCTATAGCCTCAATCTCTGCCCTATGTACCCGCGGCAACAGCGCCACTGAGGTCAACCAATAGTCTGTCCGTGACAGAGTCCCGTGTGCCTTCGATATGTGGGTGTAATCTCGCTCCTGCGGGTGGAGAATCCGCCAAACATCCACTCAGTTCTTGAGTTCACATAGACTCTCAATTCCCCATCCCGATCCCATCATGTTTCCCTTACTTGGGGGCACTCTCTCTTCCCTTGTGCTCCCTCTGGAACCCTCCAATGGGTGGTGACACATTGGGGCCCTCCACCACCTCCCATCTCTCTCCACCCTCTAGTCACTTGTTGTACTCATACCGCATTCATATTCACCCTCATACCCAACTCCCCCCCCTCTGCTATCCTACCTCCATCCCCTATCTATAATTTAGTCCTGCTGCCCCTTAATCCCCTCCTCCCTTCCAGAGCTTGCCGCAGTTCCAATCAACTCTGGCCCCATTGGCCCCCTATTCCTTGAATGCCAAGTCTTATCTACCAGCACGCTAAACTCCTCATTATATGCCCACAACCATAATGCAACTGCAGCTGTAACTGTGGGACTCGACAGTAAGAGAGGTGAGGTGTAGCCGAGGGGAGTCAACCAGTACTACCCTCTTCCACCAGCAGCCTGTCCCACAGAGATTCCTAAAGGCAGAGACAATGTGGCTGGGACATGAAGCACTTTGTGGTGCTGTCAAGTGCTTTATAATCCGCCAGCCATTAAAGCTGCTTCCCGCATCCAACTCAAGCTTCTCTTGTTCTCTCTTGGTTCGATATCCAGTCCTAACTTCAGTCCAGCATGCATGGCACAAATAATGCAGTTCACTACTGCCCCTTCAGGGAGTTTCCCCATGTCCAAAGTTATGTCCGCATGTTTAACTTCATATTCTGTCACCTTTCCTCCATGACCATTCCTCATGAGCTCATCAGCATATTAAGAAACGCATCTGAGGCAGCAGGAGTGTCGTAATAGGTAGTTCTGCCTTGTGCCATAATTTTCAACTTAGCTGGATATAGCAACGCAAATTTCATTCCTCTCTGCACTAACTTGCTGCACATCTCCTCAAATTCCTTGCGCTTCTTGGTCACAGCAGGGGAATAGTCTTGGAATATCAAAGTTTTACGCCCTTTGTGCTCACATCCTTGTTTTTTTGCGAGCTGCCCGTAGGATCATCTCTTTATGTAGATAGTTATGAAAGCATGCAAAGGTCACCGGGGCCTACTCTCTCCTTCCATCTGGGGGTCTAGACAGTGGGCTCGCTCTACTAACAGTTTACCTTGCAGCTCCGTGAGATGTAACTGAGCAGGGAACCAAGTATCCAGAAAGCAACACAGTTCTCTCGCCACAACTGATTCTGCTATGCTCACGATTCTTAAGATTTTTCCTGCGGCCTCTGTTGCCAGCTCTGTTTTAATGTTTTTTTTACCTTGTAAATTGTCGCAGTTGGAGAGTAAATCACAAACATAATTAGCGATATATACAATTGTGCACCTAACAAGAGAGGTGTTTCTATTAGCATGTGGCCTAACATTTAATTTGTTAGATAAACAGAATAAATTAAGGATTGTAGATAGTTATGCAAGTATGCTACAAGGACTAGCGCTAACGTGGTCTACATATAGTCAAATAATTTGGGATAATTTAGTGCTAGAGTAGATGTATTGTAAATAATTAGTATTAGATAAGATAATCCTATTCAATAATTCTATATTGCCATTAGGTATACGTAGTCGTGCTTGTTTGCAACTGTGTGGAATCAGAGGGGTATTGTAATGGTGAGTTTTGGTTCTGCAAATTATATATTACATGCAGTAGAACCCTACGGGCTGAAGACAATGACTACTGTGAATGAAAGAAGTCTGAAATGCTGCTGAATGTGTGGACTCTGAGTAGGAGCAAATATCACAACTCCAGCAAGACTACTCATAAATGCGGCCATGAAGCCAGGATGGACAGTCACTGAAAATCTGTCCAAGATGTATATAGCACAGCCTATATTGAAAAAAGATGCTGCTGAAGAATTTGGTGTTATTACGAGTGTCATAATATGAATGTGGGTGCAAACTTCCGAACTACTGAAAGATCTATGAAGGGCAGTTGGCCACTGCCAGCAGATAGTGGTTGTGAGAATAATCGGCAGAGCCTTACTTTCCATACACATTCTTCTTGAGACCTAGCAAAGGCGAACAGTGTTGCATCACATTGGTTAATTTGCAAGATAATTGTAATCCTTTTTCTATATTGTCAAAGTGTATGTATAAAGAAATCCGTTTGTTGACTTCTCCCAACCAGCAAGATGATGTTCACCTATGTTCCCCACATCTGCAAATTGAAGCAGAAGGCATTCCCCACTGTGGCTGAAAACTTATTCTGGACTTAGACATGTTGGAGCTACCATTCTTTTGTAGTGATTCTTTACAAAGATGTTAGCACATGCTTAGTGTTAATAAATGACCCACTTAATGACATTCTACAGCAAATAAGCATATTCCATGACCAGTAAGAAATATCTAAGAAATGTTTGAATACACGATCGACAAAAATTAAATTATATTGCAAGAACAGCTTCAATAATAATGAGCAATGATTAAACAATTAGCCAGCCAAAGAAAAATAACTATAAGTAGACTAATGTGTAATTAATCAATGATTCATTTTCTGATTTCAAAATGTTTATCTAATTTAAATAATTCATAATGATTTTATTACCTTCCTTTTGCATGGTTAATTGTTTGTTCTTTGTATATGCATTATTTATTGAAAATGTTCTTATTTATTTTCATTTTGTAAAAGCTTTTCAAAACCTTTTATACAAAGTAGCATCAGTAGGCCTGTAGTGAGATAGTCTAGGGCCGAAAAAGTGAATAATTATTTGATTGTTTTTTTTTCTCTAGAAGAATTACTGAATATAATTAGGAATTTTGCAAGCAGTATGCATGCAGTAGCTGAAAAGGAGAAATATATGAGTTTTCAGTAATCAATCAGAAAAATCATATAGGGTAATTTTTCTTGTCTCATTTTATAAGCTCTCTTGTGGCTGAAAAAGAGAAACTTAAAGAGCCATTTTAGATAGGTCATGGATAAGGAAATTGAGATATTCAGGTCAAAATGTGCTCAATTCCCTTTGTATGTTACAAAAAGCTCACCTGAATGCCAAGTCTTATTTCTAATATCTAGAAGGACATACAGGAGTGCATGCCCATTTGCTGGCACATCCAGCAGAAACAACAATTTTGTTTTAATGAGACAGTGGGCCCAAAGTCTTGTCCACTATCTCTATAAGGGGCCTGTGGAGAGATCAAGGTCATCCCAGCATCCGCCTGAACCTGCACAAGAACCATTGCAACTGAACTCCCAGCAACCCCCCAGCAAGAGCCAACCCACCCAACAAACTGTTGAAAAGCATGCAATAGATCCAGGCTGATTATCTGTCCATTTATTGTATATCTACGAATATACTAGTAAAGAACAGTAGGTGGTGGTATTATATGCATAAGAGTACAGGCTACCTTACAGAAGGACTCTACATCCCTGAATGCTATAAGGACAGCTATTTTCTGGTTCCAGTTACGTTTCAGTTGTTGTAACTGTTAAATTATTCTTTGTTCAATGTCCTTATGGTCATCTTACTATGGAACTCTGTATTTCTCATGCAATTATTCCTTAAAGAGCTTTCCGTTCTGAACCTCCATTGGGTGAAATTTTGCTGTTTAAACCAACAAACACCCCCATATCCCTGATCCTCCCCCCCCCATCAGGTCTCCCTGGTGTCTAGTGGGAATCAAGATTGAATGCAGTTGCTCCTGTCCTTTTGGGTGTCAAAGTTCAAAATAGCACCTCTAACTCGTAGCAGTAGTGTCCCGATACTACTGCCAGGGATCAAGATGTCAAATAAGGAAAACATGCCCACAGCAAAAGTAAAAAATGGGGGATTATTTATTTATTTTATTTATTTAAATGGATTTTGTATCCCACCTTATCCTAAAATCTAGGGCATAAACACCCTCAATCTATTGTGTTACGTTATGGCCAAAACGAGCACTATCAGGAGAGTTGTGACTGCTTTGGACCAGATACAAAAGCTGAGAGGGAAATATTTTGGGTTACTGTGTACATGTATTCCCACTAGAAAATTGTAAATATACATGTAGGAGCCAATATTCAAAATGTTTTAGCCACTAATTGGCTAAAATGTTCTGAGCCTGATATTCAGCAGCAGTAACCAGTTAGTGCTACTTAATATCCCCACAGACTGCGTAAAAAATGTCTGGTTAAAATGGGGGCAGTCTGTGAGCAATCGGCACTACCCCTGATCCACTATTTGGTTAGTGGCAATATTCAGCTACTTAACCAGAGAGCTCTGATGACTTCAGAAAGTTTATCAATCTCAGGTTACCTGCCTGAGTTGCATTCTCTAAACTCTCCAATTTGAATATGAAGATGGAATTGTCTATGATTAATGAGTAATTTAACTCCTGAATAGATTGCAGCTTCACTCCACGATCCAGAGAAACAGTTCTTAAAGAAGCAGTGGCATCCTGATTCTCTTTAATTAAAGAACTGTTTTCTTGCATTTTGAATGTTAGCTACTGAGATTGCACTGAAAGAGCCTAAGTCAGCTGAGTGACAGCATCTCAGATTGATTCTAAAATAAATTGTTTAGGCCTTGGAGAAGAAAGGTCATAAAAAAAACCCTCTGTTCCAGGCACAGAAGTCTCACCAGCTTCAGTATTTAGCTCCACACTTTCCTTCAACTCCATTACCTGTGAATTCTCATGATGACCATACAAGTCCATTGGATCTTTACAGAAAGAGTAGTGGATCCGTGGAAGTCTCCCAGTGGAGGTGGTAGAGATGAGGACAGTAACTGAATTCAAAAAAGCAAACACAAAGGATCTCTAAAGGTAAAAAGGGGACTGTTGTAGTTGTTGATATGGAAGGACAGACTAGATAGGCCATGTGGTCTTTTTCTGTCATCATATTTCTATGTTTCTATGATCTTGGTCAATGGGAGGTTGGGCAAATGAGGCTATCTTCCATGACTTCCCCTTTCTTTTCTTCATCAACAGGCAAGCATCGCAGAGTTGCAAACGATCATGCTGTCATCTTGGACCATGCCGCACCTATGTCTTTATTTTTTCAGAAATGCTGCCATTGGGGGATGTCATATAAAGTTTAAAATTAAGATCCTATATTCAGAAATGAGCTACCTGGAAGAAGTGAAGAAGTACCATAGCAGTTAGAGTAGAAGGGAGGCCATGGTTCAAATCCCACTTTTCTCCCTGACTCTCCTTGTGATCCAGAGCAAGTCAGTTCACCCTGTATTGCCTCAGTTACAATTAGGGTTGCCAACTGGCTCCAGATGCGCCCGACACGCTTGATCCAGTCCTAGGTTTACTCCACTGCATGCAGGGTCATGTAGTTCTAATTTTTCCATTGCACCCTATAATAAAAGCAAGACTACATGTCCCTGCATGCAATGGGGTAAACCCAGGACTGGATCAAGCTTGTCGGGCGCATCTGGAGCCAGTTGGCAACCCTAGTTACAATCCATATTGTAAGTCCACTTGGACAGGGAAATAGCTTGTATACCTGTTTGTAACTCACTGTGAACTCAGATTTAGAAAGCTCAGTAATTAATCTAAACTTAAAACTTCTAAGTTTTTGTTAAAATCTACCTGAACATTGCTAAATTTATCATTGGACCCACTAATAGCCAAGACTTGTGTGAATTTTTGGGATCAAATCTGTCAGATTTCAGCCTTATTAAATACCACAAAAATGCATAGATGTACGGAGATCTGTAAAAAAAATCAGTGTGATATCTTTTGTTACAAATATCAGAATTTTTGTAGAAATCTGCAGTGAATCCTCCTGAATTCACCAATCTAGGGCAGAGTTTGCAAGGAACTACACTTTAAAAAAAGGGTTCTCAACCCAATAGAAAGAGCTTGCAGATTCTGTGTGTGCATTGAATTGGTACAGGAACTTTTTTAAAAGCATTCACACATTTCCCCAAAGTAGATCGCTCCTAACTTCTTTTCTTTACCTTGTCATTTCTGTTTATTTACATCACTTGCCCTTTTCCAACGTTTTATTCATTCTAGTATCTCTCTTTTCCCCCTATTTTCCTTTTTGATTCCCCCCTTCCTTTTCTCTCTTTACTTTCTCTATTCACTCTACTCACATCACAGAAAAGAGCCACCAAAATGGTAAAGGGGGTGGAAGGATACCCCTATGAGGAGAGGCTTAAAAGATGAGGACTTTTCAACCTGGAAAAGAGATGTCTGAGGGGAGATATGATAGGGGGTCTATAAATTAACGAATGGAGTGGAACAGGTAAACATAGATCGATACTTTATGGCATCAACAAGTAAAAAGAATATGGGACATGCAATGAAGCTACAGTTTAAGACTAATAAGAGACAATATTTTTTCACTCAATGCATAGTCAAACTGGAATTCGTTACCGAAGGATGTAGTAAAAGCTGTTAGTGTAGCTGGGTTTAAAAAAGGTCTGGAAAAGTTCCTGGAGGAAAGGTCAATAAACCATTATTGAAGAGGACCCAGGTAATCCACTGCTTGCCCTAATGCAAGCATTATTGAACCTGTGTGTCTTTTTGGGAAACTGCTAGGTACTTGTGACCTGGATTGGCCACTGTTGGAAACAGGATACTGGGCTTGATGGACCTTGGTCTGACCCAGTATGGCATTTCTTATGTTCTTATCTTTAACTTCAAACCAATGTTCTTGATTTCATATGATGAACACAGAGTTTTCTTAGTCCTTTAACTGGGTGAGATGGCTGTCTAGAAATTTTACTCAATCAATTTGGCTAAAGATGCATATGCTACTATAGCTTGCAAATTTTTATGTGGATTAAAAAGAGGCATTACTAGGAGACAGGCTCATTTCCCCTCCTGATCCCATCTAACTTCCCCACTCATTGTATGGGGAAGTTAGATGAGGGCGGGGAAGGGGTGGATCCGGGGTGGCGTTAGGGCAGGCGGTGGGCGGTCGCCTGCCCCAGACGTACAGGACCGATTCCAATGTAAGCCCTGTACGTCTGGGTCTGACAGCTTGGATGGGGAACTTATTCCACTTCTGAAGTGGAATAAGTTCCCTGATGCAGCAGAAGACGGCAGGCCCGGGGCTGGAAAGGGGTGGCAAGGGGCAGAGGGCATTCCCCGCAGCCTGACTCTGGTCTTGGGAGGCCAGATCGGGGGTCAGGCTGTTGGGAAAGCACTTTGGAAGCTGGTGGCCGGGGATCGCGGCTTTTCAATGGAGCCATGGTGCCATGGAAACTGGATGCCATGGCACCACAGCTCCATTAAAGAGCCCTGACTGAGTTAGCTGGGGAAGGCCTGTACGTGCAGGCTGGATGGAATCGGGGTCCCAGCCTGCACATATAGGCCTCTTCAAGATTCTGATCCCGCGGGGCTAGACATGTCCTGTGCGATCAGAATCGCGACTCCCTCTGTGTATCCGGTTCCGACTGGATGCACAGATGGCCAGGACGTCCAGGATGGAATCGGGTCTAGAGTGTTTAGGTTTGTAGTTGTAAACAGGTAAATTTTCATTAGGGTCCTAATTTTGACTGAATACAGAGAATACATTTATGAACGAAACAGGTTCCTAAATTTTGGAGCTTTGTATTTTTAAATATCGGGCCTAAGCGTTCTGCTAAAAATTCACCTAAATTTAGGAGTCTAAAATTTATGTTCTGAATTTTAGGTCTGCTGAGGGGCATATGATACACTCCTAGAAGCAGGAATGTGTGCATTGAGCTCCCACAAGTTATCCATAAATATTCCTCTTTAAACTGCCATTTTTATGTTGAAAATGAGCAGTACCGCACTCTTTAATGGGCAATATCTGCCCTATGGCAGACTGGTAAGATGAGAAACCTTCTTGCAAAGTTTCAATGAAGAAGCGGCACACAAGGGTAAGATGGTGCCTGCTGAGAGGAGTGAGAAAAACTAAGAGGATGCTTCTTTTCCATCCCTACCTTATGAGATGATTCAGTGATGAAGGATGACCTATAGAAGTTCTCCTTGCAAATACACATCAACCTTGATGAAAGCTGGGAAATTATGGAAATTATGGAAATTAGCTGGGTCCGCTGCTTTTTGACATATTCATAAATGACCTGGAAAGTGGAATAACGAGTGAGGTTATCAAATTTGCAGATGACACAAAACTATTTCAAGTTGTTAAAACCCAAGAGGATTGTAGAAAACTGCAAGAGGATCGTGATAAATTGGAAGACTGGGCATCAAAATGGCAGATGAAATTTAATGTGGACAAGTGCAAGGTTATGCACCTAGGGAAGAACAACCCAAACTATGGTTACACGATGCAAGGTTCCACATTAGTAACCACCACCCAGGAAAAAGATTTAGGCGTCATTGTGGATACCATGTTAAAACCCTCGGCCCAGTGTGCAGCGGCGGCCAAGAGAGCAAATAGAATGCTAGGTATGATAAGGAAAGGAATGGAAAATAAAACAAAAGATATTATAATGCCTCTGTATCGTTCCATGGTGAGACCGCACCTTGAATATTGTGTGCAATTCTGGTCGCCGTATCTTAAAAAGGATATAGCGATTTTAGAAAAGGTTCAGAGAAGAGCCACCAAAATGGTAAAGGGGATGGAAGGATACTCCTATGAAGAAAGGCTTAAAAGGTTAGGGCTCTTTAACCTGGAAAAGAGACGGCTGAGGGGAGATATGATAGAAGTCTATAAATTAATGAACGGAGTGGAACAGGTAAACATAGATCGATTGTTTACCTTATCAGAATATAGAAAGACTAGGGGACATGCAATGAAGCTACAGGGTAAACTAAGACTAATAAAAGAAAATATTTTTTCACTCAACATGTAATCAAACTCTGGAATTTGTTACCGGAGGATGTAGTAAAGGCTGTTAGTGTAGCTGGGTTTAAAAAATGTTTGGACAAGTTCCTGGAGGAAAGGTCCATAAACCATTATTAAGAAGGGACCCAGAATATCAATGCTTGAACCAATACAAACATTGTGGAACCTGTGTCCCTTGGGGAAACTGATAGTTACATGTGACCTAGGTTGGCCACGGTTGGAGGCAGAGTGCTGGGCTTGATGGACCTTGGTCTGACCCAGTATGGCATATCTTATGTTCTTATGTTCTTATGTTAGAACTTCTTAACTGGTCTCCACCGTAAGCAAGACCATGACTTGTTTAGATGAAGTAGACGAAAGACTAAGGGGTCTGTTTACTAAACTGTCTTAATGTTACCGGCGATAGTTGCAGCGATAATGTGAAGAATGCCATGTAAGGAGTGGGCGTTCTGGTCCTAAGGTAGCAAGAATCTGTATCGCGCGATAGTGGGCGCCGTGGCACGTTAACGCACGTTAACCCTAAGTACATGCCAGCGCAGTGTTAGAGGCTATAAAGATGTAGCCCACTGGTTACTGCAATGACAGTGGAGGCAGAGATCATGGGTTTGATCCCACAGTGGTGTAATCTAAAAATAATGTTTGAGGCATTATGTTTTAATTTAAATCAGTTCTGCCAGCAAAAACACCCTCACAGTGCCGTAACCTAAGGTGCCTCATAAGGTGCCCTATAAGGTGCCCCATAGGTCACATTATAAAGTGCCCTGTCTGCCAAGACACCTTATAATGTATCCTATAGGGCGCTTTACACGGCGCCTTACAGGGCGCCCTATAGGGCGCCTATGAGGCACCTTAGGCTACAGCACTGTGAGGGTGTTTCTGCTGGCAGCACTGATTGAAATGAAAAGGAAAAGCCTCAGACAGCATTCTTAAATAACACCACTGTGGGATCAAACCCATGACCTCTGCCTCTACAGTCATTGAAGTGGGCTACATCTCTATAGCATCTAACACACTGCTGGCTGGCTACAGAAAGACTGCAGGTCACCACACAAACTGTCTGCTGTGGTTACCAGATAGGGTAAACCCACCTGTACCCATGATGCACTGCACATGCAGATAAGCAGCCTACATCTGATCATAAGATGGGGTATGCGCCTCTTTAGCACCACGGCCTGGTAGGGGGAACTGACCATGTGTGTTACTGGAACAGAGTAGCTACAGACCGTGACATCGTACTGTTCCTGTGCTCACCCTGAGGGTGAAGTGGGGGGCCCAGCACCAGGTCCGCAGCACATGGCATGGCTGAGATAGGCTGCACTGCAAGTCCCCATCAGTGCCAGTGTGTGATGGGTAGTCCCTGCAGATTTTTCTAGGATGCACCTGTGTCCATCTGTATTACCCAGTCATGTCTTAGCTTTATTTATTTATTTATTTTACATTCTCTCATATACCGTGCTATTCTGCATCAGTGCGGTTTACATTGAACAAACTGAAATTACATTGAACAGGGCATTATAACTTGGAGATAACTATTTTACAGGGAACATGGGCTATAGAGGGTTAAGTGGCTTGCCCAAGACCACAAGGAGCACCTGTGGGAGTAGAAACCCCAGTCCTTCCGGCCCAAGGTTGCTGTCCTCTAGTGGGATTTGAACCCCCGACCTTCCGGCCTGAAGTACCTTGCCCCAACCACTAGGCCACTCCTCCACTCCACTTTGTGGACTATGATGCACCCAGAGTGGTGAATATCCTGTGTGGGTGCCATGGTCACATGTTATAAGTGAAGAGTGGTGTTCGGACCCCAAACCGGATTACATAGCACCATCCAACCCACCCCTGTTGGTCAAGGTGGGGCACAGGTTCTCCCACCAACAGATCCACATTCTACATCTCTGCAATGGTGGCAGTAGAGAGGAATGGGCACCCTACAGGAAACAATGCAGATCTGTATGCATCACATAGGGCAGTAGACCTGGAAACGCTCAGCTGCCCCCCACCCGACATTCACCAGCAGAGAGCACAGTCAGTCTTCACCCACTGCATCCTGCAAGGTGGTCCAGCCATACACATGCTAACTGCAGACAATCCTCTAGCTAGTACACAGTGTATGGTCCTGGAGGAACCATGTGCACCCAAAAACAGGACATGAGCACACACACTAAGCAGGTATGTCAGTGACTGGGGCCCCAGAAAAACAAACCCATAAATATCACTTAAGCAAAATTCTGCATAGTGCTATGGGGGAACCTAGCCATGCTGTGGTCACTGCTCGGTCAGGGTGAGAGTGACCTCCCAGCATGACATGCTGTGGCCACCCTGTCCGTGCAGGTGGTGGCCGGGCACTACAATGTCCCAGCCATTGCCCTATGCCCTGTGCAGATGCTACCTACCAGGCCGCCCTGTCCGTGCCATACCCACAGTACCTTGCTCCTTATTATGCACATTGGCAGGCTAACACTGGAAACAGTGCAAGCATTGGGGACTCAGTAAGGTGTAGGCAGCCACAAAACATTGGATAGACATACGCACACTACCACACCTATTTCAGCATTGTGCAAATATGGAGTTGGTTGGCAGCCCTGGCCGCCACACCAGTCCTGGGTACAGTGCAGGCATTGCTATGGTACTCCCTGGGGGAGTTAAACACTGTCAGAAACAAAACCTGAAACACACTCCACAGATATCAGAAAGGTTGATATGATGAATCCCTGTCAACAAATTGTGTTCAACTTAGGATTTATTATCTGATATTATTCATAGCAACCTTTTGATATATGTGGAACGTGTTTCCACATTTAAGACGGCATTGCTAAGGTATGCAGGTGCTAGTATTGGTAGATGCTGCTCCACGCAGGGCCCAACAGCCTGACTCTCCATGAGCCGCTGCATAGTGGGGCCTGTGGGTGTGGGTGTTTGTGCCCCTGTTGGCCACTGCTCTAGGGCAGAGGTTCCCAACTCCGGTCCTGATGGGCCAAACATGGTTCAGGTTTTCATGCTGTCCCTAATGAATATGCATCATGCATATTTATTAGGGACATCCTGACAACCTGAATGGTGTTTGGCCCTCCAGGACTGGAGTTGGGAAACTCTGCTCTAGGGATTGCACATGTTTATGGTGTATGTGCTCTGTAGGGTACAATACAGGCGTTTATGGCGTGTTACTTTTATCTGCAATAAAGATTCTGCCTTTATTACCATGGTTTAGTAAGGGTAAAATGAGGGGACATGGTCTGCAGGAGCCACAGCTGGGACTTCAACCTGTGACCTTCTGCCCCTGAATCTACTGGTTGTGTGTAATGCACCAAACTGTTACCACAGAGGCAGGTTATTTTCTGGGGATAGCATAGGGCTTGGCCTTGGTATGCTGTGGGCAGATGCCACTGCCCCCTCCATCACCAGTACCCCTCTGCCACCATGCTGAAATGCCCTTATGCCGGTGGTGCTGGTGGTGCGCAGTCCCAGGCCATCCAGTGTGTCAGTAGGCGGCTGCCTATGGTGTGGGGTCTGGGGTAGGGGTGCCTACATTGGCATCCGCCCTTCCCCCCGGCACTGCCTGTCAATGTTATGTGCCCTTTGGGGTACCTGCTGGGTGATGTCCGCTGTGACACTGTGGGTCACACACTCGTGGGCATGTTTGCCCTTAGTCAGTTGCTGGCATGCTGTTTTTCTGTTTCTGTGTTCCTATGTGCCACCTAGGCATTTGCCTGGTCCACCCTGTGCCCCAGCTGCCCCACTACATGTCCCACCTTCAGCTCCCTGTGCCCAATTTGCAGCCTCACCGTCGTGCCCTCTTGTACTTGGCCACTATGCTGCTGCTGCTGCACATGTATCACTACTATCACTTTTCTTGGTTTCCCTGCCTTTGTTGTACATTGCTGACTGAAATGGTTTCTCTCTCCTGCAAATGTGCCTCTAGCGCGAGGTTTTCACTGGCGCTAATTTTCAGACATTCATTTCACGGCGTTAGTGTGCATGGAGCCTCTCCCCGCCCACTCTCCGCCCATTGACCCCTTCTTTATGCCCCTGGGGAGCCTTACTCTGCCCTCTGGGGAACCTTAATCCACCCTCTGTGCACCTTAACGCCACCTGCCACATTATTGCGCGATACATGATGTTCTTGCATGGTAATACGCCATTATCTTGCGATAACATCACTTATCACGCGATAACATCGCAGCTGCAACGTCAGCGCTGTTTAGTAAACATACCCCTAAGGACGATTGTCACACCAAAAATAGAAAAGCTGGAACACTCTTAATGAGCATTACAGTCTTTCCATCAAAGCAAGAACAAATTTAGTATCCAGGGCCTGTTCCTATAGGAGAAAGTGAGCGGAGAACAGAGAATAGAGATAGAGTGATGAGCTTTGCTGCTGAGGCACAGCTGTTTATCTACACATCATGCAGCTTTATCATTACGTGCACCAGCTCTCTGGAATGCTATGACATTTGACTTGTTGTTGTTAAGTGCCGTCGAGTCGGAATCGACTCATGGCAACCCTCTGGATAGCTATCCTAAATTGTATTCGGTCTTCAGTCAGGCGGCTCATTGTTGACAGACTGGTACCCGTAGCTGCTGTTATTTTATCGATCCATCTCATTGCTGGCCTTCCTCTTTTGCGTTGACCTTCTATCTTGCCAAGCATGATGTCTTTCTCTAATGATCTCTCTCTTCGCATGATGTGTCCAAAGTATGAAAGTCGAAGTCTTGTCATCTGAGCTTCTAAAGAAAGCTTAGGTTTGATCTCCTCTAGTACCGACTGGTTTGTTCTTCGGGCAGTCGATGCTATACACAGTATTCTCCGCCAGCACCATAATTCAAAGGCATCAATTTTCTTCCTGTCTGTCTTTTTCACTGTCCAGCTTTCACATCCATATGATGTTATTGAAAATACCATGGCTTGAACAAGTCGAATCTTTGTATGGAGAGAGACATCTCTGATCTTGAGAATCTTATCTAGGTCTTTCATAGCCATTCTGCCAAGAGCAATGCGTTGTTTGATTTCTTGACTGCTTGTTGCTTCTTTATTGATAGTTGATCCAAGTAGGTTAAAGTTGTTCACAATTTAAATTTCTTCTCCTTCAACGATGAACCTGTTGATTATGCCAGTTGTCATGATCTTTGTCTTCTTTACATTAAGGTGCAGGCCCATTTTGAGACTATGTTCTTTGATTGTGAGAAGCAAATGTTTCAGTTCATCTTCACTTTCAGCCAGTAATGTGGTATCATCAGCATAGCGAAGGTTGTTGATGAGTCTTCCACCAATCTTCACACCTCTGTTGTCTTCATACAATCCTGCTTCTCTGATGATTTGTTCTGCATATAAATTAAACAGGTAGGGGGAAAGTATGCAGCCTTGTCTTACACCTTTGCTTGTTTTAAACCATTCTGTTTCTCCTTGTTCCGTTCGAACTGTTGCTTCTTGATCAATGTACAGATTGCGCAAGAGAATGATTAGGTGTTCTGGTATACCCATGCTTCTTAATGTGGCCCAGAGTTTCTCATGGTTTACACAGTCAAAAACCTTGCTATAGTCGATAAAGCACAAATAGATATCCTTTTGGTATTCTTTAATCTTTTCAAGGATCCATCTCACATCCGCAATGATGTCTCTCGTTCCTCGCCCTTTCCTGATCCCTGCTTGCACTTCAGTTAGTTCTTGTTCCAGGTATGGTTGTAGTCTCTTTTGAATAATCTTCAGTAGAATCTTGCTGGCATGTGGGATCAGAGCGATTGTTCGATAATTTCCACAGTCATTTGGATCACCTTTCTTTAGTATTGGTATAAACACAGATCTTTTCCAGTCAGTTGGCCATGATGTTGTCTTCCATATTTCTTGGCAGAGTCTCATAAGTATGGTAACAGCTGCATCAGATTGCTGCAATACTTTTATAGGAATGCTATCAATGCCTGATGCCAGTACCCCTCTGCCACCATGCTGAAATGCCCTTATGCCGGTGGTGCTGGTGGTGCGCAGTCCCAGGCCATCCAGTGTGTCAGTAGGCGGCTGCCTATGGTGTGGGGTCTGTGGTAGGGGTGCCTACATTGGCATCCGCCCTTCCCCCCGGCACTGCCTGTCAATGTTATGTGCCCTTTGGGGTTCCTGCTGGGTGATGTCCGCTGTGACACTGTGGGTCACACACTCGTGGGCATGTTTGCCCTTAGTCAGTTGCTGGCATGCTGTTTTTCTGTTTCTGTGTTCCTATGTGCCACCTAGGCATTTGCCTGGTCCACCCTGTGCCCCAGCTGCCCCACTACATGTCCCACCTTCAGCTCCCTGTGCCCAATTTGCAGCCTCACCGTCGTGCCCTCTTGTACTTGGCCACTATGCTGCTGCTGCTGCACATGTATCACTACTATCACTTTTTTTGGTTTCCCTGCCTTTGTTGTACATTGCTGACTGAAATGGTTTCTCTCTCCTGCAAATGTGCCTCTAGCGCAAGGTTTTCACTGGCGCTAATTTTCAGACATTCATTTCACGGCGTTAGTGTGCATGGAGCCTCTCCCTGCCCACTCTCCGCCCATTGACCCCTTCTTTATGCCCCTGGGGAGCCTTACTCTGCCCTCTGGGGAACCTTAATCCACCCTCTGTGCACCTTAACGCCACCTGCCACATTATTGCGCGATACATGATGTTCTTGCATGGTAATACGCCTTTATCTTGCGATAACATCACTTATCACGCGATAACATCGCAGCTGCAACGTCAGCGCTGTTTAGTAAACATACCCCTAAGGACGATTGTCACACCAAAAATAGAAAAGCTGGAACACTCTTAATGAGCATTACAGTCTTTCCATCAAAGCAAGAACAAATTTAGTATCCAGGGCCTGTTCCTATAGGAGAAAGTGAGCGGAGAACAGAGAATAGAGATAGAGTGATGAGCTGTGCTGCTGAGGCACAGCTGTTTATCTACACATCATGCAGCTTTATCATTACGTGCACCAGCTCTCTGGAATGCTATGACATTTGACTTGTTGTTGTTAAGTGCCGTCGAGTCGGAATCGACTCATGGCAGCCCTCTGGATAGCTATCCTAAATTGTATTCGGTCTTCAGTCAGGCGGCTCATTGTTGACAGACTGGTACCCGTAGCTGCTGTTATTTTATCGATCCATCTCATTGCTGGCCTTCCTCTTTTGCGTTGACCTTCTATCTTGCCAAGCATGATGTCTTTCTCTAATGATCTCTCTCTTCGCATGATGTGTCCAAAGTATGAAAGTCGAAGTCTTGTCATCTGAGCTTCTAAAGAAAGCTTAGGTTTGATCTCCTCTAGTACCGACTGGTTTGTTCTTCGGGCAGTCGATGCTATACACAGTATTCTCCGCCAGCACCATAATTCAAAGGCATCAATTTTCTTCCTGTCTGTCTTTTTCACTGTCCAGCTTTCACATCCATATGATGTTATTGAAAATACCATGGCTTGAACAAGTCGAATCTTTGTATGGAGAGAGACATCTCTGATCTTGAGAATCTTATCTAGGTCTTTCATAGCCATTCTGCCAAGAGCAATGCGTTGTTTGATTTCTTGACTGCTTGTTGCTTCTTTATTGATAGTTGATCCAAGTAGGTTAAAGTTGTTCACAATTTAAATTTCTTCTCCTTCAACGATGAACCTGTTGATTATGCCAGTTGTCATGATCTTTGTCTTCTTTACATTAAGGTGCAGGCCCATTTTGAGACTATGTTCTTTGATTGTGAGAAGCAAATGTTTCAGTTCATCTTCACTTTCAGCCAGTAATGTGGTATCATCAGCATAGCGAAGGTTGTTGATGAGTCTTCCACCAATCTTCACACCTCTGTTGTCTTCATACAATCCTGCTTCTCTGATGATTTGTTCTGCATATAAATTAAACAGGTAGGGGGAAAGTATGCAGCCTTGTCTTACACCTTTGCTTGTTTTAAACCATTCTGTTTCTCCTTGTTCCGTTCGAACTGTTGCTTCTTGATCAATGTACAGATTGCGCAAGAGAATGATTAGGTGTTCTGGTATACCCATGCTTCTTAATGTGGCCCAGAGTTTCTCATGGTTTACACAGTCAAAAACCTTGCTATAGTCGATAAAGCACAAATAGATATCCTTTTGGTATTCTTTAATCTTTTCAAGGATCCATCTCACATCCGCAATGATGTCTCTCGTTCCTCGCCCTTTCCTGATCCCTGCTTGCACTTCAGTTAGTTCTTGTTCCAGGTATGGTTGTAGTCTCTTTTGAATAATCTTCAGTAGAATCTTGCTGGCATGTGGGATCAGAGCGATTGTTCGATAATTTCCACAGTCATTTGGATCACCTTTCTTTAGTATTGGTATAAACACAGATCTTTTCCAGTCAGTTGGCCATGATGTTGTCTTCCATATTTCTTGGCAGAGTCTCATAAGTATGGTAACAGCTGCATCAGATTGCTGCAATACTTTTATAGGAATGCTATCAATGCCTGATGCTTTGTTCTTTGATAAGGCTTTCAATGCTGCTTCAACTTCTTCTTTCATCACTAATGGTTCCCGATCATAAGGTACAGGTTGAAATGACTGTAGGTCCACTTCATCTTTATCATATAAAAACTCTGTATATTCCTTCCACCTTTTCTTGATCTTCTCAGCATCATTCAATATAGAACCTTGAGCATCTTGTAACATTCCAATTTGAGGCTGGAACTTTTTCTTTAACTCTCGTAGCTTTAGGAAAGCCGATCTTGTTCTTCCTCTAATAGTTTCTGCTTCTATTTCCTTGCAAGTGTCATTGTAGTACTTTTTCTTGTCCTGTCGTGCTGTATGTTGGAAATCTCTGTTGAGTTCTGCGATTGTCTCTTTCTCCTCTGGCTTTAGCTTCTCTGCGTTTCTGGGCAATTTTCAGAGTTTCTTCCATCATCCATTTTGGCTGCTTTTGCTTTTTCACCTTTTGTAGAGACTTCTCGCTTTCTTCCAACACAACCTTCTTGATGTCATTCCATAACTCTTCCGGAGCTCTGTCATTTGTATCTAAAGCAGCAAATCGATTTTGCAGGCAGTCTTCAAATTCCAGTGGTATATTCTCAAGGTCATATTTTGCTGCATTCATGAGTGGTTTGCTCTTTTTCAACTTTAGCTTGAGTTTGCATACTTGTAGTTGATGATCTGTACCACAGTCAGCTCCAGGTTTTGTCTTTGTTAATGTTATAGAGCTTTTCCATCGTTGACTTCCACAGATGTAGTCAATTTGATTTTTATACAATCCATTGGGTGAAGTCCATGTGTACAGTCGTCGCTTGTGTTGCTGGAAGAAGGTGTTTGAGATGAATAGATCATTGGTCTTGCAGAATTCTATCAGTCTTTCTCCAGCTTCATTTCTGTTGCCAAGTCCATATTTTCCAACTACTTTGCCTTCTTCTTTGTTGCCAACTTTTGCATTCCAGTCACTCATGACTATCAGGATATCCTGTTTGCATGTTCTGTCAATTTCAGCTTGTACTTGTTCATAGAACTCTTCAATTTCATTCACTTCTGCAGCTGTTGTTGGGGCATATACTTGAATTATAGTTGTGTTGATAGGCAATCCTCGTAGACGAATAGAGATTAAGCATTCGCTGACTGCATTGTATTTCATTACAGTTCTTGCAAGTTTCTTCTTTATTATAAATGCAACACCATTTCTTCTTTGTCTTTCATTTCCAGCATAGTAGACCATGTGATCATCTGATGAAAAGTGCCCGATGCCAGTCCATTTCAGTTCGCTGACACCCAACAGATCAAGTGGTACACGTTCCATTTCATTCTTGACCACCTCCAACTTCCCTTGGTTCATGCTTCGTATGTTCCATGTTCCAATGCGTAAGACATCTTTACAGCTTCTGACTCTCATTTCATGTGCAGCTACATCAGCAGTCAGACTTCCCGAGGGCTTTGATCCAACCACATCATAAATGCTGGCTTTACTCTGAAAAGTCTTCAGCTCTTCCCCAGTAGCTAGTTGAGTACCTTCCGACCTGGGGGTCTCATCTTCCAGCATCATAGCACAATTTGTTTTGTTGTAACTATCCATTGGGTTTTCATGGCAAGATACAGAAGTAGATTGCCAGGCCTTTGTTCTGCGCAGTTTAAGTTTGGTGTTGTTGCCGTTGTCACAAAAATGTGATCCTCCGCTGTCAACACTATCCCATTCTGCTGCTGTCCAGATGGGTGGTTTGTCTTGGTCTGGCACCTCAGCTGAGACCTGTCCATCTTGGGAGACCCTGCCAGTAGTTAAACTACCGATAGTTTAGCTCTCAGCATCACTGATGCACGCAAGCCCTCACAGCACGACAAGCTGCAAACCAAGTGAGAGGACATTTGACTTAAGATCAGAAAAAAATATTTTGCAAAATTTAAAGGGAAATTGAAATTCTGTTTTTTCCAACAGCTTTTTGATATGGTCACATAAGAGAGAACGCAAAATAGGTATCTTATCTACCCTCTCTAATTTCTTCTTTTAATCTTTTTTAAAAATTTCTTTAAATGTGTTAAATGCTTTGATGTGTCCTTTGACCTCGAAAGGTGGTCTACAAAGTGTATGGAATAGACAAGGATAATTGGCTTGCATAAACCTAGATTTTCTTTTTTTTGTAGAATGGCTACCTCATATATTGCAATCTACCCTGGCCACTGGAACATGTCCTACACAGAGCAACTGGACCCTCGAAACTCCACTGGAAGATGGGGGTTGTCCACATGCACTGATCCTTCACCGCCATTATTTTTGGGATAAATCTCATATAATGGCTGCTGCTTGAAAGAGCCTATCAGGACTCCTGTATCTTTATTTTTCAAGACTTCTCTGCCAGAGTCCAAAGCTAAAAAATGGAGTTTTCAAAACTGAAAAAAAAACCTTTGTAAGTGTGCCACTTCATATTCGATGCTATATACTGCCAAACTCAAAGTCACAGCAAATTTATTTTATTTATCTAACCAGTTTTCTATAGCTCCTTATCCCTCAATCAAAGCAGTTTACATTGTAACTTCATTGTGTACAATAAACCCTGAGTAGAAGGGCGGGGGCACGAATAGGCACACAGGACCTGATAACAAGTTAACTTATGTACATTACAACATCTAAAAGGCATAACATATTTACAAATTAGGACTGTGGCATTGGATAATTGTCATTCGTTCGTGGTCTTGTGGGGGCCCCTGGCTCAGGCAACAGCCTATAAGCCTAGGGCTGCACTTGTTAGTCCTTTAATTAAAGAGTTTTCTTCCTCATCCAGCGCCGGGGCTGCTGGGATTTGTAGTTGTGTTGTTTAGAAAAAACAAGTAGTGTGGAGACCAAGGGTTTACAAGACAAACACAGGAATTTATTTCTTTTTCTAAAGAGCATTAAGGCTCAACAAAGCAAACAGGATTCTCTCTCCAAACAATAATCCATAGGCATTTATCCCAAACAAACAATGAAACTGCTTTATGTAGCTTTTTAACATGTGTCACTGTTTTTCAAATCATTCAGCAATCAAGCAAGGTTTCTCTTCTTTTCAAACCCAAAATAAATATCCTTTCTTCAGCAACAGGGTTTTTTAGCATTCCTGGCTAAACACATTTCTCCCTGTTTTCCCACTGCCTTCTAGGATATTCAGGTTATAGGCTTTTCCCTTCTTTTATCCAAGAACTTTCTATTCTGCCCTCTGGCACAGAGAACAATCCATTACTGAATCTTCAGACCCCTCATCAGGTTCATAATAGTCTATCTGCATTTCCTCAGGACCTGTGTCCTGTGAATCTGGCTTTAAGCCAACATGAAAAACTTCAGGCTTAATATTCTCTAAAAGTTCCAGAACCTTTCTCCACTGAGGCTTTTCCCTATGGACAGGGTTTCCACCAGGAACGTGGAGATTCTTTCCTTGCATCAAATGACACAATGCCTCTAACTGGCTCACGACACTTTTGGCTACCTTTTTATTCACCCACCTTTTTGGAAGTTGCAGCTCTTTAGCTAGTTCAGGAACGGATGGCACTGCAGCCTGACCCTTGTCAGCACTTCTCTCTGGCACAGCTCTCCTAGTTTTAAAACCAATTGCAATTTCCCTGCAATCCTGGCTTTCCTTCTGACTAGGGCTTTCACCTCTGAGATTCCCTTGGAAGTCTCCACCGTTCTCCTCCACGGTGAACTCTCTGGGCCTTTCTCTGGTGCTTCTCTTGCCACTGAATTCTCCAGTGTTCTCCCTGGTCAGCTCTCTTGAGTGCTGGTTTCCTCTGTCTTTCTTTCCAGTGTGCTGCTGCGTGTGCTGCCTCGTCCTGGCACTCCTGTTCCTCTTGCCCTCTTTCTGGCTGTTCTCTCTCTCCGTCCTTTCCTCCAATATTTCCCTGGGTTTATAAGAGTGTCTCTGAACTACCGTGCACTCCCATTCACCCAGGTGTCCCTCATTAGTTTCCAAGCCTGCCCTTGGATTAGCAGAGCTTGGGTGTGTCCTTTCCTCAGTAGCTGCGTGGTTTTTTTCCTTGCCTGCACTTTGAGAGCTACTGATTCCTTGCCTGTCTCTTTCTTTAAAGGTAAATGACTGATTTTCTTCCAATTCCATGGACTCAGCCATACTCTCCTCATCACACATCCCCCCCTTAGGATATTACAGGCTGGCGCTACAGAACCCGCACAGCTTGTAATTCTCGCTGGGATCTTATGGCCTGTCTGCCACTTTTCAGTCTTATGTTCTCTTGTGGCTAAATGAGCCAACGCTATTCGCTCATGCCAAGGTCTCAATACATTGATATGATAGACCTGCTGTCACCCCCTTCTATTTTCTATGGAGTAAGACACCGGCCCTACTTGTTTTACTATCCTATAGGGCCCCTTCCATTTGCTTTCAAATTTAGGGCTGGCCCCTGCCACCATTACTATTACTTTTTCTCCTATCTCCAGTTGGCGAGGCCTTGTATGTCGATCATAATAACTTTTCTGACGTGCCTGGCTGGTCTTTAAATTTTCCTCCGCCGCTTGGGAGGTTCGGTGTAGGCGTCCTCTCAGGTCTCTCATGAACTGGGGTACCCCTACTTCCTCTACGGCTGGCTCAACCCACTGTTCCCATAGTATATCTAAGACACCCCGTGGTGCCCGCCCATATATTAACTCATACAGTGAAATGCCTAAGGATGTCTGTTTCTGCTCTCTACAGGCATACAAAACAAAAGGGAGCATCATATCCCAGTCCGACATGTCACTCTCTAAAACCCTCCTCAACATTTTCTTCAAGGTTTGGTTTTGCCTCTCCACCAGTCCATTTGACTGCGGATGATAGGCAGCGGTTCTAACATGACGGATTCCAAAAGCATCCCATACTTGAGCTAGATACCGAGACATGAAGTTACTGCCCCTATCTGTCAGGACTTCACGTGGGAATCCCACTTCACAGAATAACTTCACTACTTCGGAGGCTATGGTTTTTGCCGATATATTACGTAGTGGTATGGCCCATGGAAACCTCGTGGCTTGGTCCACTATGACCAACATATACTGAACTCCCCGAGGTATCTTTATCAACGGCCCTACTATATCCATGGCCAGGCGGTGAATGGGCTCAGATATCACTGGCATGGGTAACAAAGGCACCTCCGGTGGACGAATCGAGGTGACCCTTTGGCATGAAGGACACGACTCGCAAAACCGCGAAGTCTCTTTAAAGATACCAGGCCAGTAAAAGCGAGCTAATATCTGGTCGAGGGTGCTGTGTACTCCTTTGTGACCTCCTACCGGATGGTCATGCGCTAGTCTTAAAACTAGTGCCTTGAACATTATAGGAACTACAAGTTGCTCACGGATATTCCTTGTACGGGGATATACACTTTCCCGGTACAACACATCCCCATCTAACAAAAACCTAGATAAGGTTCTCCAGGACCAAGTCCTCACATATGGGTGTCATTGACGCTGATGAAGCCCCAGCGGAGCATTTCCCCAGCTTTCTATGAAAGCCTTTGGGAATGCAGGCACTCATGCGCGGTTCCCTTCCCGCCTAAAGGTGCCATCTTACCTCAGTCTCTCTTTTTCCGAGAAGCCCACCGGACGTGTGTCCTGTCATCCCGGATAAAAGTTTGATTTTTCGGCGATTCTCGCTATTTTTTTCTTCCCGGTTCGACGCCGGTTCCCCTCCCGCCGGGTTCGGTGCACCAGTATCGAGCCCGATTCTTCTTTTTCGGTTTTTGCCCTTCGTGGCTGGCGTTCGCGCCCTTTTTGATTTTTCCCCTGAAAGGCCGGTCCTTTGACCTCGCGGTGACTCTTTTTTCCCCGATGGCTTCCAGCGGTTTCAAAAAGTATGATCGGTGTAAGAAGTTGATGTCTCTCACTGACACACACGACTGCTGCCTTCGGTGCCTCGGTCCTGATCACGACCCTAAGTCGTGTGGACCATGTGGGAAGATGTCTTCCAAGGTACTCCGAAGTCGCCAGCAGCAGAAAGAAAGGCTTTTCTCGGACTCAGCCTGCGGCCGGGCCCGGACCTCATCTGAGGCCTCGACATCTCGGGATTCAGATCCCGAGCGCTGTCAAAGCTCCTCGGACAGGGGGGTCCCCTGACCGGGAACACAAGAGGAAGAAGCGGCTCATGAGGGCATCGGAGGAGGAGGTGCCTGGCTCCTCGAGGGCCAGGTATAAGACCCCCGACCGTCGACCCGGGCCGGTGGAACAAGAGAAGCCTGCCAAAGCTCCTCACGTGGAGCCGGAGTCTGCTGGACACGTAAGCCCTGTGGTCCTCGAGGACTCTCCTCCCAGAGAGCCGACATCGGGCCCAGCACCGCCGGGGACCGGGTCGGTGGCTGCTGCATCTCCCGAGCTGAGTCTCAGGATGACAGCCTTGGAGAGCAGATTGTCTGCCTTCATGGAGCAGCAGCGGGCACTGATGGCCAGCCTGTCTGGCGCATCTGCCCCGACCACCGGTACATCGACATCGAAGTCGATCCCGGAGACCGAGCCGATACTCGAGTCCATCATGGCTCGAAGTCGACCTCAGTCGCGGTCTCCCTCGACCTCCCGTTTGGGACCGAGGGTGTCGACGCCGGTGCCTCCGGCATCGGGGCAGGTGCTCCAGGGCCCCACGGGGTCGGATCCTGACTCCTTGTCAGACGAGTCCGCCTGGGAGACGGAGGAAGAGGAGTCCCCCGACACGTTCAAGACTCGGTGCGTCCCGTCGGACTCACCGCAGTCTGAGCCCCGGAGTAGATCCCCTCCGGAGGACACCCGGTTCTCGGAGTTTGTCTGGGATATGGCCACCGCGTTGGCTATTCCGGTGGACCCCGAGGAAGAGACTCGAGCTGAAGAGCTCGAGGCCCTAGAGTACGACTCTCCTCCGAAGGAGGCCTTTACTGTCCCGGTTCCTCCGATGCTGGAACGGCTCCTCTTCCGGATGTGGGAGGCACCGACCTCGGCGCTGGTTCTAAGCAAGCGAGACAATTCCATTTATCGACTCCGGAAGAGCCCTGGCTTTCATAAGGCGCAGCTACCACACCATTCCATGGTTGTGGAATCGGCCATGCACTGCCTGAAGAGTCAGAAGATGCACTCTGCGGTGCCCCCCGGCAGGGAGGCCCGGAACCTCGATGGTGTCGATAGAAAGTGATTCCAGGGCTCGATGCTTGCTTGCCGTGTCCAGTCTTACCAGCTGTACATGGACATGTACTTGCGAGACCTGAGTGCAGCTGAGGCCTGCATAAAAGGCTCCAGTGCCCTGTCCTGTTGAAGCTTTCCTAACCAGGGCTCTACAGATCAACAAACAGTAAGGATTTGAAGGTTTGTTTGTTTGTTTTTATTATATTACATTGCTAGCTCTCTGACTGGGAGCTCTTAAAAGGGTTTTTGGTATATTTTTTAAAGCAAGGTTACTTTCTTTTTGGTGCTTTAGGGGAACTTTCCTTGAGCACAGTAGGTTGCTGAACTCTAGTAACCTCCATAGGTTTGGAAACTGCTAACACCTAATCAGGTGTCAGTTCCCTCCCTACCCACCCCGACTCCCACCCACCACTAGTGAGCAGTCTTGCTTTATAGGGCACCTCCCCCTTTAACAAATCACAGAGAATTGGACCAGCACATTTTGAATATAATTAAAGAGATTTAACTATTTTTTCTCTGAAAGGACAGCTGGGAAACCGGCTGGTACTTGGTAGATCTCTCTCTTTTGCTTTAACAGATACCTAAGCTCCACAAACAGAACAATGGCTGGGAAAAATCGTATTGCTAAAGCTGTTGCCCCCGTTACAGCTTCTGCCTCGGTCCAGACAGAGGTCCTAATGCCAGTTGAAGGACCAGTTCCATGTGCAGGGTGCCTGCATGCTGAAGCTCTGAGGAAACAAGTGGAGGAACTCAGAGAGGAGGTGGCGAGGCTGAGGAGCATTCAAGACAGTGAGAAGTACATTGATGAGATGCTTCTTGCAACAACCAAGCTCTCCAGCACAGGAGAAGATGGGTGCCAACAGAATGTCGATGGTTGGACACAAGTCACCAGGGCCTGCAAAATCACCAATCCAACTACTCCAGCCCTTGAATTGAAGAACCATTATGCAGCCCTGGAAGTGGAGGAGGTGAAAGCATCCCTGGAAAGGGAAGAACCAGAGTTCAAGTACCCCAAAGTTGCAGAATCAGTGACCAGAAGGAAACGAAGGGTAGTGGTGGTTGGAGACTCTCTTCTGAGGGGTACTGAGGCGTCCATCTGCCGACCAGACTTGATGTCCAGAGAGGTATGCTGTCTGCCTGTTGCCAAAATCCAAGATGTTATGGAGAGTTTGCCGAGACTCATTAAGCCCACTGACTATTACCCAATGTTGCTAATCCATGTTGGAACAAATGATACTGCCAGGTATACCTCGGAATGTATCAAAAGTGACTTCATGGCTCTGGGACAGAGGGTGAAGCAGTTAGGTGCACAGGTGGTGTTCTCCTCAATCCTCCCTTTTGAGGGTAAAGGCCAAGGCAGAGAGTCTCGCATCCTGGAGATGAATGCATGGCTGCGTGGATGGTGTCATCAAGAGCGTTTTGGTTTCCTAGACCATGGGATGTTGTTCCAAGGGTTGCAGAGCAGAGATGGCATCCATCTGTCCAAGAAAGGTCAATGCATCTTCGGTAGTAGACTGGCTAATCTACTGAAGAGGACTTTAAACTAGATTCGTTGGGGATAGGTGAAGAAAGCCCCCAGGTAAGTGAAAGCCCCCAGGTAGGTGATACATTAAATACCTTTATGGAAATGGGTAACAGGGGTAACATATGGAAAGCAGTGTGTATAAATGCCCGTAGCATGGGAAATAAGATCCCTGATGTTGAAGCTTTGGTGGGAGTGGCTGACTTGGATTTAGTGGCAGTTACAGAAACATGGTTCACAGAAAACCATGACTGGGATGTAACTATACCTGGCTATACTTTATTCAGAAAGGACAGGGTAGGAAGAAGGGGAGGAGGAGTGGCACTATATGTAACAACTACTATTAAAGCTTTGGAATTACAGAGCTTAAAAGGGAGAGAGGAGGCATTGTGGGTTAAACTAGAAAGAGGGAAAGAGAAATCTATTTGCATTGGTGTGATATACAGACTTCCCTCACAAGAGGAAGAGGTGGACAGAGAGTTAATTGAAGACATACACAGCATTGCTAGGAAAGGGGAAGTGCTACTGATAGGAGATTTCAATATGCCAGATGTTGATTGGCATATTCCAGCTGCAGTATCATCTAGAAATAAGGAGATCCTGGATTCTCTACAGGGAGAACTATTCAGGCAATTGGTAACAGACCCCACACGTGAAGGGGCCATACTGGACTTGGTGCTTACCAATGGTGAAAGTGTTTCTGATGTTGTAGTGGGAGATCATTTTGCATCCAGTGATCATCAGATGGTGTGGTTCAGTATTAGGACTAGGGCTGTTAGAATCCATTCCAAGGTGAGGATCTTAGACTTTAGGAAGACTAACTTTGCGAAGATGGGCCAATACCTCAGGGAGTCGTTAGTGGGATGGGAACAGCTGAGGGATGAAGAAAAACAGTGGGCAAAACTGAAAGAGGATATTTTAAGGGCAACCAACCTTTTTGTTAAAATGGTAAATAAAGGCAAAAGGAAAAGGAGACCGCTATGGTTTTCGAAGGAAGTAGCTGAAAAAGTGAAGAAAAAGAGGGAGGCCTTCATGAAATACAAGAGATCACAGAGAGAGGAAGACAGGCATCTGTATTTGGAAAAACTTAGAGAAGCTAGCAAAGTAGTCAAGAAGGCAAAGATTCAAAAGGAGGAGGAAATAGCCAATGCAATAAAATGGGGAATAAGACATTTTTCAGATATATTAGTGAGAAGAGGAAGGGCAAAAGTGGTATTGTCAGACTCAAGGGTGCAGGGGGGGAATATGTAGAAGCTGATAAGGATAACGCAGAATTGCTTAACAAATATTTTTGTTCTGTGTTCACAGATGAAGAACCAGGAGCAGGACCTCAGAAAACACCCACAAATAGGAACAGAAGCGAGGGACATCTTGAACAATTTTCAGAAGACTGTGTTCGTGAGAAACTAGCTCAACTTAAAGTAGACAAAGCGATGGGACCGGATAGGATACACCCTAGAATACTGAGGGAACTTGGGGACGTTCTAGCAACTCTACTGACTGACCTTTTCAATGCCTCATTGGAGTAGGGAGTGGTGCCAAAGGACTGGAGGGAGGCTCATGTGGTGCCTTTACACAAAAGCAGAAGTAAGGATGCGGTTGAAAACTACAGGCCGGTTAGTTTAACTTCGGTGGTGAGTAAATTATTGGAAACGCTGCTGAAAGAGAAAATAGTGAGGTTTCTGGAGTCCAGCAGATTACAGGATCCGAGGCAGCATGCATTCACCAGAGGCAGGTCTTGTCAGACAAATCTGATTGATTTCTTTGACTGGGTGACCATGGAGTTGGACCGAGGGAGAGCTCTAGATGTGGTGTATTTAGATTTCAGTAAAGCCTTTGACACTGTTCCTCACTGGCGACTTATAAACAAACTGAGCACCCTAGGGATGGACCCTAAAGTTACTGCTTGGGTTAGAAATTGGTTGGGTGGGAGGCGACAAAGAGTACAGGTAAATGGAGCTCACTCTGAGGAGAAGGATGTTACCAGTGGTGTGCCCCAGGGATCTGTCCTTGGTCCGATTCTTTTTAACATCTTTGTTAGTGATATAGCGGAAGGGCTGTCGGGTAAGGTTTGCCTCTTTGCAGATGATACCAAAATCTGCAATAGAGTAGACACCCAGGAAGGTGTAGATAACATGAGCAGGGATCTAGCTAAGCTTGAAGAATGGTCTAGAATTTGGCAGCTAGGATTTAATGTTAAAAAATGTAAGGTCATGCATTTGGGCTGCAGCAATCCAAGGGAGCAATACAGTATAGGAGGTGAAGTACTTTTGTCCACTAAAGAAGAGCGGGACCTAGGCGTGGTTGTGTCTGATGATCTTAAAGTAGCTAAACAGGTAGAAAAGGCGACGGCAAAAGCTAGAAGGATGCTTGGGTGCATACGGAGAGGAATGGCTAGCAGAAAAAAGGAGGTGATAATGCCTCTGTATAAGTCTTTGTTGTGACCTCATTTGGAGTATAGTGTGCAGTTCTGGAGACCACACCTTCAAAAGGATGTGAACAGGATGGAGTCGGTGCAGAGGGTGGCTACTAAAATGATTAGTGGGCTTCATTATAAAGCATATGAGGACAGACTTAAGGATCTTAATATGTACACCTTAGAGGAAAGGCGGGATAGAGGGGATATGATTGAGATGTTTAAATACCTCCGTGGCATAAATGTTCAGGGAGAGAGCCTCTTTCAACTGAAATCAAGTTCTGCTACGAGAGGACATGGGATGAGGGTGAAGGGAGATAGATTCAGGAGTGATATGCGGAAATATTTCTTTATGGAAAGAGTAGTGGATCCATGGATTAGTCTTCCAGTGTAGGTGGTAGAGATGAGGACAGTAACTGAATTTAAAAAAGCATGGTTCCAAGGTAAAAAGTGGACTGTTGTAGTTGTTGATATGGAAGGACAGACTAGATAGGCCATGTGGTCTTTTTCTGTCATCATGTTTCTATGTTTCTATGACCTGGCCAAGGAGTTGGCCGGGTTCTTTGCTGATCTCTCCGGGGAGCCCTTGCAGAGATTCAAGTCCTTGTCCTCGGGGATTCGGAACTGCTCGAAGTTTATGTCCCGCGCCGCCTACGATGGCTTCGAGGCATGGCTACAGTCATCGGACCTCGAGCCATGGGTTCAGGACAAGTTGGTCGATGTCCCTTGCCGAGGTGAAAACCTTTTTGGCAAGCCCATGGCCGAGAAGGCTGCACAGCTCGAGACTGAGCTCCTTACCTGGACAAGACTGTCTAGAAAGACCTCTGCCCCTTCTCACAAGAAGAAGGCCTCGGGTAAGAAGCCCTTTTACCCGAGAAAGGGCACTGCCTACAAACAGTACCCTCAGTATCAGGCTGCCCAAGCTGCACCCCAGGGTCAGCAAGCCAAGGGGCAGGGTAATGGGCCCCGTAGGCAGAGGACCCCCAAGCCTCCGGGCCCTGCTCCCACTCAGCAGGGTGGGGTTTTTTGGCTCCTTGAGCATAGCCTCTCAGTCCCTGCTCTCCCAACCCTGCACAGGAGGTTGCCTCGCCCTCTTTGCCCACCAGTGGCCCCTCATGACTGGGGACAGTTGGGTGTTCAACATAGTCCAAAGGGGCTATGCACTACATTTTCACCAACTGCCTCTGCCATACTTTCCAGGGGAGCCTCCAAGGCCTCCCCTGCACACAGATCTTCTCCTCCAAGAGCTCTAAGGTCTGTTGGTGGACAGTGCAGTGGAGCCTGTGCCTCCCCACTTGCAAGGTCAAGGGTTCTACTCCAGGTATTTCCTGGTACCCAAAAGAACCGGTGGCCTTCGACCTATTCTGGATCTCAGGAACCTAAACAAGTTCCCAGAGAAAGAAAAGTTCAAGATGCTAACTCTTGGAACACTTCTGCCCTACCTCCAGCAGGGAGATTGGCTATGCTCCTTAGATCTAAAGGATGCATACACTCACATCCTCATTCATCCAGACCACAGAAAGTACCTCAGGTTCATTGTGGGAGGAAACCATTATCAGTACAGGGTACTGCCTTTTGGTCTAACCTCCGCTCCCAGAGTCTTTACAAAATACCTGGCAGTGGTGGCGACCTACCTGAGAAATCAAGGCATCTTTGTCTTTCCCTATCTGGATGACTGGCTCATCAGGGGTCAGACGTGCCAGGAGGCCCGCCAGGCCAACCTCAGAACTATCGCTCTTCTTCAAAGCTTGGGATTTGTCATAAACTTCGCAAAGTCCACTTTGCTCCCCTCTCAGAACTTGGAGTTCATAGGGGCAAGGCTAGACTCTGTCCTGGCAAAGGCATTCTTGCCAGCAAACAGGGCCCAAAGACTGATGGACTTAGCAAATCAGTTTCTCAGAGGGTCAGTGGTCTCCGCCAGACTCTGCCTGAGGCTGCTTGGCCACATGGCTTTGACAGTAAATGTGACCCCCAATGCCAGGCTCCATATGAGGCCTGCAGAGTGGTGCCTTCGGACTCAGTGGTCTCAGGGCTCAGGCAGCCTCAGAGACAGGATAAGGGTGTCCAGACAATTTTTGATCTCCCTCAGCTGGTGGCTGCACCCACCCAATCTACTACAAGGGGTGCCCTTTTAAATTCCTGGGTACACAGTGGTACTGACCACAGATGCCTCCCTGCAGGGCTGGGGGGCTCATTGTCTGAACAAGTGCACCCAGGGCCTGTGGTCTCCTTGGGAGGCTGGACAGCAGATCAATCTTTTAGAACTCAGAGCTATTCGGTTAGCACTCAGAGCTTTCTCTCCTACCCTGGCTCATCAGTCTGTCCTAGTTCAAACAGACAATCAGGTAGCCATGTTTTATATGAACAAACAGGGCGGGACTGGGTCCAGGATCCTTTGTCGGGAAGCTCAAGACCTTTGTTCATTTGCCCTCAAGCACAACATGCTCCTCAGGGCTGTATACCTTCCAGGCCAGGAGAACTACCTGGCCGACAGGTTGAGCAGGATTTTGCAGCCCTACGAGTGGCAGCTGCATCTCTTGGTAGTTCAGAAGATCTTCCTGAAATGGGTTCTCCCTTGGATAGATCTGTTTGCCAGTCCACTGAACAAGCAACTGCCAAAGTTCTGCTCCAGGCAAACGCATCCTCTGCGGGTAGCAGCAGATGCTTTTCTGTTTCCCTCGTCTCAGGGCCTCCTGTATGCGTTTCCTCCCACGCCCTTGGTGGCCCAAACTCTCTTCAAGATCCTTCAGAACAAGGCCTCGGTCCTGCTGGTGGCTCCCAGGTGGCCAAGACAGCCTTGGTTTCCACTTCTACTTCAGCTGGCGGTGGATCCCCCACTGACTCTGGGGTTGCAACCCGACCTTCTCTCTCAAGATCAGGGTTCCCTTCTGCACCCCAATCTCAAAGCTCTCAATTTGATGGCCTGGAAGCTGCAAGGGTAGTTTTGGCTCCCTGGGGCCTACCTCAGGAGGCTGAGGAGGTTGTCCTAGCCTCAAGGAAACAGTCCACTAGGAAAACCTATGCTCTCAAATGGAAATGGTTTTCTGTGTGGTGTCACCTACATACAGAGGATCCTTTCTCCTGTACTATCCCAATGGTGCTTCAGTACTTAGTGCACTTGTCAAATCAGGGACTTAAGTCCAATTCTGTTCGGGTCCACCTCTCAGCTCTAGCAGCTCACCACTCACTGGTGGAAGGACATTCTCTGTCGGTTCACCCCTTGGTGTCCCGCTTTCTCAGGGGCTTGCTTTTGCTCAAGCCTCCAATCCTTCCTCCTGCTCATGAGTGGGAGTTGAATGTGGTCTTGCAGCAGCTGACTCGCCCACCTTTTGAGCCGATGGCTACTTGCCCTCTATGCTTCCTGTCCTGGAAGACACTCTTCCTAGTAGCCCTTACCTCGGCCAGGTGAGTGAGTGAGCTTCAGGCCCTGGCCTGTGATAGGCCTTACACTCGCTTCTATGGGAACAGGGTAGTCCTTAGGACTCATCCGAAGTTCCTCCCAAAGGTTGTCTCCTCTTTCCACCTCAACCAGGAGGTGGTTCTTCCAACATTCTTACCTAGGCCTCATGCCAGCCAGGCTGAAGCAGTTCTGCATACCCTGGACTGTAGGAGGGCCTTATCCTTCTACCTTGACCGTACGCAGGGGCATAGAAGGGCTACTCAGCTCTTCGTATCCTTTGACCCCAATAAGTTGGGGTTGGCTGTGTCCAAGCATACCTTGTCCATCTGGGTGGCTGACTGTATCACCTCGGCTTACAAGGCGGCTGACCTTCCTTTGCAGGATCGGGTTACGGCCCACCGTGTCAGGGCAATGGCTGCCTCAGTGGCTCATCTCCGCTCTGTGCCCTTGGTAGACATCTGCAGGGCTGCAACTTGGTCTTCAAGCCAGACTTTTGCTGCCCATTACTGTCTGGAGAGGGAGTCCCGTAGGGACAGTGCTTTTGGCCAAGCAGTACTCCGGAATCTCTTTGAGGTTTAGGCAACTCCTGCCCTCCTGCCCTCTGTTGGGCTACCGGTGAAGGTTGTGTCAGTGAAAAGCCTTTCTTTGCTGCTGAGACTAGAGGGAGTTCTCTTGTTCAGCCTGGGTTCCTCGGTAGCCCAGAGCTGGGGAGTCACCCATATGTGAGGACTGACTTCCTGCTTGGTCCTGGAGAAAGAGTACCGTATTTTCGCGCATATACTGCGCGCGCTATACACTTTTTTACCTACCGCGCAACCCTCCTGCACGGTATTTGCGAGGGCGCGCTATACCTAAACTTTATTACAAGTAACCGATCCCAAAAAAGAGGCCTTACAAGAACATATTGGTTTAAAAATATATTTAATTATTTTTCATCATCCGATTCCATAAAACCTTCGAAATCACTCCCCTCATCAACATCATCATTGAAATAATTTAAAACCGTCTGGAGACGCTCTTCTGTAACATATGCACTTTCATCGTCACTCCTTTCGACATTTTCATCATCATCTTCGTCATCACTGCGCACCCGATCCTCGTTCTTATAAACAATGCCGGCTTTTCGGAATCCATTTCTGATGGTTTCCGGGGATATTTTGTCCCAAGCAGAACACAACCAATTGCAGATTTCCGTTAATGTAGCCCTCTTTAATCGTCCCGATGGAGTGAATTCATGAATTCCATGCTGCATCCAATTATCCCACTCTCGTCTGATGAACGTTTTGAAGTGGTGATTAACAGCTATATCCAGCGTCTGCAGCTTGCAAGTAAGACCACCCGGTATCACTGCGATATGGGCACCAGTCGAATTAATATAATTTCGCACATTTGTTTCTTTATAGGCAGCCATGGAATCGAATATCAACAAAGACCTTTTAGAAAAGAAACCTCCAGGCCTGGCCCTATAACATTTATCAATCCATATTTTCATGACCTCAGAGTCCATCCACCCCTTTTTGTTACAGTGAACAACAATACCTTGTGGAAATTTTTCACGGGGCATGGTTACTCGCTTGAAAATAACCATTGGCTTCAATTTATGCCCACTCGCTGTGCAATCCAGGACTACAGTGAAGCAAGCCCTCTCGTGTCCAGTTGTTGTTATTGCGACAGTTTTTGAACCCGAAGCAGCTACAGTCCTGGTTGGTGGAATGTCAAAAGACACAGGAACCTCATCCATGTTAATAACATCCATTGCCGAAATGCTGAACTCCGAAATTTCTTTGCTGACAAATGTGCCGAAATCCGCCATCTTTTGTTCCCAGTCATCCGGAATCCTCTGGCCTACAGTTGTTCTTATTCGCACGGAAAGACCATTCCTCTTCATAAATTTGCAAATCCAGTTGAAACTAGCGTGGAAACTTGAAATTTCATTGGCCAGCAGTTTTGCTTTGAATTTAATTGTGATAGTTGAGACAGCTTGATTTTGCTCCCTTCTAGACAGAATCCACTTGTTTAAGTCACTCTCTAGCTCTGGCCACTTTTCTTTGGGACCCCGACGCGCACGGTTTTGCGGGTTCATCTCCTCTATCGCCTTTCTCTCCTTTCTCCAGTCGCGAACAGATGACTTACCAACATCAAATTCTCTTGCTGCTGCTCTGTTACTTGTTTCTTCAGCTTTTGCCACAACTTTCAGCTTGAAGTCCGCAGTATAAGACTTGCGTTTAATTCCGGGCATGATGACTGGATTATAATAGAAGAGATCGCAAAGTTTTTATGTAAGGTATAATGGAACCGAGGGCCTTTTATACACCTCACAGTGCAGTCGACACATGCACGTTATACGCGTGTGCGCATTATGTGAGAAATTCAATGCAGGACTGGCCAAAAATTGCGCTTTATATGTGGGTACGTGTTATATGTGGGTGCGCGTTACATGCGCGAAAATACGGTAGTTACTCACCTGTAACAGGTGTTCTCCAGGAGCAGCAGGAATCAGTCCTCACAACCCTCCCTCCTCCCCTGGGAGTTGCAGTTGTACATAGTTTATTTTTCATTTTTGTGTGCTGTTCTTAGCTATGTCATTTGACTGAGGTAAGATGGCACCTTTAGGCGGGAAGGGAACCGCGTATGCGTGCCTGCATTCCCAAAGGCTTTCATAGAAAGCTGTGGAAATGCTCCGCTGGGGCTTCATCGGTGTCGATGACACCCATATGTGAGGACTGATTCCTGCTGCTCCTGGAGAACACCTGTTACAGGTGAGTAACTACTCTTTCCTGACACCCTTTTTGTATACTCGAAGGTGCGTGAAAGAGCGGGATCCGCCTGCTGCTCCTTGGGAAAGGATGGAAATTTTTCCACTAGTTCAGCCGGAAGCCATGGCAGGTCTTGGCCGGCCTCTACCTTGGCCCTATTCTGGGACCTACACTGCCTCTCCCAGCATTTTTCCCCTCTCCCCTTCTTACTCTTACCTACAGAGGGAGTTACGAAGTCCTCATGGAAAGGTAAATCCTCTACCATCTCATCTGAGGGTTCCTCTTCCCCCTCTAGGGCCTTGGTCTGCGCTCGGGTAGATACCATGCCTACCTTTTGATGTAGCCCCTCTTCCAGGCCCTCCCTGAATTGGGGCCAATCCCTGCCCAATACCAGGGCGTGTGGTAACCTGGGCACAATTTTCTTCTTCATCCCTAAACCCTTCACTAACACTCTGTATATGGGATAAAATGATGATGCCCCATGGATACACCTGATTTTCACTTTCCCGTCAGGTTGGTTTAGGACTTGCTTATAGCGAGATTCAATCTCCCGCCAGAGCTTCCTGGAGATCATGCTTTGATCTGCTCCTGAATCTAATAAAGCTTCTGTAACAATACACAGCACTGCGTTTCGGGCGATCCAATGCCTTACGCCCTGTTTCAACGCTCATCAACTACATCCATTCCGTTCGTTGCTGCTGATTGAAGAGAAAGACGCCAGCGCATGGATTGCTATTGAGCATGCGCTGGCGTCTTTCTCTTCAATCAGCAGCAACGAACGGAATGGATGTAGTTGATGAGCGTTGAAACAGGGCGTAAGGCATTGGATCGCCTGAAACGCAGTGCTGTGTCTGCTAGTTGGCTACTCAAATGCGCTGATTTATCATTTTGGAGAATCTCTTCTACTACAGTTTAAATTCTGGGGCGAAGTGCACATTTCGTTACAATGGGACTTTGACTGTATGACGGAACGACTTCAGCTAAGTATCCTGTTAACAGTGCAACGATGTTGGCCCCTATCTTAAAACTTTACAGTGTTTTATGATATTATCTTATTGGTGACACTTTTAAGTAGTGTGGAACCTTATTTATCGTAAGCTCAAGTCTGAGCTCAATTTTGAGTAAAAAGGAAAGATAGCTACAAGAGATAGAAAACTGTCTCAAGGCTATACTTCCGACATTTGCACATTCACATACGTCAGTCTTTTGACTTAGGTTATACAGTTTTCCATTTTTTAACAATTGTATAGTGGGAAAAACTTCAGTTAGGTGGTTAATTTGGTCTAACTGGCTCACGGCACTTTTGACTACCTTTTTATTCACGCACCTTTTTGGAAGTTGCAGCTCTTTAGCTAGTTCAGGAACGGATGGCACTGCAGCCTGACCCTTGTCAGCACTTCTCTCTGGCACAGCTCTCCTAGTTTTAAAACCAATTGCAGTTTCCCTGCAATCCTGGCTTTCCTTCTGACTAGGGCTTTTACCTCTGAGATTCCCTTGGAAGTCTCCACCATTCTCCTCCACGGTGAACTCTCTGGGCCTTTCTCTGGTGCTTCTCTCCCCACTGAATTCTCCAGTGTTCTCCCTGGTCAGCTCTCTCGAGTGCTGGTTTCCTGTATCTTTCTTTCCAGCGTGCTGCTGCGTATGCTGCCTCGTCCTGGCACTCCTGTTCCTGTTGCCCTCTCTCTGGCTGTTCTCTCTCTCCGTCCTTTCCTCCAATATTTCCCTGGGTTTATAAGAGTGTCTCTGAACTACCGTGCAGGTGTCCCTCATTAGTTTCCAAGCCTGCCCTTGGATTAGCAGAGCTTGGGTGTGTCCTGTCCTCAGTAGCTGCGTGTTTTTTTTTTCCTTGCCTGCACTTTGAGAGCTACTGATTCCTTGCCTGTCTCTTTCTTTAAAGGTAAATGACTGATTTTCTTCCAATTCCATGGACTCAGCCATACTCTCCTCATCACAGTCTGCAATTGTCAGGTAGGTTGAGAGCATTTCTATGGATGAGAGGCTATGTGATGTACCCTGAGTGGTTTGTATATAGGAATGTTTTCAGCTTCTTATGGACGTTTTTGATATCTATCATTGCTCACATGTCATCTGATAGAATTGCATAGCGCAGGGGTATATAGTGTGAGTGCTCTTCAGGATATGGATTGTTTCGACTTTTGGTATTTGTTGGGTATGATAATCACATGCTTGTTGATGTTTCTCCTAGGTTGTGAGCCAGGGTCTTTTATGATGAGGTCCTGTAATATGTCAGCTGAGGAGTTATGTATGATTTTAAAGATGTTTATTGCTGTCTTGAACATGATGCAAGAGTGTATTGGGAGCCAATGTAATTGTTTGAGTATGGGGGTAATGTGCTCTTCTCTGGATGTTCCAGCGATGATTCATGCTGCTGTGTTTTGTGCTATTTGGAGTGGAAGAATGGCTTGTTTTGAGAACCCTTGGTAAAGTGAGTTGAGATAATCAAATATAGGGATGATTACTGCTTGACAAACTGTTCGAAAGGGCTCTTGACTTAGCAGCGGTTTTAGTCTTCTAATAACTTTCATTTCCTGGTAGGCATTAGCGGTGTTCTTATTTATATGGGTCTGCATGCTGTGGTTTTGGTCCAGGGTGACCCCTAAGTATCGGACCACCTTTTTTTACTACTATGGACCTTTCTAGGATATTGATTGATTGTGGTGGGATGAATGAAGTATTTTTTGTGATTCATGAAGTTATGTCACTTATGTATTTACATTAGTCTGTACTAGTTTTGGTCCCTGTCTTGGGGGGATGTTTACTAAACTGCGGTAATGGTACATAACGCGCGTTATGTAACGTTAACAGTTGTTAACTTATGTTAACGCGCGTTACGATGCGTTAACGATCGTTAACGTCTCATAATGCGCGTTAACGTAAGTTAACGATCGTAAAGTTCCGCGGCGCGGTAAAACACCGCAGAAGCTGGAGAGAGGGCGGAGAGAAGGGGTCAATGGGCGGAGTGTGGGCGGGGAGAGGCTCATTTCACACTAACGCGCTGATCTGAAGAGCTGAATCCTAACGCGATTGAAAACCTGCCGTTAAATGCACATTTCAGGGGAGAGAAACCATTTGGGTGTCAGCAATGTACAGCATGGGCAGGGAAACCTAAAAAAAGTGATAGTGTGATACATGTGCACAGAACAAAAGGGCACATAAACATTGAAAATAACCTCAACAAACTGGAAAAAAAACATAACCAAGCTGGCCAATAGAGGTATTAATGGGAAACATCCCCCCCCCCCCGAGAAAGCTCCATAGAAAAGATATAAATCGTGGAAGGGTCTATGCGCCGTCCCCATACAAGGTGAATGAGCAACAGTGAAATTGCGCTGTGCAGGGTTTTCCATTCCATCGGACAGGTGTCCGATGGCGTGCACATGTGTGGCAACAGCAGGGCGGACATGTTGTAACTGCAACTGGACAGATGCCGGAAAAGGGGATACAGAGGGCCACAGGCGGCACATGCTGTGGTGCAGCTGGGCCACAGTGCGGACTAGGGTGATACCTAGCTGGCCCATATGAATGCTGAAACAGCAGAGCAGCCAGACAGCAACTGCTGAAGGCCCAACATGGGCATGACTGTGCTTCCCACAGTGTCACAGGGGATAGTACCCAGCAGCTACCCCCAAGGGCACGGAACATTGGCAGGCGGTGCTGGGGGGTAGCGTGGACACCTATGCAGGCACCCCTACCCCAAAACCCGCACCATAGGCAGCCGCCTACATGCACACTGGATGGTCTGAGACTGTGCTCCACCAGCACCACCAGCAGAAGGGACTGTCAGCATGATGGCAGAGGGTCACTGGTGGTGGAGGGGGCAGTGGCAGCTGCCCAGAGCAGACAGTGGCCTAGTCCTGAGTTGGTGGATGCCATGCAATGGAACAGACAGGCCCTGTCTGATGAACAGTCATGGTATCACCAGGGAATGTGCTGACTCTGTGAAAACATGGTGGTGCAGTGCACAAAACCAGTGTATTCAGAAGCAGAAGGCCACAAGTTCAAGTCCCAGCTGTGGTTCCTGCCAACCCAGTCCCCTTATTTTACCCACTGCTAATACAGACAGAACCTTTATTGCAGATGACGTAAACATGCCCAAAACAACTACATATTACCCTACAGAGCGCAGACACCATAAACATGTGCATTACCTAGAGCAGAGTCTCCCAAATGCAGTCCTGGAGGGCCAAACACCATTCAGGTTCCATGCTGCCTCTAATAAAGATGCCTGTGCTGCATTTCTGTGCGCCGCCCCCATGGTATGCAGATGTATCTCATGCATATTCATGAGGGACAGCATGAAAACCCGAACAGTGTTTGGCACACCAGGACTGGAGTTGGGAACCTCTGCCGTAAAGCAGCAGCCAATAGGGGCAGACACACCCACACCCACAGGCCCCATTATCCAAAGCCTCCTGGAGAGGCAGGACTTTGGGCCCTGCGTGCATCCCCCAATACTAGCACTTGCATACCTTAGCAATGCCACCATAAACCTGGGAATACGGTACACATCTATCAAAAGGTTGCTATGATTACTGGCAGATAGCAATTCCTAAGTTAAGCACAATTTGCTGATTGAGCTGCATCATAGCAACCTTTCTGATGTCTGTGAAGTGTGCTTCAGGTCTGGTGTCTGACAGTGTTTACCACCCTGGGGAGTGACCCCCAACAGTATTGCTTACGATAGCCATGCCTGTACTCTGCCCAAGACTGGTGTGGTGGCCAGGGCTGCCAAACACCTCCAGAGTTGCACAATGCTGGCATAGGTGTGGGGAGTGTGTGTCTGTCTATCCAGTGTGTGGTGGCTGCAAACACCCTCCACAGCCCACGCTGCTTGCACTGTTTCCAGTATTGGCCTGCCAATGTGCATAATGAGGTGCAAGGTACTGTGGGAATAGCCAGGATAGGATGGCCTGGCCTGGATCCATCTGTACATAGCATAGGGCAATGGCTCGGACATTGTAGTGGCCGGCCACCGCCTGCACAGACAGGGTGGCCACAGCATGTCCTGATGGGAGGTCACACTCACCCTGACTGTGCAGTGACCACGGCATGGCTAGGTTCCCCCATAGTAGTATGTAATGTTTTTTGTATGTGATATTTATGGGTTCTCTTTTGGGGCTCACTCACTAACTTATCTGCTTGGTGTGTATGCTGACGTTCCAGTTCTGGGTACACGCATCTTCTTCAGGAACATGCACTATGGACTAGCTAGCAGACTGCCTGCAGCTAGTATGTGTCTGGCTGGAGCGCTTTGCTGGAGGCTTGTTGCTGGAGAATGTCAGATAGTGGTGGGGGGCAGCTGACCATTTCCAGGCCTACTGTCTGTCTGCTATTGCTTTATGGATGGGTACAGATCTGCATTGCATGCCCTGTTGGGTGCCTGTTCCCCAGCAGGACTGGCGTGGATGGTCCATTCTACTGCTATCATTGCAGGGAGGTGGAATGTAGATCTATTGGTGGGTGATCCTGTTTCCCACCCTGAGCCCCAGAGGGTGGGTTGTGTGGTGGTACATAATATGCCTATGGGTCCAAACACCCCCCCCCTTTCACCCACATCACGTCACCATGGCACCAACACAAAATATGCACTATTCTGGGTGCATCATAGCCCATAAGGCAGAGGTGTCCAAACCTGTCCTGGAGGGCCACAATCCTGCCAGGTTTTGGGATAGCCCTAATGAATATGCATGAGATATATATGCATTAGAGATAGCCTGCCAACCTGATTGGTTTGTGGCCCTCCAGGACTGGATTTGGAGACCCCTGCCTTACACCTCTGTCATTTAAGATTGTGAGTGGGCAAGGTGCAGATGTCCAAGACATCAAAAAGGTTAGATAGAATTTGTCACATTCCTCCTCACTTCTCACCACCACCAAAATATTGTCCATTAGACATCTTTTTGGTGGTGGTGAGAATCGAGGATGAATGTGACACATTCTAGCTACCCTTTTGATGTCTAGGACATCTGTACCTTGCCCACTCACCATCGTAAATGACAGAGGGGTAAAGCAGGGGTCTCCAAATCCAGTCCTGGAGGGCCACAAACCAGTCAGGTTGGCAGGATATCTCTAATGCATATATATCTCATGCATATTCATTAGGGCTATCCCAAAACCTGGCAGGATTGTGGCCCTCCAGGACAGGTTTGGACACCTCTGCCTTATGGGCTATGATGCACCCAGAATAGTGCATATTTTGTGTTGGTGCCATGGTGACGTGATGTGGGTGAAAGGGGGGGGGTGTTTGGACCCATAGGCATATTATGTACCACCACACAACCCACCCTCTGGGGCTCAGGGTGGGAAACAGGATCACCCACCAATAGATCTACATTCCACCTCCCTGCAATGATAGCAGTAGAATGGACCATCCACGCCAGTCCTGCTGGGGAACAGGCACCCAACAGGGCATGCAATGCAGATCTGTACCCATCCATAAAGCAATAGCAGACAGACAGTAGGCCTGGAAATGGTCAGCTGCCCCCCACCACTATCTGACATTCTCCAGCAACAAGCCTCCAGCAAAGCGCTCCAGCCAGACACATACTAGCTGCAGGCAGTCTGCTAGCTAGTCCATAGTGCATGTTCCTGGCAGGATTGTGGCCCTCCAGAACAGGTTTGGACACCTCTGCCATAAGGGCTAGACATGACTGAGAAATACAGAGGGACACACATGTTTCCTAGATGTGTCTGCCGGAACTACTTATCACACACTGATGGGGACCTGCATCATGGCATATCTCAGCCATGAAAGGTGCTATGGACCTGGTGCTGGGCGCCCCACCTCACCCTCAGGGTGAGCACAGTACCCGCACAATGTGATGGTCTGTGGCTACTCTGTGCCAGTACCACACACGGTCAGTTCCCCCTACCAGGCCGAGGTGCTGTGGGGGTGCATACCCCATCCTGTGCCCATCTGTGGACTGCTGATTTGCATGTGCAGTGCATCATGGGTACGGGTGGGTTAACCGCATCCTGGTAGCCATAGCAGACAGTTTGTGTGGTGGCGTGCAGTCTTTCTACAGCCATCCAGGGGTTTGTTAGCAGCTATAGAGCTGTTGCCCATTGGTTACGTTACTGCCTGTGCAGCCAGAGGTCATGGGTTCATACCCATGGTGGGGTTATTTGATAGGGCTGTCTGAGGCATTGTCTATTTTTGATGTACATTAGTGCTGGCAGCAAAAACACCCTCAGAGTACTGTAACCTTACTGTGCTTCATAAGGCGCCCCATAATGCACCTTATAGGGCACCCTATAAGGTGCTTTATAAGGTGTTCTATAGGGGACATTATGGGGTGCCTTGGCAGACAGTGCACTTTATAATGTACCCTATGGAGTGCGTTATGGGGTGCCTTATGCGGCACCTTAGGTTACGCCATTGTGAGGGTGTGTTTGCTGGCAGCACTACTGAAACTAAATGTAAAATGCCTCCACAATCACTACTTAGATGTAAAGGGTGCTGCCTCAGCCAGCCTTATGCATTGGGCACACTGTGGGATCAAACCCATGACCCCTGTACCATCAGTCCGTGTAGTAACCATTGTGCTACAGCTCTGTTTCTGTGTTTCTTTTCTGTGCGCCTTCTTAGGATTAACGCGCGGTGACGTGCCATGTAACGCTCGTTAATTTATGGCGCCTTGTAATGCGCGTTATCGGTAACGATGTACCGCCCATGTCCTTATTTGGGATTTCTGCCTGTACCGCGTATCCTAACGCGAATCACACTAACGCAGTTTAGTAAACATACCCCTTGGTCTTTCTTATTTATTTCTGTGAACTATAAATGGCATAGCAACAAGTTTTGAGACAGTCTTTTTGAAAAACTCACCTGATCAGAACAACAGCACTGATGACTAAATCCCTCTCTCCTTCCTTTCCAAAGCTGGGTTGGTTTGCTCTTCTTTTAACAGAAGGCCCATGGGGAGCCAACAAGCTGCTTTACTCTGAACCCAACATTCCTCAATCTAGGTCCTTCTATCTCTCCCTTTTCCCATTCTGTTCATTTCTATTCATCTTCTGTATTTGCCTCTATCAAGGCCAGTGATATCTTGACTTGTAACATATCAGATCATCACCCATTCTCAATTCTTTACTCTCACCTCAATTTGTCTTATATTTATAGGTACTGTTGACTAAATGTGTCCTTATTTTGAAGGAAATTTTTTCTAGACTCATGACAATACTGATTTCAAACACCTTCATTCTTAAGATAAATAGTCCCCTATTTTGCATTAACGGGTAATATTATTGTATATACCCTATGTTCTATGAGCATTGTGTCAGATCAGGAAAGTTTATAGTTTAAACTGTGTAGTTAAAGAGGCTATATGTACTTGTAAGTAAAATCAGGCCTCATATATCTTCAACATCTGTATAAAAGATCAGCTAATACATCCAGGAACGTGCAGTCTCCTCTATTCCTATGACTTCTACATAGGCGAAAAACTTAGAGGTATGTTTACTAAACAGCGCTAACGTCACAGCGGCGACGTTATCACACGATAAGTGACGTTATCGCATGATAATGGCGCATTACCATACAAGAATGTCACGTATCGCTCGATAACGTCTCTGCCAGCATTAAGGCGCACAGAGGGTGGACTAAGGCTCCCCAGAGGGCAGAGTAAGGCACCCCAGGGGCAGAGATAAGGGATCAATGGGCGGAGAGTGGGCGGGGAGATGCTCCATGCACACTAATGCCGTGAAATGAAGATCTGAAAATTAGCACCAGAGGCACATTTTCAGGAGAGAGAAACCAGTTCAGTCAGCAATGTACAGCAAAGGCAGGGAGACCCAGATAAGTGATAGTAGTGATACATGTGCAGTAACAAAACATGCAAAAACCAGAGAGATAATTACCAGAACCAAAATAGAAATTCAAAACACCAAGCTGGCCAATAGAAAAAAACAATGATAAATGGTAAGCAACATTACCCATAAAGAATAAAAAGGAAGATGTCACTTTTGGAACGGTAAATTCTGATTCCCCCTACAAAGTGAATGTTCCAACATTGATAGTGTTGATGAGGGTTTGCTGTGGTGTATATTGGGCAGCTTGCTTATGTGGCTTTCACATGTGCAGCAACAGCAGAGTGGTCATGTAGGAAAGGGCACTATGGTGATGGTGTAAATGGGGTAAAGGGGGCTGCAGGCGGCACATGCAGTCGGCCAGCTAGGGCACAGTGTGGACTAGGCAGATGCCTACCTGGCACATAAAAATGCAGAAACTGAAAAGTAGCAAGACAGCAACTGACCAAGGGCAACCATGTCCATGAGTGTGTGTCCCACAGTGCCCCAATGGACGTTACCCAGTAGGTACCCCAAAGGGCACATAACATTGGCAGGCGGTGCCGGGGGGAAGCGGGGATGGCTATGTAGGCATCCCTACCCCAGATCCCACACCATAGGCAGCCCCCTACCGGCACACTGGATGGCCTGGGACTGCGCACCACCAGCACCACCATCATAAGGGCATGTCAGTATGGTGGCAGAGGGGTGCTGGTGGTATAAGGGATAGTGGCAGCTGCCCACAACAGACCAAGGCCAAGCCCTGTTTAGCTGGGTGCCATGACTGCAAAAGACAAGGTCTGTCTGACGAACAGTAATGGTTTCCCCAGGTAATGACCTGCCTCTGTGACAACAGTTTGGTGCAGTACACACAGCCAGTGTGTTCAGGGGCAGAAGGTAACAGTTTCAAGTCCCAGCTGTGGCTCCTGCACACCATGTCCCTATGCTTTACCCAGTACTAACCCGTTGTAATATAGAAGGAACCTTTATTGCAGATAAAATAAACATGCCATAAATGACTATATGTTACCCTACAGAGCATAAGAACATAAGAACATAAGATATGCCATACTGGGTCAGACCAAGGTCCATCAAGCCCAGTATTCTGTTTCCAACAGTGGCCAATCTAGGTCATACGTACCTAGCAGTTTCCCCAAGGGACACAGGTTCCACAATGCTTGTATTGGTTCAAGCATTGATATCCTGGGTCCCTTCTTAATAATGGTTTATGGACCTTTCCTCCAGGAACTTGTCCAAACCTTTTTTAAACCCAGCTACACTAACAGCCTTTACTACATCCTCCGGTAACAAATTCCAGAGTTTGATTACACGTTGAGTGAAAAAATATTTTCTTTTATTAGTCTTAAATAGTTTACCCTGTAGCTTCATTGCATGTCCCCTAGTCTTTCTATATTCTGATAAGGTAAACAATCGATCTACGTTTACCCGTTCCACTCCGTTCATTAATTTATAGACCTCTATCATATCTCCCCTCAGCCATCTCTTTTCCAGGTTAAAGAGCCCCAAACCTTTTTAGCCTTTCTTCATAGGAGTAGCCTTCCATCCCCTTTACCATTTTGGTGGCTCTTCTCTGAACCTTTTCTAAAATTGCTATATCCTTTTTAAGATATGGCGACCAGAATTGCACACAATATTCAAGGTGCGGTCAAACCATGGAACGATATAGAGGCATTATAATATCTTTTGTTTTATTTTCCATTCCTTTCCTTATCATACCTAGCATTCTATTTGCTCTCTTGGCCGCCGCTGCACACTGGGCCGAGGGTTTTAACATGGTATCCACAAGGACGCCTAAATCTTTTTCTTGGGTGGTGGTTCCTAATGTGGAACCTTGCATCGTGTAACCATAGTTTGGGTTGTTCTTCCCTAGGTGCATAACCTTGCACTTCTCCACATTAAATTTCATCTGCCATTTTGATGCCCAGTCTTCCAATTTATCAAGATCCTCTTGCAATTTTCCACAATCCTCCTGGGTTTTAACAACTTTAAATAGTTTTGTGTCATCAGCAAATTTGATAACCTCACTCGTTATTCCACTTTCCAGGTCATTTATGAATATGTCAAAAAGCAGCGGACCCAGCACAGATCCCTGGGGTACACCACTATTCACCTTTCTCCATTGGGAAAATTGGCCATTTAGCCCTACCCTCTGCTTTCTATCTTTTAACCAGTTCCTGATCCACAGTAGTACACTGCCTCCTATCCCATGACTCTTTAGTTTTGCCAAAAGTCTCTCATGAGGGACCTTGTCAAAGGCTTTCTGAAAGTCCAGATACACAATATCAACCGACTCACTTTTGTCCACCTGTTTATTCACTCCTTCAAAAAAACATAACAGATTAGTAAGACAAGATCTTCCTTGTCTAAAGCCATGTTGGCTGTCTCCCATTAGGTCATGACTATCTATATCACATACACCATAGACATGTGCAGTCCCTAGAGCAGAGTTTCCCAACTACAGTCCTGGAGGGCCAAACAGCATTCAGGTTTCATGCTGTCCTTAAGAAATATGCTTGAGATGCATTTGTATGCACTGCTGCTATTGTATGCAAATGTATCTCATGCATATTCATTAGGGACAGCATGGAAACCTGAACCATGTTTGGCCCACCAGGACCAGAGTTAGGAACCTCTGCCCTAGAGCAGCGGCCAACAGGGGCACAAACATCCACACCCACAGGCTCCACTATCCAACGGCTCATGGAGAGTCAGGTTGTTGGGCCCTGCGCGGAGCAGCATCTACCAATACTAGCACCTGCATACTTAGCAATGCTGTCTTAAACTTGGAAACACGTTCTACATATATCAAAAGGTTGCTATGATTAATGTCAGATAACAAATCCTAAGTTAAACACAATTTGTTGACAGAGATTCATCATAGCAACCTTTCTGATATCTGTGGAGTGTGTTTCAGTTCTTGTTTCTGACAGTGTTTACCACCCCGGGAAGTGACCCTAACAATATTGCGTATCATAGCAATGCCTGCACTGTGCCCAGGACTGGTGTGGAGACCAGGGCTGCCAACCACCTCTATATTTTCACAATGCTGAAACAGATGTGGGAGTGTGTGTATGTCTATCCAGTGTTTTGTGGTTGCCTACACCTTACTGAGCCCCCAATGTTTGCACTGTCTCCAGTGTTAGCTTGCCAATGTGCATAATGAGGAGCAAGGTACTGTGTGTATGGCCCGGACAGGGCGACCTAGGCAGGATGCATCTGCACAGGGCATAGGGCAATGGCTGGGACATTGTAGTGCCCGACTACCACCTGCACGGACAGGGTGGCCATCGCATGTCATGCTGGGGGGGGGGGGGGCACTCTCACCCTGACTGATCAGTGACCATGGCATGGCTAGGTTCCCCCATAGTGCTACACAGCATTTTTATCAAGTGATATCTATGAACTCCCTTTTTTGGGGCCCAGTCACTGACATACCTGATTGGTGTGTTTGTGCTCACATCCCATTTTTGGTGCACACAGTTCCTCCAGAAACATATACTAGCTAGCAGAGTGTCTGCAGTTAGCTTGTGTATGGCTAGCACACCTTTCAGGGTGGAAACTGACTGTGCCCTCTGCTGGTGAATGTCGGATAGTGGTGGGTAGCAGCTGAGCTTTTCCAGCACTACTGCCTCTGTGCCAATGCCCTATGAGATGCATACAGATCTGCACTGACTGCCCTGTAAGAGTGCCTATTCCCCAGCAGGACTGGGGTTGATGGTCCCCTCTACTGGCACCATTGCAGAGATGTAGAATGTGGATCTGTTGGTGGGGGATCCTGTCCCCCACCCTGAGCCACAGAGGGGGAGGGCGGTTGGGTGGTGCTACATAATCCACTTTTGGGCCCACACACCACCCTTCTCTTATGTGACCATGGCAACCACATAGGATATGCACTATTCTGGGTGCTTCATAGTCCACAAGGGCTAGACATGACTGGGACATACAGATGGACACAGGTATATCCTAGGTGTGTCTGCAAGGACTACCTATCACACACTGTCACTAATGGGGACCTGCAGCACAGCCTATCTCAGCCAAGTCAGGGGCTGCATACCTGGTGCTAGGCATCCCACCTCACCTTCAGGGTGGGCACAGAAACCGGACAATGTCACGGTCTGTAGCTACTCTGTGCCAGTAGCACACACAGTCAGTTCCCCCTACTAGGCCAGGGTGCTATACAGGCGCATACCCCAGATGATCAGATGTAGGCTGCTGATCTGCATATGCAGTGCATCACGGGTATGGGTGGGTTTACCCTATCCTGGTAACCACAGAAGACAGTTTGTGTGGTGACCTGCAGTCTTTCTGTAGCCAGACAGCGGTGTGTTAGACATTATGGGGTATGTTTACTAAACTGCGTTAGTGCGATTCACTTTAGGAGCCGCGATAGAGACAGAAACCCCAAATAAGGACATGGACGGTACATCATTTCCGAGAACACGCCGAGAACGCGCATTACAAGGCGCCATAAATGAACGAGCACTACAGGGCACGTTACCGCGCGTTAATCTTAAGAAGGCGTGCAGGCATAAAGGCACAGCAACAGAGCTGTAGCACAATGGTTACAACACTGACTGATGATACAAGGGTCATGGGTTCGATTCCCCAGTGGGCCTAATGTATAAGGCTGGCTGAGGCAGCACCCTTTACATTTAAGTAGTGATTGTTGAGGCATTTGACGTGTATTTTAATTAGTGCTGCCAGCAAACACACCCTCACGGTGGCATAACCTAAGGTGCCGCATAAGGCACCCCATAGCGCACTCCATAGGGCACATTATAAAGTGTACTGTCTGCCAAGGCACCCTATAATGTCCCCTATGGGACACCTTATAAGGCTGTGAACAAAGCCCTGGCTGGCTGCAGAAGGACTGCACATGACCACACAAACCGGCTGCTGTGGTTACCAGGATAGGGTTAACCCACCCGTACCCATGATGCACTGCACATGCAAATCAGCAGTCAAGAGATGGGCACAAGATTGGGTATGCACCCCCACAGCACCTCGGCCTGGTAGGTGGAACAGACCGTGTGTGGCACTGCCACAGACAGTAACATTGTGCGGGTACTGTGCCCACCCTGAGGTTGAGGTGGGGCGCCCAGCACCAGGTCCACAGCACCTTTCATGGCTGAAATATGCCATGCTGCAGGTCCCCATTAGTGTGTGATAGGTAGTTCTGTTAGACACACCTAGGATACATCTGTGTCCTGCTGTATGTCTCGGTCATGTCTAGTCCCTATGGGCGATGCTGCACCCAAAATAGTGCATATCCTGTGTTGGTGCCATCGTTACCTGCTCTAGGTAAAGAGGGGGGGGGGGGGGTGTATGGACCCATAGGCAGATTATGTACCACTACACAACCCACCCTCTGGGGCTCAGGATGGGAAACAGGATCACCCACCAATAGATCCACAGTCTACCTCCCCGCAAAGGCAGCAGTAGAGGGGACCAGCAATCCCAGTCCTGCTGGGGAACAGACAGAGCGGTACACATCCATAACACAATAGCAGACAGATGGCAGGCCCGGAAATACTCAACTGCCCCCCACCATTATCTGACATTCTCCAGCAGCAAGCCTCCAGCCGCTGCACCATGCAAGGTGTTCTAGGAAGACACATACTAGCTGCAGATAGTCCGCCAGCTAGTCCATAGTGCATGATCCTGGAGGAGATGCATGTACCCAGAAAGAGAATGTCAGGAGGGAGGAGTAGCCTAGTGGTTGGGGCAAGGTACTTCAGGCCAGAAGGTCGGGGGTTCAAATCCCACTAGAGGACAGCAACCTTGGGCTGGAAGGACTGGGGTTTCTAGTCCCACAGATGCTCCTTGTGGTCTTGGGCAAGCCACTTAACCCTCCATTGCCCATGTTCCCTGTAAGTATTAGTGTGTGTCTCATATCCCTGCATGTTAAATGTATCCCCCAATTGTGTTGTGACCGCTTTGATTGAAGGATAAGGCGGTATACAAAACTGTCTAAATAAATAAATAAATACACACCAAGCAGATAAATCAGTGATTGGGCCACAAAAGGAAACCCATATATATCACATGAGAGAAAAGCTATAAAGCACTATGGGGGAACCTAGCCATGCCATGGTCACTGCTCAGTCAGGGTGAGAGTGACCTCCCAGCAGGACATGCTATGGCCACCCTGTCCGTGCAGGTGGTGGCCAGGCACTACAATGTCTGAGCCATTGCCCTATGCCGTGTGCAGATGCATCCAGGCCAGGCCACCCTATCGAGGCTATTCCCACAGTACCTTGCTCCTCATTATGCACATTGGCAGGCCAATACTGGCAACAGTGCTAGCAGTGTGGGCTGTGGAGGGTGTTGGCAGCCACCACACACTGGATAGACAGACACACACTCCCCACACCTATGCCAGCATTGTGCAACTATAGAGGTGTTGGGCAGCCCAGGCCACCACACCAGTCCTGGGCACAGTGCAGGCATGGCTATGGTACGCAATACTGTAGGAGTCACTCCCCAGGTTGGTAAACACTGTCAAACACACGACCTGTAGCACACTCCACAGACATCAGAAAGGTTGCTATGATGCAGCTCACTCAGAACAGTGTACTTAACCTAGGAATTGCTATCTGCCAGTACTCATAGCAACCTTTTGATAGATGTGTACCATATTCCCCGGTTTAGGGTGGCATTACTAATGTATGCAAGTGCTAGTATTGGGAGATGCACGCAGAGCCCAAAGTCCTGCCTCTCCAGGAGGCTTTGGATAATGGGGCCTGTGGGTGCGGGTGTGTCTGCCCCTGTTCGCTGCTGCTTTACGGCAGAGGTTCCCAACTCCAGTCCTGCGGTGCCAAACACTGTTCGGGATTTCATGCTGTCCCTCATGAATATGCATGAGATACATTTGCATACCATGGGGATGGCGCATAGAAATGCAGCACAGGCATCTTTATCAGAGGCAGCATGGAACCGGAATGGTGTTTGGCCCTCCAGGACTGCATTTGGGAGGCTCTGCTCTAGGTAATGTGCATGTTTATGGTGTCTGTGCTCTGTAGGGTAAAATGTAGGTGTCTTGGGCATTTTTACGTCATCTGCAATAAAGGTGCTGTCTGTATTAGCACGTTGTAGTAGTGGGTAAAATATGGGGACTGGGTTGGCAGGAACCACAGCTGGGACTTGAACCTGTGACCCTCTGTTTCTGAATACACTGTTTTTGTGCACTGCACCACCTTGTTGTCACAGAGTCACTACATTCCTTGGTCATACCATGACTGTTCGTCAGACAGGGCCCGTCTGTTGCAGTACACGGCACCCACCTACACAGGGCTAGGCCACGGTCTGCTCTGGGCAGCTGCCACTGCCCACTCCACCACCAGAATCCCTCAGCCACCATGCTGACATGCCCTTCTGCTGGTGGTGCGCAGTCTCAGGCCATCCAGTGTGCAGGTAGGCGGCTGCCTATGGTGCGGGTTCTGGGGTAGGGGTGCCTGCATAGGTGTCCACGCTTCCCCCCAGCCCCGCCTGCCAATGTTCCGTGCCCTTGGGGGTAGCTGCTGGGTACTATCCCCTGTGACACTGTGGGAAACACAGTCGTGCCCATTTTGGGCCTTCAGCAGTTGCTGTCTGGCTGCTTTGCTGCTTCAGCATTTGTATGGGCCACCTAGGCATCGCCCTAGTCCGCACTGTGGCCCAGCTGCACCACAGCATGTGCCACCTGTGGCCCTCTGTATCCCCTTCTCCGGCATCTGTACAGTTGCCGTTCCGACAGGCCCGCCCTGATGTTGCGGGACATGTGCATGCCATAGGAACCCTGTCCGATGGTGGGGAAAACCCTGAGCAGCGCTATTTCACTGTGGGCTCATTCACCTTGTATGGGGACGGATTATAGACCCTTCCACAATTTATATCTGTTCTATGGAGCTTACTCAGGGGGGGAGGGGTTGATGTTTCTCATTGATACCACTATTGGCCAGCTTGGTTATGGTCTTTTTCCAGTTTGTTGGGGTAATTTTCAGTGTTTATGTGCCCTTTTGTTCTGTGCACATGTATCACACTTATCACTTATTTTAGGTTTTCCTGCCTGGGCTGTACATTGCTGACACTGAAATGGTTTCTCTCCCCTGTATTGTGCATTTAACGGCAGGTTTTCATTAGCGTTGGAATTGAGCTCTTCAGATCAGTGCGTTAATGTGAAGGGAGCCTCTCCCCGCCCAATCTCCGCCCATTGACCCCTTATCTCCGCCCTCTCTCCACCTTCTGCGGTGTTTTACCGCGCCACGGGAGTTTACGATCGTTGACTACGATTAACGCGCGTTATGTAATGTTAACAATTGTAAACGCATCATAACACGCATTGTGATGCGCTTACGATCGATAATGTTACATAACGCGTGTTATTTACGATTACCGCAATTTAGTAAACATACCCCTATAGCAATGTAGCCCACTGGTTACTGCAATGACTGTGGAGGCAGAAATCATGGGTTTGATCCCACAGTGGTGTTATTTAATAAGCCTGCTATGGCTTTTCCTTTTAATTTAGATCAGTGCTGCCAGCAAAAACACCCACACAGTGCCTTAACCTAAGGTGCCTCTTAAGGCGCCATATAAGGCGCTCTATAAAGCACTCAGAGTGGAGGAGTAGCCTAGTGGTTAGAACACTGGCTTGGTAACCAAGCAACCAGGGTTCAATTCCCACTAGCACTCCTTGTGGCCTTGGGCAAGTCACTTAACCCTCCATTGCCTCAGAAGAAAGGCCTGGCAATCTACTTCCAGCAACACTGCCAAGAAAACCCAGGAGCTTCTGGGTCACTAGGAGTCAGGACTGACGCAAAGGCACACATTGCATCTTTTTGCATAAAGCACCCTATAGGGCACATTATAAGGTGCCTTGGCGGACAGGAAACTTTATAATGTGCCCTATGGAGTGCCTTACAGATTCTTGCAACCTTGCCGCCGGAATGCCCCTTTCCTTATATGGCATTCTTCACATTAACGCTGCAACTAGTGCCGGTAACATTAAGATGGTTTAGTAAACAGACCCCTTAGACCCCCTTGAAATCAATGGGGCCGCGGCTCCGATAACGATTGAAAACTGCTACCACGGCTTTGTAAACAGGCCCCTATATTTGCCCCTACCACCTTCATCGAGAGGGCATTCCAAGAATATACCACTTTTAGTGATAAAGTGTTTCCTGACATTGCTTTTAAGTTTACCTCCTTGCGCTTCATTTTATGCCCTCTAGTTTTACAGCTTCACTTTCTTTGAAAAAGGTTTGTTTGTTCATTTATACCCTTTAAGTATTTATTTATTTATTTTATATTTTTTGCAGTTTAAATATAACATCCAGGCATATTACATGAATGAAGGAAACATCATGGCAATAACGCATAATTACATAGTCTACCAAGTCAACAAAGACAAAACAGAAGCCATTATATTAGCCCATAAAAGCAAGAAGCTACCAGGGGCACCAAGACATGTTTAACAGTAAGGAAACACTCTCATTAATAATTATATACATAAACTGGCTGACTGGAGACTTATACATCGACTGTATGGGACCCTACCACTAGTGTTACATACTCCCTAGCAACTATAAATTCCAGGAGCTGCCGTGGCTCAAAAAACAGAAAATTATTTCCATGATAAAACACATGACATCTAGAAGGAAATTTTAATAAAAAAGATCCGCCTAGTGAAATAATCCTGGGCTTGTATCCCAGTAACTCTCTCTTCCTAGCCTGGGTGTCACAAGCTAAATTTGGGAAAATACGTACAAAAGATTTAAAAAAACTGCTTCTCAAAATTCCTAAAATAAGAATGCAGGATTATAGATTTTTCAGATTCCAAAGTCAGTGTAATAAGGGTAGAGCAGCCCATAAGGTCCCCAGCAACACTGGAGGAGGCCGCTGAAGCTGTGGGGGCATTAGAGCCCAGGGACAGTTAGTGTGTGTTGGGGGGAGGGTCTCCCAGGGGGATCTGTAACACCTCCTGGAAGTATCTGTGCACCATCTCCAAAAGTGACTGAACCGGAGAATGAGAAAAATTCAAAAGTCTCAAGCACAGAACAGCTACAAACCTTGCTACTGAGCAGTTTCAGCGATCACCCTCAGGGTGAGGATGGGCGCCCAGCACCTGGTCCCCAGAGCTTGCACTGTTAGACATTGTCTTTGCTGGCTGTGCTGTAGATCTACATCACTGCCAGTGTATTATGTTAGTTGCTTGCACAATTGTAGCCTGCAGTAGGTGCTTCTCATGTCTTGGCCCTGTGTCCTGCTCTGGTTGGACAGAATTCTCCTAGTACCTAGTGTTACCGCAGCTGATGCTATCAACCCCTAAATGCAGTGGAGATTTCTAGGGTTGCTGCTACCATCCTGTTGGTTCTGCCATGACTACAGTGAGCAGGCCAGGAACACTTGCTCTCCCAACCATTTGGAAATGCTGATCCACCACAGCAAGTACAGTCAGACTGCACGGGCTGCCAGCCAAAGGGCTGTATTAGCCATGCTTATACCACCTGTGGCCTGTCAGCACACAATGCATGTGCACAGGGCAACCATGTATACCCTAGCTTAGAACAAACACCATGGTCACCCAGCGTTTGAACTCCCAGTGCAGGGAGAGCACCCATTTAACTAAAGCTGGATGCTATATAACACTATGTGGATACATAGCTGTGCTGTTGTCACAGCTTGGCCAGAGAGTGCCCTCGCAGCATGAATTGCTGTGGCCATCCAGGCCATGCACGTAGCAGACGGGCTCTATGAAGTCTCAGTCATTGACCTGACCTCCAATGCAGACACATCCTGGGCAAACCACTCTGTTTCAGGCCATACTAACAATCCTCTGCTCCTCATCATGCACATTTGCAGACTAATGCTGGGAACAGTTTAGGCAATGTGGGGCACAGTGTATTGTAGAAGGCCACAGAACTCTGGAGAGACATACACTCATATCGTTGCACTGTGCAAAAGTGGGGATGGTTGGCATTCCTTAATGAGTGCTCATTGTGCAGGCACTAGTAGTATGCTCTGATATTTACACCTGTTGTTAACACCCACTCAATGTGCCAGTGCTATCAGTCTGCATTTCTATCCAGCTCTGGATAGTGGAGCCTGCCTGTGTGGCTGATCTTTATCTTTATTGAAGACTTAATATACCGCTTACACAAAAGTGTCAAAGTGGTTTACAATCATTGAAAAATAGAGGCAGAGCTGCTTTGAAAAGAAAAGGAACACCAACAAATGTAGACAGGAAAGGCGAGATGAGAATCAGAGAAAAGAGCAGATAGTGACTGCGCTGCAGCGGGGAAAGGAGAGACGGGGGTTTAATATCAGCGGGAGGCTGGGGGTAAAGGGGAGGGGGTGGAGGGAGGTCGAAGGTGGAGCAGAAAAGGTGGGTTTTTAGTCTGGCCTTGAAGGTGTTGAAGGAGTGTTCCAGATGGAGAGAGGAGGGGAGCGAATTCCAGAGTCGGGGACCCAGGAAAAAGAAGGCTGAAGAGCGGGTGGATTATAGATGGGCTTGTGATGGGGAGGGAAGAAACATGTGATTGGAGTGAATGGACCTGAGTGACCGATGTGTGGTGTGGAGGTGAACTGAGTCAGTCAGATAGAGAGGAGTACCAGTGTGGATTGACTTATGGACGAAGATGAGGAATTTATATTGAATCCTAAAAGGAATTGGCAGCCAGTGCAAACATACGAGGAGTTGGGTGATGTGATCTGAATGGGAGGCGTGTGTCAGAATATGAGCGGCAGTGTTTTGGACGAGTTGTAGATGATGCAGTTGGGATTGAGGAAGGACAGCAAAGGAGATATTGCAATAGTCTAGATGAGACATTACGAGGGACAGGAGTAACGTGATCAGGGAAGGGACAGAAAGAAAAGAACAAACTGCGCAATGTTGTCTCAGAGTGTGGAAAGAGTGCTGGACTACGGAAGAGATGTTGTCTTTGAAGGAGAGGGATGAATCAAGAGTAACACCCAGGTAATGTATGGAAGTGACAATGGGAATAGGGGAGGAGGAGAGAAGGGGGGCAAGAGGCGGGACGGGATTGCCGGAGGTAAACCAAATGGCAGAGGTTTTGGAAAGGTTAATATGTAGGAAATTGGAAGACAACCCAGAGGCAACAGAGGATAAACAGGCATTAAGGGGACTGATATCGGGGGAGGAGGAGTCTGTATGGTGAATGAGGATAATGTCATCAGCATAGTAATAGGCAGCGATACTATGCTGCTGAACCAGGAGTGTGAGAGGGGCCAGGAAAATGTTAAACAGGAGAGGTGCTAGAACAGAGCCCTGGGGGACACCAAAATGGAGGGGGTTAGGGGAAGAGGAAGCATGCCCTGATAAAACTGAAAAAGACCTGTTAGTGAAAAAAGAACGGAACCAGAGGAGACCTGAGCCAGAGATGCTGATACTGTGAAGACGTGCAAGAAGGGTGCGGTGATCAACAAGGTCAAAAGCGGCAGATAGATCAAGGGAAACAGTGAAAGAAAAGGAGCCACGCTCATGGGCAGCATGCAGTTCATTGAGGAGGGAGAGAAGGATGGATTCTGTGCTGTGGCCAGGATGAAAACCAGATTGCTGGGGGTGAAGGACTACGGAAGCTTCAAGATGTGAGGAAAGTTGAGCAAAGACCAGCTTTTCCAGGAGCTTAGCAAGAAATGGTAGGTTAGAAATGGGACGCCAGTTGGCAGGAGAGGAGGGGTCCAGGGAACCCTTCTTTAGGATAGGCCAGATCAAATAATGCTTCCAGAGGGTGGGGAAAGTACCTGAAGAGAGACGAGTTAAAGATGGAGAGGATCAGGGGGGAGAGTGCTAAGGAGGGGTCTAGTAGCCAGTGAGAGGGGATGGGGTCAGAGAAGCAGGAGGTTTTACGGATGGAAGCAAAAACCTTGGAGAGAGTTCCGAGAGAGTGACTGGCTGGAAGGAGGACCAGAGATGGGAAAGGGGTGGGGGGCAAGGGGAGTGGTGGGGGAGAGGGGGAAGGGGAGGAGGAGGGGACTGCAGAAGGGGGAAAGAGGGGCAGGACAATTGGGGAAGAGGAGTGAAAAGAAAGGACCTTGGAGGCAAAATGTGAGGCCAATAGAGCAGGATCTGGAATGTTAGGGGGTAAAGTCAAAGAAGCAAGGGAGTGGGAGGCAGAGAGAGAGTGGAGAACTGAAAAGAGCTGACATGAGGAATTAGCTGAGGAGGAGATGAGATTGGTAAAGTAGTTTTGCTTGACAGAGTGTAGGAGGGAGCGGTAATGGCAGTGACAGTAATGGAAATGGTCCAGGTTGGCAGGGGACAGATGCTTGCGTCAGTGGCATTCGGCATGGCGAAGTTAGGCACAGTGGAGGAGGAGACCCAGGTGATACCAGGGGTGACGACGACGGGTACAGGAAGGGAGAAGAGGCTGAAGAGGAGCAAGCGTGTCGAGGGCAGCCAAGAGCATCGAATTCCAGGACTGGGCCTGGACTTCTACAGGGAGTAGGTGGAAATTCGCGGAGAAAAGAGTGTTTGATGAAGGGAACTGAATGAGGGTATCGGGGGTGATACAACGGACCAGAGGAGGTGAGGTGGGGGCAGAGCTTTGGGAAGAGGACAGGGACAGGAAGGGAGAGGTACAGAAATGGAAAAGAATAAGCAGAACTGATCTGACCAGGGAATAGGTAGAGTGGAGAGGGAAAGGGGGGAAATGGAGAGGCTGAATGTGAGATTACGAGGTCCAGGGAGTGACCTGCTGAATGCATGGGAAAATGGACAGACTATTGAAGTGAAAGGTCAGAGAGGAGTGAGAGGAAGGCGGAGTCCCGGGGGGTAAAGGGAGATTCAACAGGAGAGAATCCCACAGGTGGGTTGACAGTGAGGGGGGTCATAGATGAGGAGGAAGTGGAGAGGAGGGGAGGAGCCAAGACGAAGGAAAAGGGATTCTGGATAGTGAAGAGCAGGAGATGACAGTTCTTGGACTGAAAGGGTGGAACGGTAGAGAACTGTGACACACACACACACCCCCGCCACTTCTGCCTCGTCGGGAGGTAGACAGGGCAGAATAGCTGGGGGGGGGGGGGAAGGGGAGGCAGCGGTTGAGTAAAGGCTCCTCACCGTCCTTTAACCAGGTCACAGTCAGGAACAAAAAAGTCAAGGGCATGCTGGGAAACGAGATCATGAATGCAAGTTGACTTGGAGTGGAGGGAACAGCAGTTCAGAAGTGCAAACTGGAGAAGTAAGAGGGCTGGAGGGGACAGAGGGGACACGGGGAGGAGATACAGGGGATATGATTGGAAACATTTTGCAAGAGGGTGCCTACAGGTAAAGCAACAGGGTGGAAGGTCTCCAACCCCAATGGACAGGGATTGCGGACATAGCTGTGGGGATTGAAAGAAGCCAAATGAGGAGCAAAAGGGCTAAAACTGGGGGTGGTCACTTACCCAGAGGAGGAGGAGGTCACGCCAGCCACAAGTTGAAAGAGATGGTAAAATAAGTTGTTTTCCAGGCCAGGGAGGACAGAGACAGGTGTTGTGCAAGGAAGGTTCCAGACTCGCGCACCCAGACTCGCCCAAGGAGCAGGACGCGATACGCCGCACCGGAGGTCACTTTATACTGAACAGGCACCTTGAGGTAGTCAGAGAAGGAGGCAGCCAATCATAGGGGAATGGGGGCAGCCAATCAGTGGAATGGGGGAGGTACCTATGGAGGAAGGAGAACACGGTATGAGGCAGGCACTGGGGAGAGCACAAAGTACAGGCAAAAGCACAGCAAAGGGTGTTTGGATCCTTGCTGGCTGATTCATTGGGGTTGTACTGTAGGCTAATGTTTTCCCACAGGGACATGCAAGACATGATCCACAGCAAAACCTTGAACCTTTGAGCCTCTGCTCATACACACACTGGCTTTGTGTGTTGCACCACAGAGCTGTGATATGGATTTAGCAGTCCTGTTGTGGAGCTATGGGCATTGACTGAGTGACTATGGGCATGAGTAGAGGTCTTCCTGTGTCTGCTGTGATCTCTGCCAAAGCTGTCTAACAAGGTGTGTTTGGCAGGTGTTGAAGAGGGACATGTTGTCTGGTCTGTATGTCGCCATGGCTCTAGTGGCAGATGCTGCACCCGCCGCCAACACCTTCACATTGTGCTGACATGTCAGCATGCTGTCTATGGGGGTAGGGTGCAGTCCCGACCCATCCACCATGCAACTTAGACATGAGCCTAGAGAACCAGTTCTAGATGGGGGGCATAGGCACACATGGGCATACTGCCCCCTCCAAACAACTGCCACCAGCATAATCCTATCCCCGTGAGCTGCAGATATGGGGGGGGGGGAGGCGAATAGCCACAGCAGTGGTATTTCTCTGGGGGGCTGCTTTTTGCAACCCCCTAAAGAACTACAGCTGATAGCGCTGCCAGCCTCTTCCTCCAGATCCTGCATCAGCAGCAGCAGGGGGAGGGCAGCTTGGGTCTCTTCCTAGGGTCCCAGGGACTATTGGACCAACCCATGTTGTGCATCACTTTTTTGCAGCAGCAGCATGGTTCTGTGCCGCCACTGCTACTGTCACTGTGGCATAATGGCAGACATCAGAGATGTGCAAGCTGGGCAGCTGCCTGGTCTACCTTGTGCACCAGCAACCCCCACTGCATGATGCACATGCTACCCCCTTTGCCCCATTTGCACCATCAATATACTTGGGCACCCTTCCATACTTGGGCACTATGCTCTTATTGCTAATGGGGCACTACAATCACTATATTGGGCTCACCTGTCTGTAGATCACATTGCAGATATTTAAATAGGCTCTCTCCTCTCAACATACCTCCTTTCCACAAGGTTTTACTTGGCGTTAGGGTTCTCAGCATTAAAGGGCGCTAATACAACAGGCATTAAGGGAGCCCCCACTGTTAATGCCCACTCTCCTCCCTGTTAATACCCACTCTCCGCCTACTCTTCCCTTAACGCTGCAGGAGCCTTTAACACTTGTTAATGCAGCTTTTTTGCAGTGTTAAGGGTACAAGGGTGCCGATAACACACTAGCTCCCTTAACACCCTTTAGTAAACATACCCCTTAGACTAGCTTATTCCACCTGAGAAATCATCATGCTAATCATCAGTATCACTTGGGATAGTATGAAGCAGGAAATGTACATAAGAAATGCCATACTGGGACAGACCAAGCCCATCAAGCCCAGTACCTAGCAGGTTTCCAAAAAGGCACACAGGTTCCACAATGCTTGTCCCAGGGCAAGCAATGGATTTCCTGGGTCCTCTTTAATCATGGTTAATGGACTTTCCTCCCAGAACTTGTCCAAACCTTTTTGAAATCCAGCTACACTAGCAGCTTTTATTACATCCTCCAGTAATGAATTCCAGAGTTTGATAACGCATTGAGTGAAAAGAGGTTTTCTCTTATTAGTCTTAGGGGTATGTTTACTAAATCGTCTTAATGTTACCAGCGCTAATTGCAGCGATAATGTGAAGAATGCCATATAAGGAGTGGGCGTTCCGGTCCTAAGGTAACAAGAATCTGTATCGCGCGATAGTGGACACCGTGGCACGTTAACATGCGTTAAACCTAAGTACATGCCAGCGCAGTGTTAGAAGCTATAAAGATGTAGCCCACTGGTTACTGCAATGTCAGTGGAGGCAGAGGTCATGGGTTTGATCCTGCAGTGGTGTAATCTGAAAAGGCTGTCTGAGGCATTTACTTTTAATTTAAATCAGTGCTGCCAGCAAAAACGCCCTTACAGTGCCGTAACCTAAGGTGCCTCATAAGGCGCCCTATAAGGCACCCAATAGGTCACATTATACAGTACCCTGTCCATCAAGGCACCCTATAATGTGCCCTATAGATGCATCTATGAGGCACCTTAGACTACAGCACTGTGAGGGTGTTTCTGCTGGCAGCGCTGATTGAAATGAAAAGGAAAAGCCTCAGCCAGCACCCCTAAATAACACCACTGTGAGATCAAACCCATGACCTCTGACCTCTACAGTCATTGAAGTAACCAGTGGGCTACATCTCTATAGCATCTAAAACACCGCTGGCTGGCTACAGAAAGACTGCAGGTCACCACACAAACTGTCTGCTGTGGTTACCAGGATAGGGTAAACCCACCCGTACCCATGATGCACTGCACATGCAGGTCAGCAGTCTACAGCTAATCATAAGATGGGGTATGCACCCCCACAGCACCTCGGCCTGGTAGGGGGAACTGACCGTGTGTGTTACTGGCACAGAGTAGCTACAGACCGTGACATTGTGCGGGTCCTGTTCTCACCCTGAGGGTGAGGTGGGGCGTCCAGCACCAGGTCCGCAGTACCTGGCTTGGCTGAGATAGACTATGCTGCAGATCCCCATCAGTGCCAGTGTGTGATAGGTAATCCTTGCAGACACACTTGGGCTACGCCTGTGTCCATCTGGATTTCCCAGTCATGTCTAGCCCTTGTGGACTATGATGCACCCAGAATAGTGCATATCCTGTGTGGGTGCCATGGTCACATGTTATAAGTGAAGGGGAGTGTTTGGACACAAAAGTGGATTATGTAGCACCACCCAACCTGCCCTCTGCGGCTCAGGGTGGGGGACAGGATCTCCAACCAACAGATCCACATTCTACATCTCTGCAATGGTGGAGTTAGAGGGGACCATCAACCCCAGTACTGGTGGGGAACTGGAACCCTATAGGGCAATCAAGGCAGATCTGTATGCATCACATAAGGCAATGGCAGACAGGCAGAATGTTGGTAAAGCTCAGCTGCCCCCCACCACTATCTGACATTCACCAGCAGAGGGCACAGTCAGTCTCCACCTGCTGTACCATGCAAGGTGTTCCAGCCATACACATGCTAACTGCAGACAGTCTGCTAACTAGTACATAGCGCACATTCCTGGAGGAGCCATGGGCATCCAAAAATGGGATATGAGCACACACACCAAGCAGGTATGTTAGCACTTGGTCCCCAGAAAAAGGAACCCATAAATATCACTTGAGAAAAATACTGTACGATACTATGGGGGAACCTAGCCATGCCATGGTAACTGCTCAGTCAGGGTGAGAGTGACCTCACAGCATGAGATGCTGTGGCCAACCTATCCGTGCAGGTGGTAGTCTGGCACTACAATGTCCCAGCCATTGCTCTTTGCCCTGTGCAGATGCATCCTTCTCAGGCCACCCTGTCCAGGCCATACCCACAGTACCTTGCTCCTCATTATGCACATTGGCAGGTTAACACTGGAAACAGTGCAAGCAGTGTGGGCTCAGTGAGGTGTAGGCAGCCACAATACACTGGATAGACATACACACACTCCCACACCTATGCCAGCATTGTGCAAATATAGAGGTTTTTGGCAGCCCTGGTCACCACACCAGTCCTGGGCACAGTGCAGGCATGGCTATGGTACACAATACTGTTTGGGTCACTCCCCGGAGTGGTAAACATTGTCAGAAACCAATACTGAAACACACTCCACAGATATCAGAAAGGTTGCTATGATGCAGCTCTGTCAACAAATTGTGTTTAACTTAGGATTTTTTATCTGCCGTTAATCATAGCAACCTTTTGATATATGTGTAACGTGTTCCCAAGTTTAGGGCGGCATTGCTAAAGTATGTAGGTGCCAGTATTGGGAGATGCTGCTCCGCGCAGGGTCCAACAGCCTGACTCTCCATGAGGCTTTGGATAGTGGAGCCTGTGGGTGTGGGTGTTTGTGCCCCTGTTAGCCGCTGCTCTAGGGCTGAGTTTCCCAACTCTGGTCCTGGTGGGCCAAACACGGTTCAGGTTTTCATGCTGTCCCTAATGAATATGCATGAGATACATTTGTATACAATGGGGGTGGTGCATACAAATGCAGCACAGGCATATTTATTAGGGACAGCATGAAACCTGAATGGTGATTGGCCCTCCAGGACTGCAGTTGGGAAACTCTGCTCTAGGGATTGCACATGTTTATGGGTTCTGTGCCCTGTAGGGTAAAATATAGTTGTGTGTGGTGTGTTTATTTAATCTGCAATAACAGTTCCGTCTTTATTACCACGATTTAGTACTGTGTAAAATATAGGGATATGGTTTGCAGGAGCCACAGCTGGGACTTGAACCCGTGACCATCTGCCCCTGAACACACTGGCTGTGTGTACTACACCAAACTGTTTCCGCAGAGGCAGATCATTCCTTGGGGATACCATGACTGTTCGTCAGACAGACCTTGTCTGTTGCAGTGCACGGCACCCGCCTAAACGGGGCTTGGCCGTGGTCTGCTGTGGGCAGATGCCACTGCCCCCTCCGCCACCAGCACCCTTCCACCACCATGCTGACATGCCCTTGTGCCGGTGGTGCTGGTGGTGCACAGTCCCAGGCCTTACAGTGTGCCGGTAGGCGGCTGCCTATGGTGTGTGATATGTGGTAGGGGTGCTGACATGGACATCAGCACATCCTCCCAGCACTGGCTGCCAATGTTCTGTGCCCTTTTGGGTACTTGCTGGGTACTGTCCCCTGGGACACTGTGGGACATACAGTTGTGGCCATATTGGACCCTGTTCAGTTGCTGTCTTGCTGCTTTTACGCTTCTACATTCCTATGTGCCAGGTAGGCATCTGCCTAGCCCACACTGTGCCCCAACTGGCCCACTGCATGGGACGCATGCAGCCCCCTGTACCCCAGTTACACCATCACCATAGTGCCCTTTCCCACGTGCCCACTCTGTTGTTGCTGCACATGTGTAAGCCACAAAGGCAAGCTACCCCATACACACCACAGAAAACCCTCATCAGCACTATTTCTATGTTGACACATTCACTTTGTGGGGGGACTGTGAATTGACCCTTCCAAAAGTGTGCTCGTCCTTTTTCCTCTTTATAGGTTGTGTTCATTACCGCTTGTCATTATTTGTTCTATTGGCCAGCTCGGTGTTTTGGATTTCAATTTTGGTTCTGGTCATTATTTATGGTTTATGCCTTTTTGGTTGCTACACTTGTATCACTATTATCACTTTTAAGGGTCTCCCTGCCTTTGCTGTACATTGCTGACTGAAATGGTTTCTCTGTCCTGCAGATGTGCCTAGCGCGAGGTTTTCACTGGCCCTAATTTTCAGACCTCCATTTCACGGTGTTAGTATGCATGGAGCCTCTCCCCGCCCACTCTCCGCCCCTGGAGAGCCTTACTCTGCCCTCTGGACAGCCTTACTCCACCCTCTGCACACCTTAATGCTGCCGCAGACATTATCATGTGATACGTGACGTTCTCGCATGGTAATGTGCTATTATCGCACGATAACATCACGTATCGCGTGATAACGTCGCAGCTGCGACATTAGTGCCATTTAGTAAACATACCCCTTAAATGAGTTACATTGTATCTTCATTGTGTGTCCCTTATCTTTCTAGTTTTTGATTGTGTAAACAATTGATCTACGTTTATCCATTCCATTCATTAATGCATAGACCTCTATTATATCTCCCCTTAGCCATCTCTTTTCCAAGTTGAAAAGCCCTAACCTTTTAACCCTTTCCTCATAGGGGTATCCTTCCATCCCTTTACCATTTTGGTGGCTCTTCTCTGTACCTTTTCTAATTCTGCTATATCCTTTTTAAGATATGGTGACCAGAAATGCACACAATATTCAAGTTGCAGTTGTACCATGGAACGATACAGAGGCATTATAATATCCTTTGTTTTATTCTTCATTCCTTTCCTTGATTCCTAGCATTCTGTTTGCTTTCTTGGCCACCGCTGCACACTGGGCAGATGATTTCAACATATTGTCCTCAATGACACCTAGATTCTCTTTTTGGGTGGTGGTTCCTAATGTGGAATCTTGCATTATGTGACCATAGTTTGCGTTGTTCTTTCCTAGGTGCATAACTTTGCACTTGTCCACATTAAATTTCATCTGCCATTTGAACATCCAGTCTTCCAGTTTATCAAGGTCCTCTTGCAATTTTTCACAATCCGCTTGTGTCTTAACAACTTTTAATAATTTTGTGCCATCTGCAAATTTGACCACCTCACTAATTATTCCCATTTCCAGATCATTTATGAATATGTTAAAAAGTAGAGGACTCAGCACAGATCCCTGGGGTACTCCACTATTCACCTTTCTCTGTTGAGAAAATTGGCCATTTAGCCCTGCTTGCTTTCTATCGTTTTACCAGTTACTGATCCACAATAGTACACTGCTTCCAATCCAATGACTATTTAATTTGGCCAAGAGCCTCTTATGAGGGACTTTGTCAAAGGCTCTCTGAAAATCCAGGTACACTATATCAGCTGGCTCACCTCTGTCTACTGGTTTATTAACCCCTTCAAAAAATATAATGGATTAGTAAGACCAGCACAACAATCTTACCTATATTGGTGATACACTGTACCAAATACTCTCATATAAACTGCATATTGAGAACTGCATGAAAAAGTCAGGATCAAGTAAATCATTCTGCATAAATTGCAGAATAGCTGATGGGGTGCTAGCCCTTCAGCACTGTGATACACTGCCTTAGTGCTTTGTTACTCTTCAGCTGAGTATGCATGTCCAATCTGGGGAAGATCATCACATGCAAGCAAATTCAACCTGGTGCTTAATGGGAGGTCGATATATGACTGGCCTAATCAACAAATAACACATACTGGCTGAAATCGACCTGCCAGATATTAGACAAGCTGTGACTAGCCAAATCAGACATTCAGAACATATTGGGGACAGTCAGCATCCATTATATAGACATGCTCATCCACCAAAATAATTGAGGTGACACAGAAGCTTTTTAGATGAATTACGGCCATTCCAACAATTAGCTGAAGCAGCCCACCAAGAAATGTGATTTTAGTGAGTGTTAAACAATGATGATTTGACAATGGGAATTGACATCACAGAAAGGTTCCACCCGGTGTGGACTCTGAGATTACAATATGCAGTGTTGAATGATGTCAAGCAAATGCGGTACTGTAAGTGGAGGCTGACAATCAGATCAGACACATATGACTGTGGGCTTATGCAGACAATGTAGCATCTGTTACATTGCCCACTGCTTCTGGCCCCATATACAACTGCTGATTTGGCTGTAGCTAATCAGTCTGCCCTACTGACTACACAGAGATACAGTAACATCATTTGACAGTGATATGATATGATAATGATGAGTGGCATCAGGTACTCTTTGGGGATTATATCCTACTCATCATTAGCTATTTCTGACATATTCAAAGAATATTTTGAATGACCATACTCTCCTGAGGGTGCCTGCTTTCCTTCCTGTATTAAAACTTTCTTAAGCAAAATTCAGCTGCCTTCTCTGACTAAGGAACAAAATGAGAAGCTAGCAGCCTGGATAATATCATTGGAGCTATATAATGCAGTGATGCATCTCCCCTCTGGGAAATGTCAGAGTCCAGACATATATGGGGAAGACACCCATGAGTATAATTCCTATAGGCTGATATCTAGCGATATGAAAATATTAGCCAAGACTCTTCAACTGAACTTAGGGATAGGTTTACCAAATGGTGGTAGCGGCTTCTGTGCGATATCGGAGGCACGGCCCCATTGAGGTCAGTGGGGCCGCGGCTCCGATATCTCATGGAAGTCGCTACCACCATTTAGTAAACATACCCCTTAGAATCAATTCTTCCACCGTTGATTTTCCCTAACTAGGGAGGATTTGTTAAGGGCAGGTCCTCCCAGTCTTCCCTTAACAAAATGGAGCCAAAACCAGACAAATCTTTAATAACCTAAGATGGACAAATAACAGGATGCTCCCTCACTTGATTCTCTTTCTTGATACCAAGAAAGCATTTAACTGGGTATCTTGGCCATACATCTTTTCAGTACTGGAGACATTTAAATTTCTCCTGTATTTGTTGCCTGGGACAAGGCTCTGCTCTTCAGTCCCAGAGTCCACATAATAATGAATAATATTTCCTCCTCATATTTTCCTATGAGAAAGGGCATATAATCTGGCCATATAATCAGTAGCCCAAGTGATTTAGCAAAGTGCTTTAGTTTGGCATCCCACTATTAATGGAGACTCATAAAATATCTTTATATGTTGATGTACTGCGGATCATACAGTCTGACTCATCAGTCCCTGCACTATTAAATATGCTTGATGAATTTGGTGCTGTCTCATGTTACAAAATTCTCAGCAAGTCTGAAATATTTTGTTTGACTCTGACCTCAAGCTTCCTCTTTGTCGAGCTCAGTTTAAGCCTCAACCCAACAGCTTGCGTTATTTGGGCATAGTTGCCATCCGAGAGACTCCATGACCTGTTTAAAGTAAAATTATCTTATCAGACAGATCATAAAAAAATGTGGAGGCACATTGTAGAAAAGACATGGAGATTACAACTGAGGTGTTGAGGTTACAACAGTCATAATTCCAGCAGTGTTAGAAACGTGCTAGATATTGAACATTTTCTAAAATACAGAACAAAGAGATGCAGGAGTGCAAATGCATGTGCCGATGCATTGAGTTGGAGGAGGCATTTTGCAATGGTGCATGTAGGAAAAGTCAGTGAGGTAACCATGGCTACCACACATATGTAAAGTGCTAGTTTCACAACTTACATGTGTTAGCAGCAGCACCTACACGTGTGTGGTGGCTATTTCGCAAGCCTACATATATAAATGCTGCCAATTAACAACAAATGCCGCTATATCTATCTAATTTAAATTCTGCGGGGAAAATAAACAATGGGAGATTAAGGAAGATAACCTCTTAACCCCACCTGTAAAGGGCTGGTTGACCTGAGCACTTTTGAAAAACCTGAATGGACCAGGCAGCAGATGTGAATCCCGACATTTACAATTGTAGTCATTCACATATATTCCTTATGTGAAATGGGGAATACACGTGAGATTTTTGAACCAGCCAGGCCACTCCCTAACCATGTCCCAACAAGTCCCCTTGTAACTTCTGTAAAGTAAGCACATTCATGTGTAAATTCAGCCCTTTCTAAAATGGCCATTTGCACGTGGATCCCATTTGCACGAGTAAATGCCCAATTTTACATGTGGAAAATAATCTCCTTAATGTAACAGGACAATTTCCCAACAGCATGGCCAACGAGGATTAACATACTTATAATGAATGTATTATCTAGACTGCTATACCTAGTTCAGCATATTTCATGTACAGTGCTTGCTGGAGGGTCCAGGGATCTAAACAGTAGAATGTCTAACTATATATGGAACAACAAAACGTCACGCATTAAACTCAGCATTTTGAGGGTAATTTTGTAAACTCCCACAGAGTTAATGTATAATAGCACGGGTGTATTTGAGGCCTATTTTGTAAAGTGCAGTATGTGCATACTTTATAAAATAGGGGCATAAGTGGTGTAAACTCTTGGGGGTATGTTTACTAAAACCCCGTTAGGTGCGCGCCGCGTTAGTGTGCGGGATGCCATAAAAGGAGTGGGCATGTCAGTCTGAAAAAAGCAAACCGGGATTAATCATGCGCTAATGTGCGCTGCCTGGCAATCTACTTCTGGTGACACTGCCAAGAAAACCCAGGAGCTTCTGGGTCGCCAGGAGTCAGGACTGACTTGAAGGCACACATTGCATTGCAATGTGCGCTGTGCGCTCATGTGCGCCACGCACGTTAGCGCATGAGAAACGCGCGCGGGAAGCATAAGCAGGCGCGCTGATGTACAAGCACAGGAACAGAGCTACAGTACAATGGTTAAGACACTGATCAATGGTGCAGGGATCATGGGTTCAATCCCCCACTGTGCCCAATGAATAAGGCTGGGTGAGGCACTACCTGTTATGTGTAATATTGCATTCTGAGGCATATTAATTTTATTTTAATTACTGCTACTAGCAAACGCACTCCAAAGCACTGTAACATAAGGCGCCCCATAAGGTACCCCAGAGGGCACATTTTAAAGTGCACTGTCCGCCAAGGCATCCTACAATGTTGCTTAAAGGGTGGCCTATAGGGCGCCATATAGGGTGCCCTATGAGGCACAGCAAGGTCATAGCACTGTTTTTGATGGCAGCACTGTGCATTTCAATGCATGGAAATCATAAGTAGGTGCGCTAAAACACAAGGAGGAACAGCAGTGTAGCACAATGGTTACGGCACTGACTGATAATACAGGGGTCATGAGTTCAATCCCCAATGTGCCCAATACATAAGGCTGGCTGAGACATCAGCTTTGACATGTAAGTATTGTTTACTGAGGCATTTTATTTGTATTTTAATTATTGCTGCCAGCAAACACACCCTCACATGCCGTAACCTAAGGTGCTGCATAAGGCACCCTATAAGGCACTCCATAGGGCACATTATAAAGTGCACTGTCCGCCACGGCACCCTACAATGTCCCCTATAGAGCACCCTATAAGGCGCTCCATAGGACACCTTATAAGGCACCTTATACGGACTGGCACCCTATCAGTTGCTCCATAGCATACTGTATAGTGCAGTTTATATGGACGGTAACCATAAGGTGCCCTGTAGGACGCCCTATAAAGCGCCCTCTGAGGCACCTTATGGGTACAGTATGCTGAGGATGTTTTTGCTGGCAGCACTAATGTACGTTAAAAATAGATAATGCTTTGGACAGCCCTATCAAATAACCCCACTGTGGGTTTGAACCCATGACCTCTGGTTCCACTGGTAGTGAAATAACCAGTAGGCTACAGCACTATAGCTGCTAGCAAGCCCCTGGCTGGCTGCATAAGGACTGCAAGTCACCACACAAACAGTCTGCTGTGGTCACCAGGATAGGGTTAACCCACCCATACCCATGATGCACTGCACATGAAAATCAGCAGTCTACAGATGATCACAAAATGGGGTATGCACCCCCACAGCACCTCGGCCTGGTAGGGGGAACTGACCGTGTGTGGTACTGGCAAAGAGTAGCTACACACCGTCACATTGTGCAGGTACGGCACTCACCCTGAGGATGAGGTGGGGCGCCCAGCACCAGGTCCACAGCAGAGAAAGGCCATGCTGCAGGTCCAATGTATGAGATAGGTAGTTTCTGCAGACACACCTTGGATATATCTGTATCTCTCAGTCAGGTGTAGCCCCTATGGACCACTAGGAGGATTATGCACCACAACCCTTCTCCTCCTCCTGTGCTGGGGGTGGTAAACAGGGTCTCCCACCAACATATCCACATTCTACCTCCCTGCAATGGTGGTAGTAGAGGGGACCATCAACCCCAGTCCTGCTGGGGAACAGACACCCTACAGGGCAGTCAATGCAGCTCTGTACACATCCATAAAGCAATAGCAGACAGACATTAGGCCTGGATATGCTAAGCTGCACCCCACCACTATCTGATTTTCTCCTGCAGCAAGCCTTCAGCCGCTGCAAGGCGCTCCATCAAGACACATACCCATAGGCAGATTATGTACCACCACACAATCCACCCGCAATGGCAGCAGTAGAGGGCACCAGCAACCCCAGTCCTGCTGGGGAACAGACAGAGCGGTACGCATCCATAACACAATAGCAGACAGACGGCAGGCCCGGAAATGCTCAGCTGCCTCCCACCATTATCTGACATTCTCCAGCAGCAAGCCTCCAGCCTCTGCACCCTGCAAGGTGTTCCAGCAAGACACATACTAGCTTCAGACAGTCCACCAGCTAGTCCATAGTGCATGGTCCTGGAGAAGATGCATGTACCCAGAACGAGAATGTCAGCATACACACCAAGCAGATAAGTCAGTGATTGGGCCCCAAAAGGAAACCCATATATATCACATGAGAGAAACACTATACAGCACGATGGGGAAACCTAGCCATGTCATGGTCACTGCTCAGTCAGGGTGAGAGTGACCTCCCAGCAGGACATGCTATGGCCACCCTGTCCGTGCAGGTGGTGGCCAGGCACTACAATGTCCGAGCCATTGCCCTATGCCATGTGCAGATGCATCCAGGCCAGGCCACCCCATTGAGGCTATTCCCACGGTACCTTGCTCCTCATTATGTACATTGGCAGGCCAATACTGGCAACAGTGCTAGCAGTGTGGGCTGTGGAGGGTGTTGGCAGCCACCACACACTGGATAGACAGACACACACTCCCCACACCTATGCCAGCATTGTGCAACTATAGAGGTGTTGGGCAGCCCAGGCCACCACACCAGTCCTGGGCACAGTGCAGGCATGGCTATGGTACGCAATACTGTAGGAGTCACTTCCCAGGTTGGTAAACACTGTCAGACACACGACCTGTAGCACACTCCACAGACATCAGAAAGGTTGCTATGATGCAGCTCACTCAGAACAGTGTACTTAACCTAGGAACTGCTATCTGCCAGTACCCATAGCAACCTTTTGATAGATGTGTACCATATTCCCCGGTTTAGGGTGGCATTACTAAGGTATGCAAGTGCTAGTATTGGGAGATGCAGCCCAAAGTCCTGCCTCTCCAGGAGACTTTGGATAATGGGGCCTGTGGGTGTGGGTGTGTCTGCCCCTGTTGGCTGCTGCTTTACGGCAGAGGTTCCCAACTCCAGTCCTGCGGTGCCAAACACTGTTCGGGTTTTCATGCTGTCCCTCATGAATATGCATGAGATACATCTGCATACCATGGGGGTGGCGCATAGAATTGCAGCACAGGCATCTTTATCAGAGGCAGCATGGAACCGGAATGGTGTTTGGCCCTCCAGGACTGCATTTGGGAGACTCTGCTCTAGGTCATGTGCATGTTTATGGTGTCCGTGCTCTGTAGGGTAAAATGTAGGTGTCTTGGCCATGTTTACGTCATCTGCAATAAAGGTGCTGTCTGTATTAGCACGTTGTAGTAGTGGGTAAAATATGGGGACTGGGTTGGCAGGAACCACAGCTGGGACTTGAACCTGTGACCCACTACTTCTGAATACACTGGTTTTGCGCACTGCACCACCTTGTTATCACAGAGTTAGTACATTCCTTGGTGATACCATGACTGTTCATCAAACAGGGCCTGTCTGTTGCAGTACACAGCACCCACCTACACAGGGCTAGGCCATGGTCTGCTCTGGGCAGCTGATACTGCCCCCTCCACCACCAGTATTCCTCAGCCACCATGCTGACATGCCCTTCTGCTGGTGGTGCGCAGTCTCAGACCATCCAGTGTGCAGGTAGGCGGCTGCCTATGGTGCGGGTTCTGTGGTAGGGGTGCCTGCATAGACGTCCACGCTCCCCCCAGCCCCGCCTGCCAATGTTCTGTACCCTTGGGGGTAGCTGCTGGGTACTATCCCCTGTGACACTGTGGGAAACACAGTCATGCCCATGTTGGGCCTTCAGCAGTTGCTGTCTGGCTGCTCTGCTGTTTCAGCATTCGTATGGGCCAGCTAGGCATCACCCTAGTCCGCACTGTGGCCCAGCTGCACCATAGCATGTGCCGCCTGCGGCCCTCTGTATCCCCTTTTCCGGCATCTGTCCTGTTGCCATTCCGACATGCCCGCCCTGATGTTGCAGGACATGTGCACGCCATCGGAACCCTGTCCAATGGAGTGGAAAACCCTGAGCAGCGCTATTTCACTGTGGGCTCATTCACCTTGTATGGGGACGGAGTGTAGACCCTTCCACGATTTATATCTTTTCTATAGAGCTTTCTCAGGGGGGGGGGGTTGATGTTTCTCATTAATACCACTATTGGCCAGCTTGGTTATGTTTTTTTTCCAGTTTCTTGAGGTCATTTTCAGTGTTTATGTGCCCTTTTTTTTCTCTGCACATGTATCACACCTATCACTTTTTTTAGGTTTCCCTTCCTAGGCTGTACATTGCTGACACTGAAATGGTTTCTCTGCCCTGTAATGTGCATTTAACGGCAGGTTTTCATTCGCGTTGGGATTTAGCTCTTCATATCAGCGCGTTAGTGTGAAGGGAGCCTCTCCCCACCCACTCTGCGCCCACTGACCCTTTCTCTCTGCCCTCTCTCCACCTTCTGCGGTGTTTTACCGCGCCGCAGAGCTTTACAATTGTTAATGCATCATAACGCGCGTTATGTAACATTAACGATCGTTAGCGCATCATAACTCGCGTTATGAGGCACTAACAATCGTTAATGTTACATTACACACGTTATTTACCGTTACCGCAGTTTAGTAAACATACCTCAAGGTGTCGCTAGAATTCTTTGCAGAGTAAGAGCTGATTACAATGTATTAGATGAAATTTACTTGATTATGACAGAATTATTTATAATTGCAGAGTTGCAGAAATTACGCTGTGCCAGCAGTGACCTATATCTGACTGTACAGTTCATAGCCTATGTTTACTCTTTATGCTTGCGTTAACAATGAACTCATGATCATGATATCAAACTCCACCCAAGAGGAAGTAGGTGAAAGGACAAACCTGTGAGTGACAGTCATTGTTAAAAGGTTTTTCTGTCAGCACATTTTAGAGATCTGTATCAAGAAATTCATCTATCTTTAATTACATATTGGGGATTCTGGTATCCCCTTTACCTGTCCATTCCTACAGTCTTCCCTGTGATTCTATAAAGAATCATTACAAAAGAGCAGTAGCTGAAACATGTCCAATTCCAGAATAAATCTTCTACAGTAGGCTTCATTTTGCAGATGTTCCTTCAGAGTCCTAGGTACATCTGGTCCATAGGTGAGCTCCATCTTGTTCATTGGAGGAAGTTGTTATACAAAATCATGTGACATTGTTTGCCTTTACTTAGCCTCAATAAGAATGTGTACAGAGAGCAAGACTTAACCAATTATTCTTGTAAGCACTACCTCTTCTAGCAGTGGCCAACTGCTTCTCATAGATCTATCAATAATTCAGAGATTAGTCCCTCATATCATGACACCAGTCATCACTCCAGATTCTTCAGCAGCATCCTTTCACACCATGGGCTGTGCCATGCACATCTTAGATAAATCTTTTTCAGTGACTGTCCACCCAGGCTTCACTGCTGCGCATACATGAGTAGTTCCGCTGGAATCACTGATCTTTATCAGGAGTCTCCATATTCAGTAGCATTATCATTCACAGTAGTTTTCTTCTTCGGCCCATAGGATTCAGTGCATACAATATATAATTTGTAAAAACCCAACGCTCCACTACAGCATCTCTCTTGATTCCATACAATTTCAAACAAGCACAATTATTCATCCCTAATGACAGTCTTAAATTGTTGAACAGAATTATATTATCTATTGTTAATTACAATACATCTATTGCTAGCACTAAATTATTACATAGCTAGCCTCTAACATATTTTTATTTTTTTCATCTACATTCCTAAACTTAGGGGCATGTTTCCTAAACCTTCTTAATGTGCACTCTGTGACGTTACCATGCGCTAAGGTACCTTAACGCGTGTTCATGGTGCTTTAGCGGGCACAGAGGTACCTTAGCGCGCGCTAACGCGCGCAGTGGCGCAAACAAGTGCTGAAGGCGGAGAGAGGCTCCCGGAGGGCGGAGGAAGGCTCCTCAGGGGCGGAGAGAAGGGGTCAATGGGTGGAGAGTGGGAGGGGAGAGGCTCCCCGCACACTAACAATGTGAAATCTGAGGCTCAAAACTAACGCCAGTGAAACCCTGGCGTTAGAGATGATTTAAAAGGAAGAGAAACCATTTCTGTCAGCAATGCACAGAAAAACCAGGGAAACCTACAAAAAAGTGATAAGTGTGATACATGTGCATGGAACAAAAGGGCAAAGAAACAGTGAAAATGAACAAAAGAAAATGGAAAAATAAAATAACCAAGCTGGGCAATAGTGATCTCAATGGGAAACATCAAAAACCACTCCCAAGAAAGCACCAAAAAAAGGATATGAAGTCTGAAAGAGTCCATGCTCCGTCCCCATACAAGGTGAATGAGCCCACAGAGAAATTGCTCTGTGCAGGGTTTTCCTCTCCATCGGACAGGTTTCCTATGGCGTGCACATGTGCGGCAACAGCAGGGCGGGCATGTCGGAATGACCAACTGGACAGATGCTTGAAAATGGGATACAGAGGGCTGCAGGCGGCACATGTTGTGGTGCAGCTGGGGCACAGTGTGGACTAGGCAGATGCCTAGGTGGCACTTAGGAATGCTGAAACTGTACAGCAGCCAGACAGCAACTGTTGAGGGCCCAACATGGGCACGAGTGTGTTTATCACAGTGTCACAGGGGATAGTACCCAGCAGGTACCTCCAAGGGCACAGAACATTGGCACGCGGTGTTGGGGGGGGGAAGCGTGGATGTCTATGCAGGCACTCCTACCCCAGAACATGCACCATAGGCAGATGCCCACCTTCACACTGGATGGCCTGAGACTGCGCACCACCAGCACCACCAGCAGAAGGGCATGTCAGCATGGTGGCAGACGGGTACTGGTGGCGGAGGAGGCAATGGCAGCTGCCCAGAGCAGACCATGGCCTAGCCCTGTGTAGGTGGGTGCCATGCACTGCAACAGACAGGCCCTGCCGGACAAACAGTCATGGTATCACCAGGGAATGCACAGTCTTTGTAGCAACACAGTGGTGCAGTGCACACAACCAGTGTGTTCAGAGGCAGAAGGTCACAGGTTCAAGTCCCAGCTGTGGTTCCTGCCAACACAGTTCCCATATTTTACCCACTACTAAAACATGCTAATACAGACAGAAACTTTATTGCAGATGACGTAAATATGCCCAAAACCCCTACATTTTACCCTACAGAGCGCAGACAACATAAACAGGTGCATTACCTAGAGCAGAGTCTCCCAAATGCAGTCCTGGAGGGCCAAACATCATTCAGGTTCTATGCTGCCTCTAATAAAGATGCCTATTCATGAGGGACAGCATGAAAACCCGAACAGTGTTTGGCACACCAGGATTGGAGTTGGGAACCTCTGCTGTAAAGCAGCAGCCAACAGGGGCAGACACACCCGCACCCACAGGCTCCATTATCCAATACCTTCTGAAGAGGCAGGCCACTGGACCCTGCGTGCATATCCCAATACTAGCACTTGCATACCTTAGCAATGCCACCCTAAACCTGGGAATCCGGTACACAGCTATCAAAAGGTTGCTATGATTACTGGCAGATAGCAATTCCGAGGTTAAGTGCAATTTTCTGATTGAGCTGCATCATGGCAACCTTTCTGATGTCTGTGGAATGTGCCTCAGGTCTGGTGTCTGACAGAGTGACCCCAACAGTATTGCGTACCATAGCCATGCCTGCACTGTGCCCAGGACTGGTGTGGTGCCCAGGGCTGCCAAACACCTCTATAGTTGCACAATGCTGGCATAGGTGTGTGGAGTGTGTGTCTGTCTAGCCAGTGTTGGCCTGCCAATGTGCATAATGAGGAGCAAGGTACGGTGGGAATAGCCTGGATAGTGTGGCCTGGCCTGGCCGCATCTGCACAGGGCATAGGGCAATGGCTCCGACATTGTAGTGCCCGGCCACCACCTGCACGGACAGTGTGGCCACAGCATGTCCTGCTGGGAGGTCACTCTCACCCTGACTGAGCAGTGACCACGGCATGGCTAGGTTCCCCTATAGTACTATATAGTTTTTTTTTCTCATGTGATATTTATGGGTCCCTTTTGGGACCCAATCACTGACTTATCTGCTTTGTGTGTATGATGACATCCCATTTCTGGGTACATGTATCTTCTCCAGGACCATGCACTATGGACTAACTAGTAGACTGTCTGCAGCTAGTATGTGTCTTTCTGGAACACTGTGCAGGGGCTGGAGGCTTGCTGCTGGAGAATGTCAGATAGTGGTGGGGGGCAGCTGAGCATTTCCAGGCCTACTGTCTGTCTGTTCCCCAGCAGGACTGGAGTTGATGGTCCTCTCTTCTGCTACCATTGCAGGGAGGTAAAATGTGGATCTATTGGTGGGTGATCCTGTTTCCCACCCTGAGCCCCAGAGGGTGGGTTGTGTGGTGGTACATAATCCACCTATGGGTCCAAACACCCCTCCTCCCTCTCCTCCCTTCCCCTCTCCTGCCCCTCCCCTCACCCCTCCTCCCCTCACCCTCACCCACTCCTTTTATGGCAGCCTGCACACTAACGCCGGGTGCACATTAAGAAGGTTTAGTAAACATGCCCCTTATTCTGTCTACTTGTCACATCAAATGTTAGCATTTGGCCTAATAGACACATTTCTCTTTTTTCCTGTCAGGAACACAATTATACATATTCATATCACTAATTATATTTGTGATGTACTCTTCAGCTATAACAATATACAAGGTATAGACAATCTGGTTATTCAAGGGGTAACAAACATTAAAACATAACTAGCAGTTTATGACAAATAAATTAAACTCATTTCAATTGTTTGTCAACAATTATTAGAATGGCTGTTTTATCTTAGGTGATGGGTCAACTCACATTACTTTAAACATTTTCAGTAATATACCCTTTTTCTTTTTATGTTAAGTCACAGCAGTTCACATTGCAACTAAAACTTGGAATAGCACATTAAACAGGAACATTGATAACTTGGATTTTTTTTTCTTTGTAAGGCAATGAGTGGTTAAGTGACTTGTCCAAGGTTATAAGGAGTGCTAGTACTCTAATCATTAGACTACTTCTCTATTCCATTCTAATTTGCATAGACATCTAAGCTCCCAAAGCAAGGAACATTTGCATAAGGGTGTATACATTCATAAACTATAAAACTTTTTTAACACCAAATTTGAACCAATTAGAAAGTCACAACAGGTCTCAGCTGAGGTGCCAGACAAAGACAAACCACCCATCTGGGCAGCAGCAGAATGGGATAGTGTTGACGGCGGAGGATCACATTTCTGTGACAACGACAACAACACCAAACTTAAACTGCGCGGAAGAAAGGCCCGGCAATCTACTTCTGTATCTTGCCATGAAAACCCAATGGATAGTTACAACAAAACAAATTGTGCTATAGTGCTGGAAGATGAGACCCCCAGGTCGGAAGGCACTCAACTAGCTACTGGGGAAGAGCTGAAGACTTTTCAGAGTAAAGCCAGCATTTATGATGTGATTGGATCAAAGCCCTCGGGATGTCTGACTGCTGATGTAACTTCGCATGAAATGAGACTCAGAAGCTGTAAAGATGTTTTGCGCATTGGAACATGGAACATACGAAGCATGAACCAAGGGAAGTTGGAGGTGGTCAAGAATGAAATGGACCGTGTACAACTTGATCTGTTGGGTGTCAGTGAACTGAAATGGACTGGCATCGGGCACTTTGCATCAGATGATCACATGGTCTACTATGCTGGAAATAAAAGACAAAGAAGAAATGGTGTTGCATTTATAATAAAGAAGAAACTTGCAAGAACTGTAATGAAATACAATGCAGTCAGCGAACGCTTAATCTCTATTCGTCTACGAGGAATGCCTATCAACACAACTATAATTCAAGTATATGCCCCAACAACAGCTGCAGAAGAGAATGAAATTGAAGAGTTCTATGAACAAGTACAAGCTGAAATTGACAGAACATGCAAACAGGTTATCCTGATAGTCATGGGTGACTGGAACGCAAAAGTTGGCAACAAAGAAGAAGGCAAAGTAGTTGGAAAATATGGACTTGGCAACAGAAATGAAGCTGGAGAAAGACTGATAGAATTCTGCAAGACCAACGATCTATTCATCTCAAACACCTTCTTCCATCAACACAAGCGGCGACTGTGCACATGGACTTCAGCCAATGGATTGTATATAAATCAAATTGACTACATCTGTGGAAGTCAACGATGGAAAAGTTCTATAACATCAACAAAGACAAAACCTGGAGCTGTCTGTGGTACAGATCATCAACTACTAGTATGCAAACTCAAGCTAAAGTTGAAAAAAGAGCAAACCAATCATGAATGCAGCAAAATATGACCTTGAGAATATACCACTGGAATTTAAAGACTGCCTGCAAAATCAATTTGCTGCTTTAGATACAAATGACAGAGCTCCAGAAGAGTTATGGAATGACATCAAGAAGGTTGTATTGGAGAAAGCGAGAAGTCTCTACAAAAGGTGAAAAAGCAAAAATGGCCAAAATGGATGACGGAAGAAACTCTGAAAATTGCCCAGAAACGCAGAAAAGCTAAAGCCAGAGGAGAAAGAAAGACAATAACAGAACTCAACAGAGATTTCCAACGTGCAGTAAGACAGGACAAGGAAAAGTACTACAATGACGCATGCAAGGAAATAGAAGCAGAAACTATTAGAGGAAGAACAAGATCAGCTTTCCTAAAGCTACGAGAGTTAAAGAAAAAGTTCCAGCCTCGAATTGGAATGTTACAACATGCTCAAGGTTCTATGTTGAATGATGCTGAGAAGATCAAGAAAAGGTGGAAGGAATTTACAGAGTTTTCATATGATAAAGATCAAGTGGACCAACAGCCATTTCAACCTGTACCTTATGATCGGGAACCATTGATGATGAAAGAAGTTGAAGCAGCATTGAAAGCCTTATCAAAGAACAAAGCACCAGGCATTGATAGCATTCCCATAGAAGTATTACAGCAATCTGATGCAGCTGTTACCGTACTTACAAGGCTCTGCCAAGAAATATGGAAGACAATATCATGGCCAACTGATTGGAAAAGATCTGTGTTTATACCAATACTAAAGAAAGGTGATCCAACTGACTGTGGAAATTATCGCACAATTGCTCTGATCCCACATGCCAGCAAGATTCTACTGAAGATTATTCAAAAGAGACTACAACCATACCTGGAACAAGAACTACCTGAAGTGCAAGCAGGGTTCAGAAAAGGGTGAGGGATAAGAGACATCATTGCGGATGTGAGATGGATCCTTGAAAAGACTAAAGAATACCAAAAGAGTATCTATTTGTGCTTTATCGACTATAGCAAGGCTTTTGACTGTGTAAACCATGAGAAACTCTGGGCCACATTAAGAAGCATGGGTATACCAGAACACCTGATCATACTCTTGCACAGTCTGTACATTGATCAAGAAGCAACAGTTCGAATGGAACAAGGAGAAACAGAATGGTTTAAAATAAGCAAAGGTGTAAGACAAGGCTGCATACTTCCCCCTACCTGTTTAATTTATATGCAGAACAAATCATCAGAGAAGCAGGATTGTATGAAGACAACAGAGGTGTGAAGATTCATGGAAGACTCATCAACAACCTTCGCTATGCCGATGATACCACATTACTGGCTGAAAGTGAAGATGATCTGAAACATTTGCCTCTCACAGTCAAAGAACATAGTCTCAACATGGGCCTGCACCTTAATGTAAAGAAGACAAAGATCATGACAAATGGCATAATCAACAGGTTCATCGTTGAAGGAGAAGAAATTTAAATTGTGAACAACTTTAACCTACTTGGATCAACTATCAATAAAGAAGCAACAAGCAGTCAAGAAATCAGACGACGCATTGCTCTTGGCAGAATGGCTATGAAGGATCTAGACAAGATTCTCAAGAGCAGAGATGTCTCTCTCCATACAAAGATTTGACTTGTTCAAGCCATGGTATTTTCAATAACATCATATGGATGTGAAAGCTGGACAGTGAAAAAGATAGACAGGAAGAAAATTGATGCCTTTGAATTATGGTGCTGGCAGCGAATACTGTGTATACCATGGACTGCCTGAAGAACAAACCAGTCGGTACTAGAGGAGATCAAACCTAAGCTTTCTTTAGAAGCTCAGATGACAAGACTTTACTTTCATACTTTGGACACATCATGCGAAGAGAGAGATCATTAGAGAAAGACATCATGCTTGGCAAGATAGAAGGTCAACGCAAAAGAGGAAGGCCAGCAATGAGATGGATCGAGACAATAACAGCAGCTATGGGTACTAGTCTGTCAACAATGAACCTCCTGACTGAAGACCGAACACAATTTAGGATAGCTATCCAGAGGGTCGCCATGAGTCGACTCCCACTCGACAGCACTTAACAACAACAGAAAGTCAATTACCACTTCTCAATGGCTTAACAGTTCAGCACAGTTACTTACCTGTAACAGGTGATCGCTGGGAACAGCAGGAATAAGTCTTCATATATGGGTACGTCGGTACTGACGGAGCCTGCGCGGGAACGCTCCCCAGCTTCCCAAAAAGGAAAGCTTTTGGGAGCATCCCACAGCGCCTGCGCGCTGCCTTCCCGCCTTTCCTAACCGCCTCTCTCCAGTTCGAGTTTTAAAGCTGAGACAAAGAGAGAGAGAGGAAAGGAAAGATAGATAGAGAGATACAACTCCTAGGGGAGGTGGGTGGGTTGTGAAGACTTTTTCCTGCTGTTCCCAGAGATCACCTGTTACAGGTAAGTAACTGTGCTATCTCCAGGAGCAAGCAGGAATGAGTCTTCATATATGGGGACTCCCCAGCTAGAGATGCCAGGGAGATCCCCAAGGTTGTGAGACCCTGAGAAGGGCTCTATCTCCTCCCATGGATCTCAGGCATCCAACCAGGGATGGAGGGTAGGAGTTGATTAAGCATGGAACAGGTGTTTGAGAACAGCCTGACCAAACAAGGCATCCCGGCGGGAGTCCTTGTCCAAACAGTAATGGGCTGTGAAGGTATGAACCGAGGCCCAGGTGGCTGCTCGACAGATCTGGTCGATAGACACAGAATTTAGATGAGCCATAGAGATGGCCATGGCCCTCACATTATGAGCTGTGACATGGCCCTCCAGAGAAAGGTTCTTACTCTGGTAGGCGAAAGAAATACACTGAGCAATCCAATTGGACAGTGTCCTCTTAGAGACTGGAAGTCCCAAATGAGAGGGATCAAAAGCAACAAAGAGTTGAGAAGACTTTCTATGTTGCTGTGTCCTTTGTAAGTAAAAAGCAATCCAGGGTATGAAGATTCCTTTCTGCACTCGATGCATGAGGACCTTGGAAAAAAGACAGGTAAATACACCTCTTGATTAAGATGAAAAGGTGAGACCACTTTAGGCATAAAGTGTGGATTGGTCCTAAGGACTACCTTATCATGATGGAACCTTGTATAAGGTGGATTAACCACTAAGGCCTGCAGCTCACTGATGCGGCGAGCTGAGGTGACTGCAATAAGAAAGATAACCTTCCAGGAAAGAAATTTCAAGGAGGTAGTGGCTAAGGGTTCAAAGGGTGGCTTCATGAGCTGACCAAGAACCAGATTCAAGTCCCATGCCACTGGAGGTGGTCTAATGGGAGGTTTAGTTAAAAGAAGGCCTCTCATGAATCTTGCAATAAGTGGATGAGAGGAGACAGGTTGTCCATTGAGAGGCTTGAGGGATGCTGCAATAGCACTCAAATGGACCCTTACTGAATTTGTCTTGATGCCTGCATGGGAAAGATGCAGGAGATACTCTAGTAAAGAATTCAAAGGTATTGCTAGAGGGTTAATACCCTTCTCAGCACACCAAATGGTAAACCTTTTCCATTTAAAAGCATAGGAATGTCTAGTAGAAGGCTTTCTGGAAGCATGAATGATATCCATTACTTGCTGAGAAAGATGCCTATCTTGAAGGTCTAAGCCTTCAGCAACCAAGCCCTGAGATGGAGAGATTGGGGGATTGGCTACCACAACGTTCCCCCCTTCTGAGACAGGAGATCTGGAGCAGACCCCAAGTCCAGGGAGGGAGCTTGAGAGAGATGCAGAAGTAGAGGGTACCACACTTGGCGTGGCCAACGTGGAGCTATGAGAATCATAGTCCCTTGATCTCTCTGAAGCTTGAACAGGGTCTTGGGAATTAGGGGAATGGGTGGAAAGGCGTACAGGAAATCTTGACCCCAATGAAGGAGGAAGGCATCCCTCGCCTGAACTCCCTGACATGGAATTCTGGAACAGAATCGGGGAAGTTTGGCATTCCACGGACTTGCAAAGAGGTCTATGTCTGAGGTTCCCCAATTTCGAAAGATTCTGACTATCTGGTCCATATGAAGGGACCATTCGTGTGGAAGCAGAACTCGACTGAGTCTGTATGCCCAAGAGTTTTGAACTCCTGGAAGGTATACTGCCAGAAGATGAATTTGATGCTCTCTGGCGAAGGCCCACAATCTCAGAGCTTCGTTGCAAAGCAATAGAGAGCCAGTTCCTCCCTGCTTGTTCACATAGAACCTGGCTACTTGGTTGTCCGTGTGAATGAGGACTGTCTTGTAGCTGAGCAGGGTATGGAAGACTCTGAGAGCCAAGAAGATTGCTCTGAGCTCTAAGAAGTTGATATGTAGGGAGGTCTCCTGTGGAGACCAAATGCCCTGGGTGGAGAGGTCTTGAAGATGAGCTCCCCAACCTTTTGGAGAGGCATCTGTTGTAAGGATTGCTTGGGGTAACAGTTGTTGGAAGGGGGACCCCAGCAACAGATTTTGAGTGGACTTCCACCACTGGAGAGACCAAAAGAGGCACCTGGAGGTTGCTATTTTGTCTGACAGACTTCCAGATGCCTGGGTCCACTGGGTGGACAAAGTCCATTGAGCTGCCCTCATGTGAAGGCGAGCATAAGGGACCACATGCACCGTGGATGCCATGTGGCCTAGCAGTTGTAACATCTCTCGAGCAGTTAGGTGGGTTTTTAACTGAATCTGAGAGGCTAACTGCACTAAGCGTAGGCAACGGGCCTGTGGAAGATAGGCCCTTGCAGTTGTGGTATCCAGCAAGGCCCCTATGAACTCTAGAGACTGAGTAGGGGTGAGTTGGGACTTTGGAATGTTTATAACCAGTCCCAGATACTGCAGGAATCGCATTGTGCAGGCTAGGGAAGTCTGGGCCTCTGACTGGGATGGAGCTCGGATGAGCCAGTCGTCCAGATATGGGAATACGAATATTCCCAGAGTGCGTAGAAATGCAGCTATTACTGCCATGCATTTTGTGAACACTCTTGAAGCAGAGGCCAGACCAAAGGGAAGCATCCTGTATTGATAGTGCTTTCCCTGATAAAGGAACCGAAGGAATTTTCTGTGTGCTGGATGGATGAGTATATGGGTATACGCATCCTTGAGATCTAGAGAACAAAGCCAATCCTGACTCTGAAGGAATGGAAGGAGAGTACCCAGAGAAATCATCCTGAATTTCTCCTTGCATAGGAATTTGTTCAATTCTCTGAGATCTAATATGGGTCCTTAACCCCCTGTTTTCTTTGGAATTAGAAAGTAGGGGGAGTAGAACCCTGAACCCTGTTGAAGAAGAGGTACTTCTTCTATTGCCCCTTGGGCAAGAAGGGTGGAAATCTCTTGACCCAGAAGATCGAGGAGAGATGTTGGAGAATTGAACTGTCTCACCATGGTGTGGGGAGGAAGGTTTAAGAAATGAAGTTTGTACCCTTCCTTTATGATGGAAAGGGTCCACTGCTCTGCTGTGATTTGCTCCCATCTGGGAGCAAAATGAGCTAACCTTCCTGGAATGGTGAGAGGCTCTGGTTCTTTTAGAGCCAGAAAGGCTAAGTTCTCTAGGTGCAAGTCAAAGGCCCTGAGGAGGCTGAGGCTGTTGGGCTACAGTAGGCCTTGCAGCCTTAGACTTGGCCTGTTTAGGTTGTTGACGCTTTGCAGCAAAACGACCTGCAGAAGATGTCTGCTGACCATAAGCAGGATAATATCTTTCCTTCTTGGGAAATGTCTTTTTGAACAACCTCTTCTGGACAGGATTAGAGGTAGACTTTGAAAGCCTATCCAAAGCAGAATTTTCTGCATCCATCTGAGTGGCCTTTGCTTGCCAATCTTTGCCAAACAGGTTTTCACCTGTACAAGGAAGATTTCCTAATCCATCTTGGACCCAGGGTTCCAAATCAGAAGCTTGTAACCAAGCAATTCTGCGTGCACCTATGGCAATGGCCGAGGCTCTGCTGGCCCCCTCAAAAGAGTCAAAGGCTGCACGGTTAGAAAATTTGGAAACATCCTGGGCATGCTTAAGCCAGGTAAGAAAGTCTTCCCTTTTATCTTCTGGAAGAAAAGGGAGGAAAGTTTGCAGATGATCCGTAACTTCCTTCAGAAACATCCCCATATAGAGACTATAGGAGTTGATTCTGGCAACAAGCATACTGGCTTGAAAAAGTTTTCTGCCAAAAGCATCTAAGGTTCTACATTCTCTTCCTGGAGGAGCAGATGAGTGCCTCTTTGCACTCTTTAACTTTTTCATAGCAGACTCCATCATAATAGAATGGTGAGGAAGCTGAGTTTTATGAAATCCAGGACAAGGAGGGACACGATACATGGTATCCAACCTACGAGAATGAGAAGAGATGGTGAGAGGACTCTCCCATATGCCTATCATGTGGTCATAAAGGATCTCATGAACTGGCAAAGTGGCTGCTTCTTTAGGAGTCTTGGGATATTGCAAAATATCCAATTTTTTGGCTCTAGGCTCTGTCTCAGGGGCTACTGAGATAGAAAGCCCCTTGGCCACTTCCCTTATGAAGTCTTGAAAAGACAAGTCTTCTGGAGGGGACATTCTTCTTTTTGGAGAAGAAGGCTCCTGAGGAAGAAGTACCGATGCTTCGACAGAGGCCTCCGATGCATCAGAGTCTTCGGAAAAATCGAAGTATTGCCTGTCTGGATGCTCTTGTAAAGCCCGATACGCATACCGGGTGGTATCGACATCGGGAGTCATCGGTACCGGATCGGTACCAATAGGCATCATCAGACAGGGTACCGCTGCAGTCGACACCGAAGCCGATGTCGATGCAACCGCTACCGGCACCGGAACCGATATCGGAGCTGGTGTCGGAGCCGGTACCGACAACGAAGCTTGTTGCGGTACCAGCGGCGTCGCAGCTTGTATGAATGCCGTAATGGCACACTGCATGGTCAGAGCATTCTGATCCATCGACGCCATGAATGTCTGGAGGTCGGTACCGGCGGATTCCACCGGTACCCCAGAACATTGCAACAGGTGATCGGTCGAGGCCGTGCCATCGATGTCAACCTGTGACCCCATAGGAGGAGCTTTGAAAGCTGGAGCTTCCCGCCGGGGTACTTTTGCCGGTGCAGGATCCTCGAGGGCAAGCCCGGAGGCATCTCGATGCTTAGAGGGAGATCTACCCTTCGAGGACCGGCTGGACTTATGTTTGGTTACCTGAGATCCATAGGAGGAAGAAGAAGCCCTGGAAGACGTCGATGCCACCGAAGCTGCATCAGAGGGAAACAGTGTATTGAGCTTGGCTGCTCGGTTCTGTAAACCTCTTTCAGACATCATGGAGCAGGACGGACAATCCTTGATGGAATGGTCAGGACCCAAACACTTAAGACACCAGTCATGGGTGTCGGTAACAGAGATGGTACCGCTGCACTTAATGCATTTTTTAAACCCGGAGGCGGGCTTTTCCATGAGGAATTTTCTGTTAGGCCTAAGGCCCAATGAAGAAAAAATACACTGAAGTGGAACGGAAAGTATTCTTTTTTTTTGAGAAAAAGAAAGAAAAGACCGGCGGTACCGGTCCGACGTCGAAGAAGGCAGACGCGCGACCAAAGAAATAAAATAAAATAAAGAACTTCTTCAGCGGTGACAGGAACATGACCTGCTGGCTCTGCGGAAAAGAAGAACTGGAGAGAGGCGGTTAGGAAAGGCGGGAAGGCAGCGCGCAGGCGCTGTGGGATGCTCCCAAAAGCTTTCCTTTTTGGGAAGCTGGGGAGCGTTCCCGCGCAGGCTCCGTCGGTACTGACGTACCCATATGTGAAGACTCATTCCTGCTTGTTCCTGGAGATTATCTTTGTTACACTGTTTTCAGAACAAAACAGCATAGTAGTAAAGAATCAGCACATAGAGCTCACCATGCAAGAAACGTGAGACAAAGTCAGTATTGATGATCAAGTGAGTAGATAACTCAAGAGCTCTAGAAAGAGTGAACACTTCAGCTAGTTGAGCACTAGCAAATAGCAAAGCAGCCGACTCTGCCACAGAATCAACTTTTACAATTGCATCAATTTCCCTTATTCATTGCCCAAAGCAGAACCATCACTACATAGTGAGGTCAAACAGTAACAATCTAGAGCTGGAAAAAGCTGTTTTTTTTTTTTTGTATTCCAAGTGTAGAAGACGCAAAAACTGAATGAGAGGCTATCTTTGTAGTACTAGAAAATCAGTAATTTGGATTGCAAAGACTACTGCTGCCAGAGGCTGAAAGCAAGGAGGCATTCCTGATACAACAGGGTCAAAAGTCTGAAAAATAACTCAGTGGCTTAAGTCCAGTGGGAAATTTCTGAGCAAGAACACAAACAGCAGCAATAGAAGAGGTAGCATATTGAATCTACCTCAGTGATACTACTTTAAAACTATTCCACTAGCAACAAGGCATTTGCTTCACACTTGCAATTAACAACATCAGTTCTGCAGAGGTCTTTCCATAATAACTAAAACATACACGACATGAGAATTTATGATCACTCCTCCAATCGACTCTTGCAGATTAGTTTAAAAGAGACTGGGAGAAATATCAGCAGTTTTTTTTCTGCAGACATTGTTACTTATATACTATCATAGTTGTAATTTTCAACTAGTCTATTTACAATTTACAATATTGTCTTAATTACTTAATTCACTTGTTTGAATGAAGTTGTATCATTCACTTTTTTCCCTTAATTAAACAAACTTGCTTGACTTAACTTGACAAGCAATTTAATTTTTTTTTTCCAGTTAAGTTACTTCTATCTTTCCTTTAAACACTTAGGGGTATGTTTACTAAATCGTCTTAATGTGTGCCCGGCGATAGTGTGCAGGCTGCCATAAAAGGAGTCGGCGTTTCAGTCTTAAAGTAGCAAAACGGGATTATCGTGCGATAATGCGTGCTGCTGCGCACATTAACGGGCTAAGCGCCGCTAAGCGCGTTAACGCGCGGTAATCTTAAGTAGGCGCCCAGACATGCAAACACAGAAACAGAGGTTAATACACTGACTGATGATACAGGGGTCATGAGTTTGATTCCCCAGTGTGCCTAATGCATAAGGCTGGCTGAGGCATCAGCTTTGACATGTAAGTATTGTTTCTTGAGGCATTTTATTTGTATTTTAATTATTGCTGCCAGCAAACACACCCTCACGTGCCATAACCTAAGGTGCCACATAAGGCATCCTATAAGGCACTCCATAGGGCACATTATAAAGTGCAATGTCTGCCACGGCATCCTATAATGTCCCCTATAGGGCACCCTATAAGGTGCTCCAAAGGACAACTTATAAGGCACCTTATATGGACTGTAACCATAAGGTGCCTCAGAAGGCACTTTATAGGGCACCCTATAAAGCACCTTCTGAGGCACCTTATGGTTACAGTACTCTGAGGGTGTTTTTGCTGGCAGCACTAATGTACATTAAAAATTGACAATGCTCCGGATAGCCCTATTAAATAACCCCACTGTGGGTTTGAAACCATGACCTCTGGCTCCACAGGCAGTGAAGTAACCAGTGGACTACAGCTATTAACAAGCCCCTAGCTGGCTATAGAAGGACTGCATGTCACCACACAAACAGTCTGCTGTGGTTACCAGGATAGGGTTAACCCACCCGTACCCATGATGCACTGCACATGCAAATCAGCAGTCTACAGATGATCACAAGATGGGGTATGCACCCCCACAGCACCTCGGCCTGGTAGGGGGAACTGACCGTGTGCACCCCCACAGCACCTCAGCCTGGTAGGGGGTACTGACCGGGTATATTACTGGCACAGAGTAGCTACAGACTGTCACATTGTGTGGGTACTGTGCTTACCCTGAGGGTGAGGTGGGGCACCCAGCACCAGGTCCACAGCACCTTTCATGGCTGAAATAGGCTGTGCTGCAGGTCCCCATCAGTGTTAGTGTGTGTAATAGGTAGTTCCTGCAGACATATCTGTATTTCTCAGTCATGTCTAGCCCACATGGGCTATGATGCACCCAAAATACAGCATATCCTGTATTGGTACCATGGTCGCATGATGTAGGTAGGGGGGAGTAATTTGGGCCCATAGGTGGATTATGTACCACCACCCAACCTCCTCTCTGTGGCTCAGGGTAGGAAACAGGATCTCCCATAAACAGAGGCACACTCTACCTCCCAACAATGGTGGCAGTAGAGAGGACCATCAACCCCAGTCCTGCTGGGGAACAGACACCATAGAGGACAGGCAACGCAGACCTGTACACATCCATAAGGCAAGGCAGACAGAAGGCCTGGAACTGCTCAGCTGCCCCCCCCCCCAACTATCTGACATTCTCCAGCAGCAAGCCTCCAGCTGCTGCACCCTGCAAAACGTGCCATCCAGATACATACTAGCTGCAGACAGTCTGCTAGCTAGTTCTTAGTACATGTTTCTGGAAGAGATGCATGTACCCAGAAATTGGATATCAGCATATACACCAAGCAGATAAGTCAGTGATTGGGCCCCAAAAGGGAACCATAAACACCACATGAAAAAAACACTATACAGCACTATGGGGGAACCTAGCCATGCCATGGTCACTGCTCAGTCAGGGTGAGAGTGACCTCCCAGCAGGACATGCTGTGGCCACCCTGTCCGTGCAGGTGGTTGTCAAGCACTACAATGTCCGAGCCATTGCCCTATGCCCTGTGCAGATGCATACTGGCCAGGCCACCCTGTCCGGGCTATACCCATGGTACCTTGCTCCTCATTATGCACATTGGCAGGCTTACACTGGCAACAGTGTGGGCTGAGGAAGGTGTTGGCAGACACCACACACTGGATAGACAAACACACGCTCCCACACCTATGCCAGCATTGTGCAAATATAGAGGCTCTTGGCAGCCCTGGCCACCGCACCAGTCCTAGGCACAGTGCAGGCATGGCTATGGTATGCAATACTGTTGGGGTCACTCCCCAGGGTGGTAAACACTGTCAGACATCAGACCTGAAGCACACTCCACAGACAACAGAAAGGTTGCTATGATGCAGCTCAATCAGCAAATTGTGCTTAACTTAGGAATTGCTATCTGCCAGTAATCATAGCAACCGTTTGATAGGTGTGTACAATATTCCCAGGTTTAGGGTGGCATTGCTAAGGTATGCAAGTGCTAGTATTGGGAGATGCACGCAGGGCCCAACATCCTGCCTCTCCAGGAGGCTTTGGATAATGGAGCCTGTGGGTGAGGGTGTGTCTGCCCCTGTTGGCCGCTGCTCTAGGGTAGCGGTTCCCAACTCCAGTCCTGGTGGGCCAAACACTGTTCGGGTTTTCATGCTGTCCCTAATGAATATGCATGAGATACATCTGTATACCATGGGGCGGTGCATAGACATGCAGCACAGCCGTGTTTATTAGAGGCAGCATGGAACCTGAATGGTGTTTGACCCTCCAGGACTGCATTTGGGAGACTCTGCTCTAGGTAATGTGCATGTTTATGGGGTCTGTGCTCTGTAGGGTAAAATATAGGTTTATTGGGCATGTTTCTTTTATATGCAATAAAGGTTCTGTCTGTATTAGCATGTTTTAGTAGTGGGTAAAATATGGAGACTGGGTTGGCAGGAACCACAGCTGGGACTTGAACCAGTAACTTTCTGCTCCTGTACACACTGGTTGTGTTCACTGCACCACTGTGTTGCCACAGAGATAGTGCATTCCCTGGAGATACCATGACTGTTTGTCAGACAGAGCCTGTCTGTTGCAGTGCACGGCACCCACCTAAACAGGGCTAGGCCATGGTCTGCTCTGGACAGCTGCCACTGCCCTCTCCACCACCGGTACCTATCTGCCACCACGCTGACATGCCCGTCTGCTGGTGGTTCTGGTGCTGCGCAGTCTCAGGCCATCCAGTGTGCAGGTAGGTGGCTGCCTATGGTGCAGGTTCTGGGGTAGGGGTGCCTGCATAGATGTCCATGCTTTCCCCCAGCACCGCCTGCCAATGTTCCATGCCATTGGGGTACCTGCTGGGTACTATTCCCTGTGACACCGTGGGAAGCACACTCTTGCCCATGTTGGGCCCTCATCAGTTGCTGTCTGGCTGCTCTACTGTTTCATCATTCCTATGGGCCAGCTAGGCATTACCCTAGTCCGCACTGTGGCCCAGCTGCACCACAGCATGTGCCGCCTGCAGCCCTCTGTGTCCCCTTTTCCAGCATCTGTCCAATTGCCCATTCCGACATGCCCCCCCTGCTGTTGTGGAACATGTGCACACCATAGGAAACCTGTCCAATGGAGAGGAAAAACCTGATCAGCGCAATTTCACTGTGGTCTCATTCACCTTGTATGGGGACAGAGCATAGACCCTTCCAAAATTCATATCTTTTTTTTAGAGCTTTCTTGGGGGTCTTTTTTGATGTTTCCCATTGATATCACTATTGCCCAGCTTGGTTATGTTTTTTTTACATTTTCTTCTGGTCATTTTCACTGTTTCTTTGCCCTTTTGTTCCGTGCACATGTATCACACTTATCACTTTTTTGTAGGTTTCCCAGGTTTTGCTGTACATTGCTGACGGAAATGGTTTCTTTTCCCTTTAAATCAGCTCTAACGCCAGGGTTTCACTGGCGTAAGTTTTCAGCCTCGGATTTCACAGCGTTAGTGTGCAGGGATCCTCTCCCCTCCCACTCTCCGGCCATTGACCCTCTCTCTCCGCCCCTAGGGAGCCTTCCTCCGCCCTCCGGGAGCCTTTCTCCGCCTTCAGCGCTCGTTTGCGCCTTAGCGCGCGTTAACGTGCGCTAAGATGCCTTATCACGCGATAAGGCGCCTTATTGTGCGATAACGTGGGAGAGCGCACGTTAAGACGGTTTAGTAAACATACCCCTTAATTTTTCTTAACCTTTGTCACATCACACTAATCCACACAATTTATCAAATATCTAAATGCATCAAAGCATGGAAGATCTTCCCATTCATTCACATCAATTATAACTTAAAATACAATTTGGAGAATATATCGTCAATCATTTTTTCCCAGAGTATCTGGAGATATAAGAAGCACCGAGGAGTACTCTTTCTAATAATATTTTTCAGCATTTGCATTATTACACATAGGGGTATGTTTACTAAACTGTCTTAACCGTCTTACAGAAACATGGTTCACAGAAAACCATGACTGGGATGTAACTATACCTGGCTATACTTTATTCAGAAAGGACAGGGTAGGAAGAAGGGGAGGAGGAGTGGCACTATATGTAAAAACTACTATTAAAGCTTTGGAATTACAGAGTTTAAAAGGGAGAGAGGAGGCATTGTGGGTTAAACTAGAAAGAGGGAAAGAGAAATCTATTTGCATTGGTGTGATATACAGACCTCCCTCACAAGAGGAAGAGGTGGACAGAGAGTTAATTGAAGACATACTCAGCATTGCTAGGAAAGGGGAAGTGCTACTGATAGGAGATTTCAATATGCCAGATGTTGATTGGCACATTCCTGCTGCAGTATCATCTAGAAGTAAGGAGATCCTGGATTCTCTACAGGGAGAACTATTCAGGTAATTGGTAACAGACCCCACACATGAAGGGGCCATACTGGACTTGGTGCTTACCAATGGTGAGAGTGTTTCTGATGTTGCAGTGGGAGATCATTTTGCATCCAGTGATCACCAGATGGTGTGGTTCAGTATTAGGACTAGGGCTGTTAGAATCCATTCCAAGGTGAAGATCTTAGACTTTAGGAAGACTAACTTTGCGAAGATGGGCCAATACCTCAGGGAGTCGTTAGTGGGATGGGAACAGCTGGGGGATGTAGAAAAACAGTGGGCAAAACTGAAAGGGGGTATTTTAAAGGCAACCAACCTTTTTGTTAAAATGGTAAATAAAGGCAAAAGGAACAGGAGACCGCTATGTTTTTTGAAGGAAGTAGCTGAAAAAGTGAAGAAAAAGAGGGAGGCCTTCATGAAATACAAGAGATCACAGAGAGAGGAAGACAGGTATCTGTATTTGGAAAAACTTAGAGAAGCTAGCAAAGTAGTCAAGAAGGCAAAGATTCAAAAGGAGGAGGAAATAGCCAATGCAATAAAATGGGGGGATAAGACATTTTTCAGATATATTAGTGAGAAGAGGAAGGGCAAAAGTGGTATTGTCAGACTCAAGGGTGCAGGGGGGGAATATGTAGAAGCTGATAAGGATAAAGCGGAATTGCTTAACAATATTTTTGTTCTGTGTTCACAGATGAAGAACCAGGAGCAGGACCTCAGAAAACACCCACAAATAAGAACAGAAGCGAGGGACATCTTGAACAATTTTCAGAAGACTGTGTTCGTGAGAAACTAGCTCAACTTAAAGTAGACAAAGCGATGGGACCGGATGGGATACACCCTAGAATACTGAGGAAACTTGGGGACGTTCTAGCAACTCCACTGACTGACCTTTTCAATGCCTTGTTGGAGTCGGGAGTGGTGCCAAAGGACTGGAGAGAGGCTTATGTGGTGCCTTTACACAAAAGCGGAAGTAAGGATGTGGTTGAAAACTACAGGCCGGTTAGTTTAACTTCAGTGGTGAGTAAATTATTGGAAACGCTGCTGAAAGAGAAAATAGTGAGGTTTCTGGAGTCCGGCGGATTACAGGATCCGAGGCAGCATGGATTCACCAGAGGCAGGTCTTGTCAGACAAATCTGATCGATTTCTTTGACTGGGTGACCAGGGAGTTGGACCGAGGGAGAGCTCTAGATGTGGTGTATTTAGATTTCAGTAAAGCCTTTGACACTGTTCCTCACAGGCGACTTATAAACAAACTGGGCACCCTAGGGATGGACCCTAAAGTTACTGCTTGGGTTAGAAATTGGTTGGGTGGGAGGCGACAAAGAGTACAAGTAAATGGAGCTCACTCTGAGGAGAAGGATGTTACCAGTGGTGTGCCCCAGGGATCTGTCCTTGGTATGATTCTTTTTAACATCTTTGTTAGTGATATAGTGGAAGGGCTGTCGGGTAAGGTTTGCCTCTTTGCGGATGATACCAAAATCTGTAATAGAGTAGACACCCAGGAAGGTGTAGATAACATGAGGAGGGATCTAGCTAAGCTTGAAGAATAGTCTAGAATTTGGCAGTTGGAATTTAATGTTAAAAAATGTAAGGTCATGCATTTGGGCTGCAGCAATCCAAGGGAGCAATACAGTATAGGAGGTGAAGTACTTTTGTCCACTAAAGAAGAGCGGGACCTAGGCGTGGTTGTGTCTGATGATCTTAAAGTAGCTAAACAGGTAGAAAAGGCGACGGCAAAAGCTAGAAGGATGCTTGGGTGCATACGGAGAGGAATGGCTAGCAGAAAAAAGGAGGTGATAATACCTCTGTATAAGTCTTTGGTGCGACCTCATTTGGAGCATGGTGTGCAATTCTGGAGACCGCACCTTCAAAAGGATGTGAACAGGATGGAGTCGGTGCAGAGGGTGGCTACTAAAATGATTAATGGGCTTCATTATAAAGCATATGAGGACAGACTTAAGGATCTTAATATGTACACCTTAGAGGAAAGGCGGGATAGAGGTGATATGATTGAGATGTTTAAATACCTCCGTGGCATAAATGTTCAGGGAGAGAGCCTCTTTCAATTGAAAGCAAGTTCTGCTACGAGGGGACATGGGATGAGGGTGAAGGGAGATAGATTCAGGAGTGATATGCGGAAATATTTCTTTACGGAAAGAGTAGTGGATCCATGGAATAGTCTCCCAGTGGAGGTGGTAGAGATGAGGACAGTAACTGAATTCAAAAAAGCATGGGACCAACACAGAGGATCTCTAAAGGTAGAAAGTGGACTGTTGTAGTTGTTGTTATGGAAGGACAGACTAGATGGGCCTTGTGGTCTTTTTCTGTCATCATGTTTCTATGTTTCTATGTTTCTATGTTAATGTGCGCTCTGTGACATTATCGCGCGATAAGGTACCTTATCGCACGATAATGGCACTTTTTCAGGCGCACAGGTACCTTATTGCGCGATAACGCACGCAGCGGTGCAAATGAGCACTGAAGGCAGGGAAAGGCTCCCGGAGGGCGGAGGAAGGCTCCCCAGGGGCAGAGAGAAGGGGTTAATGGGCGGAGAGTAGGAGGGGAGAGGCTCTCTGCACACTAACGCTGTGAAATTCGAGGCTGAAAACTAATGCCAGTGAAACCCTGGCGTTAGAGCTGATTTAAAGGGAAGAGAAACCATTTCTGTCAGCAATGGACAGCAAAATCAGGGAAACCTACAAAAAAGTGATAAGTGTGATACATGTGCACGGAACAAAAGGGCAAATAAACATTGAAAATGACCCCAACAAAATATAAAAAAAACATAACCAAGCTGGGCAATAGTGATATTAAAGGGAAAGGTCAAAAAATGCTCCCAAGAAAGCTCCAAAAAAAAAGGATATGAATTTTGAAAGGGTCTACGCTCCATTCCCATACAAGGTGAATGATCCCACAGTGAAATAGCACTGATCAGTGTTTTCCTCTCCATTGGACAAGTTTCCTATGGCATGCACATGTTCCACAACAGCAGGGCGGGCATGTCGGAATGGGCAACTGGACAGATGCTGGGAAAGGGGACACAGAGGGCTGCAGACGGCAAATGCTGTGCTGCAGTTGGGCCACAGTGCAGAATAGGGTGATGCCTAGGTGGCCCATAGGAATGCTGAAACAGTAGAGCAGCCAGAAAGCAACTGATGAGGGCCCAGCATGGGCATGAGTGTGCTTCCCACAGTGTCACAGGGGATAGTACCCAGCAGGTACCCCCAAGGGCACAGAACATTGGCAGGTGGTGCTGGGGGGAAGCGTGGACATCTATGCAGGCACCCCTACCCCAGAACCTGCACCATAGGCAGCCGCCTACCTGAACAATGGATGGCCTGAGACTGCGCTCCACCAGCACTACCAGCAGACGGGCATATCAGCAGGGTGGCATGGGGGTACTGGTGATGGAGGGGGCAGTGGCAGCTGCCCAGAGCAGACCGTGGCCTAGCCCTGTGTAGGTGGGTGCCCTGCACTGCAACAGACAGGCCCTGTCTGACGAACAGTCATGGTATCCCCAGGGAATGCACTGTCTCTGCGGCAACACGGTGGTGCAGTAAACACAGCCAGTGTGTTCAGGAATAAAAGGTCACAGGTTCAAGTCTCAGCTGTGGTTCCTACCAACCCAGCCCCCATATTTTGCACACTACTACAACATGCTAATATAGACAGAACCTGTAGTGCAGATGACGTAGAAATGCCCAAAACACCTACATTTTACCCTACAGAGCACCGACACCATAAACATGCACATTACCTAGAGCAGAGTCTCCCAAATGCAGTCCTGGAGGGCCAAACACCATTCAGGTTCCATGCTGCCTCTAATAAATGTGGCTGTGCTGCATTGCTATGCACCGCCCCCATGGTATGCAGATGTATCTCATGCATATTCATTAGGGACAGCATGAAAACCCGAACAGTGTTTGGCCCTCCAGGACTGGAGTTGGGAACCTGTGCCCTAGAACAGCAGCCAACAGGGGCAGACACACCCGCACCCACAGGCTCCATTATCCCAAGCCTCCTGGAGAGGCAAGATGTTGGGCCCTGCGTGCTTCTCCCCATACTAGCACTTGCATACCTTAGCAATGCCACCCTAAACATGGGAAAACTGTACACAGCTATCAAAAGGTTGCTATGATAACTGGCAGATAGCAATTCCTACGTTAAGCACAATTGGCTGATTGAGCTGCATCATAGCAACCTTTCTGATGTCTGTGGAGTGTGCCTCAGGTCTGGTGTCTGACAGAGTGACCCCAACAGTATTGCATACCATAGCCATGGCTGCACTGTGCCCAGGACTGGTGTGGTGGCCAGGGCTGCCAAACATCTCTATAGTTGCACAATGCTGGCATAGGTGTGTGGAGTGTGTATCTGTCTATCCAGTGTGTGGTGGCTGCCAACACCCTCCACAGCCCACACTGCTAGCACTGTTGCCAGTATTGGCCTGCCAATGTGCATAATGAGGAACAAGGTACTGTGGGAATAACCTGGATAGGGTGGCCTGGCCTGGCTGCATCTGCACAGGGCATAGGGCATTGGCTCGGACATTGTAGTGCCCGGCCATCACCTGCACGGACAGCGTGGCCACAGCATGTCCTGCTGGGAGGTCACTCTCTCCCTGACTGAGCAGTGACCATGGCATGCCTAGGTTCCCCCATAGTGCCATATAGCATTTTTTTCATGTGATCTTTATGGGTCTTTTTGGGACCCAATCACTGACTTATCTGCTTGGTGTGTATGCTGACATCTCAGTTCTGAGTACATGCATCTTCTCCAGGACCATGCACTATTAACTAGCTATCAAACTGTCTGCAGCTAGTATGTGTCTTGCTGCAACACCTTGCAGGGTACAGAAGCTGGAGGCTTGTTGCTGGAGAATGTCAGATATTGGTGGGGGAGGGGCAGCTGAGCATTTCCAGGCTTACTGTCTGTCTGCTATTGCTTTATGTATGTGTACAGCTCTGCATTGTCTGGCCAGTAGAGTGTTTGTTCCCCAGCTAGACTGCCATTGCAGGGAGGTAGAATGTGGATCTATTGGTGGGTCATCCTATTTCCCACCCTGAGCCCCAGAGGGTGCGTTGTGTGGTGGTACATAATCTGCCTATGAGTCCAAACCCCCCCTTTCTCCTCCCCCTCTTCTCTTTCACCTACGTTATGCAACCATGGCACCTACACAGGATATGCATTATTCTGGGTGCATCATATCCCATAAGGGCTAGACATGACTGAGAACTACAAAAGGACACAGATGTAACCTAGGTGTGTCTGTAGGAACTATCTATCACACACAGCAGCACTGATGGGAATCTGCAGCATGGTGTATTTCAGCCATGAAAGGTGCTGTGGACCTGGTGCTGGGCGCCCCACCTCACCCTCAGGGTGAGCACAGTACCCGCACAATGTGACGGTCTGTGGCTATTCTGTGCTAGTACCACACACGGTCAGTTCCCCCTACCAGGCCGAGGTGCTGTGGGAGTGCATACCCCATCTTGTGCCCATCTGTCGACTGCTGCTTTGCATGTGCAGTGCATCATGGGTACGGGTGGGTTAACCCTATCCTGGTAACCACAGCAGACAGTTTGCGTGGTCACGTGCAGTCCTTCTGCAGCCAGCCAAGAATTTGTTAGCAGCTGTAGAGCTGTAGCCCACTGGTTACTTTACTGTTTATGAAGCCTGAGGTCATGGGTTCAAACCCATGTTGAGGGTTATTTGATAGGGCTGTCTGAGGCATTGTCTATTTTTAATGTACATTAGTGCTTCCAGCAAAAACACCCTCAGAGTACTGTAACCTTAAGGTGCCTCATAAGGCACCTTATAGGGCGCCCTATCAAGCGCCTTATAAGGTGTCCTATAGGGGACATTATAGGGTGCCTTGGCGGACAGTGCACTTTATAATGTGCCCTATGGAGTGCCTTATGCGGTGCCTTATGCGGCACCTTATGTTACGCCACCGTGAGGGTGTGTTTGCTGGCAGCACTAATTAAAATAAAAGTAAAATGCCTCAAAAATCACTACCTAAACAGTGATGCCTCAGCCAGCCTTATGCATTAGGCACACTGGGGAATCAAACTCATGACCTCTGCAGCATCAGTTAGTGTATTAACCATTGTGCTACACCTCTGCTTCTATCTGTGCATGTCTGCGCGCCTACTTAAGATTATCGCGCATTAACGTGCTTAGCGGTGTTTTGCCCGATAATGTGCGTAGCCTCTAATAAATGTGGCTGTGCTGCATTGCTATGCACCGCCCCCAGGGTATGCAGATGTATCTCATGCATATTCATTAGGGACAGCATGAAAACCCGAACAGTGTTTGGCCCTCCAGGACTGGAGTTGGGAACCTGTGCCCTAGAACAGCAGCCAACAGGGGCAGACACACCCGCACCCACAGGCTCCATTATCCCAAGCCTCCTGGAGAGGCAAGATGTTGGGCGCACATTATCGTGTGATAATTCCGTTTTGCTACATTAAGACCGAAACACCCACTCCTTTTATGGCATCCTGCACACTATCGCCGGGCGCACGTTAAGACTGCTTACTAAACATACCTCATAGAATGGAATCAGTAGATAAATTCTCATAACCAAAACAAGTTCAGATCCATGACCTAGAAAACAAAACTTATTTACTATACATACACAAGTAAAAGAATGGTTAATCACATTTGGAGGGTTTTTTTTAAATTAACTTCCCCAATAAGGCTTATGGTTAGTCTAACAAAAAAATCTTACCACAGTTGCTCAAGACTTTCTTCCTGCTAAAAAAATATACAGTCATGCCAAGCTGTTATCTGTGCCAGAAACCTCCAAATTATTACTGCAGTATACTGCACAGCATATTCCTCTTCCCTAACTTCATACTACAGTTACAACTTGAAAATTAGTCCTTCAAAACTTTGCTTGATTAATTCTATTTTGTCATAGAGCAATGATTTAATTTTTTTCCCTGTAAATTTTAGGTTTTTTTATATTTACACTATCCTTCCAACCACTCAAACTAATTACTGATCAAAATCTTCAATCTCCGCCTTCAGCCTTAGCTGATTTGTGCACATTCACAATTCTTTGGAGGAGGATTACTAGCATTAATTTCAGTTTCTGTCTGTTTGGTTAAAACACATACATCACTCGATTTTTAAATTTTTCAAACACAGAGTCAGTGGCTTGCTGCACTTTTTCAGCAGCCTTAAACTGCCACCAACCATAAACGACCCATTCGTGACTGGTATGAGGTCGCCAAAATCATTAAGGGCCATCTCATACTGTAACCAGCACAGTTTGTCCTCCTGAAAAGTTCCACCCCAAGGGGAACTGCAAACTGGGGTTACCAGCACTCAACGGCCAACATAATCAACGGCGCTATCACCATATCTGCGCCTCATTTCATAATTCGGGCTTCCTTTCTTCTGCCCTATATCATGAGCTTTATCGCCCCATTCATCTAACAGAGTATTCTGTTTAGTTTTACTGGCATTATTTACCATTTTAAATACACATGACAGAAAACTGCCTTTTAATACACACGACAGAAAACTGCCTTTTAATACTCATGACAGAAAATTGCCCTTTTTAATACTCACACAAATCCTGGAGACTTGTCTGCTGTTCTCAACTTCTGAAGAACACAGTGATCCGAGTCACGGCACAACTGAAGAATACACATGATCTGGCCACAATAACACGGCTCTTTCGGTCTCTGGTCCCTCAAGCAGTGAGAAATAAGCAGAGAGTAACACAGAACACAATCACACACAACGTGCTACTTTCTTTGAGCTCAGAGGGAAAACAACAGAAGGTCCATGGACACAGCACAGTTCCACCTCTGTTGAATTCAAAGTCTTCCTCCTTTGAAGCTCTTTTTATTGAAGAGAAAAGGGGAAGCAACACAGTCGTTAAAACATGAAATAACACAAGGTGTCGCTAGAATTCTTTTACAGATTAAGAGCTGATTACAATGTATTAGATGAAATTTACTTGATTATGACAGAATTATTTATAATTGCAGAGTTGCAGAAATTACGCTGTGCCAGCAGTGACCTATAGCTGACTGTACTATGAACTATGGTTGCACAGTTCATAGCCTATGTTTCCTTGTTATGCTTGTGTTAACAATGTTCTCAAACTATTTTAAAGACACACAGAACTCATGATCATGATATCTCACTCCACCCAAGAGGAAGTAGGTGAAAGGACAAACCCATGAGTGACAGTCATTGTTAAAAAGTTCTTCTATCAGCACATTTTAGAGATCTGCATCAAGAAATTCATCTATCTTTAATTACATATAGGGGATTCTGGTATCCCCTTTACTTGTCCATTCCTACATTTCGTTGGAATACTTATTGTCAAGATTTGCCAATAACTGCAGCCAAGTAAATTTCTCTTGTGGCCATGCAAATGGTGTGGCTTTAATTTGTGATTGCTGTTTGTGATTAAAATGGACTTTTGGTCTCCTTTAATGTAGTTTTGTTAAATGGTAGCTTCGGTTATGGGTCATTTAGGGGTATGTTTACTAAAGTGCGGTAATCGTGAATAACGTGCATAACGTACGTTTTACGATCGTTCGCATGTCAAAATGCGCGTTCTGACGTGCGAACGATCGTAAAACGTACGTTACGCGCGTTAACCGCATTTAACAATCGTAAACCCCCGCGGCACGTTAAAACAGCGCAGAAGGTGGAGAGTGGGCGGAGAGAAGGGGTCAATGGGCGGAGAGTGGGCGGGGAGAGGCTCCCCTCACACTAACGCGCTGAATTTCAGAGCTCAATTCCAACGCGAATGAAAACCTGTCGTTAAAGGCATATTAAAGGGAAGAGAAACCATTTCCGTCAGCAATGTACAGCAAAACCGGGGAAACCTACAAAACGTGAGCAGTGTGATACATGTGCACAGAACAAAATATCAAATAAAACTTTAAACTGACCACAGGAAAAATTGTAAAAATTATAATTCAGCTGGGCAACAGTGATAGCAATGGGAAACAATAAAAAACACTCCCAGGAAAGCTCCAAAAAAAAAGAAATGACACATGGGCCACCTGACTGACACAGACAGAGATATCCAAGGTGTTTGTGCAGAAACTGCCTATCTCAAACATTAACACTGCTTTGGACCTGCGCCATGGCCTCTTTCAGCCATGGACGGTGCTGTGGACCTGGTGCTGGGTGCCTCACTGCACCCTCAGGGTGAGCACAGTACCCGCACAATGTGACGGTGTGTAGCTACTCTGTGCCAGTACAACACACGGTCAGTACCCCCTACCAGGCCGAGGTGCTGTGGGTGTGCACATGGTCACTTCCCCCTACCAGGCCAAGGTGCTGTGGGGGTGCATTCCCCATGGTGTGCATCTGTGGATGGCTGATTTGCATGTGCAGTGCATCATGGGTGTGACTGGCACAATCCAACCCTGGGTAAATCCAGCACCTGCTCACAGGCTCAGATACACCATAGGCCAGTGTTTCCCAACCCAGTCCTACGGGGCACACCAGCCAGTCAGGTTTTCGGGATATCCCTAATGACTATGCATGAGATATATATGCATTAGAGATATCCTGCCAACCTGACTGGTTTGTGGCCCTCCAGGGCTGGATTTGGAGACCCCTGCCTTACACCTCTGTCATTTAAGATTGTGAGTGGGCAAGGTGCAGATGTCCTAGACATCGAAAGGGTATATAGAATGTGACACATTCCTCCTCGATTCTCACCACCACCAAAATATTGTCTATTAGACAACTTTTTGGTGGTGGTGAGAATCGAGGAGGAATGTGTCACATTCTATATACTCTTTCGATGTCTAGGACATCTGCACCTTGCCCACTCACAATCTTAAATGACAGAGGTGTAAGGCAGGGGTCTCCAAATCCAGCCCTGGAGGGCCACAAACCAGTCAGGTTGGCAGGATATCTCTAATGCATATATATCTCATGCATAGTCATTAGGGATATCCCGAAAACCTGACTGGCCGGTGTGCCCCGTAGGACTGGGTTGGGAAACACTGCCATAGGCTATCACACGTACATCTGTTAGCATAATGCATAGGTGCAAGACACCCTAAAGAGTCTGTAATATTAGGTGCCCACGCTGGTAAAAACACACGTACCCACGCACGATTGTACGCACGCACCAACGCACGTAGCTACGCACGGGGCTACGCCCGTACCAACGCACGCAGCCACACACGTGGCTAGGCACACTACGAGGGTGTGTTTCTGACACCACTACTCAACGGAAAGAAAAACATGCCTCCTCATTCCCTATGTACTGTACAGGGTGATGCCTGGGCCAGCCTTCTGTGTTAGGCACACTGGGGACTCAAACCCATGCTGCCTGTAATAGCGGTCAGTACACTAACCATTGTGCTAAAGCTCTGTTTCAGGGATTTGTGTCTGTACGCCTTCATACGATTAACGCGCAGTAACGCGCCACAGCGCCCTGTAACGCTCATTAGTTTTTGGAATGCGCATTAGTGGTTACGATGTCCCGCCCATGTCCTTTTTTGGCTTTCCTTTCACTAACGCGGCTCCTAACGCGATTTGCACTAACGCAGTTTAGTAAACATACCCCTTAGTCTGACAAAAAATCTTTTCGCTTTGAAGGAGGGAAGTATTTTCTTTGAGTTCACCCTCTTGGTGTTTATTATATTAGGGCTTGGTGAACCTTTTGCCCGAGGGGATGCTTTTGCTGCTTGTGATTGGATTTCCTATTTGCCATCATTAATGTGCTCTATGGAATTAAAACTGGGGTGTGGGTACCCAGATGGGCTAGCATGGTGGAGTCTGCTTTTATACGGGAAACAAAGCTTTTGATATGTGTACTGTACTAAGAGTTAATAGTTTCAACACACGATGAATATCTGCAATCTTTCACTAAAAAATAGAATGCTGAGCTTTTGGTCAACTTGGATGAGGAGTACTGCTTTCCTTTTTAGTCCTATGCTCACCAAATCCTCATCTATCGCAGAACAGCTGATGTAATGCTAAGGGGTATGTTTACTAAGCAGTCTTAACGTGCAGCCGGCGTTAGTGTGCATTCCTGTCTTAAGGTAGCATTTAGGATTATCGTGCGATAAGGTACGTTTTCATGTGATAGTGTGATAGGCTATGGCCTAGAATAGCCTGTAAATGTATGTTATGTAGCAGAAAGCCTGTAGGTTAGGCCTGAATCCCCAACCCCCACTTTAGAATATTATAGTTGAGCAGAGCTGAAAGCCAGAGAAAATAGAAATCTGCTTCAAGCTGCTTTGATAAGAATGCAAAACTTTTCCATTGAGTTTGTTATGTTATTCACAGATGTATTTCAGTATCCTGCTTTTCACACAGCTTCTGTACTTCAGAGTGACCTTGTAAGCAAAAAGCAAGGCAGAATATGTTATGTCTAGATACTGAGCCATGGCTAGGAAGGCCTGAGAGTAGGGGGAGAACGGTGTGGGCCCGGTCAAAAATCTCCATTGGATGGGGGGGTTAGGGGGCCACCGGGACCAATGAGGAGTTTGTCTGTATAGAACTGATGAAGAAAGCTATAAATGCTGTTGTTTTACTGAACGCCATGCTCAGACCATTTTGAATGTGTCTGAGACTGTGCACAAATAAACTGGTTTGAATTCTAGTAAATAGACTCCTGGTGTATTCATTGCGTGCGCTTCGCTACTTCATATTCTTGGTTCCCTGACCGGGAAGGTGGGGTACATGAATGGTGGGCAAGTGAATACTACCACATATTACCGCCTCCAGGTTTGGTCCGGCTGGGACCGCAGCTGGCCGACAGCGGAGAGAAGCCCAGGCACCGCCGGTCCCCTTGCATCGGAGGGTTCCGCCCTGCCTCGGCGGCTTGCTGGGTCCGGCCGGCCAACACCTCGAACTCTGAGGGGAGTCCAGGATTCATCCCAAGGTGGAACTGGTTGCGCAGCGCATTAGCTACCGGATCCGGTGAGTATTGATTTTTCTGGTTCTTAGTCAGTTAGCTCTGGGAAAGTCTCGAGAGTAATATGGTATGGTAACAGGTAAAGGGAGTCTGATCAACTTCTAGGGCGGTCCTAGTAACCCTGCATGAGTATGCGCGGGGTGAAGCCACTGACCCTTTTGGTTTGGTAATTTTGGTTTAGTCAGTTAGCCCGGGAATTTGGAATTTGGGAAATGCTAGCATGTTTAGTTGTGTGAAGTGTGCTTGAGAGGTCTTGCAATACAGGCCGAGCGAGAGCGGACTCCTAAGTAGTGTAGTTCTTGGCCAGACGACTGCGCCCAGGTCGTGAAAAGGAGGAAGCGTCTGGTGTTTGTCCCCCTCCTTGTTCTGTGGGCTGTGCGGACCCCTTACCCGCAGCCATCCTACCCATCCTTTCTGTTTGCTGTCTTGTCCATCATATGTCATAATGGGAGGGGCGGAGTCCGTACAAACTCTGTTGAACTGTATGATCATGAATTTTAAGAAGGGGTTTAGTGGTGATTATGGGGTAAAAATGTCACCGACCCGCTTAGAAATATTGTGTAGTAGGGTGTGGCCGGCACTGGACGCCGTGTGGCCACCAGAAGGTACTTTTGATATTCAAACTGTGTCCCGAGTGCACCAGGTGGTGCGCAGATATAGTTATGAACAGTTTTCCTATATAGACTCCTGGCTAACTATCTGTGAGAAGCAACCCCCTTGGATAAAGCGTTGCCGTGAGGGGCAGAATAGAATTATGTTAGCAACTGCAACGGGAGTCCCTGCTAAGCAAGAAAAACCCCTTATTTATGCAGCCCCTGAGCTTCCAGAGGTCCTGAGTTATCCACCCACTTTTCTGTATACTCCAGTCCCATCGATTCCACGAGTACCCTAAGTAGAGCCAGAAGTGGAAAGACAACCCCCAGCTGAGGTACCTCCACCCGATCACCCACCACCTCCACCACCCGAGGACCACCCCCTTCCCCAGAGTCAGAGCCCTAGTCCTGAGCAGAGCGCTGCAAGCCCTGGGCAGAGCTCTGCAACAGAACCATCATTCCCTGAAGGATCTGCTAGCGGAGGGTCAGATGCCAGTCCAGGGCCACCCACTAGTCCAAGCACCAGCAGCAGAACTACCCCCGCAAATCTGCGTTATGCCCTCAGAAGCAGGACAGCGGGCCAGAGAGAAGTTTGCCAAATGCCACTGCGGCAGGTCCCAGGATTACCTATTGTAAATGCAGAGGGTCAGGTTGTGGTCGGACTGACCAGTCTAGTTTATGTGCCTTTCACCACAACAGATTTATTGAACTGGAAAATGCATTATGCCTCCTATACTGAAAAGCCCCAAGATTTGACAGAGTTAATGTCCAGTATTATGCAAACCCACCAGCCCACCTGGTCTGACTGTCGCCAGCTCTTGGCTACCCTCTTTACTACTGAAGAGCGGGCACGGATAGTGCGAGCAACCATTAGATGGTTGGAAGAGAACCCTGAAGATGGGAGAAACGTAGATCCCCGACAGGCAGCAGCTGTAGATTTCCCAAATGAAGATCCCAGATGGGGCCCAAATAGTGATGACGGAGAGAAGGCCCTCACCCGGTTCCGCCATGCCTTACTGCAGGGCCTAAAGAAGGGAGGGCAGAGAGCCATGAATGTTGGGAAAGTAGCGGACGTTCTTCAACGCCCAGATGAAAGTCCTGCTGCTTTCTATGAACGATTAACTGAAGCCTATAGACTTTACACCCCCTATGACCCAGCAGCCCGGGAGAATTTCCGTATGGTGAACGCTGCTTTTGTGAGTCAGTCCCAGGGAGACATAAAACGAAAACTTCAGAAATTAGAGGGATTTGCGGGCATGAACTCAATACAGTTAATGGAAGTCGCACAAAAGGTATTTGTGAATCGTGATCAAGAATACCAACGGGAAAGTGAAAGAAAGATGAAGAAGAAAGCGGATCTGCTCGCTGCAGCACTAGTGGAAGGACGCGGAGGAGGATATCCTAATAGAAGAGCCAGAGGATGGGGAAGGGGCCGGGGAAGTGCTCGGCCCCCCCTTAGGTGAGAACCAGTGCGCCTATTGTAAGGAAGAAGGACATTGGAAGAACGAGTGCCCCGAACATTAGCTCTACCCCCTGGAGGGGAGGCGGGAGCGCTAGGAGAGTGGGGGGGGGGGCGATTCCAGCAGTGAGGGGGGATGCAGCGCGCGCAGTTTCAACAGCGAGAAGAGACTGACATAGCGGGAGTGGCAGCCGCCGAGAACAATTTTACGGATGAGGACTAGGCCAGACCGGGCTCCAAATTCATCCTAGGTCTCCAGGAGCCTATGGTCAAATTAACGATTGGCGACCAGCATATGGACTTTATGGTAGACACAGGGGCCAAGCATTCAGTAGTAGCTAAACCTGTGGCTCCTGTGTCCTCTCGATCTGTCACAATTGTGGGAGCTACTGGAGCTAGAACCACAAGATCTTTTTCTGCAAAACCGCGCCTGTGAACTAGGGGGACAGACGATAACACACCAGTTCCTGCATATGCCTGAATGCCCAGTTCCCCTTTTGGGCCGATACATGCTTGCAAAGCTTCAGGCACAGATATCCTTCGTTGAAGGGGGGGAAATGGAAATGACTATAAATTCAAAACCTGCTAGCCTGATGGTGTTAGCTGTCCCCCAAGAAGAAGAATGGCGGTTCTATTTACCTACATCCAAAGCAGCAAGCTCCTGTATACCTACCAGCATTGCAGCCCCGCCTGGAGTATGGGCAGAGAATAATCCACCTGGCCTAGCAAAGAATATAGCTCCTGTGCTTGTCACCCTTAAGCCAGGAGCAGAACCAGTGCATGTGCGTCAGTATCTCCTCCCACGACCAGCAATTGAAGGTATACATCGCCACCTGAAGACACTACTGAAGTATGGATTCCTTAGAGAATGCCAATCACCCTGGAACACCCCCCTTCTCCCAATCAAGAAGCCTGGGACAGGTGACTACCGCCCAGTGCAGGATCTACGTCGAGTGAACAATGAAGTTGAAACCATACATCCAGTAGTACCAAATCTTTACACCCTCCTGGGACTGATTCCAGCGGAAGCCACACATTTCACTGTTTTGGACTTAAAGGATGCCTTTTTCTGTATACGCCTGGCATCTGCCAGTCAGCTTTTGTTTGCATTTGAATGGGAAAACCCTACCACAGGACGACGAGGACAATTCACTTGGACTCGATTACCACAAGGATTCAAGAATTCACCCACTATCTTCAGTGCAGCCCTCAGTCAAGATCTATCAAGTTACCCTGTGACTCCGGGAAAATGAATTTTACTCCAATATGTAGATGACTTGCTTATAGCCACCAACAATGAAACTGATTGTGCGCAAGCTACCAGTGATCTCTTGCACCTCCTGAATGAAGCTGGATACAAGGTCTCGAGAGCCAAGGCGCAACTGTGTCAGACAGAAGTGAAATACTTAGGGTTCCATCTATCCAGAGGAACCCGGAAATTAGGACTTGAACGAAAGGAAGCAGTATGTCGCATCCCAACCCCCACCACCAGAAAGCAGGTGCGGGCTTTCCTGGGAGCTGCAGGCTATTGCCTCATATGGATACCAAATTTTGCGATCATGGCAAAACCCTTGTACCAAGTCACAAAGGGAGCAGAATGATCCCCCTTGGAATGGGGCCCAGAACAAGATAAAGCATTCAAATCCCTAAAAACAGTGTTGATGTCATCCCCGGCTTTGGGACTACCAGATGTGCAGAAACCCTTTCGCCTATATGTCCATGAGTCAAGTGGAAACGCGTTGGGAGTCTTGACTCAACCTCTTGGGTCTTGGCAGCGACCTGTAGCCTACCTGTCAAAACAATTGGATCCTGTTGCCAAAGGATGGCCACCTTGTCTGAGAGCTGTAGCAGTCACAGCCCTCTTGGTGAGCGAAGCAGACAAGCTCACCCTAGGACAAGAGCTTCAAGTCACCGTACCACATTCTGTCTTAACCCTGATGGAACACAAAGGAAACCATTGGCTCACTAATGCTCGAATGTTGAAATATCAAAGCATGCTATGTGAGAATCCTCGATTGCAATTGAGTGTCAGCCAAACTCTGAACCCAGCTACCCTATTGCCAACCAGTCCAAGCCCTCCTGACCATGATTGCTTGGAAGTAATGGACACTGTATATTCAAGTCGCCCAGACTTAACTGATATCCCTTTGGACCACCCAGACAGAACTTTCTTCGTGGATGGAAGTAGCCTCATAGTTGAAGGACAGCGATGTGCTGGTTATGCAGTGGTGACCCTGGACATGGTAGTAGAATCGTCAGCCCTGGCCTCAGGAACCTCAGCGCAGAAGGCTGAATTGATAGCCCTCACACGCACACTCAAACTTGGAACAGGAATCAGCCTGAACGTCTACACAGACTCCAAATATGCTTTTACAACATTACATGCCCCTGGAGCCCTGTACAAGGAGCGTGGATTAATCACCTCAGGAGGCAAGTCTGTCAAGTATGGCCCAGAAATATTGACTTTATTGGAAGCAGTATGGGTCCCCAAACGCGTTGCTGTAATGCATTGTCGGGGCCATTAAACTGGAGCTGGAGAAGTGTCCCGAGGAAATAGATTCGCCGATGCCACAGCCCAAGAAGCAGCTATTGCTAGACAAATCACTACCCCTAGTGTAACAATTTAAGCAGCCATATTTCCAGTACCTCTTAGTGCATGGACACCCAGATATACCCAGACAGAGATGGACCATTATTGTGGCAGAAATCGACTCCTGGATCCAGCACAGTCGAGTAAAGCCAGCAGCAGTTCTTGAGAGTCACCCCTGGACCTTGATCGCTAATCCTGCATCACCATTGCAACTCACACTGCGAAGACAAGTTCCATCATCATAAGACTTTGCCAACCCACTCCTGGACATCAAAGAAAGAGCCATCCTTTAATTTTGCAGTATCCACATTGCAGACTCTATCAACCATTATCTATCTACCTCAATCAACCATTACCTACCTCATCAATTATTAGAGACTATGATCATGAGGCTTACTAATTGTTGTTTCATTCTTGCGGTAGCCCTGGGACACTTGAGAACCCTTCTTGCCTTGCCCCCTTGTGCAGCCTGTATAACCACCACCCGAACTGGAATGCAAGTCACTCAAACTCTACTTTATCACTCTTACTATATTTGTACTGGCATAGTCAGCCAGTGTATCTATAATGGTACAGAACTGAACGTCTGTACAAAGGGAAAGACACGTACTTGTTTCAGACCTCGACAGAATCCATCTTACTATGTCCTGGAACTGAGATGGAATGATGAAGATGGAGCCCTCGTCAACGCTACAAGTCAACTCTCTGATCCCACCCAATCTGCGTACCTGTATTTTGATGCTTGTGACTTAATTAACAGAAATAATTACGACAGGTGCGGATCATGGGAACAAGCCTACTATTATGATGAGAAATATATGTGTCCTGAAGGTGCGTACAAATGGGGAATGTGCACTGGAACACACTCCCCAACAACATATAGCAAATCATCAGAAGCAGACTACTACTGTCCGAAGTGGGACTGTGTGTACTATGCTACTTGGTCTGGTGGCCCAACAGGACAAACTGGAGATAATCGAAAAGCTATACTGGAAAGATTACCCCTACTAGAACCCAACAAGTGCAATAAAAGTTCATGCAATCCCCTACGACTCCAGATCTCCGACCCCAGTCAATGGAAGCAAGGATTTTGATTTGGCCTGCGCATAGAAGGAGGTGGAACTGATCCTGGAACCATCGTATTCATCCAACTGAATGTAAAGACTCATGTTTCTTCACCTTATCGCATACATCATACCTTCCACGAGGCCATGAAGGCAGAATTTGTAGTTCCCCACGCTTCGCAGAATTTGTTCATCGAACTAGCTGGAGCTGTGGCCTCCAGCCTCCATGTCTCAGACTGTCTCTTTTGTGGAGGAACTCAGATGGGAGACCAATGGCCTTGGGAAGCGCAAGAACTGAACTATTCCATACCATATAACCAGACTGATATTCATAACACTACCAATGAATGGTTCCTCGCCCACTCCATAGTGGGTAAACTATGTTTTGTACGAGCGGGACCACAATTGACTGCATTAGTAGGACAGTTGGTCTGTTTGAACCAGAAATATTACAATGCTACTACTGAGAAGACATCTTGGTGGTCAGGTGCCAATACTCCGGAACCTTCTAATCCTTTGATCGTCTTTCCTCACTTGGCCAGGATATGGACAAATCTGGCTACGCATAGCACCTGGCAAGCTCCACCTGGACTTTATTGGATTTGTGGCACTCGAGCATATGCTAAACTCCCTGCCAATTGGGGAGGAGCATGTGTTCTAGGAACTATACGACCATCTTTCTTCCTTTTGCCCCTTTCCCACGGAGAACAATTGGGATTTCCTGTATACAAAAGCCGACAGAAGTGAGAGGCTCTCAAAATCGGCCAGTGGGACAAATGGGATTCAACCTCTGAAGAATGGCCGCCAGAGAGAATTGTTTCTTACTATGGACCTGCTACCTGGGCACAAGATGGTTCTTGGGGCTACCACACTCCTGTGTATATGTTGGACCGTATTATACGTTTGCAAGCTGTTGTTGAAATTATAACCAATGAAACTAGTAGAGCACTAACCTTGTTAGCCAAACAAGCCACACAGATGCGTACAGCCATTTACCAGAACCGCTTAGCATTAGATTATCTGCTTGCAGCTGAAGGAGGCGTATGTGGCAAGCTTAATTTAACTAACTGTTGTTTGCAAATTGATAATGAAGGGCAAGTTGTAGAAGACATAGCCAATCACATGAGAAAACAAACTTATGTCCCAGTCCAAACCTGGCATGGCTTGCAACTTGATGACTGGTTTGGTTTGTGGTTTTCAGGTATGGACGGCCTGAAGACACTTGTATTGATAGTATTCTTGATTGTGGCTATTTGCTTATGTATCCCATGTTTCCTTCCCTTATGCTTGCGTATGCTGAACTCAACCATTGATAGGATTGTTGAACGCAAGGCAGATTCACAGATACAAGCCATGTGGCATTACTACCCTAACCCTATACCAAAGTGATCCTTCCACCCTAGTGTAGAGTACCATATGTGATTTCATTCTCACCCTTTCTCACTTGCGGGTGAGAATAATCAAAGGGGGGAATGTGATAGGCTATGGCCTAGAATAGCCTGTAAATGTATGTTATGTAGCAGAAAGCCTGTAGGTTAGGCCTGAATCCCCAACCCCCCACTTTAGAATATTATAGCTGAGCAGAGCTGAAAGCCAGAGAAAATAGAAATCTGCTTCAAGCTGCTTTGATAAGAATGCAAAACCTTTCCATTGAGTTTGTTATGTCATTCACAGATGTATTTCAGTATCCTGCTTTTCACACAGCTTCTGTACTGCAGAGTGACCTTGTAAGCAAAAAGCAAGGCAGAATATGTTATGTCTAGATACTGAGCCATGGCTAGGAAGGCCTGAGAGCAGGGGGAGAGCGGTGTGGGCCCGGTCAGAAATCTCCATTGGATGGGAGGGGGGGCGGTGAGGGGGCCACCGGGACCAATGAGGAGTTTGTCTGTATAGAACTGATGAAGAAAGCTATAAATGCTGTTGTTTTACTGAATGCCATGCTTAGACCATTTTGAATGTGACAAGTGTCTGAGACTGTGCACAAATAAACTGGTTTGAATTCTAGTAAATAGACTCCTGGTGTATTCATTGCGTGCGCTTCGCTACTTCAATAGAGCCGGGGTCTCAAACACGCGGCCCGCGAGAGCATTTTGTGCGGCCCGCGATGCCACGACTTTTTTCAAGTGGGTTTTCTCACCTGATGATTGTATTTTTGTATTTTGTAACACCACGCGGCCGCGCCGGCAATCTCTACAAAGTCCTCTGCTCCTCTCACACATGACCCGAGTCACGAGTCTGCCCTCAACCAATAGGAGACAGGAAGGAGCCGAGGAGGGAGGGGGCAGAAGCAGTCTGAGCAGCCAGCCCAACGCCACGCGGCACCACGCGCCCTTATCCATTCCCTACCCTGCTGCAGTTAGGCGGCCTGTGCTTATTCCAGTGTGCACAGCTCTCCGTGGACAGGTAGGAGAAGGAGGCAGTCTGCCCTGCCCTGGAATTCCCCGATGTTAGCCAGCCCTGCCTCCCTGCTTGCCTCAGTCCCTCTACGCTTCAGCTTTCAGAGCTTTTAGAACTCTCCCTTCGCGGTTCTAAGCCGAAGCGGAGAGAGACTGAGGCAGGCAAGCAGGCAGGCAGGGAGGGAAGGAGGGAGGGTGTGCTGGCTGGCTCTGCCAGGCAGGGGGGGCCCCGCAGGACATTCAATTTTGCCGCGGTGGCAGCCAGCTTTTTTTTTTTTAGTTTTAATTTTCCCTGGGCTGATGGAGTTAGGACTGGTAAGGTGCTGTGGGCTGATGGGGGGAGGGGGTTAGGACTGGTAAGGTGCTGATGGGGGGGTTAGGACTGGAAATGGGCTGATAGGGGTTAGAACTTGAGGTGTGCTGATGGGGTTAGGAATGGTAATGCGCTGTGGGCTGATGGGGTGGGGTAGGACTGGTAATGCACTGTGGGCTGATGGGGGGTTAGGACTGGTAAAGTGCTGTGGGCTGATGGGGAAGGTTAGGACTGGTAATGTGCTGTGGGCTGATGGGGGGCTAGGACTGGTAATGTGCAGTGGGCTGATGGGGGGGTTAGGACTGGAAATGGGCTGATGGGGGTTAGGACTTGAGGTTGGCTGATGGGGTTAGGACTGGTAATATGCTGTGGGCTGATGGGGGGTTAGGGCTGTTAATGGGTTGGGAGGTGCTAGGACTGGAAATGGGCTGAGTGGAAGGGGAGGCTTGAACTGCAAATAGCTGATGGGGAGGGTTGCTAGGACTGGAAATGCAACCGAAAAAACTGCATAAAAGGTAGAAAAATATCCCTTTATTTTGAATTTATTAACTGGAATATGTCAGCTCTGGGAAATGTGCATCATTAACGTCTGCGCTTTGTTTAGTACAAGAGGAAATTAATTAATAGTTTTATTTCTACAGTGTTGTTGTACATTCCAAGTTTGGCTTTTGGGGTTCCCAGTTTAATTATTGTCTTCCTGTTTCTAAATTGTGATTCCTTGTTTGGTGATGGTGTATGTTCTGCATGTGTAACTGAGCTGAGGTATTCTGTTTATATAATTCCTATTTGACATTGCTACTTTTTCTCTTTCCCCAGTAGGTCATGTATTGTTATTCTCTGAAATGTATTGATTTAATATTTGCGGTGTTGCCTTTTGATAGGTAGGGTATAGTGCTTTGTGAGTCCTCGTAGTGCTGTTATGATATGGCGGGATTGCTATGGGTTCTAAATGTCCATTATATAGCCATCATAAAATTAAACCCATTGTCTGCTCTCTATTTCTTATGTCAGAGCCTACCGAGGGAGGGCTAGAACAACATACCTAATCCCCTCCAGACGGTAAACTACTTTTATTTTTATTTCACACCCCAGTGTATTAAACAGTCACTTATCTTTAAAAATTGTCAAAAAACTCCTCTTATTTTCTTCCGAGTTGCTAGTCTTGAAGTTGCACGACGTGCACGTTTCGGGTGAAAACCCTGTTTCAAGTGCTCTAATCAGTTCATATGTGCAACGAAAAAACCGCCGTCCCTGCGGTCATGGGCATTCATCTTTCAATGGCATAACCAAAGCCGGAAACTTTAAACAGGGGAATAACCAATCAGAAGCGGGAATATCCCCACTATCAGAGGTATCCACACCGCCATTGGTCAAAACTTGGATAAGACAGAAAACTCCAAAGCTGACGTCATAAAATAGTGGTCCAATCAATTTCTCGATTCAAACCATGAGGATGAATGGAATGCAATTCAAAGATCCAGCGTTGTTCTAATCGCTACAGTTTCAATTCACGATCTCCACCCCGTGGTCCAAAGGAACATGATCGATGACTGTCCAAGCCAACTCCTCAAAACAATGGATCAATTGATCACAATGTTCTACCAATGGAGCCGTCATAACTTTATTTCTGATCCTCGAAGCATGTTCTGCGAGACATTTACGCATAGAGCGAGTAGTGCGTCCCACATAAAAAAGCCCACAAAGGCATTTCAACACATATACCACAAAGGGAGTAAGACATGTAGTCTTCCATCGATGTACATAATCTCGATGGGTGCCAGGATGTTGCCAAATGGGTCCAGAAACCGTCATTACACAATAATTACAATTATTACAAGGGTAATGGCCACCATCATGACCCGATGGAATAGGTCTATCCAGAGACAAAGTTGTCTTTACCAGTTGGTTATTTAAATTTGCTCCCCGCGAAAAAGCCAGTCGTAAAGGTTTATTAAAACAATCATGTAAACTCAACATCTGCCAGTGAGAACGTAAGATATATGCAATATCCGAACTACGTTCTGTGAACGGCAACACTCCTACTATCAAATCCTCCGTCGATGATATTGAAGATGAATATTGGGGATCCAGCAGCCATTCACGATGAGTATATCTTGCCCGATGATAGGCTCGAGAGACCACCTTCAAAGGGTACCCTCGATCTAACAACCGTTGTGTCAATTCGGAAGCATGCGTTTTAAATTCCCACATGGAATGACATAAACGGCAAAGCCTTAAAAATTGACCAAAAGGGAGGCCACGTTTAAGGGGACCGGGATGGTAACTATGATAATGAAGTAAGCTGTTCCGTTGAACCGGTTTTCGATATAACGAAGATGCCAGTCTGTCGCCCTCCACAGATACCAAGATGTCCAAAAATTCAATCTTATCCACTGCAATATGTTCCGTAAAAGTAATGTTGGGTTTCAACAGATTTAACCAACTAACGAAATGTTGAAGGGTAGACCGATCGGACGTCCAAACAAAGAAAATGTCATCCAAAAATATCTTCCAGAGTGACACATGTTGGTATAAGGTAGAATTCTTTATAAGAACCTCCTCCATTTCTCCCATATAAAGGGTGGCTACAGATGGAGCCACTGTGGCCCCCATTGCTATGCCGGATATCTGTTGATAAAAATTCCCATTGACCAAAAAATAATTTTTAGTCAGCACTAAACGTGCGAGATCCAACAAAAAGGATCTTGGGAGCCGAGTAGGAGCAAAAGTAAATAAATTCTCTAACAATGTCAGAACTTCAATCTGATCAATATTGGTATAAAGCGCGGTTACATCTAAAGTCACCAGAAAGGCTCCCTTCGGGATCATAAAGTCAGAAATAATCTGTAAAAAATGTGTCCAATCTTTTAAAAATGACGGTACCGCTCTTGCCTCTTTTTTCAAAAACGTGTCACAAAAAATGGAAAGTGGTTCCAGAATTGAATTGCGACAAGAGACAATAGGTCTTCCCGGGGGGTATACTAAAGATTTGTGGATTTTTGGTACAAGATATAATGTAGGAATTTTAGGGAATTTTATATCTTGTACCCCGGGAGCGGAAGAGTTCGCGGGCACGCATCTTCACCTCATCCCACCAAGCGCCACGGGAAGGGAAAATGCCCAACAGGGTCTCCTGGTCTGCGAGAAAGGCCAAGAACTCCTGGACCACCTCTGATGTAGCTAACAACTGCACATTCAGTTGCCACAGGCCAGAACCCCTGCTGAGCTCCTCGTGGGCCAGGAAGGACACGGAGAGGACACAATGGTCCGAGAAGTCAACCGCCTGCAGCTGCGGTGGGGAACACTCCACCCGAGCACTCACATATATCCGATCGATACGACTCCTGCAGGTCCCCCGGGAATAGGTGAAGCCCGGTGACCGTGGAAAAGCCCAGTGGAAAACGTCCGCCAGATCAGCCGTCTGGGTCACCTCAGCCAAAAAATGGCCATCGTAATGCGGAGGGCAATGCTCCCCCCCTCGGTCCTGACGCAGGGTGGTGGTGTTAAAATCCCCTGCCAGAACCACCAAATGAGAGGTGTGTAAGTAAGGGCGAATGACCCCGAAAAGGGCCTTCCGCTCCCACCTAGACTGGGGGCCATTAACCACCACAAAACGAAACCGGTGAGGCCCACAGTAGCCGTTTAAGAGCAAACACCGGCCCTGCTCCAGTTCCCACACATACTGCACTTGAAATCGGTGAGACGTGAACAAAACTGCCACTCCTGTGTAGGGCTGGGCCGCAAGGGACCAGTACGAAGGACCCCACCTCCACTCCCGCTTCGCCCGATGAAGGCTAGCGAGCGAGGTGAGCCTGGTCTCCTGCACAAAGATGACATCCAGCCCACTCCTGGAAAGAAAATCATAGGCCGCAGCACGCACCTGGTCCGTCAAAATACTGGCCACGTTGATAGTGGCGCACGAGAACGCAGGAGTGCCCGCCATACCTATTTCGAGTGCCGTGTCCCCTTCCTCCTCTTTTCCCCAACCCCAGGATCCCCAGAATCCCGCTTGCAGGACAAGCCCGCAAGCTGGAGCAACTCGTCACGGTCCACGTCGACCACCTCGAGGATCTCCTCGTCCTCCTGTTCGACCCAGTCACCCCAGCGGGTGCTAGTGCCCTCAGGACCACCAGGCAAAGCTGTCACGAGGGCAAGCCCAGCCCCCACGGGATGAGGGGGCACAAACAGGTCAGGGGTCGGAGGAATTACCTCCTCCGTGGGGTCCACCACCAGTGCCGCCGCCCCCACCCCATCCCCGGACAGAGACTGAGACAACATAACAGTGCCCACCCCCGCGGGGACGGCCGGGTCAACAGGGGGCTCCTGCGAAGGCCCAGCACCCAACCGCGGAGGCAGGAGCCCGTCCTCCCTCCCCCGCTCCGGCAGCTTCTCTAGGGCTACCACCGGAAGCCGGGCGCCAGCATCCACACTCTTAGACAGACCCTGACCGCGGCGTGCCTTCGGAATTTTCTGAGGCCGCCGCTGAGGAAGAGGGGTTGCCTCCGCCGCTAACCGCACCGAGCGCCGCACAGGAAGCCCTGCCTCCACAGGCAAGCCGTCATCCGCCTCAGCCGCATCAGTAGCCAAGAAGACGAAACGGTTGATGTCCAACACGGGCTCTGCATCCAGCAATGGGGATGTCTCCCATTTCTTCCTCTTGGACTTGCCACCCTTAGAAGGGACAGTAGTCCATTCCTCAGGCGGCACCACCTGCAACCCCCTATCCTGACGTGCAACAGCCACCTCCACCACATCAACCCTCTCCTCCAACCTACCCAAATCCCCTCCCCCGGGTGGCTCCCTTGGCTCAGTGGCCTCCTCCACCTTAGGGCTCCCAGGCACCTCCTGAGGGAGAGGGACCTCCACCACCTCCTCCCTCACAGGAGCCCGAGATGGGGTGACGGCATCCCCCCCGGTCCATTGTGTGATGCGGAGGGGCAGCGGGCAAAGGGGTGGCCTAATTCCCCACAAAGGTTGCACCGGATGAGCAAACACCCGGCCGAGGGATGACCCCGTCCACCACAATGAGTGCAGACCTGCTCGGGACAGTTCATGCTCAGATGGCGGAATGAGCCACAGCGGTGACACTCGCAAGGTTGCCCGGGGTAATAGCATAAGATGCGATCCCGACCGAGGAAACCGGCCGAGGGCACGTGCTGCACGACGTTACCCACCTCACGTAAATGGATCCTACCCTTCCACGACCCGTCCCACACCCCTAGGGGCCCAGCGCCCTTAACCAGGGGTGCGAGAAGCACCGCATGACGTGACAGCCAAAACTGAATGTCCTGCCCTGGGAGCGACTCATTCCTCACCAGGATGGTCACAGGTACCGCCCCCTGGCGAGAGACAGGCACAACGCGAAAGTTGACCCACCCCCCCTGCCCCCTCTGCTGCTGGTATTTGTCCCAGAAGACCTCCAGCCCCCGTTGCAGCATGAAGCTGACATCGTATTCCATGGTGTTGCTCATGTGGATGAAGGCGTACAAGTCCCCTGGGAGAAACCCCAGCCCAAGGACCATCCTCAGGACCTGCTCCCTGGCCGGAGGGGGCCCCTCCCCGGCCCACCGGATCTGCGCCACATTGCAGCGCCTGGTCTAACCCCCCACTCCACGCAATCCACCACCACCCCCTTCCCCCCCAGAGGAACCCCTCCAAGTAGGAACCCCCCCACCCCCTCCCACGGGAGCAGACCCCACAGGCCCCCGGAGGGCCTCCGCAAACGTATGAGAGGGACCCGCCGGAGTAGCCGCAGAACCCCCCACCGACCCCTGTGACCCTGAGGCCTGGGAGACTGGCCGCTGGGAAGACCCCTGCGACATCCCGGGATTCCCAACCTCCAACAACTGTGAGTCGGTGGGGCTGGGGACCACCAACAGGGCCAACGGCAAGACAGGGAGACTCCCAGACCGTACCTCCGATGCCCCCCCTCGCATCCCCCCGTTCCCCAAGGCCCCCTGCCTGGACTCCAACAGTCCCTCGATATGATAAACCCGAGCCGCTCCCTCCTGCTCATTTGGACTGCCCAAGGCCAACAATAAGGCGGTCTGCAGCTCCTCCTCAGAAAGACCCTCCAGGCCCTCAAGCCCCCCACCATCCCTGACCCCCCCTCCTAATCCCGAGGCCTCCACCTGAGGCTCCCCCACCACCACAGAACAGACTGCGGATCCTCCCCCTCCCCCACAGTCCTTCTCACCTACCCCCACTGGGTGACCACCAGCTCCCTCAGGTCCCCCAGCCACCTCCATACCCTGGAGCCCACCAGATGCCGCCAATGGTGGTGCCTGCGAAGCTTCCTTCTCAGCCAAAACAAGACCTGGACTCCCCTTCAAACGCCCAGCATCCCCCCCCAAAGCAATGTCGCCGGACATCCCCCCAGCCGCAGGGTCCGCTGGGGCCCCCGGGAGCAAGGCAAGACCCCCCGACCCCCCTCCCCGCTCCCCCCCAACTTCCCCAAGACTTACCTGGTCGCCAGTGCCCCCAGCGGACCCAGACTGCGGCCGCATCAGTTGTTGCTGGTCCTGGAAGATCCGTGCAGCTGCCAGGGCTCCAGCAGGGACCCCCGTCCCGCGAGCCGAGCCGCCACCGATTCCCCAGGGAGCAAAGGACGCAGCAGGACCAGACGGCCCCAACCGCAGGGACCCCTGCAGGGACTGGGCAGAGCCCCCCGGCCGTGCATCCTGCTCACCCATAACAGGCAATAGAACAGAGACAAGAGGGCTGCTCCGGCCCCCCGACGAAACTGCAGGCAACAGTGGATCCCCTGGATGCAGCACCTCCCCCTGCAACAGCCCTCCAAATTGCGGCTGCCGAGACTCAGGGAGAGCTGCCCGAAGGGGGGTACGGTGAAGAGACCCATCCCCCATAGAACCTGTTGCACACGGAGCTCCATCGCAGCTAGCAGAAGACAGAGGAGGGGCAGCTGGATGCATCTCCTCCGGTCCCGGAGGCAGCCGCGGGGTAGAAAGACGCCGACAGTCTTCACCCCCCCGGGGCGGGAAACCACCGTCGGAGCCTCGAGGGAGCTCAGCCAGATTCTCAGGGCACCCCCTCCGTACAGGACAGCGGACAGCGGCAGCGCAAATAGCACCGGCATCACACTTCCGGGCCGACCCGGAAGTGACGTCACTACCTCTCCGGCGGCCATCTTGCAGACGAGTCGGGGCTCGGGGAAGCCCAGGGAACACCTCCTCGGCTGGGGAAGCCCTCTGCTGGTTGGCCATCGGGAAAAAGACGTCAGATGGAGTGACGTCACTGCCAACACTGGCCCGGCGGCCATCTTTGGAATTTGTAGCAGCCGATTCCAGCATCGGAGGAGCTCCAAAATCGAGCGAAAATGCCCGCCAAGAGTGGGGATCCACTCCGCTGCTCATCCTCTCTCCAACCACAGGTGTAGTTCCAGGAACCGCTGCCATCACCCTCTCCACCATCGGGAAGGACACAGCAGCCTCCGGAGGGACAGGGGGGCCGGAATCCACGCCCCCAAACGCCAAGGCGCCATCTTGGTGCAGGGGGTGCATCAGGGAAGGCAAGCCGGTTCCATCCACCGCTGATTCCACATCCAGACTCCGGGAATCCGCCAGCACCCTCCAGTAAGCGGGAGCTAAGAGGGGTTGCGGGTCACACGCAGCTGGCACACTACAGCCAGCTTTCTTCCCAGCCTTCTTCCCAGGAGCCTGAAACTCCAAAGGGGGATAACGAGCCCTAGCCTGCCTGCCCACCCCCGAGGGCCCCCCCCGGACTGCGGCACCTATAGCGGCCCAGCGATCCTGATGCTGGAACACCTCCGCGAGGGACCCACATCCCTGAGCTCTTAGGTAAGCCACCCATCGGCGCTTACCCTTTAGGGCCCGCTTCACAGTTCTGACCTGCTGGCAGTACGGCAGCCAGCCCTCCCCAGGCACCAGGGCCTGCATGCTCTCGAGATGGGAGAGCTGGGCCTGCAGCAGGGTGGCCTCCTCCTGGAGACCCTGAAGCATCCTCACCGCAGCCACTACTTCCTCCGGAGCCCTTGCGGGCCCCGGGAAAGGTGGTGGGCCCATCCCCTCCGCCTCATCCTCACTAGAGGAGGTAGAGGCCTCCTCCAGGACCCGAGGCGGAGGGGGAAACCCACCACCACCACTACTGCTGCCTGGCGGCTCGGAACAGAGCTCCAGGGCCCCCCCAGGGCCTCCCCCTGCCACCACCCAGCCTCCACACCTTTACCGGATAGGAAAAGCGGGCCCTCTCCAGGGGGCAGCTGGCCTATCCCCCTGGGCACGTGGGTCCCTCCCCAACAGCCCACCACAGTCCTACCTGGAACACCAGGGGCCCCCTCATGGGGCACCGACCTCAAAGAAGAGCCAGGTTCCGAATGAACAAGCAGGGGCCCACCAGGCTTGGCAGGCCCCTGGGCCTGGGCCTCTCCCACCGGAGGCGGCCCAGGACCCAACATCCTGGCTCACGCAAGCAGGCAGGGCCCTACTCCCCAGCAGGAGCTCCTGCAGCACCAACCTCCCTCACTACCACTCACAGGAAACAGGAAGCAGGAAGTGACAGCAGTCAGGTGACAGGATGGGGGATGGACCCCTGTAGTGAGGCCTGCTGCATCCTGGGGATATAGTTGAGCCTTGTGATCACAAACAGGGCAGATACCATAGCACCAGGATGGGGGATGGACCCCTGAGGTGAGGTCTGCTGCTTCCTGGGGATATAGTTGAGCCTTGTACTCCTACACAGGGGCAGATACCATAGCACCAGGATGGGGGATGGACCCCTGAAATGAGGCTTGCTGCATCCTGTGGATATAGTTGAGCCTTGTGATCACAAAAAGTGGCAGATACCTTAGCACCAGGATGGGGGATGGACCCCTGAATTGAGGCCTGCTGCATCCTGGGGATATTGTTGAGCCTTGTGATCACAAACAGGGGCAGATACCATAGCACCAGGATGGGGGATGGACCCCTGAAGTAAGGCCTGCTGCATCCTGGGGATATAGTTGAGCCTTGTGATCGCTGACAGGGGCAGGTGACATACCCCTGTGTGTCTCTTGGCCTCTGTGATGGACCTGTGGTGTCATGTGGATAGGGCACATCACTGAGGCTGCAATAGCACCACATACCATGACATTGTACTGGGTACTCCATCTCTGCGGTGGTCACAGCTACCTCCTGGCTGATAGGTGGCTAATAGGTGGTTTGGTTACCGGGTATTCTCCTTCACATCCTAGGTTGGGGTTCCTGTCCCCATGTACTTACCTCACGTGGGTAGTCAGAGCTTCGATTGTTCCTCCTGGTGAGGTGCTCCCAGGCCCTCCTTACTCTGGCCAGATTCTGCCTCCGGGATGAGCCAGGGAAGAGGCGATCCGGGCGGAGGCAGAATAGTTCAGTGAGCAGATAGAGATCTGCCATGGTGAAGGCAGGCTTCCTTGACATGGCAGCCATCTCCTCGAGAGTTGTTTGTGTTGCGTAGCCGCACGTGTAGTCGCGTGCATGGGTACGTGCGTAGCCGCGCGCGTGGGAACGTGCGTGGGCACTTGAGATTATAGGACCATGAGGGTGTTTTGCAGTTTTAATTGATGCTACCAACTAAACGTGTGATAGGCTATGGCCTGTATGTTAGGCCTGGATTTTAAACCCCCTACCTTTTAGTACTGCTGCTAAGAATCAGACTTGCCTGTTAGAGATGTCTGCTTATTGCAGAGTCTGCATGATGTCTTACAACACTGTCTGTTTCAAACATTTCTCATTAAGATACTTTCACATTCCTTTGGCTACAGATGTCCTCGATGTGGAGATGTAACTAACACTTTTAATGTGCCTTTTGATCAGCTGAATTGAGGAGGGGAAATAGAGAAAGAGGCCCAGAGAGAGTCCCTGATTGGATAAATGGGGGAGGGGGGCATTGGGACCAATAGAGAGCTTGTGTGTTTTAGACTCTGCGCATATGTATATAATGGATTTGCTCCTGTTCAAGCTTGCTCACTCACTTTTGGACTCGTTCCTGTCTGGGCCTTCTGCACAATACATTGCCTTGGATTCTGTACGTGACTCCTGGTATTAATTGGTTGCATACACTCTGCTGCTACAAAAGGAAATGCCTCAGACAGCCCTACCACATATCACCACAGTGGGTCCAAACGCATAACCTCTGTCTCCACAGCCAGTGCAGTTGCCAGTGGCCTACATCTCTATAGCTCCTGCTACATGCCTGGCTGGCTACAGAGGAACTGCAGGTCACCACACAGACCGTCTGCTGTGGTTGCCAGGGTTGGATTGGACCAGTCACACCCATGATGCACTGCACATGCAAATCAGCAGTCTACAGATGGTCACATGTTGCGGTATGCACACACACCCCCCCCAGCACCTCGGCCTGGTGGGGTGTCCTGACCATGTGCAACCCCACAGCACCTCAGCCTGGTGGGGGTACTGACCGTGTGTGTTACTGCCACAGAGTGGCTACCGTCCATCACAGTGGACGGGTCCTGTGCTCACCCTGAGGGTGAGGTGGGGTGCTCAGCACCATTTCCACTGCACCTGGCCTTGCTGAGATAGACTATGCTGCAGGTCCCCATCAGTACCAATGTGTGAGAGGTAGTCCTTGCATACACTCCTAGGATTATGCTTGTGTCCATCTGTATTTCACATCTAACCCTTGTGGGCTATGATGCCCCCAGAAAAAATGCATGCCCTGTGTGGGTGCCATGGTCACATGATTTAAGTGAAGGGGGGGTGTTTGGACCCACAGGCGGATTACATACCACCACCCACCCAACCCACCCTCTGGGGCTCAGGCTGGGGGACAGGATCTCCCACCAACAGATCCACATTCTACCCCTGCAATGGTGGCAGTAGAGGGGAGCATCACCCCAGTCCTGCTGGGGAGCAGACACCCTACAGGACAGGCAATGCAGAGCTGTACACATCCATAAAGCAATAGCAGACAGACAGTAGGCCTGGAAATGCACAGCTGCTCCCCACCACCACTATCCGACATTCTCCAGCAGCAAGCCTCCAGCCGCTGCGCCCTGCAAGGTGTTCCAGCAAGACACATACTAGCTGCAGGCAGTCTGCTAGCTAGTCCATAGTGCATGGTCCTGGGGCGAGGCACATACCCAGAACTGGGATGTCAGCATACACACCAAGCAGATAAGTCAGTGATTGGGCCCCAAAAAAAGAACCCATAAAAATCACAGGGGGGAAATACTATACAGCACTATGGGGGAACCTATTCATGCCATGGTCACTACTCAGTCAGGGTGAGAGTGACCTCCCAGCAGAACATGCTGTGGCCACCCTGTCTGTGCAGGTGGTGGCCGGCCACTACAATGTCCGAGCCATTGCCCTATGCTATGTACAGATGGATCCAGGCCAGGCCATCCTATCCTGACTATTCCCACAATACCTTGCTCCTCATTATGCACATTGGCAGGCCAATACTGGAAACAGTGCTAGCAGTGTGGGCTGTGGAAGGTGTTTGCAGCCACCACACACTGGATAGACAGACACCATTCCCCACACCTATGCCAGCATTGTGCAACTATAGAGGTATTTGGCAGCCCTGGCCACAGCACCAGTCCTGAGCAGAGTGCAGGCATGGCTATGGTAAGCAATACTGTTGGGGTCACTCCCCAGGGTGGTAAACACTGTCAGACACCAAACCTGAGGCACACTCCACAGACATCAGAAAGGTTGCTATGGTGCAACTCAATCAGCAAATTGTGCTTAACTTAGGAAGTGCTATCTGTCAGTAATCATAGCAACCTTTTGATAGCTGCGTACCGTATTCCCAGGTTTAGGTGGCATTGCTAAGGTATGCAAGTGCTAGTATTGGGAGATGCATGCAGGGCCCAATGTCCTGCCTCTCTAGGAGGCATTGGATAATGGAGCCTGTGGGTGCGCGTGTGTCTGCCCCTGTTGGCTGCTGCTTTACGGCAGAGGTTCCCAACTCCAGTCCTGGTGTGCCAAACACTGTTTGGGTTTTAAAGTGTACCCAAACCATGTCCAGAAGGCAACCACTGCAAATCTGTACATGCCAGGGGTACATGTGTAAATTGCAACTTAATTTAATTGCAAATAAACAGGGTGTGTGATAGAGCCATGTCTAAGGTGGAGCTACAGACATAAATGTTCCTGATTGATCTTAGAACCCTTGGGGCAATCTGCACCTGCGTGCAAACTTTGACCTGCTCCAGGCACGAATAGGCATCAGAAAGTGCTCATTTAGACACAAATAACTCTGGATTGTGTTGAGAAGTTGGCACTACACTATCCTTAGTATTCATTACAATGACAGTACTATGTTCTGTGTCATTGGGAAATTTGTATTGCGTTTTCACCATCGCTTCATGTCTCGTAGACATCCCCATTATTAAATACTATACCAGGGAGCATCTCTGTAGACATCCCTGCAGATGTCCAAATTGAGTGCATCCACATTTGTGAAATTATGCTCGACCCTGAGTGTGCTTGGGGCTTGGACATCCCTGTTTGCACTTGCACCATGACGCTTATGATAGGTATTTTTATTTTTTCACTTTTAATGAAATATCAATCATTCTCCTTTATAATGTGAATAAATGGCTTAAGCTTTTAAAGTTCTCTGGAAATAGAAAAATGTATTAGGGGTATGTTTACTAAACCGTCCTAATGTGCGCCCGGCGCTAGTGTGCAGGATGCCATATAAGGAATGGGCGTTTCAGTCTTAACCTAGCAAACCGGGATTATCGCGTGCTCTTGTGCGCTGCGCAGATTAGCGCACGAGAAACACGTGCGGGAAGCATAAGCAGGCACACTGATGTGCAAATAGAGAAGCAGGGCTGCAAGACACTGATAGATGGTGCAGGTGTCATGGATTCAATCCCCCACTGTGCCCAATGAAGAAGGCTGGCTGAGGCACTACCTGTTATGTGTAATATTGCATTATGAGGCATTTTAATTTTATTTTAATTACTGCTGCTAGCAAACGCACTCTCAAAGCGCTGTAACATAAGGTGCTGCATAAGGCACCCCACATAAGGTACCCCAGAGGGCACATTTTAAAGTGCTCTGTCCACCACGGCACCCTACAATGTTGCTTAAAGGGTGGCCTATAGGTGCGCTGACATGCAAGAAGAAACAGTAATGTAGCACAATGGTTAAGACACTGACTGATGGTGCAGCGGTCATTGGTTCATTTCCCCACTGTGCCCAATGAATAAGGCTGGTTGAGGCACTACCTGTTATGTGTAATATTGCATTATGAGGCATTTTAATTACTGCTGCTAGGAAACACACTCTCAAAGCGCTGTAACATAAGGTGCTGCATAAGGCACCCCATAAGGTACCCAGAGGGCACATTTTAAAGTGCAGTGTCCGCCACGGCACCCTACAATGTTGCTTAAAGGGTGGCCTATAGGGCGCCATATAGGGTGCCCTATGAGGTACGGCAAGGTCATAGCACTGTTTTTGATGGCAGCACTGTGCATTTTAATGCATGGAAATGTTCAGTAGGTGCGCTGACATGCAAGGAGAAACAGCAGTGTAGCACAATAGTTAAGACACTGACTGATGGTGCAGGGGTCATGGGCTCAATTCCCCACTATGCCCAATGAATAAGGCTGGCTGAGGCACTACCTGTTATGTGTAATATTGCATTATGAGGCAATTTAATATTGTTTTAATTAGTGCTGCTAGCAAACACACTCTCAAATTGCTGTAACATAAGGTGCCGCATCAGCCGCCCTATAAGGCACTCCAGAGGGCATACTATAAAGTGCACTGTCCGCTCAGGCAGCCTAGAATGTTCCTTATAGTGCGCTTTATAGGGTGCTGTATGAGGCCCCGCAAGGTCACAGCACTATTTTTGATGGCAGCACTGTGCATTTTAACGCATGAAAATCTTAGGTGCACTGACATGCAAGGATGAGCAGCAGTGTAGCACAATGGTTAAGACACTGACTGATGGTGCAGAGGCCATGAGTTCAAATCCCCAGTGTACCTAATGAATAAGGTTGGCTGAGGTAATTCCTTTTTCTGCTTGCAACTGTACAACAATCTGTGCTGCCATCTAAAAAGAACCCCACCCCAGTGCCATAAATTAATGCACCCTTTAGGGTGCACCAGAAGGCACATCCTAAACAACCACGTCAGCAAAGGCGAGTTATAATGTTCCCCAGAGGCCATGTTGAAAGGTTTCCAACTCCCAAGGCACCATAGTAGGCACCCCATAAGCTGCCTGAATAGAAGGTGTGGCATAAGATGCCCCAAGGATGTATAGGTGAACCCAAAAAACGTTGGCCAAGAGAAGTAAGGTCCCCCAATTTGAAGGGCAAGAGAGGTATGTGGCAAACACACACGTAACCCAGCACAGAGCAGAAAGGAAAGACAATGCATAAGTAAAAGAAGGACGTAGATCAGAGCTGATGGACCACACAAATCAGCTGCAGCCCATGTGGCAGCTAGAAAAATGGACAAACATATCGGGGGCAGCTGTAGCTATGCACAGAGTGATGGTAATGTACCATGCTATAATGACAGTGTGTGACAGATGATGGGAAGATGTGTGCAGCAGAGGAGCCAGAAATGGCGGATAGGTGAAATATCAGGATGACAGTGGAGTAGCAGTGCTATGCAGAGCACACCCAGGAGAGGCAACCAGGGAGAGCTGCAATGCAGGAATGTGTAGGAGTGCAGGACGTGGGGTAGCAGCATGCACATCAGGGTAAGATGGCACACAGCTGGCAGACAGAAGATGGACAGAAGGATGGTTCACAACTCAGATGAGGGGTACAATGTGCTCACAGCACAGATCTGCACAGATATGACTGTCACATGAATGAAAACTAGTTCTGCAGGAAAAGCATACAAATGAAAGAGAACAGAGAGGAATCACACCTATGACCACTACCACAAATGGCAATGCAGAAACCGGTAGGCCACACCACCAACGTGAGCTCATTAGCAAAGGCTGCATACAAAAATAGTGCAGGGCATCACACAAGACGCCTACTGGCTGTCAGGACAGGCAAACCCCCAACAGTAACCATGACCAAATGTACATGCAGATCTGCTGTGTACAGATCAGATCACAGTCTGTAATTGGGACCAGAGACACATGCACACACACAATGAAATGTTATGCAGTGGATAGAGCATGCAAAAGAGGAAAGAAACTAAACCCCAAGGGCAGCAGAGGATGCTCTGTGGAGCTGGTGAAAAATCTGGAACAGGACAGGAGAGAATTCAACATGCAAATAGGTGTACTACACACCAGCTGAACCACAGCAATACAAAACCCCCAAGTGCACTGCTATGTAAACACCATAAAGAAAGGGACCTATGTAACAGATAATATCTGATGGCTAGGCCGCACAGAGGGCACACCTTGGTGTACAGTGAAGAGAGGGAAGGGTGTGTGTAGAGGTGATGAACCTGCTCGTACCTAATGGTCCAGTTCAGGGGCGGCCCAAGGGGGGTGCGGGGCCATGTGCGGAGACTCGGTGCGGGGCCTCATTTGCATAAGGGGCCTCATTTGCATAAATATTTACATAATGTTACCATATACTAACTTTTAGTAAACATGCCTCTTAATGAGTGTATGGATAAAGAAAGACTAAAAGATTTCTACATTACTATAATCCAGTGCCAACCACCAGACACATTAGGAACTACTACAAACACTGCCCATTTAGAACCCATAGCAAACCCGTCGTATCCTAACAGCACTACCAGGACTCACAAAGCACCATACCCTACCTATCAAAAGGAAACATGCAAATATTAAACCAATACATTTCAGAGAACAACAATACATGACCCACTGGGGAAAGAGAACAAGTGGCAATGTCAAATAGGAATTACATAAACAATACCTCAGCTCAGTTACACATGCAGAACATAGACCATCACCAAACAAGGAATCACAATTTAGAAACAGGAAGACAATAATTAAACTGGGAATCCCAAAAGCCAAACTGGGAATGTACAACACTGTAGAAATAAACTATACAATAATTTGCTCTTGTACTAAACAAAGCGCAGACGTTAATGATGCACATTTACCAGAGCTGACATATTCCAATTAATAAATTCAAAATAAAGAGATATTTTTCTACCTTTTGTGCATTTTTTTTTCAGCTGCAATTGCTCCAGCCACTTTCTTCCGTTTCTTCGTGTCTTCTGCTAACTCTCCATCGTCTGCTGTCCATTTGTCCTTTCTTCCTCTTCTAGTTTTTTTCCATTCTCTCTCTACATCTGCTTGAACATACTAATCTTTCTCCTTTTGCTCTTTCCTCATTCCTATTTCATCCACTCAAATTTTACCCCTCCATCCTCAATCCCCACTTACTCTCCCAATACCCCGCCAATTGTAGATTTTTTATCCCTCCCACACAAATATTTTCCCCTCTTTATTTTTACTCTCCCACCCACCCCATCCCTTCTAATCCTCCCCCAACATCAGCTCCCTTCTAGTTTCCAGCCTCACCCAGCATCCATTCCCTTCAAGTCCCTGCATCAGCCCATTTCCAGTCCTAGCCCCCCATCAGCCCATTTCCAGTCCTAGCAACCCCCCAACCCAATACCAGTCCTAGCCCCCCCCATCAGCCCACTTCCAGTCCTAACCCCCATCAACCCATTTCCCAGTCAGCCCCCATAGCCCATTGCCAGTCCTAACCCCCCATCAGCCCACAGCCATTACCCGTCCTAACCCCATCAGCCCACCTCAAGTCCTAACCCCTCCCCATCAGCCCATTTCCTGTCCTAGCCCCCCCATTAGCCCATTATCAGTGCTAACCCCCCCATAGCCATTACCAGACAGCCCCCATCAGCCAACAAGCCCATTACCAGTCTTAACCCCCCACCATAGCCCATTACCAGTTCTAACCCCCTCAACAGCCCAAGCCCATTACCAGTCCCTAACCCCATCGCCCACCTCAAGTTCCTAACCCTCCCCATCCCCATCAGTCCATTTCCTGTCCTAGCCCCCCATAGCCCATTATCAGTCCTAACCCCCGCATAGCCCATTACCATTCCTAACCCCCCATCAGCCCACAAGCCCCATTACCAGTCCTAACCCCATCCATCAGCCCACCTACAGTGTTAACCCCCCATCAGCCCATTTCCAGTCCTAGCCCCCCCATAGCCCATTACCAGTCCTAACCCCACCACCCAACAGCCCACCTCGTCCTAACCCCTCCCCATCAGCCCATTTCCTGTCCTAGCCCCCCATAGCCCATTACCAGTCCTACCCCCCCAACAGCCCACAGCCCATTAATAGTCCTAACCCCATCATCCCACCTCCATTCCTTAATCCCCCCAGCCCATTTCCAGTCCTAGCAACCCCCCCAACCCATTACCAGTCCTAGCCCCCCATGGCCCACTCCAGTCCTAATCCCACCAGCCCATTTCCAGTCCTAATCCCCCATCCCCAATTTTCAGTTTAAGCCCCCCCATACCCCATTACCATCCCTAACCTCCCCATCAGCCCACCCACTCCAGTCCCTAATCCCCCAGCCAGCCCATTCCAGTCCTAATCCCCATCACACCCAATTTTAGTTTAAGCCCCCCCATAGCCCATTACCAGTCCTAACCCCCCATCAACCCACTTTCCAGTCCTAATTCCCATCAGCCCATATACAGACTTAGCTCCCCCATAGCCCATCACCACTCCTATCCCCCCCAGCCCCCCCATAGCCCATCACCACTCCTAACCCCCCCCCAGCCCCCCCATAGCCCCATCACCACTCCTAACCCCCCCCAGCCCATCACCCCTCCTACCCCCCCCCCAGCCCAGCCCAGCCCAGCCTAGCCTAGCCTAGGGAAAATTTTTTTTAAAAAAAAAAAAAGCTGTCTGCTGCCGCTGCTGGGGCCGCCGCGGCAGAATCGAGTGTGCCGCGGGGCCCGCCCTGCCCAGCAGAGCCTTCCCTCCCCTGTATCACCTCTCTCTTTGCACCTGCCGTCCCACGCGCCGGCTTTCAGAGCGCGAAGTACCTAGTGGCCCTTTCGCGGGGGCTGATGGGAACTTCCCAACAGCCCCCGCGGGCTTAACCGAGCAGCGAGGGAGAAACTCTCCCCTCGCGCTCTGAAAGCCGGCGCGTTGTGACTGCAGCTGCAAAGAGAGAGGTGATACAGGGGAGGGCAGGCTCTGCTGGGCAGGGGGGGCCCCACAGCACACTCGATTCTGCCCCGGCGGCCCCGGCAGCGGCAGCAGACAGCTTTTTTTTTTTTTAATTTTACTTTTAGATCAGAATGTTTTTTGCGCGGGGCCCCCTGAAACGCGGGGCCCTGTGCAAAAAACATTCTCGCTCAATGGACGGGCCAGCCCTGGTCCAGTTAGCACAACAGAAAAGAAAAAGATAAACCACATGTGGGGATCAAACCTGCAAACTATGGCGTTATAACACATGCCTCTAACCACTACCCCAAACAGCACCCTAGGCACAATACAAAACAAATACCCAAAAGGGAGGGTGTGTATGGGAACCTGTAATACCCAGTGATGTGGCAAATGGCTGGCAGATACACAGCTGCCACCGTACAAGGATGTGAGCACAGGTGGGCCATGTACATGACCAGCAAATCAGTAGATACAAGTGTCAATGTGATCAAAGAGTGGAGGAGTAGCCTAGTGTTTAGAAAACTGGCTTGGACACCAAGCAACCAGGGCTCAATTCACTCTAGCAGCCCTGCTCAATTCACTCTAGCAGCCCTGCTCAATTCACTCTAGCACTCCATGTGGCCTTGGGAAAGTCACATAACCCTCCATTACCTTGGAAAAAGACCTGACAGTCTACTTCCAGTGACACTGACAAGAAAACCCTGGAGTCTCTGGGTCACAAGGAGTCAGGACTGACTCAAAGGCACACATTGTATTGCAAGTTTGTCACCATGATCAAGCAGCAGAGACAAATGTATATCAAACACATATGTTTATTTGGGTTCATCTTCACAGATAGTGTAGATCCCGCCATCATAATATCAAGGTGAGTGGATCCAAGGTGAAAGACAGAAAGGTCACTGGACCGTCTACAAATGAAGGGCAGGAGACATAATGTGCAGCACTATGCATTAGGCCCCCACCCCCCACATGCTGACTCACGCCTCAAATGTGTTACTCACATATGAGTGCATGTAGACAGTAGGCGGTGCATGATGAGGGACCAACACACATCAATCCTGATCTGTTCCCTAAAATATATCTATCTGGCAACACAGGAGGCACACAAATGAAAACAGCATATGTTGTTGAAACGTTGTAACTTTAGAACCACAGATTGAAAATAATGTTACAGCTATCACATAATGCCTGATATAGGAATCCAAGGTGCAACAATGTAACCCTAAACAATCATCAAATGCACAATGAGGATATGCTAACAGGTAGCAGAGGCACATGAACACAGACAGAATTCAGATGAAAACTACCTGCAGAAACATGCAGAGATAACACCATGCAGGCGGTCCCCCTGCACCGGTTGGTGTGTAGACAGTGTCTGTACACATATATCACCGTACATGGAATGCACAATTGAAGGAAGACAACAGACACTCATACTGCGACACTCCAAATATAACGTGGCAATGTGAGTGTCGTCACCTCAGGGGATAAATAGGACTGTGCAGACATGCAATGCAAGGTTTGTAAATCAATGCAGAGCGGCACGTCTGTACAGTAAACAAACACAAGAAACAGTATATAGAGAGGGAAATTAAGGGCAAACATGTTACAGTAAACCACACAGAAACCATATTGCCACGTGCTGTGTTTTCCCAACATAGTCAGTCATATGCACATGCACCATTGATATTTCAACATGATTCAGTGATGCCACACATCCACGCAAAGACCCTTGCTGATTGAAAACATCAATCCAGGATGCTGGCATGCATTAAAGCGGTGTTGTGGCAAAACCTGTATCATGTCCAGGTGGAGATTAGGTGGTCATAGACAACAGGACCTCTCCATCGCTACCCCTATGCCACATGTATGGATGCATGCTTGTGTTGAAACAAACAGATGAGCATATCCTGTGTTCCATGTCACACACATGGCCAAAAGAAACAACTGTGGAGGAATGTGCAACATACAGTGACAATGGCAGTCCCTGATTCACACGTGGGGACCAGTACACAGTGTGCAAAGTCCAAAGCGTATCTGCAATCCAACTCGTCAGGTTAAGACTATCCTTGCAACCCTGGGCATGCATAGTCAAGTGTCACATCCCAATATGCCACAGTACATGAAAGGTCCTGTGTGTCTCCTGCGAGGAGCACAACTCCCAACCAGAGCACGGCAGCAACAGTGTGTTGGACAGGTCTGTCATGGGCAAAGTAGCAATCAAAAAATAATACTGTCCATCCTAGGTATGTGTCGCACTCGCACAGGTCAAACATCCTATGGCACCATTTTCCAGGGAAAGTTCCATGGTGTTCTGTCCCCCAACAGGTGGGTGATGGCGATGCCACATGCACTGTAATAGATGTGTCTGGTTTGTTCTCTGCCCTGTGTCAGAAGAGGAGAAATATTGTATTGGTATGCGCCTTGCAACATCAGCACAAATTGCAGAGAGTCAATCATTAAGAAGCACATAATGAAGGGACACACAGGCAAACATGACATGATCACAACACAATAAACATTGCATGTTGGGGACATTTAGAATTGGAAGCATACACATGGGTGTCACATGGATATGTTTCTGTCCATGCCCATGTGACACAGGCATTTCAGAACTCCATCCTATGTGCATCAGCGTTCGTGAACACAGAGCCAATATGAAATGTATATGATACAAACAGTAAATCATTAACATGTAAAGGCTGATGTCATTACCAAAAGAACAAAGGTGCAAACTACCTTGTGCTTGCATCAAGTGTATGTCTTGGATCCTCTGAGCCACTCAAAGGCCATAACAGATCACAGTGAAGGGACACAATGTCAGCGAAATATGTAGAATTTCCATGTCACCATGTCACGCCGATATCTGTGATACAAAAAGCAGGTCAACAGTGGTATGTCAGAACACAAGACACAGTTCTGTTCCCAACACACAACACATGTCCACAATGGTTACACGGTAAACACCAGTAAGGTAGATATAGCACAGTCACCACCGCCCCCCAGGTGTACAGACCCTCACAACACATGATAATGTAAAAAGCCTGAACACTGTATCATCACACGGCCAACACAAGAACACACACACACAGTATACAAAGGGCAGCGTGCCAGCAGTAGCATATGGCCTGTATGTCCACAAGTGGAGATTTGTACACATAAAGGCCCTGTGAAATGCAATGATACCCTGGTGTTGACTCATGGTACAATGTCGGGGAAGGGTGCACGTGTAGGCCACCACCCATAAACCTACAACCTCCACACACATGCAGCTCTGTTGGACATGTCCCAGAGACAGTGTTGCTGAAGACATACTGGAATAGGAACACATGGGGATATGTGTGTCAACAGCAAAATATGGTTTAGGCAGGTGCAGGGAAAAGAGATGAACCACAACATCTGGACAATAGGAAAGATCACCGAGGACATGTGTTCCCCCTGACTGCTGGCACAGACAATATAGCTTTAGGTCCACCTACCCAAGCCCACCACATGTTGGCTGATGTACAGTCCCCTGCCAATGCACCACAGCACCAGGAGCTTGAACAACTATGTCCTGTGTATTGGGAAACACAAGGGAAACATACATATGTCATGTTCTATCTGTGCAACACACAATGCACATTCCTGTCCCCAGCTTCCACACCCCCCAACATCCTTTACAGACTCACTGTTCACTATCACACTGTACACATCTCTCCCATGTGAGAGGCATTAAGGACATGTCTTTGCCAAACTACAGGGGTCCGTACTCTGTCTGTCCCCTCCCTCACCTCCCTGTTGTCGCACACACTGGTGAACATAAGTGTTTTTTCCCTAACGTGTTCCCAACTCACTCCAAGGCTGCAGTATTATCCTGGGTCCCCCATGTTGCTCCCAATGGCCCTTCACTGTGTGTACTGGTGTCCCAATGTCGTCTGCTACCCCGCTGTCAATTGCTGTAACACATGGAAATATGCAGGGGCACCTCCGGGATCCTCTGTCCAAACACATTTCCTGGTGTGTATATCTCATACCTTGACTAACATTAACAGCTGTGTGCTACTGAGTTGCTAAACATATATCTCAATGTCTGCGTTATGTCCGCTAAACCACACCCCGATGTCTGCTTTTGACCTGACCCTGATGGCTGCATGTCAGCCCACTGTGTGAAAGTGATAATGGCAAAGCATGGATAGCCTATATGTGCACCTAATAACCCCCCTCCCATCAGAGCCTCTTTGTGTATGTGGCCATTACGTTCCTTCTCTAGGGTATGCAATGTAGTTGGTGTCTTGGAATGCACTCTCCTCCTCTATGCACTTATACAGCCTTTAGTTGAGTCATGGGTTTATGTTGACATGTCATCAGCTAGATTTGCTTAAAAAAATTTGATGAAAAAAATTATTTCTTTCCATGAAAACAACCCTAAAACCCAATCCACTCCCACATTGATCTCTCTGCTTGCCTACTGTAACCTACACCTTGTTGATCTTGCCTGAATCACTTCTGTTTGTGTGTACATATGCAACACTGCACTGCATGTCTATTCTGCAATGGAAAAATAAAACCAAAAAAACCCTGGCTGGACAATGCACACTTTCCCTATCCTTCTCTGCATCCATGTTAGGGCTACGCGATGACTTATACAGTCTGCCACACTGTGTTGTTCCACTAACTCCCCGTAAGGGTTTCAATTACCATTATGACAGATAGTGCTGAGCATGTATATAGTGCTATATAGCACATGTAGCGCTAAACAAAAATTACAGACCAAAACATCCAGCTTACAAGAGCATACCACACACACAATCAGCTCAAAATACCAAATGAAAAACACACACAGCTGCACAAGTGGCCCCAAACATGGTACTCTCTCCCAGTATGAAACCCACACCACATGCCTCTCACCTTGCTGCACCCAAAGCAAAACACAAACTAACTGTGGTTGCACAGCATCCGCTATCACAATCATCCACAAACCACAAATGTCACCCCAAAACCTCCCACAAGCCTAAAACCACCTACCAACATCATCCACCTCAGCCCTCTGTTCTGCCCTGCCCACATCGTTTGGTTCCCAGTCATGCTGATATTTGACGTTGGGATGGCCAGCCAGTGTCTGTTACATGTCAGTGCAGTGTTGCATCCTATTGATATTGGTCTACAAATGTTAATCTGTATTAGCACTACACACATATAGCAACAAATGTGGGAACATATGCAGTACTTACATGAGAAGAGCTGTGTAATCACCTGCCACCTGATTTCTGTGCCCTCACGTGTGTCCTCAAGGGCATGTACAGGGGGGAACGTCGGATCATCCTCCAGACCCTCATTAATCTCTGCAGGGATATTGTGCCTGAGAGCAATGTTGTGCAGGATGCAACAGGCTATGATGATCTCTGCCACAGTCTGTGGAGTATATTGTAAGGCGCCGCCTGTCCTATTCAGACACCTGAAGCGACTCTTCAAAACGCCAAAGGTGCGCTCTATGACAGAGCGGCTGGTGGCATGGGCCTCATTGTACCTCCGCTCTGCACGTGTCCGTGGTTGACGCACAGGGGTCAGCAACCAGGGGTGACACCCATATCCTGCATCACCTGTAGAAAGACATGAGGTAAGTTAAAGCATGAGCTCATGTCCCCTCAAATAGACACAGGTATATATGTGCAAAACAAATGCATTACACATTCTGTAAGAAACATATGACATCACAACTATGCAGCATTGCAACATTGAAATATGATGACACAAAAGGACCACATGGCCTATCCGGTCTGTCCGTCCATATCAACAGGTACAACAGTCCCCTTTTTACCTTTATAGATCCTCTGTGTTTGTCCTATGCTGTTTGGAATGCAGTTACTGTCCTCCTCTTTACCACCTACACTGTGAGAGTATTCCATGGATCCACCACCTATTCAGTAAAGAAATATGGTGGCATATCACCCCTGAATCTATCTCCCTCCACCCTCATCCCATGTTCCCTCGTAGCTGAACTTGCATACAATTTGCAGAGGCTCTCTCCCTCAACATATATGCCATGGAGGTATTTCTACATCTCCATCATATCACCTCTATCCCTCCTTTCCCCAAGGCGTACATCCTAAGATCCTTCGGTCTGTCTTCATATGCTGTATAATGAAGACCACTAATCATTTTAGTAGACACCCTCTGCTTCGACCCCATCCTGTGCACATCCTTTTGAAGGTGCAGTCTCCAGAATTGCACACTCTACTCCAAATGAGGTCTCACAAAAGACATATACAGAGGCATTCTCCCTTCCTGTTTTATGCTAGCCATTCATCTCTGTATGCACCCAGCCAGCCTTCTAGCTTTTTCCTCACCTATTCAACCTGTTTAGCTACCTTGAAATCAGCAGAAACAACCGCACCTAGGTCCCGCTCTTCTGTAGTGCACAAGAGTACTTCACCCCCTATACAATAGTGCTCCCTTGGATTGCTTCAGGCCAAAAGCCTGACCTCACATTTCCTACCATCACATCCCAGCTGGCCAATTTAAGACCATTCATCAAGCTTAGCTAGATCACACCTCATGCTTTTTAGAGCTTCCTGGGTGTCTACCCTATTACAGATTGAGTGGGTGAACCTAAGAAACACCAGACAAGGGGTAGGTGTATGGATTGGCAACAACATAATATGTAACAACCACACAAATGCTTGCATCCAATCAACCAGCATCACACAGCAACATAGCAGGGCGCATTTGGAGGGCAAACCCCCCCCCCCTTCCCCCTATATCCCACACAGGCAGATGAGACACACACACAATGAGTGATCTACTCCAAGACACACATTTGCACATACGCCTAGTCACATGAGCACCATGTGCATGTCAGAAATGGGAAACACCCACCCAGCAATATGCAGTCCTCATACTGTCCTGCCTCAAATTGTTGGAATAGTGCCGAGTGATGCAGGATATAGGCGTCATGGGTGGACCCTGCAAACCTGGGGACCACATTCAGAATATGCATATTTGCATCACATACAACCTGAACATTCAGGGAATGATAGTGTTTGCGGTTGCGGAACACTACCTCCCTGTCTCTAGGTGGGACCAGGGCAACATGTGTGCAATCAATAGCTCCCATCACATGTGGTATCACGGCTAACGCCTCAAAGGCCTGGTTCAGGGTCCACCACTATTGCCTAGTATGTGGAATGGCAATATAATTCCGCACCTGGCTGACCATGGCACGCAGTACTTGGTAGAGACAGTGTGAGAAGGTGGGGTGGCTCATGCCACCCACTGCGGCCACAGATGACTGGAAACAGCCAGAGGCAAAGAAATGTAGGGCAGCAAGGAGCTTGACCAAACCTGGTATGGCATGTGACCGATCAGTCAGGGGCTCGAGATCAGGTCTTAGATCCTCATAGAGCTCCCTAATAGCCCCTGTGCTCAGTCTGTACAGGGAGATGACCTGGTCCTCTCTCATGCCCTGGAGCTGGGCCCTGGGCCTGTAGAGGCGTGGCTGGCGAGCATGCGCCTCAGCACGCCTTCTGCGCCGTGTGGGCACAGCCCTTGCCTGCCCTGCCCCCACAGCTGCAGGTCTGATTTGCTGCGGGACTACACCCATGCCCTGTGCCTCAGCCCCATAGACACCATCTCCCCTGTCACGCAACCGCACCACCTGCCCACCTCGTGCTGCAGCTGAAGCACACACAAAGGCCGCCATAACCTCCACCCGCCCTGCTCCTCGAAATCAGTCAAACACAGACAACACTTCCCTAACCAAGACACACACCTTACACACCACACAGAAACACAGCCACACAATACAACCAACAACAATCATAAACCCAGTCATGCTCCACAATACACCTGATTCAGACTCGCTCCTTCTGTCACTGCCAACGCACACCTTCTTTCTCCCTCGCCTACAAAAAACCCCTCAACATGCAACATGTGCTCAGGACAATTTATAGTTTTTTTACGTAGCGCGTGTTGCGCGTGCGCAGTTGCACGAGCATGACCACTGCACATGCCCAGTTGGCTGTGTGCATGGCGCATGCGCCGCACACACGCAACACTGTGCGTGTGCCATGGCTCACGCGCAAACTAACGCACGCACCCACATTCTGCGTCTGCATGGCACATGCGCAATGCACACAGCCAACTGTGCATGCGCAGTGTGCACAGCGGCACGCGCGCACGCTGCGTAGTTGACTGCGCAACACGCAAGCACCCATTTCCCACCTCTGGGTGGCACATGCGCAATGTGTGCGGCCAACTGCGAATGTGCAACTATGCAGCCAATATGCTCACGCAACTGCGCACGCACAATGTAAAAAAAACTATAAATAAACCTCTACACGTGCTGCACGTTGAGGGGTTGTTGGTAGGCGAGGGAGAGAGTAGGTGTCAGTGAGAGAGAGAGAGAAGCAGGTGTCTAGGAGAGCTAAGGTTTTGTTGTGCGGGTCAGAGTGTTAGAGGCTTGGATGTGGAGGATAGGTGTGAGGTACAGCAGGGGATACAGAGAGAAGGGGAGGCAAAGAGCAGGTGAGTGAGAAAGGAGGTGAGGTAAAGAGCAGATAGCAGGGAAAGGAGGGAGGTGTGAGGTGGAGTTGAGAAGGGCAAGAGAAGGAATGTCTGACAGGGAGGGAGAGGACAGGGAGATGGAGCCACAGGACAGGGCAGGAGTGGAGAGGGAGAGGGACAGGGAGAGGGATAGGGAGGTGGGGCCACCTGTTGGGGAGGAGACAGATATGGCAGGGAGTGTGGTGGAGGCTGCAGGGCCATCGGCCCAGCCCACACAGGGTCCTCTCACTACAAAACGTAAACGCATACCGGTGCCAGCTCTGCAAAGGAAGAGGGCCCAGAAATTCACACCACAGGAAAATCACATCCTGCTGGCGTCTGTTCTAGAAAATTATGATGTCCTATATGGACGACTAAGCAACACCACCACTGTTGCAACACGCACCCAGGTGTGGGAGGAGGTGCAGGAGGCGGTGGCACAAGCAGGGGGCACAAGCAGAGACCTCGACAGCCTCAGGAAGAGGTTCAACAACATAAAGAGAGGTGTGCGTGCACACATGATGGCAGAGCGGCAGCATGCCGTGAGCACTGGAGGGGGAGGCCCCTTTACACCCTCCCTAACACCCCTGGAGCAGGAGTTGGCAGAGCGGCTAGGGCCAATATACCTCTATGGACTGCCAGAGGCCCTGGACACTGCCCATCCCCAGGCAGGTAGGTGCCCAAATCACACCTTGCTGCTCTCAAACCATTGAGTACCTGCCCTTTGGATGTGCAGCATGCTTCTTATTAACACCTCCTCATACCTGCTCCCCTGGATCATCTCCCACCCTCTGCCTTTGGCTCATTAGTGTGCTGTCCCCATTCCACCCCTTTCACTCTGTGTTTTGCTGCCCTCCAAACACATGTTTCATTAGCATCATCCCTTTTTATATCTGCCCTGCACATGTGGCTACATGTCTGCTACAAGCCCCCTCTCAGACCTGTACGTGTTATGTCTGTGTCTAATCTAAGCACTGCTGAGCAGGGATGGTCCTTCTGTGGGATAATGCACACCAGGGGTCCTCAAACATTCTAAACAGGGGGCCAGTTCACTGTCCCTCAGACCATTGGAGGCCCGGAATATAATTGGGAAAAAAATTATGAACAAACCCCAAAGAACACTGCAGAAATACAAAAAACAGAGAATGTTTCCAAACATTTTGGTGTTGTTTTTCCAGTGGCAATTGCTCTAGCCACGTTAGTCTGGTTTCTTTGGGACTTCTGCTAACTCCCCATCATCTGCTTTCCATTTGTCCTTTCGTCCCATGTCTAGTATTGTTTCCATTCTCTGTCTACATCTGCTTTAACATAGTAATCTTTCTCCTTGTGCTCTTTCCGCATTCCTAGGTCATCCACTCAAATGTTAGACCCCCATCCTCAATCCCCACTATCTGTCCAATTGTAGATATCTCTTACCTCCCTCAAAATGTTTTTTTCCCTCACCATTTCATTTGTCCAGCTCCATCCCATTCTGATCCTCACACAACCTCACCTCCCGTCTATTTCCAGCCACACCCAGCATCCACTCCACTCTAGTCCGTGCATCAGCCCATTTGCAGTCCTAGCCCCCCATCAGCCCATTTCCAATCCTATCCCTGGCCCAACATCAGCCCAGTACCAGTCCTAGCTCCACACCCAGGTCGAGTCCTATCCAAGTTCCTCCAGAAGTGCATTTCCAAATCCGAGCCCCCCCAAAAGCTTATTGATAGCCCTCTCCTAGCCCCAACATCAGCCCATTTGCAATCTTAGCACCCCCAACAGCACATTTCGAGCCCTATCCTAGGCCCCCCATCATCCCACTTCCATTCTTACCACCACCCATAGGCCATGACCTGTCCTAAACCCCTCCCCCACATCAGCACACTTCCAGTCTTACTTCTCCCCCCATAGCCAATTACCACTCCAAACCTCCTCCACCCCCATCAGGCAAGATAGGGTACGAAATAACCCAAGCACGCCTACTGCTGCTGCTTCCACCGTGGCAGCAGGAGATTCAAGCATCCCGTGGAGCCCCCCCCCCCTGCTCTGCAGCATCCTCCATGCGGCTTCAGTGTGGGCTTGTCAGAGCCGCGTGAAGGGAGAGTATCCCTTTCTCACGGCCATGCCAATGCCGCCATGGGCCTTATGGAAAATACCATCAGGCCCATGGTGGGATTAACAGAGCCACGAGAGGAAAAGCTCTTTCTGTTTGCGCGGCTCTGACAGCCAACACTGAGGCTGCATGGAGGACACCGCAGAGCAGGGGGAGGCCTGCGGGATGCTGGATTATTCTGCTGGCACGGCGGCAGCGGCAGCAGCAGGTTTGTAAGGTGTTCACTTAGCTGCTAAATGAATGCTGCGGTCCTGTGTAGAGCTGCCCCTGAGGACTTGCAGTGGCGGCAAAAACACCCATCGGGCTGCATACATCTCCTTGGCGGCCCACATGTGGCCCTCATCCCGTAGTTTGAGAACCCCTGATGTACACATCGATGTGTCTGCTAGGTACTGGCCTATATATGCCTAATAGTGGTAGCAGGAGCAGTAGTGGTAGCTATTTAGCACATGTACAGGCCACGGTCAAACACACATTGATTGTGGGGTGGATGTGTTAAACAGTTGTATGTAGTTGAACCATGCAAACCAATCTGTGCTGTGTACGGTTTCCACAACCCAGATGACTACACAACCATGGCCCCAGCTGAGGAGGAGGAGGTGCAATTGGCCGAGGATGTGGCAGAGCCCCAGCCCACAATGTCTGGGGGCAGCACCAGCAATGGTGATGGGACACCAAGCACACACGTACAGCCTGAGCCACAGGACCACACCCCAGACGTCACTGCCACAGAGGGCTCCGAGGAGATCAGAAGACAACACCCCATTCATGCACCAGCGCCAGATGAAAACCCTCCACCAGAAATGGACCCAATCATTGAAGAGCTGCGCATACACACAGCTGCAGCATGGCACAATGCAGAAGGTGTGTAACAGCATACCCCATGATCCCGACGGGGTTGTCCTAACATCCCCAACATTATTGCATATTGCCCACATAGCATAGAGTTCTGATTTTGGGGGGTTTTCTTATGTGCTCTGTGATTCTACCTCCTGTAGCATGTCTTGTCAGGTGTCAGCATTTGTGAGGGGCTCACACACATGCACACTGTGCATGCCCATATACCCCACATAAGCCCAAAGAGAAGAGCAATGATCGCAGGTCACCCAGACACCCTATGTGACAGAGACCTCGTCATGGGTATTGTCACGCAGTATCGTTTGACAACATAATCTGCAGTGTGCGCCAGCATTATAGAAATTGGGGCACCCCAGATATGTGTATGTGTGTCTTAGGCCCCCTCAGATCATCTGACCAATCCCAGACAAGCAGTGTGCAGACCTGGCATAGTCATATTAAACTTTGGCAATGTGCCATGTGTGAGATCTATGTTTCTCACGACCCCACATCCAGACCCCTTCCAGACATGGGGATGGCTCATGGGAGACACAGATGTAAACGTTGGTAGGCATTACTGTTCTGCAGACTGCTCTTCTGGGATATGCATGACATGTATATGTGTGACAGCTGGTAATGGAGAGGAAGCTCACATATCACCCTCTGTCCCACCCACAGGCACTCATCAGGCACTCCAGCGTCTGTACATGGCAATTGGAGAAAATACCAGGGAGCTGAGGATGATCCGGGAGGAGATGCGGTCGGGGGCGCTTGCCCACATTGTGGATGTCATGGAGGACATTGTGGGGCTAATGCATCAGCAAGCACCAGCACCAGCACCAGTACCAGCACCAGCACCAGCACCGGCACAGGCACCTGAGGCACCAGGACAAGGTGCAGTACCGCGGGGGGAGGTGTGCCGTGGGAGACGCGGGCGGCCACGCAGGAGGTGACTCCGGGTCCAATAAACAACTGTTAACCAGTACATACGTGTGTTTTCCAATGTGTGTCCCTGTGCTCCCCTTAGGTAGTGTGCAAATGCATGTTGTGTCGCGCACACAGGCCCCTCGATGGTGGGGTGTCTGTACTGGCAGGTATCACTGCACAGACACCATCACATGCCATTTGTGCCATGCACTGTGTCAGATCCCAGGGCAGTGTTGCGGTTTACATATCCTCCCGGGTTGCACAGGGGGAATGTCCTTGAGCTACATGTCCAGTGTTGGGAGCCGTCACAGTTAAAATCCTGTCATACCCCCTACATTGGACGCACATGTGTGACCCTTGTCCCTGCCTGCAACACTGCCTATGTGCCTGCCCCCCCACAAATGTATACGGTTACTCACCAACCATCCCTGTGACATGTATTTTCCCAGGACACACTCAACAGCTTTACCCCTGAGTAGCTCCTGGGCTCATCAGTACATCTTACCCTGCCAGCACAGACGTACTGGTTTGCAAGTTGTACTATTGGCACACAGGCATGTTGCATCAGAAACGGTTTCCACACATTGCACACAGCATGCACGTGCCTCAGTATACTGGGCCGTCGTCTACATTTCTGAATCTCAGGGTCCACCCTGGTCTCACACACCTACACACATGGTCATCCCCCACGACTGCATGTGGAGCCAGTCCACGCATGATACCCATGTCTACCTTAACAACACATACCTGTCTACACACATATCCCATGCTTGCATCCATAGTGTGTTGCTAAGGGAGACACGTGACCATTTTGAATTAACAAACAGTGTGTATATTGTAAAACAACATAGGGAATATAATACAATGTTAGGGATAGGGACAATACCCATCACCCTCCCCCCCAAACACCCCCTCCTCCCCCCTGCCACCCCCACCCGCCCTATACACCCTCCTCCACCCCTCCCCCAACCCCCACATCAGCCACACCCTCTCCCTGCATGCCCAGTGATGGAACACTGGACAGCGCAGGGCACATGTGTGAACGTCACAGGCACCATCAATGACTCCTGTGATGCCCTTCAGGGGATGGCCGCCAACATGGCAGCCGCTCCACCTCGACGGCCACCTGCTGAATGGCTGAATGGCTCCCACTAGCCACTGGTGCGCGTGCACTAGTTGGTGCACATGCTACTCCAAGGCATCCAGGGCCACATACAGGTCCGCCACACACCTGCCACCACACACACACACATAGTCCAAGGGGTCTGGGTGGTGGCACATGCATGCGACCTGTGTGTGGCCCTGGATGGTGGAGCGACATGGCATGGCTGGCGGGAGCCCACAGTGCCCTGTGCTGCACTGTGTTCCCCATCACTCTCCCACACCCACACATCCCCCTCCTCCTCCCCCCCACCACCTCCCACCCACCCCTTCCATGCCCCCATCAGCCCCCTCCTCTGCTGCACTCTCCACCAGCTCTTCATCCTCCTCCTCGGCCTCCACCTCAGGTTCCTCCTCCACCACCACCACCACCTCCACCTCAGGGGCATGGTGGGCAGGGGGGCACCTCAGGGCATACGCTGATGTGGTGGGTTCTTCATCGTTGTCATCACCCTCTTTGGAAGATGACAGTCATCAGCACATTATCAAGTGTGTCACATAACACATGTACATATGCAGGCACCACACAGGCTGATGGGCCAATGTGACATTTGTTACTGGACAGCAAGGTTGTCAATACTCACCATCACGCTCTGCCTGTGCTGCCCTCTGGAGGCGGGCAAGGTAGTCGCTGTGGTGGAGCCTCAACTCGCGCCCCTTCTTCCGGAGATCCTCTACCTGTGGATATGAAAACAATGTATGGGGGCATCAGTGACTGCTTACCTCTGGTGGGTGGACAACATATACAAACATCTGTGTGGCCAGCATCTTGCTGCTCCTGCTCCACTGCTGTGTGTGTCATGTACAGCATAGTTAGTCACGTGTAACAGGTGATCTCCAGGAACACCAGGAATAAGTCTTCACATGTGGGTAGCGTTGGTACCAACTGAGCCTATGTGGGAACGCTCCCTAGCGTCCTATATGAAAGCTTTTGGCAGCATCCCACAGTGCGTGCGTGCTGCCTTCCCGCCTTTCCCAAATGCCTCTCTCCAGTTGAGTTTAAAACTGACACAAGGAGAGAGAGAGAGAGAGAGATAGGGAAAGAGAGAGAGAGAGAGACACACACACAACCCGCTAGGGGAGATGGGTGGGTTGTGATTACCTCATCCTGCTGTTCCTGGAGATCACCTGTTACAGGTGATTAACTATGCTATCACCAGGAACAAGCAGGACGTGGTCGTCACATGTGAGGACACCCTAGATGTAGATGCCAGGGAAGGATCCCCAGAGTGGTGAGGGCCTGTGGAGGGCTTCCACTTCCTCCCATGGATCTCTGGCATCCTGTAAGAGAGGCGGCTAGGAGTGGATTACGTATGGAAGAGGTTTTGGAGAGCAGCCTGACCAACCATAGCCTGCCTGCGGGAGCCTTTATCCAAGCAGTAGTGGGCCGTGAACCGAGGACCAGGTAGCTGCTCCACAAATGTCATTAATATAGACGGAATGGAGGTGAGCCCGTGAGGCTGCCATGACTCTCACTTTGTGAGCGGGAACATTGGCCACCAGTGAATGGTGTTAGCTATGATAGATAAAAGTTAACACATTGAGCAATCCAGTTGGATAGAGATCTTTTTGAAACTGCTGTACCCTAATGCGAGGGATCAGAGACTCAGAATAGCTGAGGGGACCTTCTGTGTTGCTGGGTCCTCTGCAGATGAAAAGCCACAGCTCTTTCACAGTCCAAGGTATGAAGAGTCTTCTCTGCATTTGAAGCATGTGGCTGTTGAAAGACTACAGGTAACTACACCTCTTATTTCAAATGAAAGGAGGAATCCACCTTAGGCATGAAGTGTGGATGTGTCCTTAGGATTACCTTACCATGGTGAAACGGTGTGTAAGGTGGATCAGCCACTGGAGCTTGAAATTCACTGATACGACTTGCTGATGTGATTGCAAGAAGGTATTTTACTTTCCAGGTCAGAGACTTTAAGGAAGTAGTGTCTAAGGGCTCAGAAGGCGGCAGCATATGCTGCCCTAGAAGCAGATTGGGATCCCATGCCTCTGGAGGTGGTCTAAGGGCAGGTTTTGGTAGATGCAGGCCTCTCATGATTCCGGATATGAGAGGATGGGATGAAATGGGTTGTCCATTGATGGGTTCAGAAGGAGCAGCAATGGCACTTAAATGGACTCTGACTGACTCAGTTTGGAGACCATTGTTTGATAAGTAATGGAGTTTGTCCAAAACATGTTTATATACGGATGACAAGAGGGTTGCAGGCCTTTTGTTATCACCAAATGACATGTCACGTCCACCTGATGACATAGGACTGCCTTGTGGAAGGTTTCTTGGAAGCATAACGGACATCATGCACTTCCTGAGTGAGGGGAGGGCCAAAGCAGTTACAGCCGTCAGTAGCCAGGCTCTGAGGTGCAGAGATGGGGGGTTTGTATGCGATACATTCCCCTCCTCCTGCGACAGTAAGTCTGGAGCTGACCCTACGTATAGTGGTGGAACCTGGGACAGATGTAGAAGCAGAGTGTATCACACCTGTTGTTGCCAGCGTGGGGCTATGAGGATCATGTTGCCTCTGTCCCTCAGGAGTTGCAATAGGGTCTTGGCAATCAAGGGAATGGGAGGAAAGGCATATAGGCATTCCTGCCCCCAGTTGAGGACAGCATCCCTCGCTTGGTAGCTCTGAGCTGGGATTCGTGAACAGAACTGGGTAGGTTTGGCATATGATGGACTTGCGAAGAGGTATGAATCTTGAGTTCCCCAGAGTTGCAATACTCTACAGAGTTGGTCCATGTGTAGAGACCATTTGTGTGGAAGCAGAACATGACTGAGTTTGTATGGCTAAGAGTTCTGATTTCCAGGGAGATAGACTGGCAGGAGATGGATCTGCTGCTGTCTGGCAAATGACCACAGTTGAAGAGCTTCGTTGCAAAGGGACAGAGAGCCTGTTCCTCCTTGTTTGTTCACATAGACCATGGCTACCTGATTGTCTGCGTAAAGTAGTATTCCATTGGCCTGTAGAAGGGAATGGAAGACATGAAGAGCCAGGCAAATTGCTCAGAGCTCAAACAGATTGATGTGCAAATGACTCTCCTGACAATTCCAGGTGGCTTGGGTGGAGGTGTCCAGTACATGTGCAGCCCACTGTTCCCTCTAAGCTGTGCGCGTGTGCGCGCTCACACACCTCGCCGAGCGAGCGCACATACTTTTACAACAGAGTGCACAAAAATTATGGTTCTGATTCTGATAGAAAACAACACAGACGTCTTAAAATTTAAAAGTTGTGTATTTACGGTTTTCACAAGTTCTACAATATTTTCTAGTGCAATCAACGTGGTGTACATACTGTATTCTGACGTGTAGTCAAATTTTAAAGTATATAACTCCGAGGGTCGTTATGTGGCGCACAAAAATTTAACCTTCCTTCAAAAGCTACACAGCTGATATTTTATGCGCACACAGCCTACAGAAAATTAGAGGGAACATTGGTGCAGCCCACCCCACTTTGGAGGCATCTGTTGTTAATGGGATCTGAGGAGGGGTTTGCAGGAAAGGTGACCCCTCCAACAGATTTTGTGCTGACCGCCACCAGTCCAGGGACAGGGTATGGCGGTTTGAGTTTACTATCACATCTGAGAGACAGCCTGTTGCTTGCATCCACTGGGAAGAGAGGGCCCATTGGGCTGGTCTCATGTGGAGACAAGCGTAGGGGACCACATGCACCATAGATGCCATGTGACCCAGCAGCTGATGCATCTCTCGTGGTGAGAGGTGAGTCTTTTGTAGTGCTGTCCAAACACGTTGCACAATGCGAGGACAGTGAGGCTGAGTCAGGTAGGTCTTTGGCAGTCTGGTATCTAGCCTTGCTCCTATGAGCTCCAGCGTTTACATGGGAGTCAGAAAGGATTCCACGAGATCTCTGACAGGGCCTAGATATTGGATTCCATGCATTGTGTACGAGAGAGAGGCCTGGGCATGTGTTTGTGACTGTGCCTGGAAGAGGCAGTCGTCCAAGTAGGGGCACAAAAATATTCCCCTGGTACGGACCAAACCGGCTACTACAGACATGCACTTTGTGAATACTCTGGGTGCTGAGGCACAGCTGAAGGGAAAACATTTTTTGGATAGTGGTTTCCTTGATGGGGGGACCAAAGGAACTTTCGCTGTGCTTGTTGGCAGAGAAGATGGGTGTACGCATCCTTGTGATCTAGAGAAAAAAGGCAGTTCTGCCTGTGTAGGTCAGGAAGTACGTTTCCTAGAGAAATCATTTTGAATGTCTTTTGGAACAGGAACTTGTTCAGTTCTCTGAAATGTCAGATGTGTCTGTGACCTCCTTTTTCCGTTGGTATGAGGAAATTGGGGGGGGGGGGGGAGAACCAAGAACCCTGTTGGAGATGAGGTACCTCTTCCATTGCTCCTTGAGGTAGAAGATGTTTTACCTCTGGATTCAATTGGGGGAACGTTTGCAAACTGAATGTCCTTACTATTGTAGGAGGCGGCAGGCTATGTGAATGACGCCTGTACCCTCTTCTATGATGGACACAGTCCAGGGTTCTGATGTTATTTGCCTCCATCTGTGGATGAGGTGACCTAATCTTCCTGGGATTGTTGACGGTTGCTTTCCCTGGAGGGCCAGGAAGGGCAGGTACTCCATCACAGAGTCAAAGGCCCTGTGGGGGCTGAGGCTGCTGGGTCTGCTGAGGCAGAGTAGCTCTCGACTTTCTCTGCTTAGTAGCTTGTTGACCTTTTCTAGCAGCTTGTACTGCAGGTTGTCCTTGCTGAGCATAGGACTGATAGTATCCTTTATTTTTGGAGAGGAAGCGCTTTTCTAAGGCTCTCATCTTTGCAGGATCTACAATATTTGAAAGCCTTGTCAAGGTATAATTGTCCTGCCGGTTTTTAAAAACCAGTTTTCACCACTACAGGGGATGTTGGCCAGTTTATCCTGTACCCAGTGTTCCAGGTGAGAGGCTTGCAGCCAGCCAAGTTTCCTTGCCCCAATAGCAATGGCAGAGACTCTGCCTTTGCATGAAAAACAGTCAAAAGCTGCCCTGTTCACAACTTTTGAAATGTTCTGGGCATGCTTGACAGGTGCTACATAGTAGTGACCTCTGTGATCTGCCAGATGTGGACTTACCAGTTGTAGATCTCGTGTGACCTCCATCAGGAACATTCCCATGTACATGATATAGGAACCTGTCCTGTCTGAAAGCTTGAATGTATGGACGACACAGAGACCAAAGGCATCTAATGTCTTACACTCCCTACCAGGAGGGTTGGTGGCATGTTGTTTGTAATGTTTAATTCTCCTCCTAGCACACTCCACCATGATGGAGTGATCAGGGAGGTGTCCTTTCTGCAAACCAGGCGACGAAGGCACACGATACATAGTAGGCACATGTGAGAATGTGGAGAGGTGGTAAGACGAATCTTCCACATTCTCAAAAGAGGATTCCTTAAGTTCTGATGTATTGGCAGGATGTCTGCCTCCTATGGAGTTTGGTGATATTGGTGAATCTGTCTCCCGTGGCCTGTGCTCACATTGAGTTACTAATGAAATGGAGAGGCCCTTGACTACATGTGTGTGGAGATCCAGGAAGGACATATCCTGAGGAGGGGACATTCTCCTCTTGGGAGAATCAGGCTTGTCCTGGAGAGGTACATCATTACCCTCTGAGCTGCCAGAGTCATCAGACCCCTCAGGAGATTGGATGTATCTTCTCTACGGAGGCTCAGGTAAAGTGAGGTATCGGTACCAATTGGCCTCAGTATCGGAGTGACACGGTACCGGTGTGTGGATACCGGTACTCATCAGCACCAATGGCACATTTGCCAATGCCGGTCCTGCAATTGCTGCACTTACCGGTGCTGCACTTTGCAGGGTCTGGGGTGGAACCAAGGTCTTTGATGCAGCAAGGAGAGCTGCCAGACTGCGTTCGATGGCCATGATCCTCTGGTCAATCAACACTGACGATGTTTGTGTATGAGTACGGGCCAAAGCCAGGACCCCAGAGCATAGCACCAGGTGGTCGGACCAGGTTGAGGCCTCCAGAACTTCATGGAGTCCCAAAGTGGCTTTGGAGGCCAATGACACCCACTGGGGCTGTTTGCCCGGAGCGTGCTCCTCAAGGGCAATGCCAGTGGCAGTCCGATATTTCAAGGGGGATGTACCCTTTCAGGAATGGACAGATTTGTGTTTGGTTACCTGAGATCCACGGGAGGAAGAGGAAGCCCTTGGCGACATGGCTGCCACCTGCTCTGTTCTGCCAACCACTCTTGGATAACATCCCACAGGCCAAACATTCAGACATGCATTGATATGGCCATTAGCATTTGTGACACCAATCACGGTTGTCAGTGACTGAGAAGGTACCGGCACATTATCAGCATATGTTCTGCAGCCGAGGAGTGCTTTTCCATGATGGAGGAGGGATTAGGGCCTAATGCCAAACCGGGGGGAGACCTACAAAGGGGATTGTTGCTCTTTTGTTAAAAAGGTTTCTTTGTGTGGGGAAATCTGACCTTTTAGAAAATAAAATTAGAAGACCAGTGGTACCAGTAAAGAAAAACAGGCACACACTGCCACAGGAGTGGCACTACAATAGCTGTTTTTCAGCAATGACAGGAACAATGACCTGCTGGCTCTGTGGAAAACAATGAACTGGAGAGAGCCATTTGGGAAAGGCAAGATGGCAGCACACAGGCACTGTGGGGTGCTTCCAATAGCTTTCCTATAGGACACTGGAGACCGTTCCAACGCAGGCTCCGTCGGTACCGATGATACCCACATGTAAGGACTACTTTGTGCTTGTTCCAGGCGATTACCTGTTCCCAGTGCCACCTGCATGCATAGCTGTGTCTCTGGACATGTGTGCAGTGACACCTATGTGCAGTGTGCCTGGCACCCTGAACACATCATTCCAGTCCCCTGTGGCCCCCTTGCATGACATTGCATGACCATGCCACATTTTGATTGCCAATGATGGTGTCTATGGTAAACCCCCTAACCCCGTATGTGGTCTGGTGAACACATTTGTGTTGTCATGATCTACGCACATCCTCAGACCCAACCCCACTGGCAACATGATATCCTAACAATCATGGGTGCTGTGTCCATACATGTAACATTGTGTGGGTGGCCCTATTCACCTTGCCAGGGGCCACTACCATGACATTTGGGTTTCTACAAGGCCCAGGATAGCAATGCTTGACCCACTACAAGTATTGTGTAACGTGTCTCTCTTGGGGATACTGCTAGGTACGTATAACCTAGTTTGGACACTGTTGCAAACAGCATACTGGGCGTGAAGGACGAGGGAATGACCCAGTATGGGCTATCTTATGTTGTTATGTTCCTATGACCTGGGCCTTGTATGTTTATGGCAGGTGTGGTTGCCAACACCAGGGGCAGGGGCCATTGCACCAGAATAGGCTATTGCCACCTGTGCTCATGTCAGGGTTTCTGCCTGTGCTGTGCAACCACAACAGGTGCATGTATCCTTCCAACACCATCAGTAATGTTCATCTGCAACAAGGTTTGGGATTCGTAGCAAGTGGGCAGATGTGTTACCTGACTCAGCATACATTTATGGGGACATGGCTCTGTTACAGGCCTTTGTAATCAGATCTCATAGCTCATGGGGGTGGGGTGCTGTTACACACATCCACATCTGCACCTAGCATACCATCTGGATACATCAAAGACGGGTGTGATGAGGTGCTGACCTCACAGACTACGGGAGATGTGCAACCTACCTGCCATAACCTAACACAATATCTGAATGACATACCCACCATTGCAATCAGGTCTCTGGCCCCCTGGGGGTTGGGTGTCCTAGCACACATCATCAGATGCATATACCATAGCAACAGGGTGACTGACAGTACACCTTACGCAGGTCTCAGGACTCCTGGGGATAGGGAGAATGTATTGAACTGTTTAGGCACACAGAACCATATCACCAGGGTGAGTCATAGCCCACTTTGATGGGCTCTCAGGACTCCTGGGGATAGGGAGAATGTATAGAACTGTCTTTGCACACACAACCATATCACCAGAGTGAGTGATAGCCCACTTTGATGGGCTCTCACAACTCCCGGGGATAGGGAGAATGTATTCAACTGTCTAGGCACACAGAACCATATCACCAGGGTGAGTAATAGCCCACTTTGATGGGCTCTCAGGACTCCTGGGGATAGGGAGAATGTATAGAACTGTCTAGGCACAAAGAACCATATTACCAGGGTGAGTGATAGCCCACTTTGATGGGCTCTCAGGACTCCTGGGGATAGGGAGAATGTATAGAACTGTCTAGGCACACAGAACCATATCACCAGGGTGCCTGACAGCCCACTTTGATGGGCTCTCAGGACTCCTGGGAATAGGGAGAATGTATTCAACTATCTAGGCAGACAGAACCATATCAGAGGAGAAAGAGAAGACGTTCTTCCACAAATGGACCACCAGAGGAGAGCAGCAGAAGTAATGACCACGGCCTACCAGATGATAAATAAAATTCTTTATTGGGGACCCAACTTAACAAGTTTTGGCCGAAGATTTTTTCTCATTTTGCACTCAGGCACATCGGGTGTAAATTGGGAAGAGTGATTGCTCCACCGCATAGACGTGTTCATCTATGTGGTTCCCTGACCCCTGACGAAGGCTTCGGCCGAAACTTGTTAAGTTGGGTCCCCAATAAAGAATTTTTTTATCATATGGTAGGCCGTGGTCATTACTTCCGCTGCTCTCCTCCAGACAGAACCATATCACTAGGGTGAGTGATAGCCCACTTTGATGGGCTCTCAGGACTCCTGGGGATAGAGAGAATGTATAGAACTGTCTAGGCACACAGAACCATATCACCAGGGTGCCTGACAGCCCACTTTGATGGGCTCTCAGGACTCCTGGGGATAGGGAGAATGTATTCAACTGTTTAGGCACACAGAACCATATCACCAGGGTGAGTGATAGCCCACTTTGATGGGCTCTCAGGACTCCTGAGGATAGATAGAATGTATAGAACTGTTTTTGCACACAGAACCATATCACCAGGGTGAGTGATAGCCCACTTTGATGGGCTCTCAGGACTTCTGGGGATAGGGAGAATGTATAGAACTGTCTAGGCACACACAACCATATCACCAGGGTGCCTGACAGCCCACTTTGTGGGCTCTCAGGACTCCTGGGGATAGGGAGAATGTATTCAACTGTCTAGGCACACAGAACCATATCAGCAGGGTGAGTGACAGCCCACTTTGATGGGCTTTCAGGACTCCTGGGGGTAGGGTCGATTGGAAAACAGCAACAGCAGCATATTCCATACCAGAAGGGGTGCTGTGGACCCAATTTTTTGGACTTTCTGGCCAAGTGGGGGTAGGGCAGATGTTTTGGACTGCTGGGCCACACACACGCATATCACCATTGGGACTAACATACCATTTTGGGCATGTTTCACAGCCCCTGGGGGTGGGGCAGATGTTTTACCCTGCAACTGCAGACCCCATCATACCAGCAGGATGTTTTGAAGCCCTCCTTAGTCTGATCTATGGGCTACCTGTGTTACAGTGTGTTGTAGCATATCACCAGCAGCAGCTGCCATGACACCAGGATGGCATCAGGAACTCTGTGAACAGGTCCTTAGCCCCCTGGGTACAGGGCAAGCCACTCAGATGTGATATATAGACAATATGGCATGTGGATTTACCTGATACACATCACTGAGATAGACTACCTACACACATCAGCATGCACAGCTAAAATCAACACTGGATATATCTATGTGGATCTACTGACCTGTCCCCATACACTTACCTCACATCGTTAATCAGCCAGACGGTTATAGCACCGGGTCAGCCGATCCTACGCCCTCCGGACCCTGATCTGGTCCTGACGCCTGGATGAACCAGGAAACAGCTTGTGCTGTCTCTCAGCAATCAGCTGTGCCAGGCAGCGTAGCTCCCGGGTGGTGAAGGCAGGCTTTCTGGATCTGGTTGCCATGTTCTACACTGTCACCAATGAGGAATGCACGCACGACGCAACACACGCACATGCGCAGCACCCCACCTGTGCATGCGCACCACAACACGTGCGCGCATGCGTGCCGCGCGCATTTGTGCCCACGCCACACGCATCTTTTTGCCGCACAGGGTATGGTGTCACCAACAATATATATATATATTTTTTTAAGTTTAAATTTCATGTATTGAGAAATTTCAAGGAAAATACAGACACTCTGATAGTTACTGATAACACTACACAGCAAAAGTAAAAATACACAGTAAAGCATCCATATGAAAGTCCACATCAAGAGGAGTGTACAAGAGAGAGGAAGCCAACTCAAAATTTTTTAAACTCTTTTTTTAACAATCCACTACTGAATCAATCAAACATTTAAGGTAATCGGTGGACCCTTAGATTGGAGAAAAGACTCCAATGCCGAGGTCTCCAGAAAAACATACTTGGTGCTCTGATAGGTAACTAAACACTTACATGGAAACTTAAGAAAAAACGTGGCACCAAGCGCCAAAACGCGTGACCTTAACATCAAAAAAGCCCGACGCTTTAGTTGAGTTTTCCTGGAGACATCGGGAAAGATATTCACCCTCCCCCCACAGAAAGTGGATGTCTTATGAAGAAAATATAAACGCATCACAGCATTTTTATCTAGTTCTATGATGCAGACAGACATTGCACTGATGTGTCTGACATTTAAAAACAAAATTATAAGTTTTCCTTGTTGTTTTTACACTTGGGTCTCGAACCCACCACCACTGGCTTCTAGGGTACTGTTGGAACCAGTGTGCTATGCGTTTTCATATAACAATGACTGGCTAAACAGTTGCACCAAGGAGTCCTGAGAGCCCATCAACGTGGGCTGTCACTCACCCTGGTGATATGGTTCTGTGTGCAAAGACAGTTCTATACATTCTCCCTATCCCCAGGAGTCCTGAGAGCCCATCAAAGTAGGCTATCAGGCACCCTGGTGATATGGTTCTGTGTGCAAAGACAGTTCTATACATTCTCCCTATCCCCAGGAGTCCTGAGAGCCCATCAAAGTGGGCTATCAGGCACCCTGGTGATATGGTTGTGTGTGCAAAGACAGTTCTATACATTCTCCCTATCCCCAGGAGTCCTGAGAGCCCATCAAAGTGGGCTTTCAGGCACCCTGGCGATATGGTTGTGTGTGCAAAGACAGTTCTAGACATTCTCTCTATCCCCAGGAGTCCTGAGAGCCCATCAAAGTGGGCTATCAGGCACACTGGTGATATGGTTGTGTGTGCAAAGACAGGGGGGCGGGGGGTGAGTGAGGGCGGGCGGACGGGGGGGGGGGGGGGCAGGCCTTTGGACCCACAGGCGGATTCTGTAGTACCACCCAAACTGCCCTCTGGAGCTCCGGATCTCTCACCAACAGATCCACATACAACATCATTGCAATGGTGCTGGTAGAGGGGACCATCAACCTCAGTTGAGCTGGGGGACAGACAACATACAGGGCAGTCCATGCATTTCTGTATGCATCCATACGGTGATAGCAGACAGACAGGAGGCCTGGAAATGTTCAGCTGCCCACCACCACTATCTGACATTCTCCAGCAGCGAGCACAGTGAATCTGCAGTCGCTGCACCCTGCAAGGTGCTCCAGCCTTACACATACTAACTGCAAACAGTCTGCTAGCTAGTCCATAGTGCATATTACTGGAAGAAATGTGTGCACCCAAAACCAGGATGTCAGCACACCCACCAGGCAGATAGGTTAGTGATTGGGCCTCCAAAAAAGGCAGCCCATAAATATCACTTGAAAGAGATGCTATTAGCACTATGGGGGACCTAGCCATGCCATGGTGACTGCTCAGTCAGGGTGAGTGATAGCCTGTCCGTGCAGGTGATGGCCGGCCACTACAATGTCCCAGCCATTGCCCTATGCCCTGTGCTCATGTATCCTGCCCAGGCCACCCTGTCCGAGCAATACCCACAGTACCTTGCTCCTCATTATGCACATTGGCAAGCTAACACTGGACACAGTGCAAACAGTGTGGGCTGAGTAAGGTGTTGCAACCACCACACACTGGATGGACAGACACACACTCCCACACCTATGCCAGCATTGTGCTACTATAGAAAGCTTTTGCAGTCCAGGCCACCTCAACAGTCCTGCACACAGCGCAGGCATGGCTATGGTATGCAATACTGTTGTGGTCACTCCCCAGGGTGGTGAACACTGTCAGAAACCAGACCTGAAACACACTCCACAGACATCAGAGATATTGGTATGATACAGCTCAATGAGCATATTGTGCTTAACTTAGGAATTGCTATCTGCCAGTAATCATAGCAACCTTTTGATATATGTGTACCATATTCCCAGGTTTATGGTGGCATTGGTAAGGTATGCACGTACTAGTATTGTGAGATGTACGCAAGGCCCAATATACTGCCTCTCCGTGGGCTTTCCATAAAGGAGCCTGTGGGTGCGGTACTTTCTGCTCCTGTTGGCCGCTGCTGTAGGGCAGAGGTCCACAGCTCCAGTCCTGGTGGCCCAAACACTGTTCATGTTTTCCTGCTGTCCCTAATGAATATGCATGAATACATCTGCATACCATGGAGGCGGCGCATGGAAATGAAGCACACACATCTTTATTAGATACAGCAAATACGTGAATGATTTGTGGCCCTCCAGGACTGCATTTGGGGGACTGTGCTCTAGGTAATGCGCATGTTTCTGGTGTCTGTGCTCTGTAGGGTAAAATGTAGATGTTTTGGGCATGTTTACGTTATATGCACTAAAGGTTCTGTCTGTATTATCACATTTTTGTGGTGGGTAAAATGTGGGGACTGGGATGGCAGGAGCCCCAGCTGGGACTTGAACCTGTGACCTTCTGCTCCTGAAGGCACTGGCTGTGTGTGCTGCACCACTGTCTTGACACAGAAACAGTGCATTCCCTGTGGAGTCCATGGCTGTTCATCAGACAGGGCCTGTCTATTGCAGTGCATGGCACCCACGTGAAGAGGGCTAGGCCATGGTGTGCTGTGGGCAGCAGACACTGCCCCCTCCACCACCGGTACCCCTCCGCCACCATGCTGACATGACCTTATATTGGAGACAGCATCAAACCTGAATGATTTGTGGCCCTCCAGGGCTGCATTTGGGGGAATGTGCTCTAGGTAATGTCTATGTTTCTGGGGTCTGTGCTCTGTAGGGTAAAATATAGGCATTTGAACCATGCTTATGTTCTCTGCAATAAAGGTTTGTCTGTACTTTCACAGTTTAGTGGTGATTAAAATATGGGGACTGGATTGGCAGGAGCCCCAGCTTGGACTTGAACTGGTGACCTTCTGCTCTTTAGCACACTGGCTGTGTTCACTGCACCACACTGTGGCCACAGAGACAGTGCAGTCCCTGGAGATAGGAAACCTGGCCAATGGGGTCGGAAACCCTGCTCTGGACAATTTCACTGTGGGCTCATTCACCTTGTATGGGGACGGAGCGTATACCCTTCCAAAATTCATTTTTTTTGGAGGTTTTTTGGGAGTGTTTTTTGATGTTGCCCATTGATATCACTATTGGCCAGCTTGGTTATGTCTTTTTTCCATTTTGTTGAGGTCATTTTCACTGTTTCTTTGCCCTTTTGTTCCGTGCACATGTATCACACTTATCACTTTTTGCAGGTTTCCCTGGTTTTGCTGTACATTGCAGACGGAAATGGTTTCTTTTCCCTTTAAATCGGCTGTAACGCGAGGGTTTCTCTGGCGTTATTTTTTTGCCTTGGATTTCACAGCGTTAGTGTGCGGGGAGCCTCTCCCCTCCCACTCTCCACCCATTGACTCCTTCTCTCCGCCCCTGGGGAGCCTTCCTCCGCCCTCCGGGAGCCTTTGCCTGCCTTCATCGCTCGTTTTCGCCGCGGCACGCATTATCGTGCGATAAGGTACCTGTACGCCGCAAGATGCGACATTATTGCGCGATAAGGTACCTTATCGCGCGATAACGTTACAGAGCGCACATTAAGACGGTTTAGTAAACATACCCCTTAGTCTGTTCTAAAGATGTTAAAATGCACATACATGTTTAATATTGTCAGAATTCATCGAGCAAAGCTTGAAGAATTGGCCTCAATCAAATGCATTAGTTGTGTACTGCATAGTTCAGTTTACTCCCAAAGAATTCCTCCGGAGCTCATAGTGAACTGTACTGTGAATGAAGAGTTCCAGCAGAGGATAGTGTCATTCCTTTCTGCTCACTTGGCTGGAAAATGTATCAGACCAGAACAAAAAGACCTTGACATATGATTAGTGAAACTAAGAACTGCTGACCATTCAAACTCCTGTTTCCGATATTTTCCTATTTTTTATCAAGCACCATGCCATTGCCCTTGAAACAATGAATAAAGAAACCAACATTATTGAATGACAGAATAATGACTGTTCTCATAATAGATTACAACTTTATCTCTTAATATTGCTATTACTCTTTTAGTCACATAGTTCTCATTCTAGAGAGCTCCAGACCATTAAACACAAAAAAAATCAACTGTTTCAATTCATCACACTTACACAAAACACAAAGATGTTTCTTTATAATCTGCTATGTATCACTGAATGAAAACAAAGGGTTTTCTAAAAGACTCTGAGATACCATCAGAATAGCATCTCATTAATACCAGAATCTTTGCTAACAAGTACTTGGCAACTGCAACAAATCCCAGGTCTTAACTACAAGTAATTTTAATGCAGTATGTGAGTTACTCACATTATGTTAAAGGAAAAAATATCCATTGCATGTATCTTTGCCCCTAGTACATAATACCTTAGTATATTGACAGTGTATGGTATCAGTGATATTAAAAAATATTCAGACCACACAAGCACGTTTGCTTAAAAATTAGTTGCTGGAAAATGGATGTCTAAGCCAAAACATCCACAATTTCAGAAACATCAACATCCTCTGGGATGGCTCATGGATGTCCCTGCAATGGAATTCTGGACTGGAGACGTGTCCTAGCCAGCCATTCTGTAAACGGAAGCAGTCAGCAGCGTGACAACCACCAAACATGTTTACCATTTTTCTCTACTTTATCTTTACGATTGTGGACACCATTGGGGATATTAGAGTACCATCTTTTTTACACCCTCCGGATGTTTGACTACCAAAACAAGCACTTTTCAAATGCCTATTTCTGCCTTTGGAGCAGGTATAGACATGGACGGAGCCAGAAGCATGCCAGATGTTTCTGAAGTCAGATGCACATCCCTAAGGTCAGAGGAATGCTCTAGACATGCCTCCCGCCAAGCCCCTGTCCTAGATAGATGTCCCTGCACCAAGGACTTCTCTTGAGCTGTTTTGTAAAAAGGCTCCGGGTACATCTCTGTGATTTGGACATCTGCGTATCCATTCTCATATGTCCAAAGCACAAATAGAGCTTCTGAAATGACCCTTATAAGTTGACATATGACAAAACATTTTTCCATAAAACCTGTCGAGGGGCCAGAGGCATTCTATAGGCGAGGTCAAAGGTTTTGTAGAAAGCACAATATTCTACTGTTATCAGCATAAATTATCTGGTTACACTTGATTGCAGAAATAACTTTCCCAACTTTAATTGGGCAACTTATCTGTCTAAAGTTATACAGATAATTTATTTCTATAAAATTGTATGGCTGAAGTATTGGTATATTAGTAGACTGGTAGATTGGTTTATTGGTATAAACTTATGACGACATATTTAGTGGTCTGAAATTTACAGATAGGCTGGCTGAAAATTTGCATAGAAATATATAGATAATTTATGCAGTGACCATCACACTGAATTGTGATCTTAGTATTCATTGCTACATGTCTTAACCCTTCATCACACACGTTAAATTACCAATGACTTTACACACCTGGGGTCAAACTGACCCCATCAGTAAATGACCAGAAACCGTGAACAATTTCATCCACATAGGATTGGTATTTTAATGCATTTATTAAAAACAGTTCTCAGTTTTTGCTGTTTACAAATGTTCAGTGTTTATGATATAAAAGTTGTCTAACTATTAACTTCAGTTTATCACTTAATTGTAATTAAGTCTCGACATCCCTAGTATAATCATCTATCTAGGCATCTTTTAGTCAGTACATTCATTACATAACAGCTGGCAATGTTCTGAGCATATGGCTGTACCACATCGCTTGTAGTATTTTGATGTTTTCTTATCTGATGATCTGGTGAAAAGCTGGCAGCCCGATCGTGTCCCTCTGGATTCACAGCCTGTAGGACCAGGTAAGCTGAATCCAAGTAGTTGCATGCAGATCTGCACCCCTTTCTGAAGTGTTCTTGGGTTCTGCAATCACAATGTCTGCTGTGGCATAACTAACTCCTTTGCCAGTTCTGTTAGGAACAGTCGCCATTTGTGGGACACCTCTGTTTGCTATTCAGGTTTTTGCTGCACCCAAATTATGTCAGCTGCCACACCAGCGACATCGGACATGTTCATCAGCAGGCAGAACGGCCATCTTCTAGTGCTACGTTTGCATCTATATGTACGCACAAGCTTGTCCAGATTGTCTACTCCAGACTTAGTAGCATTATAGTGCAGAATCATCTCAGGCTTCTTTTCATTCTTGACGTCTATCGCCTTGTCATGATGCATGCTGCTCAAAACAATGACCGTTTTGTTTATCTTTAGAACATAACTCACTAGTGTGATCTCTTTGCAAAAAAACAAACTGTGATGAAAACAGTTCCTTGGAACAATAAAATAACTGAAATCATAATAAATAACTGTTATTACCAATCAAATATATCTCAGAAAAAAGAAACAATGTTGGCGGCAAAGCACCATTACTTCTATAACAGCAATGAATAGGTCTATATGAACACATGCCTGGTATGAACTCAAATGCTAAAAAATGTCACCTTAATTTCACATGAAGATCACAGTAGCCTACAGATGAAATAGCCTAGCAATGCCACATTAACAATAATAACTACAACATTAACCTGAACAGGAATTCTGACAACACTGGTTTCACTAAGCTGGGGTCAATTTGACCCCAGGTGTGTATAATAGGTATATACACTATAAAAATGTTAAGATAAAATTACTGTTTCGATTAAACTCTAGCACTCTATGGGAAATTCAATGCCTGTCAATATTGAGAAGCTACTGGAAGTTTTAAGTCATGGCTGAAATAAATAAGTAAGTAATTTGACATAACAAAAGGCTTGGGGTCAAAATGACCCCACATGTGTGGTGAAGGGTTAAACACTCTTGTGGTAAGACATGCAATGAGAATAAAGTAATAAAGCATCTTTTTCCTCTGGGGATATTGTTTCTTGAAGACTTTGGCACACTTCCTCTTAATGACCAGCTACGGCGTCTCTACCTATATTTACATTGATGGCAGGTAAATGGAGTGATGGATGGAAGAAAACAAGTTCAGGACATTTTCCCATAAAAAAATTGGAAATATATAGTCCTCATATTAACCCACACATCAATGACAACAGGGAAGAGGAGTCTGGAATAAAATCCATGCAAACTACAAGCAAGCAAACCAACAATTGCTGGAAATCAATGAGCACTAATGCTCAAAGTCTAGCCAACAAAGTTCCTGACCTGGAAGCTCTGATGGTGGAAATAGACCTGGACATTGTGGCCATTACAGTAACATGGTTTAACAAGTCTCATAAATGGAATATGGCCATAGCTGGCTATTCTCTATTTAGAAGGGATAGAGAGAGCAGAAAAGGAGGATGAGTAGCTCTTATTTCAAAAACAATATTAAAAACACTGAAATGCAGGGGGCATAAGGAAAAGAAGTGCTGTGGATTGTGTTGAAAAGAAGAGGTGGCTAGACCTACGCTACCTGGTAAGCTGAGTAAATAACACAGGAGGGTACCGATGTCAGGGAGATGCCATCATTAGCTGCCGCCCCAAGCAAGATGTCAAATGCAGAAGAGTTAGAAAGCCTGCCCATGGACAGGATCTTCCATTCTCGGCTGCAATTTTTCTGCCTGTGGGAACAGCAAGTCTTGTGGGCAAAATTGTTGTGCAAGGCTGCAAATACAGTCGAGAATGGAAGAACTTGCCCGTGGGATCAGCAAGTCCCGCAGGCAGAAGAATTGCACAATCAGTTAAGAATGGAAGAGTCTGACCCGCTGGAGAAGCAAGTCCCGTGGGCAGAAGAGCTGCAGGCCAATCATGCCTGCTGCAAGTCCCTGGAGGTAGCATACAAGGGCAGTTTAGACTTGGGGGCCAAAGAGAGAGGCAGAGAAGTTAGGATAAATTTAAATAGGCAGTGCTTTAGAGAAAGGAAGATGGGTGGCTGCGAATGAAGGACAGGGGTTGAGAGTACAAAGGGTGAATGAGAAGGGACAGAGTCTGGGAAGGGGAACAGAGAGTTGCAGGCTGCAAGAGGGAGGTGGGACGGTGGAGGGAAGATACTGGACATGGGTCTGGAGGGCTAGGGAGACAGAGATACTGGACAAAGAAGAAGCATAGGGAGATGGAAGAGAAATAGAGATGTGAGAAGATGTATGCAAGAGGGTATTGGGAGGTAGAGGGGGTTGCTGGCCATGGAAGAATGGGGGGAGAGAGAGAGAGCGGAGATGCTGGATGAAGGGAAAGGGAGTGTGAGAGATAGAGGGAAGAGACACTGGATGGGGAGGGGGGGAGGAAGGAGAAATGCTAAACATGTAGGGAAAAGAATGAACAAAAGACTGTGGAATAATGAACCAGGGAATAAGAAGTGGGAAATTGGGGGGCTGGGATGAGAATTTAAAAGTGGTAGGGGGGGGGATTGAGGATTGGATAATAATAAGAAGTAGTGAAATCTGAGTGGACAAAGAGATGGAAAAATAAATGGAAGAAATTGAAAGAAAAAGATCAATATCCACGATGGAAAGAAGTGAAAAGAAAAATGGGGGAGACAAGAAATGGCAGATGGACTAGAGATCATTGAAAGAGAGCTAAGAGAAGACAGAGGAAAGCAGAAACCTCAGATTGGGACCAGCATGATCACAGAATAAAATGGTTAGACAAAAAATAAATTAGAAAAACATTTAGGCATCATTGTGGATAACATGTTGAAACCCTCCGCCCAGTGTGCAGCGGCAGCCAAGAAAGCAAATAGAATGCTAGGAATCATAAGGAAAGGAATGGAAAATAAACAAAGGATATTATCATACCTCTGTATCATTCCATGGTGCGACCGCATCTTTAATATTGTGTGCAATTCTAGTCACCATATTTTAAAAAGGATATAGCATTATTAGAAAAGGTACAGAGAAGAGCCACCAAAATGGTAAAAGGGATGGAAGGATACCCCTATGAAGAGAGGGTAAAAAGATTAGGGCTCTTCAACCTGGAAAAGAGACGGCTGAGGGGAGATATGATAGAGGTCTATAAATTAATGAATGGAGTGGATTGGGAAAATGTAGATCAATTGTTTACGCCATCATAATATAGAAAGGCTAGGGGACATGTAATGAAGCTACAGTGTAAACTATTTAAGACTAATACTAGAAAATATTTTTTCACTCAACGTGTAGGGCCCGATATTCGAAGGCCCTTACATGGGTAACTTCCTTATTACCTATGTAAGGACCATATCTGGGATATTCGAAGGGCACCTACATGGGTAGTACCCTTCAAATATCCCGGCTAAGTCCCTAACACGCCCAGATGCTATCTGCATAGCATCATGGAGTGTTAGGGACGGAGCGGGGCAGAGGAAATGGCTACATGGCTAGCAGTGATTTTCGATGCTACCTGCATAACCCTCTACCTTAAAGATAAGCAAGGAAAAACCTTGCTTATCTTTAAGGTGCAGAGTGCTATGCGCCTTAAAGATAAGCGATTTTGTACTGTATGGGAAAAGCATGTGTCAGTGCCACGTATAAGGCCTGATACAAGATCTATTGGTCTCACACCTGTCCCTGCCACTCAACCATGATACAATAACCCAGACAAAAGTGCATACAACAACTGGACAGGAGTCACTCAAACTGGGCAAAAGGAGCACGTACAGACATGATTTGATACCTGTAGGTGGCTATCCAAGGGGTAGGATGTGTCTATATGTAATTCAGAGATATGATGGAGCCAAAGCTATACAGTCACAGTCATGATGTCATACCTGACTCGTGTTGCACAAGTAGGTTACAGCTGTATGCATGTAGCTGCCTGTTAGTATACCGCTGCATCAGTGCAGTCATATCGGTTTACATTGTACCGAAAACATGGGACTGTCAGATGAAAAACAGGGACTGTAAGAACCTGCAGTCAGCTGAGACAATGGAGGGTTAAGTGACCTGCCCAAGGTCTCAAGGAGGTGTGGGCAATCCATTAAGGTTGTGGCATACATAAAACACTACAGTAAAACATTCCACATTGTCACAAAAGGAGTGCTAGTGGCCTCAAACCCTGGGTCCCAAGTCAGTGCCATGACCATTATGCCACACCTCCAAGCAGTTACCAGACATCTGCAGGGTGAACATGTTTGACCCCCTGCAATGGGCTCCAGCAGAAACAATAAAGCCATGCTCACAAAACAGCATGATGTTGAATAGTCTGTTTGCTGACCCAAATTGTGGCCAGAACACATAACAAACTCTAAGGATGTGTGCCTGCCAGTCACAGCAGATCCCAGACTGTTACAGGCATGAAAGTGAACCGAGTAGCATGCAGTCACAAAAAGAGAAGTGGGAATCAAACCTGTCTTCTGCTTTTAAAGACATTGCACTAACCAGTAGGCTATACCTCTAAACCTCTCTGCACAGCAATGGCTGGATTCAGAGACTACAGGTAACCACCTAAAATGTCTGCTTTGTGTGCTTGTATAAGATGCACTGACAATGTGTGATACAAGCACAGAACAGCTAAAAAACATGCTACTGAGCAGTTTCAGCGGTCACCCTGAGGGTGAGGATGGGCGCCCAGCCATGCTGTAGGTCCACATCACTGCCAGTGTGTGACAGACGTTGTCTGCAGTGTATTATGCTATTCACCTTGTTTCCTACCCAATTTCAGCATGCCTTAGGTGCCTGTCACATCTGGGCCCTGCTTCTGTTGGAAAAGGACCTTCCTAGAACAGCACATATCAGTGCCTGCTGTTGCAGCAGCTGATTCCATACCCACCAAACGTAGTGGGGGAGGGCATGCTTCTATGCTTTTCTGGTGCAACTATTACAGGCCATGTTTGTCCCGCAACAACCACAGTGAGCAGATCAGGAACAGCTGCTGCCCCAACCATCCAGGCCTACCAATCCACCACAGGACTATTCAACCATGCATATACCAGCTGTGACTGGTCAGGACACAATACATGTGCAGAGATTGACCATATACACCCTGGCTCAGGCCAACCAGCATAGCAATTAGGCTCCCAAGATGAGGAGTGTACTCACGTCACTAGAGCTTTACTGTAGATGCACAATGTGGATACATAGCCGTGTCATGGTCACAGCTCAGTCAGAGTGAGAGTGCCTTCACAGCGTGAACTGCTGTGACCACCCAGGCTATGCACATGGCATATGGGCACTATGAAGTCTCAGCTATTGACCCTACCTCTGATGTAGACACATCCTGGGCAAACCACTCTGTTTAAGGCTATACCCACAATCCTCTGCTCCTCATCATGCACATTTGCAGACTAACGCTGGGAACAGCCTATGCAATGCAAGGCACAGTTCAGTACAGGCCACAGAATTCTGGGGCGACACAGACACTCAGATCACTGCACTGTGAAAAAAGCAGGGATGGGTGGCATTTCTGCCTGCCACTTTAGTCTCCATACCAGCTCAAGCATTGTTAACTTGTGCTCATGGTACAGGTGCTAGTAGCACACTCTGACATTCATGCACTTTGTTAACGCCCACTCAGTGAGCCCGTGCTGTAAGCCTGCCTTTCCATCTAGCCTGTAGATAGTGGAGCCTGTCCATGTGGCTGATGGATGTCTGTACCCTTGCTGGCTGATGCTTTGGGGGCTGCATATGCTGGCGCTGTACCTCCACTGTAGGCTAAAGTTTATCTACAGGGACATGCGATACATGATCCACAGCAGGGTCTTGAACCTGTGACCTTCCACTTATATATATTGTATATTGAGCCACAGAGCTGCCATATGGATGTATCCGTCCCTGGGGCTGACATGTTACCCATTAGGCAGACCCGGGCACATGTTGTAATGCAGTCTGCACATAGGACCATGACACGGGTCTTGTCTGCTGCAGGTGGGTGCCACTGCACCCGCCACTGACACCACCACACCATGCTGCCATGTCAGCATGCTGTCAGCGAGGGTGGTATGCAGTACAGACTGGTCCACCATGTGCTTTGGCAGATGCCTAGGGCACCAGGCCCAGATGGGTGGGAACATCCCCCCAAAACAACTGCTGCTGCCAGAACCCCATCATCGCCTGCTGCTAATATGTCTTGGGAGGAGGCAGGCAGCCATAGCTGTGGTATCTCCCTGGGTGCCTGCATTTTGAAGCTCCCTGTAGCACTACAGCTACTGGCGCTATCATCCTCTTCCTCCAGAGCTGGCTTTAGCAGCAGCAGGGGGCCAACCAGGGTCCCTGTCTAGGGTGACAGGAAACCTTGTCCCACCCCAAGTGGTGCATCACCCCTCCATAGCAGCAGCATGTCTATGTGCTGCCAATGTTGATGTGGGATCATGGTGGACATCACAGATGTGCCACCTGCACAGCTGCCTAGTCTGCCTTGCAACCCAGCACCCTACTGCATCCCACCTCCTTTGCCCCATTTGCAACATCAGCATGGTGCCCTTTCATATTTGAGCATTTTCTGTTGCTGATAATGGAGCACTGCTATCACAATCTTGGGCTCCCCTGTCTGTGTATCAGATTGCAGATGTTTGAATAGGCTCTCTCCCCTCAAAATACACCCTTTCCACAAGGTTTTACTTGGCATTAGGGTTCCCAGCGTTAAAGGGCTTTGACACACATTAGTGCAAGAGGCATTAAGGGAGCACCCATTGTTAACACCCTCTCTCCACTCTGTTAATGCCCACTCTCCATCTACTGTGCCCTTAATGCTGCAAGAGTCTTTAACGCTCGTTAATGCAACTTTTTTGCAGCGTTAATGGCGCAGGGTGCCAATAACAGGCATTAACGGCACACTTAGGGGTATGTTTACTAAAGTGCAGTAATGTTACCATCGTTAAGTGCCCCGGTAATGTTACGGATGCCCATATAAGGAACTGCACACCACGTATTGGAACAGGGCATGGCCTAGGTCCACTGCAGGCAGGTGCCACTGCCCATTCCAGCACCACCACCCCCCCCCCCCCTGCCATGCTGACAAGCCCATATGCTGTTGGTGCTGGTAGTATGCTGTCCCAGGCCATCCAATGTGCAGTTAGGCGGGTGCCTTGGGAGCGGGGTCTGGGGTGGGTGACTCACTCGACCTCATCCTTCTTACAGAAACCTGGTTGAAGGATGGGGAGGATGCTCTCCTTGGCCATTGCCTTCTTCCTGACTTTTCAGCTATCTCTGTTCCTCGCACAGGTTGTAAGGGTGGTGGTTTGGCGGCCATCCTGCTCTCAACCCTCTCTCACACACATGTTTTCTCTCCTCTATTACACTACCCTGAAGCACTGCTGCTTCACTTGCATTTTTCTCCACCAATATACATTCTTCTCATCTATTCCCTCCCTGCACTTCGCTCTGATGTCTGGGACTCCCTTTTACTAACCATCTCCAACCTTTCCTTGGCCTTCCCCGATCTTCTTATTGCAGGAGACTTTAACCTCCACCTTGACTCCCCCTCTTCCTCTAGGGATCACTCCTTTGTCTCTCTTTTACACGACTTATCTCTCATGCAACACGTCTCTTTTCCCACTCATACCACAGGTCGCTCTCTTGATCTACTTATTACCTCAAGCTCCTCCACCCTCCTGCTGCAAAGTCTTTGTTCCTCCCACCTACCCTGGACAGATCACTTCTGCTTGACCTTCCATTGCTCCCACTCCAAGTCTGCCTCATCATCCTTTCCTCAGTCAACACATCCCTTTTGCCCATCCCCCCCTCTTCGGTACTCTCGTCGCATTACTCCACTCACTCTTCAGCATTTTCCGCCTGCATCAGAACTCCTTCCCCCCTGACTTTCCCTCTCTCTCTCCTAATTCACAGGCCTCCCTTTGGTCCTCTAATCTCTCTGCAGCTCTTGACCACCTAGCCCCTTTACAACCTCGCCCTCTGCGTCATCGTCCCTCACAACCCTGGTTCCACTGTGGTCTTTCTCTCTTACGCACTCACCTCTGTCGAGCTGAATGGCTATGGCGGAAGGCTCCCTCTCCAGCTACTCTCTCCTCCTTCAAAACACATCACTTGTAGTATCACTCCAAAGTCCACCTCGCTAAACAGACATTCTTCTCTAATGCCATCTCTTCTGCTCCTAACCAGACCAGCCACCTCTACTCCACTCTCAAATCTCTTACATCTCTTTGCCTCAACTCTGCTGTTGCCCCTGTTTAACCGACCCCTCCCCCACCACTCCTTGAATCTTTTTTCAGCAACAAGATCTCATCCCTCAGGGCTTTGCTACCCCATTGCCCCCTCCTATCTCGTCCCCTCCTCCCACTTCATCTCCCCCTCCCATCTCCCAATTTTCACACACATGGGCCTCATTCTCTCTACCCACCACAGCTGAACTCCAACTGATTGCCTCTTCCAATAAGACTTTCTGCCCCCTTGACCCTATCCCTGCCTCCTGGCTTCTCACTCCCTCTCTTGTACTCATCCCCTCCATCCTCACCATGATTAACACCAGTCTTTCCACAGGCACTTTTCCTCACTCTTGGAAGCATGCCCTCATTCGCCCCATCATCAAGAAACCCTCGCTTGATCCCCTGGTTCCAGCTCATTACCGCCCCGTCTCTAACCTACCCTTTCTCTCCAAGCTTCTTGAAAAAGCCGTGTTTGCACAGCTGTCTCACCATCTCAATTCCACCAATTTTATTCACTCCCGTCAGTCAGGGTTCTGACAGGGTCACAGTGTTGAGACTGTTCTTCTTGCCTTCACTAACTCTCTGCATGCAGCTCACGACCGTGGTGACCTTTCGGTGGCAGTATCCTTGGACTTATCTGCTGCTTTTGACCTAGTTGATCACTCTCTCCTTCTCCTTCGTCTGTGTGAGGCCGTCCTCTGCAGTACAGTCTTCCGGTGGTTTCACTCCTTCCTCTCCTCTCGGTCCTGTGCGGTTCTTTCCTCATCCTCCTCCGTTCCACCTTCTGACCCCTTCCCACTGCCCTGTGGGGTCCCCCAGGATTCTGTTCTGGCACCCCTTCTCTTTAATCTCTTTTTAACTCCACTTGCTCTACTGATACAGCAATCTGGGATCTCCGCCTTCTATTATGCAGACGATCTAGTACTTCTTCACCACACTTCCCCCCTTCACCCTGATCTCTCTACTCTCAACTCTTGTCTTGCAGATGTCACTGACTGGCTCACCTCTAATTGTCTTCATCTTAACCTAACTAAAACCGTTGCAATCTGGTTCACCCATGGCAGTCCTTCCCCACCACTGGTCCCCTCTTTCTCAGGATCCCCCGTACCCATAGTTTCTTGCTTCCGCTATCTGTGTGTTCTTTTCGATTCCGATCTCTCCTTCCAAGCCCACATTTCACATATCACCAAAACTTCCTTCTTCTTCCTTCACCAAATTCGTGCAATTCGCCCTTTTCTCACACCACCTGTTCTCACTACTCTTCTACTATCACTTGTTATGCCCCATGTCGATTTCTCTAACTCTGTTCTCATTGGCATTACAAAATCACAACTAGGTAGACTACAACAAATTCAGAATACTGCTGCCTGTCTCATCACGCACTCCTCCCATCGTGACCATGTAACACCTCTTCTTCTTCGCCTCCACTGGCTGCCCATCTCCTTCCGCTCTCAGTTCAAACTATTAACTCTGGTTCATAGAGCCCTCCACACTAGCACCCCTCAATACCTAGCAGAACTTATCACATTTCACACCCCCAGACATACCCTCCGCTCATTCCATCTGAACCGCCTTCATCTCCCTTCTCCCTCTCTTGCCCACCGCCAGTCCACCCGCTCATCTGTGTTTTTTTTCATTGGCCCAGCACTCTGGAACTCACTGCCCTCTTCCCTCAGGTTGGAACCCCATCACATCACCTTCAAAAATAACCTAAAACCCCACCTTTTTTCCCTAGCCTTTGACCTTCCCTCCCCTTTTGTTTGACCCGCCTCCCCAACTATAATTGTTACTCTGCTCTCTGTCCTGTATGCCTATTTACTACTTCTGTCCTATTATTGATTGTAATTTCCTTTCACTTTCTGGCCTTGTGCCCACTTTCTAAGTTATTGTAAACTGTGAACCGCTCTGATTGTTAAAGTAGGGCGGTATATCAAATAAATAAATATAAACATAAACATACATGGACATACACACATCCCCCCCCCCATCACCGCCTACCAATGTTGTGTCCATTCCACGTGGGGGGGAGATGGCTTGGGGGATGTCAGGGTGGTGATCTAGCAACTATTGGCTAGGGTGGACCAGGTAGATGTAGGTAGATTGTGTTATGATAGCAGACTGTGCACAGGCTAGGGCATGCAACTCAGGTACGGTGTACCCAGTTTGGACTACTGGGTGTATATATGTTTCAGACACCGTGTGGCCATACCCTGCAATACCTTACTAGGGGCTGCAGTATAGAGTGTTCATTTAGCTGGGTTCATGAACTGTTTGGGATGCATCCTGGGGAGGGTCTGTGGGCCCTTGTTAGAGTGGTCCCCAGATGTGCATGGCTTGCCCTATTACAGGCATAGTACCTGTTGGGAATGTCCCCTGGATGGTGCATTGTGGAACGCAGTCTACTGGGCATGTTTGACCTTGGTCAGATGCTGTCTTGCTGATTTCCAGTTTCTGTGTTCCTATGTGCCACCTAGGTGACAGCCTAGTCCACCCTGTGCCCCAGCTGCCCCCACTGCATGTTCCACCTGCAGTCCCCTATGCCCCATTTGCACCATCACCATAGTGGCCTTTCATACTTGGGCACTATGCTGTTGCTGCATTTGGAGCATTACTATCACTCTTCTCGGGCTCCCTGACTGTGCTGTACATTGCTGACACGTAAATGGTTTCTCTCTCCTGCAAATGTGCATCTAACGACAGCTTTTCACTCATGGTAATGTTCGGGCCTTCGTGTGCCCATGTTAGTGTAGCAGGGTCCTCTCCCCGCCCAATCCTTACCCATTGACCCCTTCTCTCTGCCCTCTCTCCACCGTCTGCGGGAGTTACCGCGGCCGGTGATGTTACCATGCGTTAACGTTACGCGATGTAACGTTAATGCGTGATAACGTTATATCTGGTGACGCTGACGCACGTTAACATTACCAATGCTATGTTACCGCCTTTAGTAAACATACCCCTTACTCCCTTAACACCCTTTAGTAAACATACCTCTTTGTTAAAAAGATCAATAAAACAAATGTTTTAGTACTTAAGCTTTGAGATCTCAGACTGCCTCTTCTCATACTATCTGAAGAACAGTTGTGTGAGGTCCAAAAAATCTAATTACAATAATCATTGAAATGTATTATATCCTACATTATTCTTTAGGACCATTATAGCTATTAGACTGCTATAGTGTAGGATTAAATGTGTATCTTATGACAAGAAATAGATGAGTGTGAACTGACCAGGTGCATTCATTTCCATTTCCGCATCTAGTTCAAGCAACTCTTCCTGACCTATAACTGCATTCATTCTACAGCTCTTCTTTTACCTCTGGTCTCTTACCTCACCCTAAATCCCTTCTCAGATACACCATTCATCAGATAAATTACTTCTATCTGTGCTATTCTTTTTCCACTGCCAACGCCAGACTCCATTCGTTCCATCTTGGTTCATCATATGCCTGGAATAGACTACCTGTATACCAAGCTCCATCCTCGGTCCTATTCAAATCTGAGCTAAAACCCATCTTTTTGAGGTTGCTTTTGGATCCTGACCCCTTTATTCTCCTGTTTACCACCCTTTTCCCCTGTTTGTCTTGAATAGGTTGTAAGCTGTATTGAGTAGGGAATGTCTCTTATGTGTGTATGTTCAGCACTACGTATTCCTTGTAGGGCAATAGAAATGCCAAATAATAGCAGGAGCACTGAAGGGAGGACATCTGGGCTGGGGCAGACAGCAGCAGCAGGACAGAACCTTTCCCTGGTTAAAAGTACACCAGAGAGGAAGAAGGGGAAGGAGTGCGCTGTTTATGTTTATTATCATTTGATATACCGGCTTAACAAGAAGCAGGGCGTTGTGCAATTAAAAATTGCAGGGAGAGGAGTCAAAGGATCCTGGGAATCCAAGTGCTGCTGCAGACACTGCTTTTCTCTGCCTGGGTGTAGGGTGACCAGCTGCTTTTTTAGGTAAATCTGTGGCTTCTGCAATGTAAGGCTTCGGGGATGGAAGTGTCTTTCATGCTGAAAAAGACAGTTTAATGTTGCTAGGAGGTGTGTACTTTCTTCAAATGTTCTCAGTTGTTTTTAAGATTAGGGTTTACATCTGTAGCATAAAATCAATTTTAAGGCAGAGATTTGGATAGAGAGGGAGAGTGTGCACTGGAGACTGGATGGAGAGGGATAGGGAGAGTGTGTGCTGGGAAATAGCTGGGAAGACATAGGTTACTGACCGAGAAGAAAGTATGATGGGGAACTGGATGGGGAGGGGGAGAGAATGAGTTCTGGGGACTGGATGAGGAAGGAGAGTGTGCAGGGGATTGTATGGAGGTTGAGTAAACACATGTGATTGTCAAAATTCAATTGTAATATCTCAGTTTTTATAACTGTGTTGTCTTTATATGCATTTCTTTCTATTTATCTGGTGCTGTACTTTATAGAGTCTGGCTTCTTGGGATTTCAGTTTAATTTTTGTCTGCATATACTATTTTTACTTTGTAGTCATTTATTCTATACTTGGTGTGAATTTATTTTCTAAGGGGGGCATTTCAAACTGCAAATAGCACCTGTGTACGTGTACGCCGGATGTGTAGGCTGCGATCATTTTCCCAAGCATATGTATTCTGTAGCCTATGCACCCTGCACATACACAGAGTTTGTGCGGAGAGTGCTGTACATGAGCGGGAGGGGGCGGAGAGGGGGCAGTGCGAGAGAATGGCCAAGTGCCAGGATGTACATAGGGTATGCAGAAATGGCTTATTATGGTCCTCAGTACCCCCACGGACATCCAGCCTATTCCACTCCGACGGTGGAATAAGTGCAGGGCGAAGATCATGTAGCCTGCTGCACCCCATGGCGATGGATTACTATGGCTTTTGTTGGCGATCAAACGGCGGTGTGAAGGGGCTGCTGTCAGGAACAGCATTCTGCACCACCAGGTAGCAGTGTCGATGCTATGAAATGAGACAGCAATGCTCACGTGCTCCAGCAGTAGCATTGTGGACTGGGGACAGGCAGGCTTGGAGACGTCTTTCTCCTCGGGATAGGGTGAAGCCTGGCCATCTATCTCCCTGATTCCAACATCACTGGTGCATCTAGACCCCGTGGTTGTGGAATCAGGTCTAACTCAGCCCCATTCAAGTTTTATGCGTGCGCATGACCCAGGCATATAGGGCTTGGAATCGGCCTGTAAGTGTATGATCAAGGCCAGGTGCTCAGTTAGCATGGAGTTTCTATGTAGGAATCTGTAATAATCTGGCTTGTTCAGTTTTCCCAGTAGGGTTACAGATTTTCTAAAGTCAATGAAAATATTTGCAGTGCTGTCCTCTTCTAGGGAGGCTTCTTCTTGTGTGAGTTTTGAAGTCAGCGCTGTCATGGAATGGTAGATTTGCTCTATAGGTCCTGTGCTGTGTTTTCTGCTTGTTCTTTTTATTTCTGCATGGAAACAACTATAGGGTGTTGGTGGGGGACACTGGAATATGGACAGTCTTTAAGATCTGCAGTTTTATTTTTTTGATGCTGCTGGTCTTAAATTTAAAACCTCTTATCAGTTCAGATTCAAGGAAATCTTCACTGTTGCTGATGTTTGGGCTTTTGCAGCTCTGGCACATACTAATCTGACCTGCACACCATGATCTTGAATTGACAGCTGCCAGGATTTTTTTTCTTATTTTAAATCTTCTCTCCTTAGCATTAACCTGGTTATAGCACTGACCAAATAAGTCCAATATGCAAATATTTATGCAAATTAGGCCCCACTGAGAGTCTCTACACATGGCCCAACATCACCCTCGGACTGCCTCTGCTTTTGTCCAGTTGTCCACTAGAAGGTTCAGGATATTTTTGTTATATTGAAGAAGCTGTGAAATAAATGTCTAAATATACAGAAAATGGGGCCTATGTTTTGTAACCAACTTCCATTTGAATTAAGAAGAACCTTCAGTTTCATAAGGATCTTCCATGTTTGTTTATGCAGACCTGATTTTATATTATTCTTTTCATTTTTGGACACGGTTGGGTTAGTATTAAGTGGTGGGAGTTAGAGTCAAGACGTCAAGGTCAGGTTATATTAATTTCTGATGGTGCTTTAGAAGCAGGTCTGCTAAAGGTAGAGCTGTTTCTACAATACTAGTAAGGAGGTGCAGGGGCACACGGGCAGCAGAAGGCGCTGTTTTACAAATTTACACATGTGAAAAAAAATCAGGGGAAACTTGGCAACTTACTGGCATTTCACAATTTGCATACGTAAATGTTGCCACTTTCATGAATATATGAACCATTTTGCAAAATTAGATGTGCAGATCCTCTTAGGTAACTACAAAGGACTTTATCTTGACCTTGTTTCAATTTGAAAGTAGGAAATAAACATTGGGAGATTAAGGGCCCGATTCTGGGTCACTGGTCAGGACGTGCAGTCCCGTGGATTGTGCAGCGGGGAAAAGGGGAGCTGAGGCCACAGGAGTTGGAGGTGCCTGTGGGGAGGATGTCTCCGCAGGTGGTAAGGGCACATCAGGCCAACCTCTGGCCCGATTCTGGTTACCATGGGAACGTTTTGTTCCTACAGTCCAGAATCAGATCCAAATGGGCCTGTCTTGCTTTGGGCCATCCAGACCGCCCAGACATGCTCCTACCTGTTAATCCCTCCTGTAAAAGGATGGCCAAAAGTAGCACTTTTTAAATACCTAATCATGTCAGAGAACAGGTATAAATATGGACATGGACAATTTTGAATTTATATGTGCATTTCCTATATGAAATGGGGAATACGCATATAAGGGGGATATTCAAAGGTTGCACTATCCTGGTTAGTGCTGCTGAATATCCCTGGTTTGAGCTGCTAAATGCCCCAACGCTAAGCACATAGCATCAGGGTGTTCTGGGGGCAGAGTGGGGACATTCAGCCACTGCCTGGTTAACCCTAACTGGCTAAAGTTAAGATAGCTGTATGGTTGTCCTAACTTTAGTTGGTTTTTGCAATCTAGCCAGTGACTGAATACACCGACACTGAATATCCGGGTGAATTTAATGTGGTGTCAGCCAACTGCTTTAAATTCGCTGGCAGCCGCTACTGGACATCCCCCCCCCCCCCCCACACAGTTTTGTCCTGCCCAGGTCACATTCCAGACACACCTTGTACATATTTGCATCCAAGCATCCTTCTGGCCTTCACCATCGCCTTTACTACTTGTTTCACCACCTTAACATCATCAGAAACAATCACGCCCAGGTCCCACTCTTTGCCCCCTACACTGTACCACTCCCTTGGATTTTTTGCAGCCCAAATACATGGCCCTGTATTTTTCTTAGCATTAGAACTCAGTTGCCAAATTCTTGACCATTTTTCAAGCTCAGCTAGATCCCTCCTCATTTTATTGACTCCTTCCTAGGTGTCTACTGTATTGCAGATTTTGGTATCATCCGCAAAGAGGCAATCCTTACTCGACAGCCCTTCCACAATATCACTAAGATGTTAACATGAATTGGACCAAGGAGAGATCACTGTGGCACACCACTGGTAACATCCTTCTCCACAGAATGAGCTCCATTTATGTGTACACTTTATTGCCTCCCACTCAACCAATTTCTAACCCAGTCACTCACTTAGGGGCCATCCTTAGGGTGCTCAATTTATTTATAAGTCACCTGTGTGGAGCGGTATCAAAGGCTTTACTGAAATCACCATAGCCTAGGGTTCTCCCTCAGTCAAACTCTCTGGTCACCCAGTCAAAGCAATCAATCAGATTTGTCTGACAAGACCTACCTTTGGTAAACCCATGTTGCCTTGGATCCTATAATCCATTGGACTCTAGAAACCTCACTATTCTCTGTTTTAGTAGCATTTCTAATAATATATTCATCACAGAGGTCAGACTAATTGATCTGTAGTTCTCAATCTCATCCTTACTTCTGCTTTTGTGAAAAAGGACCACATGTGCCTTTCTCCAGTCCTCTGGGACCATTCCTGACATGAAAGAAGCATTGAAAAGGTCAGTCAGTTGAGTCGCTAGAATATCCTCATGTTCCTTCAATATTCTTGGATGTATCCCATCCAGTCCTATCAGTTAAGTAATGCTGTTTGTTAAGTAATGCTGTTTTATCCTCATCAGCTTCTACATATTCTTCCCCTTCACCTTGAGTCTGATAATACCACTTTTACAATTCCTCCTCTCATTAACAAATCTGAAAAATGTCTTGTCTCTCATTATATAGCATTGGCTATTTTTTCTTCATTTTGTATCTTTGATTTCCTGACTACTTTCCTAGCATCTCTAAGTTTTTCCAAATATTATTGCTTGTCTTCCTCTCTGTGTGATCTCTTGTATTTTATGAAGGCCACCCTCTTTTACTTCACCTTTTCAGTTACATCTTTTGAGAACGATAGTGACCTCATTTTCCTTTTACATTTATTTAACTTTCTAACAAAAAGGTTGGTTGCCCTTAAAATATCCCCTTTCAGTTTTTCCCATTGCTTTTCTACATCACCCAGCTGTTCCAATCCCTCTAACAACTCCTGGAGTATTGTCCCATCTTGGCAAAGTTAGTTCTCCTAAAGTCTAAAGGTCCAATATTTGAAAGGTATTTACATGGTTTACAGCTCTGTAACATAGTAGAATAATAACATAGTATATGATGGCAGATAAAGACCAGCATGGTCTATCTAGTCTGCCCAGCAAGGGGGCAAGAGTAGGTGCACTTGTCGCTCCGTATAGGCCCCCCTCCCCATGCCTTTGTTTAGGGGTGTACCCACCACTCAATGTAGGTCACCCCTATTTGTTCAGGTATAAGAGATAGTTATGCTTATAAAGGGGTCCACTGTGTCTCTCCCATGCCATTTTGAATTCTGTCACTGTGTTTGCCCCCACCACTTCTACTGGGAGGGCATTCCAAGCATCCACCACCCTTTCAGTGAAAAAGTATTTGCCTTTCAGTTTACCACCTTGCAGCTTCATGTTATGCCCTCTAGTTTTACAGCTTCCCTGTCTTTGGAAGAGGTTTGTTTTTCCATTAATACTCTTTAAGTATTTAAAGGTCTGAATCATATCTCCCCTGTCCTTCCTCTCCTCCAGAGTGTAACTATTTAGGTCAAGTCTCTTCTCGTAAGTCTTCTGACACAGGCTCCAAATGATTTTGGTTGCTTTCCTCTGAACTGCTTCCAGCCTTTTTATATCCTTTGCGAGATACAGTCTACAAAACTGAACACAATATTCCAAGTGAGGCCTCACCAATGACTAGTACAGTGGCATTAGTACTCCCCCTTTCTGATGGTAATTCCTCTCTGTATGCAACCCAGCATCCTTCTGGCTTTTGCCACCGCTCTGTCACACTGTTTCGCCACCTTGAGATCATCAGAAACAATCACTCCGAGGTCCTTCTTCTGGTCCACGCACACCAATCTCTCCCCCCTCCCCATTGCATATAATTCCCTTGGATTTCTGCTTCCCAAGTGCATGACACTGCACTTCTTTACATTAAATCTTAACTGCCAAGCATTAGATCATTCTTCCAGCTTTTGTAGATCTTTCCTCATGTTCTCCACTCCGTCAGGGGAGTCCACTCTGTTGCAAATTTTCATGTCAACTGCAAAAAAACAGATTTTTCCATTCATCCCTTTGGCAATATCTCTCACGAATATATTGAACAATACCGATCTTAGGACTGAACTCTGGAGCACACCGCTGATCACCTTCCTTTCATCCAAGTGAGTTCCATTTACTGTCACCTTCTGTCGTCTGTCAGTCAACCAATTTCAGATCCAGTTCACCAGCATGGGACCCATCCCCAAGCTGTTGAATTTATTGATAAGCCTCCTATGAGGAAGGCTTTGCTGAAATCAAGGTAGATCACATCCATCACATGCTCTTGATCCAGTTCTCTGGTCACCCAGTCAAAGAACTCTATCAGATTTGTTTGGCAAGATTGTCCTTTGGTAAAACCATGTTGCCTCGGATAATGCAACCTGTTGGTTTCGAGGAAGTCCACTATTCGCTCTTTCAGGAGCGCCTCCATTACTTTTCCCACCACAGAGGTAAGGCTTACTGGCCTGTAGTTTGACACTTCTTCCCTATTACCACTTTTGTGGAGAGGTACCACATCAGCCCTTCTCCAGTACTGTTGAACTTCTCCTATCTCCAAGGATCTATTAAAAACATCCTTTAGAGGCCCTGCAAGAACCTCTCTGAGCTCTTTCAGTATCCTGGGATGTATCCCATCTGGTCCCATAGACTTGTCCACTTTCAGTTTTGCAAGCTGTTCTAACACATCATCTTTTGTGAATGGTGTGATATCTATTCTGTTCCCATCAGTCACAGGTGGTCCTTCTCCAGGATTTTCTCCAGTGAAAACAGAACAGAAGTATTTGCTTAGCATTTTTGCTTTTTCATTGTCACTTTCCACTAATATGTTCCCAGCACTTTTGAGTCCTGCAATTTCACTTCTGATTTTCCTCCTCTTCCGAATGTACCTCAAAAGGTTTTGTTGCCACGCTTCACTCTTTAGCCATCTTTTCTTCTGCCTTTGATTTTGCTATCCTTATTTCTCTTTTTGTCTATTTTAGTTTGATCTTGTATTCTTTTCTGTGCTCCTCTGTTTGCAAGCTTCTGAATTTTTTGAAAGCTGTGTTTTTTGCCTTTATTTGCGCAGCCACTTCTTTGGAGAACCAAATAGGTTTCCTTTTCCTCTTGTTTTTATTTACTTTCCTTACATATGTATCTGTTGCACATTTTATTGCCTTCTTTAGTTTAAAATGCCTTAGACAGGAATATTCAATGGCAGTAATATCGTAGGTGCCATTGAATATTCCTGTCTATGTCCCCTACGTGCCCCAATACTATCTGGTTAACATTGGGATGTGTTGGGGATGTTCCAGGCAGAACAGAGGCGGGGAGTCCCTGTAACTGGGTAACAATGATATTGGACTGCTACTTGGTTACCCATCCACAGTTAAAACTAGGTGAGCTACCTGGTTAGGCTGTGCGGGTGAATCTCCTTGGTGCCTAACCCAGATATTCAATGCCATCGCCATGGCATTGAATATCCAGGTTTAGAGGTCAGCAGGCAAAGCTATGTGCCAACGTGGTACATAGCCCGCCCAACTGAATATCGGGTCCTCGCTTTTGAATGGATTTTGTCAGCGCTAGTCCTAATACTGAACCACACCATCTGGTGATCACTGGATGTGAGATGATCTCCCACTATAACATCAGAAACACTTTCACCATTGGTAAGCACCATGTCCAGTATGGCCCTTTCACGTATGGGTTCTGTTACCAGTTGCCTGAATAATTCTCTCTGTAGAGAATACAGGATCTCCTTACTTCTAGATGACGCCGCAGCAAGGATGTGCCAATCAACATCTGGCATACTGAAATCACCTATCAATAGCACTTCTCATTTCATGGCAATACTGCATATGTCCTCTATTAAATCTCCGTCCACCTCTTCGCCCTGTGAGGGAGATCTGTATATCACTCCAATGCAAATGGTTTCCCTTTCCTTCTTTCTAATATAATCCACAGTGCCTCCTTGCTCCCTTTTAAGCCTTGTAATTCTATAGCTTTAATATTATTTTTACATATAGTGCCTCCTCCCCTTCTTCCTACACTGTCCTTCCTGAATAAAGTATAGCCCGGTATACTTAGATCCAAATCATAGTTGTCCGTGAACCATGCCTCCGTAACCACCACTAAATCCAAATCAGCCTATTCCATTAAAGCCTCAACATCTGAGAAATTGTTTCCCATGCTATGGGCATTTATGTACATCACTTTCTACTATAGATGTTGCCCCTTTTACCCATTTCTGCAGAGGTTTTTAATGTTTTTCTTACCTGAGGGCTTTGACTTGAGGGCTTTCTTCAGCCATTCCAAATAAATCTAGTTTAAAGCCCTTGTCAGTAGGTTAGCCTGTCTGCTGCGGAAGACACTTTAAATCTGTGGTTCTCAACCCAGTCCTCTGGGACTCCCAGGCCAATCAGGTTTTCAGGATATTCACGATGAATATGCATGAGATAGATCTGCATACAATGGAAGCAGTGTGTGCAGATCTATCTCATGCATACTTACGTGCCCTTTCTGCAGCTCTGTGGCCCCCCATTTACTAATGCTTAGTGTGCAATAACAGAGTTATCATGCACTATCTGCCCTAATGCCATTGCATAAAATCAGCTTTGTGGCAGCTAACACACAATAATGCCATATCACCTGCTAGCATTAGTAAATAGGTGCTTATGTTGTGAAAGCATTTCCAGCGCCACCCATCTATGTGCTTTCCTTGCTTGTTAGCAAAAAGATAAGACTTTCAGCTGTGCTTCGTTGATAAGGAAGATCCCAGAAAAGCTTTGCATTTAAAAATATTTTTCTTACTCTTTTCTGCCATCTTTTACCAGCAATAGGAAAAGTAGACTATAATCCTCTGAATGACTTTTCAAAGGGATGACTTTAATAAATGCTATATGGAAAAATAAATGGAGCATACATCATTTCAAAGAAGTAGCCGCTACATATTTCATTTATGAAGAACTAAAACTATTAATCTGTGATCTGCAATGTATTTCAAATAAATAGAACTTCTTTTGTGGAAACTTCAATAATTCTATTAACAATACAATTTAAAAAGCAGCTATAAATGAATAAGAAATAGACAAAGACAATTATTGATTTTCCAGTCTTTGGTATACAGTAGTTGACACATTCTGTGATGTGCACGGCTTTCCTTATTTATTCCTAACATTTATAGATAATCTATGCTTGTGAAATAGAAGAAAAACAAGTTACAAAAAGTCTGCAATATACAGCTTATATTTTGTCCCCCTAAGAATCGAGCCAGGAAATTTTCTTAAAGTTCACTTGAAAACACAAGTATTTTATTGTTTGACATTCTTTTTTTTTAAATTAAGTTTTCCCTTGCTATTCAGCTGAACACCAGACAATACTTACAATGAAAAGCTGTTGGTCTCAGTCATCTAAAGAAAAAAAATATCAAAATGCTACCTGTGCTGTTTGTCAAAAGATCTTATATTGTGTGAAATGCTCATTTCTATCTTTGAAAGTACATTGCTCTTTCTAAAAAGTTCTCTGCTGTGAAGTATTGTATTATGTGTATAAATGGTGTATACTGGGGCAATATGAAACAATAAATACAGACCTGAGAAAGGCATGCATGCGACCACTGTTGTTTGTTTATAGTATTACGCTAAGGTAAAGGACCACCATAGCTGTCACAGGGAAAGAATTGTTCTATAACACAAGGAAGGCACACATTCAGAAAGAAACCACTGGAGGCGTAAATGTTAGCAAAAGTGGTAACCTAAATAAATGTAACAAAAGGCGGTGGGTATCTAGAATAACATGCAAGTAGAGGTTCTAGTTATAGAGGTGGTAGTAATCACTGCAGTGAGAGAATTTAAGAATCATTGGGGCAGGAACAAGAACGGTGCTCAGGAGAGAGGTAGGGTAAAAAAAAAATGGAGGACCAGCGTTTAGGTATTGAAAGTTATGCCCACCTAGCCTAAATTGAGAAGGCCATGAGAGGGACATGATAAATGTGACCTGAGCAGAGCAGCAGTACAGTTTGTTTGTTTGTTTTTAGCCCCCAGTGAGTTGTTGCAAAGTCGTGTACCATAGAATAGTGGTGTGACTTTGGAATGTTCTTGGTTATAATAATGAGATGAACAGTCAATTGGAGTGGATGGATAGCCCAGTTGTTAGAGCAGCAGCCTAATGCTCAAGAGATTAGGGTTTGATTCCCACTGGCATGCCTTGTGACCTTGGGTAAGTCACTTTACCCTCCATTGCCTTGGAAGAAGAGGCCTGGCAATCTACTTCTAGTCATACTTTGCCAAGAATACTCAGCAGCTGTTGGGTCACCAGGAATCAACACCAACTTGATGGCACTTAAAAAAAAGTCACTTAGTTTGAATGACAAGTCAACTAGCTTTACATAAATTCTATAACCAAGGCCAAAATAATACTGAATTATCTTCTCTAAGTGGTTAAGCTACTATGGATGACAGCTAAAAGATACTCTTAGAGCAATGGGTAAAGGCAAGGATGGGTCCTACAGATGTGCATTTATTTAAAAAAATTGATCAAATGTGATGGAGGAAACCATTTTGTTTCACCGTTAAATAAACCAAATCCTCATTTGTGCCATTCATTTTTGGCAACAATGTAGTCTTTTGAGCTAGAAACAACAAGCTAATTTGGGAGATGAAGATAAAAGAAGCATAAGGAACTTCATCAAACATGTTGAAACTGTTTGACCAGCAGCTAATCCAGTTTATCCTTGTTTCATTTCTCTGTCAGCCTGCTGCTCCGATATCCTCACCATGTGTGTGTGCAGAGATCATGATTGACACAGTGGCCAGGCAACCTACATCATAGCATCTTACTACTGCGCATGGACCGTAAGGACATTTAAAAGGGGTCTTCATGGAACACCTATTCCACATCTAGGCCCCTCTGCTAAGATGGTACATGAGTGGCTTCCAATTCTACCTCATCAGTTTGAGTCCTGTTCATTGCTTCCTTCTTTCTCCAACTACCATAGTGCCACTTAGAAGTCCATGTTTTAATTGCAGGAGATGATGAGTCCACAAATGTTCTGGAGAACTGCAGTACAGACCCCAGCAGCCAGCCTCCCTAGAGAGGGTCCCATGCTACAGGGCAGTTCATCCCAGGATGATGGTGGCAGGCCAGCTGAGGCAGTGCAGCAGGGGTCCAGAAACCAGGAGCATCAAGACATCATAGATGTCAACAGTGCCACTGACCAGGTGGTAGAGAAGGGGATGTCATGTAAAGGGCTGAACTCTAGCTTCTGCCTCCCTCTTCCTCTCACAGTTAACCCACAATATGGAAAATTCCTCAAATTTCCAGAACAGTGTCTTCTCATAAGCCAAGGAGTTTCTCAGATCCTGTAAGAAAATCAACAGGTCACCAGCGAAGAGGGCTGTCTTTACCTCTTCCCTTCCCATAAGAATCCTAGTCACCCCATGGTCCATCTTTAATCTGTAATCTAACAGCTCAATACATAATGCAAAGAGGCTTAGGGAGAGGGGGCAACCTTGCTGCGTTTCCCCTTACAGAATGGTCTCTGAAGTGAGCATCAAATTAACCATCATCCTCGCCTGGATACACTAACAAGGCCTGAATCGACAAGATAGTTTCTCTACTCATCCCAAATTATTCCAATACATACCAAAGGTATCCCTAAGATACCTTATCAAAGGTTTTTCTCAGATCAAAGCTCACAGAAAGGGCAGGGGCTTCACTCTTGTGCAGCTTCCATTTGTGCTAACACCCGATGTAAATTAGTAACACTATGGGGTATGCTTACTAAACCTGGTAAAGTCACCGGCAGTAAGGGCAGCATTAAGGTGCCTGAATTCATATAGGGCAGTGGGCGGGTAGGGGGCATGCCAGCGTTAGGGTATCTCGGGCTATTTAAAGTGAGGTAACAGGACCAAGTGCGGTAAGGTGACAAGACATTCTAAGGAGAGACAACGTGCCCTAACAAGACGTCCTAAAGAGAGATAAGGCATCCTAAGGAGAGATAATGTGCACTAACAAGGCATCCTAAGGAGAGATAAGGTGTCCTAAGGAGAGACAAAGTGCCCTAACAAGGTGTACTAAGGAGAGATAAGGCATCCTAAGGAGAGACAAGGTGCCCTAAGATGGAAAGCATGCACTTTAAGGCACGAAAATGGCTGTAACCAAACACTGGATAGAGCATCAAGGAATGTCAATGTAAAGGTCATGGAAGGAAGGACAGGTGGGTGTTAATGGACCTGCTGTATCAGTAAAGCTGACGAGCATGTGAGAGGCAGCTGTACCGATGCACAGGATGGTGACAATGTAAAGTGCTGCAATGTCAGTGTGAGGCATAGGATGGGGAAGACCTGTCCCCCAGCGGAGGCAGAAGTGGCAGGATTTTTGCAGCGACAGGAGGACAGAGTAGGAGTGGTGACTTGCTGATCAGGCACAGGAGAGACGAGTGCAAAGAGCTGAAATGCAGAAAAGAGTACCAGTGTAGGTCATGGAGTAGAAGCCTGCACAAGAAGACAGGACTGTACAAAGCCAACAAAGACAGATAGATGGGCCAAAGGATGGATGCACACAAGCAAAAGGGGCAGTTAGGAATTGAACCCCTGTCTGGTGGTTAGGGTGACATTGCACTAATGAGTAGGTTACACCTCCACACCTCACTACACAGCAATGGCTGAAAAAGAAACTGCAGTTCACTGCCTAAAACGTCTGCTGTGTGTGTCGATATAGCGTAGCCCCCACCAGTACCCATGATGCAGTGCACATGCATAACAGCAGTCTATAGCTGATCCCAAATGGAGAATGCACATATCCATCACCTCAGCTCAGTAAGATGCACTGACAGTGTATGATACAAGCACAGAGTAGCTACAAACCGTGCTACTGAGCAGTTTCTGTGGTCACCCTGAGGGTGAGGAAGGGTGCCCAGCATCAGGTCCCCAGTACCTACAATGCTAGAAATGGTCTCTGTTGCCTATACTGCAGATCTCCATCATCACCAGTGTGTAGTATGTATAATATGCTAGTTAGCTTAGGTCCTACAGCATGCACCAGTCACATCTTGCCCTCTACTCTGCCCCTGTCTTACAGGGACCCACCTAGAATGGTGTGTCTCAATAACCAATGTTACAATGCTGATGCCATGTCTGCTAAGTAATGGCAGGTTAGTACCAGGGTCCTGCTGGACCTACTACTATGAGCAGGCCTGGAATGCCTCATGTCCCAACCACCCCAGTCTAACATTCACCCACAGCAAGCATATGCTGCCCACCACTGGGTTTACCAGCCGCGCACATACCAACTGCAAATAATCCACTAGTCAGTACACACTGCATGTGCATACAGCAACCATAGACACCCAGTAGTGGGTTCCATGATCAGGCCCACCCAGAATAGGAAATGCACACACATCACAAGAAATAAACTTGACATAACACTATGTGGATACATAGCTGTGCCATAGTCACTGCTCAATCAGAGTGAGAGTGCCCTCCCAGTATAACATGCTGTGGCCATCCAATCCAAACACGTTGCAGTCGGGCACTATGACGTCCCAGCCATTGTCCTACCCCCGAGGCAGATACATCCTGGCCAATCTGCCCTATTTCAGGCAATACCCATAATACTTTGCTCCTTATCATGCACATTTGCAGGCTAATGCTGAAACAACTTAGGCACTGAGAGACTCAGTGAAGTGTAGTAAGCCACAAAACAATGGATAGACACACACATACACACTCACTCACATCAATGCACTGTGCAAAAATGGAGATGGTTGGCATTCCTGCCTGCCACTTTGGTCCCATTCTCAGCTCAGGCATTGTTAGGGTGTGCTCGTTGTGCAGGAGCTAGTAGTGTGCTCTGATGTAAACATCCACTCAGTGTGCTGGTGCTGTCAGCCTGACTCTCCATCCAGCTAAGGATAATGGAGCCTGTCTGTGGGGGTGTTTGTACCCTTGTTAGCAGATTCATTGGGGGTTGCATATGTTGGTGTTGACCTGCACTGTGGGATAAAATTTAGCCACAAGGACCCAAACCTGTGACTCTCCACTGATATACACACCAACCGTGTGTAGTGCAACACAGCGCTGCTGCTTGGCTACAACCGTCCCTAGGGGTGACATGCTTCCTATCAGACAGACCTTGGCACATGTTGCACTGTGCACAGTGCACTGGATCAGGGCATGGCTTTGGTCTGCCTCAGACAGCTGCCGCTGCCCCCTCTAGCAACACCCCCCACACCAAGCTGACATTCCCATGTGCTGTCAGTGTTGGTGGTGCACAATCCCAGGCCAGCCAACATGCAGTTTGGCAGGTGCCTAGGGTGCAGGGTCCAGGGGGGGGGGGCAGAGGCATACATGGACAGCCATACATCTCCCCCACAACCATCTGCCTCTCCAGGGGCCCCATTATCACCTGCCAATGTTATGTCTCTTCAACCTAAGTAAGAGACGGCTGAGGGGTGTTATGTTAGAGGTCTATAAAATATTGCCTGGATTGGATTGAGTAAACGTAGATCGATTGTTTACGTCATCAAAATGTAGTAGGACTAGGGGACATGCAATGCAGCTACAATGTAAGCCATTGAGGACTACTGGGAGTGAATAGTTTCTCAGTCAACGTGTATTCAAACTCTGGAATTCATTTCTAGAGGATGTCATAAAGGCTGTTAGTGTAGCTGGGTTTCAGGAATGTTTGTACAGGTTCCTGGGGAGTGGACCATAAACCATTACTAATGAGGGGCCCAGAATATCCCCTGCCTGCCCAATACATGAATTGTAGATCCTGTGTGTCTTTTGAGGAAACTGCTAGGTACTTGTGACCTGGATTGGCCACTGTTGGACACAGGATACTGGGCATGATAGACCTTGGTCTGATACAGTCTGGCATATTTTTACCTTGGTCTGACACAGTCTGGCATATTTTCAAGAACTATGTTCTTATGTGCCACCTAGGCAACTGCCTGGTCTGCCCTGTGCACCAACGGCCCCCATTGCATGACCCATGTGCACCCTCCTTTGCCCCATTTGCACCATCAACATAATGACCTTTCATACTTGGGCACTATGCTGTTGCTACTAATGGAGCACTACTATCACTCTCTTGGCCTTCCCTATCTGTGAATCACATTGAAGACATTTAAATAGGCTCTCTCTCCTCAAACTACACCCTTTCCGCGAGGTTTTGATATGTGTTAGAGTTTCTGCCATTAAGGTGTCATCGTTAAGGGAGCAAGCCTTGTTCCCGCCCACTCCCTGCCCATTGACTCCCACTCTTCGCCTACTCTCCACCCACAGGGCACTTTACGATGCTGGTACCGTTAATGGCGAGTGTGCCCTATTAGAATGCGCTAATGGAGCTCGTGCCCTGTTTGCGAATACTAACGGCACACTTGCTCCTTTAGCACGATTTAGTAGACATACCCCTATGTCTTCCAGGGATAAACCACACCTGTTCCATGTGTACAAAGTCATGCATAACAGTATCAAGCTTTGTCACCAGTCCCTTAGCATAAATATTGATGTCTACGTTCAGAAAGGATATGAACCTTTACAAACATACATCCTCCACATCCCTCCCTGGCTTTGACAAAACCATATCAGAGTTGATTTGGTGATGAGGAGAACTACCCTACCTTCTGTGCCTTTAAGGGTTCCATAATATCCTCATGTTGTTGTTGTTAAGTGCCGTCGAGTCGGAGTCGACTCATGGCGACCCTCTGCATAGCTATCCTAAATTGTGTTCGGTCTTCAGTCAGGCGGCTCATTGTTGACAGACTGGTACCCGTAGCTGCTGTTATTGTAGCAATCCATCTCATTGCTGGCCTTCCTCTTTTGCGTTGACCTTCTATCTTGCCAAACATGATGTCTTTCTCTAAAGATCTCTCTCTTCGCATGATGTGTCCGAAGTATGAAAGTCGAAGTCTTGTCATCTGAGCTTCTAAAGAAAGCTTAGGTTTGATCTCTTCTAGTACCGACTGGTTTGTTCTTCGGGCAGTCCATGGTATACACAGTATTCGCCGCCAGCACCATAATTCAAAGGCATCAATTTTCTTCCTGTCTGTCTTTTTCACTGTCACTTTATATAATTCCACTCTAACGCCATCAGGGCCTGGGGCCTTTAGGTTATTCAAATTTTGGGTCATTCACAAGATCTCCTCACATTCCCAAGGTGTTTGTAATCTACTCTCCTGTTCTGGTTTAAGCTTGGACAATGTCAAGTTTGTAAAAAAACAATCCCGCTGCTTATATTCTGCTTCATGGCCAATATACAGTTCTTGATAAAACTGGGCAAAATGTTCCCCTATCTTAGAGATGGTTGTACTGTGCAATCCTCTTTCATTTTTCAGCACTGCAAATTGTCCCTTGTTCACTGTGCAAGATAGCAGTCAGATTTATTGCCAAAGCAGAAATGTCTGTGCTTCTGAAATTGAATAGTGCACATTATCCATTGGTGCAAAAGTATGCCCAAAGCAGTCTGAAGCTATTACTACTACTACCAGTACTAGTAATCATTTGTATAATGCTACAAGGTGTATGCAGCACTGTACATATAGGGACCTGTTTACTAAGTGGCGCTAGTTGCTTCTGTGTGAAATCGGAGCCACAGCTCCATTTTATTTAATGGCTCTAATTTCGCACGGAAGCCACTAGTGCTGCTTAGTAAACAGACCCCATAGAATTAAGGCACAGTTACTGCTCTTCAGAGCTTACAGTCTCATCAAGAAAAATGTCACAAAACTGGGGACAAGAGTATAGTAAGATATACATAAGTAGTGAACAAGAGAGTGAGGAGCATCAGGATACAAAAGCAGCCTCAAAGAGATGCGTTTTTAGCCTGGATTTGAATAGGGCTAGAGAAGGAGCACGGCGAACAGACTCAGGTAGTTTGGTCCAAGCAAGGTTGAATGAACAAAGTCTGGAGTTGGCAGTGGCAGAGAAGGGCACAGATAAAAGGGATCTGCCAGAGGAACGGAGTTCCAAGGAGGGATGTAGAGTGAGATAAGAGAGGGAAGATAGTGAGGAGCCGCAGATATGAATGCACAGTTTGGAGGTCAGTAGGAGAAGTTGGAACTGGATGATGAAACTGATAGGGAGCCAGTGAAGTGACTTGAAAAGAGGGGTTACATGAGCATGGAGACAATGGTGGAAGCTAGAACAAATGTTCTCTCGGAGACGCTGTTGCCAGCTCCCACTGCAGATCAAAGTTGACCCCCTAAATGTAGCAAAACAGCATTCTGTCTCCTCTGCTATCCAGCAGTGTAAACAGCAAGGACTCTATGAAGCACTGCTTTAGCTGCTTCCCAAAATAAACAAGGAGCTTTCTGGTGTGCAGTATTAAAGATAATGCAATTTTATTTTGTACACCACTCCGATATTTATGAAGGGCGGTATATCAAATGCCAATAAACCATAAACCATAATCCTGCCTCTGTGGCTTAATATACTTAATAAACTCAGGCCCTCATGAAGCCCAGCTTATATTCCCCTGGCCCACTGTGCAGTGAACATGCCAGGCACTGACCAGACTTATTGCCAAACCTCCCAAATTCCCCATCCTTTGAAATACAAAATCCATTAAAATGAGAGTATGGTCTGACAGCAGAAGCTGCTCAATTTCCAGCCCCTCTACCCTTGCAAATAGAGAATCTGAGATTGATATTCAATCCAATCTGCTCTGTGTAGAGTGTGCCCTTAAAAGATGAGGGTATTCACTTTCCTTTGGTTATAGTTCCCAACAAGTATCTACCAGCTGCCTTTTGCAGCTAACCCTCTGTTACTCCCTTCCCTATCTTGGGTTGCAACATCAGATCTGCAACCCTGTTAAAATCGCCCTCCACCATCACTGGGCCCTCATCCAGCCCCAACACTACAGCACCTATTTCTGTAAAAAAATACTCATTATTACCTGTGGGGAAATAAACTGAGAGCAGCCACAGCTGCTCCCCCAAAGTTCTCCCAACACCCACACATAGCGACCATTTGAGACTGATATTACCTTTTTCTCTACAAAAGGAACTGCTTTATGCAATAAAATCACCAGTCCCTCTTTCCAAGATTTAGGAACAGAGGCAAAATAGCACCTGCCAACCCAAGCAGTGCTCAACAGCACTAAGATGGGTTTCCTGTAGTAACCCCACCATAGTTTTATGCCGGCAGAGACTCATTGAGATCTTCTTTCTTTTAATTGAAGCCCCCCATCGATGACACATTTCAAGAACCCATCGCTTGAGGTTCCATAAGATGAAGACAAAGATTACATATACATTGCCCAGCACACTATATAAATTCTCTACAGACTAATAGTGTCCATCCACAAAGGCAGTCACACACTGGACAATCTAAACCTCACTTCCATTTGCTTCCACAACACTCCTTCACAAAGCTGGATTTCCATCTTGTCCCCTGCCCTCACCATCCTTTCTTCCCTCACCCCATCACCTCATCCATTCCCAGTGTTGCTGCCTGTAAGTCAGAACCAAGGGAGGATAGCATCAGCACAAGAGACAGTTCTAAGTACACCATTCACAACTTATGCCATAGCATCATCCAAACACCAGCCATACTCCCTAAACATCCCACAAATAACCCTTCATCCATTGTAATGATTACTCCCTAAACATCCCACAAATAACCCTTCATCCATTGTAATGACTATCACATGCCCAACCCCACTTAATACCCCACCCTCCATGATACTCCCCTTTACTCACACACTACAATCAAAAGTACCATAAAGCATTGTAATCAATAGCTATATCCCAGACCATAACCTGGAGCAGGTATAAGATGTGAAGCAGCTCGGGTGGCTACTGGAATTCGGCGAGGATGTTCAAGTTCCTGGGAACGCCCTGGACATGCCTATATCACACCCCCATTCTACCCTAGACATCCTCACAATGGGAATGTCACAGACCCAGCTTCTAAAATGGCTCTGGGGACATCTCCTTGCTTAGGATGTCTTTATGCCCATTTTAAGACATCCAAAGCACAAATAAGGCTTCTAAAATAACCCGCTTGTAAGATCCATACCTCGGCAGCAATAGTAAGTTCTAACTACTATCAGCATGGCAAACTCAAACTATGATTGGAATGAAGACACAAAAGAAAATTAGTGCAGAAACAAATTGCAGTAATTCAGCATCCATGGCAGGGTGAGGGTCACAGAGACACAATACATACAAGGCTATCTGAGGCCAAATGAGTGCCCGCAAAGAGACAGTTAGGTTTCTTTGGTAGCTTGCCACATTTTATGGCATCAGGCAGCAGAGATGAGCTATGAAGCAACGGGAAGCTCCAGACTTTTCACCTTGCAATCTTAACCACAAAAAAGGCCATCATTTCACAGGCCAAGAGAGCCTTAAACATAATACCGTGGAAACATGTTCATGGCATGCAGTAAGAAGAGAATCCCTAAAGAGACACTTGGATTGTAGTGAAAGTCAGGTCACACAGGTGATAAGGTCACTAACCCCTGAACTGCTAGCTTGTAAACCTACAAAGTACTAAAAAAATAAATACAAAAACACCTGTGACTCCGCTCTTGAAGGAAGTATAACTTCAGGGGAAATCTAATTGCAAAGAACTTGAGGAGACCTTTCAGTCTATGATGTTTGTGAGGTCCTCCCTGTAAATAGAGCCTGTATGCTTCCATGCAGATCCTCCAATCATCTAGCAGAAGTTGCTTAAATTTATGGTAAAAGCAGTGGTTTATTTGGTCTTATGGACTTGGGTGAGGCTCTGGGATTCAGGAATCAGAGTTCTCTGAAAGCTGTGTGTGCCTTGAATAGGCAGTAAAAGTTCCCAGAGCAATGATTCTTTAGGAGAGATTCTGAAAATTTCCTCAGAAATCAAACTTTGTTTCATATTTACTTGAATTACAGTCATTGCCTAGCAGCATGGAGGATATCAGAATGATCTTTAGTAATGCTGTTTGAGACAATAAAAAAATGTCTGGTAAATAATTTTTATTTAAAAGTAATTTTATTTTCTTATACAACTGGGACACCAGGAGACTGTGGTTTATAGAAAATATAACTCTGAAAATGTATTAAAGCAGGAAGCAGATTCAATGAAACCCGTTTTATAACATATTATTGAATTTCAACAAAAATTAATAGACTTTTTTGTTTTGAGAATCTAGGCGATGTTAACAGCATCTCTCTGCAGCCTGAAATGAATCTTTTGGATGGAGTTTAACAACACACTGACATCAAGCTACTTATGCCAATCATATAGAGAAAGAGTGCTTACCAATTGCATCTGGAGCTAATCTATGGGGTATGTTTACTGAAGAGCCTTAAGGGCGCACCGGTTAGCAAGCATTAACAGCAGCGGTAACGGTGTTATTGCGTGGTAAAGTCTGGGGCGTGGAGCAGGTGTGCCGGCAGTAATAGCACTCGATAAGTAAAGCCAAATGCCAACGGGACACCGGGCAGTAAGGTGCCAAGTGTGCACCTTAATGCCTGAAAATGGCAGTCACCTTATCGCAGGATAAGGGAGCCCTTGTGAAAGTCACATTTCAGGTGATGGATGGAAGGAAGCATAAGAGCTGATTGACATGTTGTATCCATTTGTATCCTACATGTTAGTAAGTGGGATGAGAATGTGGGAGGCATTTGTACTGTATTAGTGAGGGGTGCTCACTTAATCTGCTGTAATGTCATTGTGTGGCAGAGGATTGGAAAGAAGGTTGTCCTGGAGGAGCCAGCATGGCCACGATGTGACCATCAAAAGGATGAATGGGCAGGAGTGTTGGCATGCAAGAGAGGTGTGAGTGATATGTCCTAATGTTTAAAATGTTCCAGTGTGGGCCATGGTGTAGCAGCTGGCAGGAGAACACATGACTGTACATAATGGCCATATGCTGATGGATGGGCTGAAGGATGAATGGCAGTAGATGAGAGTGCTGTATGGCCTTGCTGCCCCAAAGTACCTGATGTGACTGCACAAATGCAGTTGCAGTGCATGTGAAAAAATAACAGCTGTGCCATGGGGAAGTTCCAATATCAGCTATTTTGATATGATAGCTGTCTCAACTTTTCTAACCACTATACAATCTCCCTGACACATGTGCATATAACAACTGGACAAGTGTCTCTCATACTGACCATATGGAGCAAGTAATGACATGTGATGATCCCTGCAGGTGGCCATCCCAGGAGTTGGATATGCCTGCATGTACTGCAAACATGATGGAGCTAAAGATGTTCAGTCACAGTTATAATGAAATAGTCCAATCATGTACAAATCATGTGTCAGACATCTACTGGGTGAACATGTCCAACCCATTGAAATGTGCCACAACAGAGTCAATAAAGTCATGCTGTCAGATGGGCACGATTGCAATGTGTTTGCAGGCCCAATGTGTTATTGTAACACATAAACAAGAATAATAATGTGTGTCCTCCAGTCAATGCAGACTCCAGACTGTTTCTGGAAGTATATTGAAGTGAGTCTCCCTCAGCCACAAAGCAGACAAGTGGGAATCAAACCCTGGTCTGTTATTTACTGATCCAGTACTCTAACCAGTAAGCTACACCTCCATGCTTGTCTAGAATCAAAGAGACCGCAGGTCCCTGACTGCAATGGCCTAAACCCAGGACGGGAAATAATGTGGTGGTACATTCTGAGATAGTGGTACACCACAGCTAGGGCCTGCCTGCAGCAGCACACATCAGTACAGACTGCACTGGACACTCAGTACTGTCTGCACTCAGTACTGCATCTGAGTAACAGACACACAGACGCAGAATAAACATCTTGTCCAAAGGCCAAGCCACATGTGAGTGCAAGATGCCACATCTCCACTGTACTCCCAATGCCAAACAACAGTCACACACAGAGATTTGCTGGGCTGCAGTGTGGCACTAACCCCTGAGGCAGTAGATGTGCAGAGCGTGCATTCCCTTGTGACCTGCTCTACACTGCAAGATAAGTATATTTGCACATACCCCTAACTCAAACCTCATTCATGACTCATGAGGTCCATGGTCTTTGGGGGGCCATGTGCACTTGTTCCACCATCATAGATAACATGCAGGCACTGGGCAATTCTCCAGTGATGATAGTCACTACTATGGCTGCAATTTTGCCACTATTGGTTAGCCCCTCGCAATCTGGGCAGCTATATGCCCATATGGACAATGCAGTGATTCATCACATCAGCTCTGTAATACAAGGTGCAATCAAAAAGTATCAAGACTTGTACAATAACACAGGAAGTATTACACCGACAGTTATTGCACTCAGTCTCCTTCAATGTAGTCCCCTTCCGATAAAACACACTTCCTCCAGCATTCCTGCCACTGCTGGAAACAATTTGGAAATGCCTCTTTTGTTATGTTGTGAAGCTGCTGTGTTGCATTTTGCTTAATGGTCTTCAAGTCATCTAATCCCCTTCCCTTCAGTGGTAATTTCAGTTTTGGAAACAAGAAAAAGTCACAGGCTGCAAAGCCAGGTGAGTACGGAGACTGACAGACTTGTTTGATTTAGGGGTATGTTTACTAAACTGCAGTAACGTTACAGACCGCACGGTAGGTAATGTTACCGTGTGTTAGGTAACGTTTCCATGCGGTGTGTAAAATTCCCGCATGGTGCATAACATTCCCATGCGGTAACGTAATGTTACTGCACAGTAATGTTACAACCCACGCGGAAGCGTTCCGCAGCGTGGTACACACCGCAGAGGGAGGATAGAAGGCAGAGAGCAGGGCTCAATTTGTGGGGAGTGGGCAGGGAGAGGCTCCCTTCACACTAACGCGCTAAACTGAAGGGCTGAATCCTACCGCGAATGAAAACCTGCCGTTAGATGCACATTTGCAGGAGAGAGAAACCATTTTTGTGTCAGCAATGTACAGCATAGGCAGGGAGCACAAAAACGTGATAGTAGTGCTCCATTTGCAGCAACAGCATAGTGGCCAAGTATGAAAGGTCACTATGGCAATGGTGTAAGTGGGGCATAGGGGGCTGCAGGCGGCACATGTAGTGGGGGAAGCCGTGGCATAGGGTGGACTAGGCTGTCGCCTAGGTGGCACATAGGAACATAGAAACTGGAAGTCAGAAAGACAGCATCTGACAAAGGCCAAACACAATATACAAATACCTTGACCTCCCTAGCCAATAATTGCCAGGGCAGAGACAGGACATCCCCGCATCCATCCCACCCCCATGCTGAAGGGACAGAATGTTGTTAGGCGGTGATGAGGGGGTATGGATGTCCATGTATGCCTTCCCACCCCCAGACGCCGCACCCTAGGCACCTGCCTACCTGAACAGTGGCTGAGGAGACGTAAAGGTAGGCCCAGGGACTGTTGTGCCTCTGTGGCCATACTGTGGTGCAGTACACACAGCCAGTGTGACTCAGAACAGAGGATCACAGGCTCAGGTCCTAGCTGCGGACCCTGCAGAACACATCCCAAACTTTTGCCCTACTATGTAGATACAACAGAAAAACAGGAAATATTTGGCTGAGGAGAAGTAAAGGTAGCTCCAGGGACTGCTGTGCCTCTGTGGCAACACCGTGGTGCAGTACACACAGCCGGTGTGTCCAGGAGCATAGGGTCACAGGTACAGGTCCCAGCTGCTGAAGCCTACAGAACACATTCCAAACTTTTGCCCTACTATGTAGATACAACAGAAAAACAGGAAATGTCTGACTGAGGAGAAGTAAAGGTAGCTCCAGGGACTGCTGTGCCTTTGCAGCAACACCGTGGTGCAGTGCACACAACCCTGTTGATGTGTGCAAATATGCCCGATCCCCAGGAGGCCGCAGAACCCATTACAGAGGTCTATTATCCATCCTGGTGTTATGGTACCTGCTCCTGTTGCAGTTTCACAGATGTGCCCTATTCCCAGGATACCCCAGGCCACATTACAGAGGTCTAATATTCATCCTGGTGCTAAAGTACCCACTCCTATTGTAGTTTCACAGGTCTGCCAAATCCCCAGGATGCTCCAGGCCTCATTACAGAGGTCTAATATTCATCCTGCTGTTATGGTACCTGCTCTTGTTGCAGTTTTACAGGTCTGCCCTATCCCCAGGATGCTCCAGGCCTCTGTACAGAGGTCTAATATTCATCCTGGTGTTATGGTACCTACTCCTGTTGTAGTTACACAGCTGTGCCCTATCCCCAGGATGCTCCAGGCCTCATTATAGTGGTCCATTATCCATCCTGGTGTTATGGTACCTGCTCCTGTTGCAGTTTCACAGGTCTGCCAAATCCCCAGGATGCTCCAGGCCTCAGTACAGAGGCCTATTATCCATCCTAGTGTTATGGTACCTGCTCTTGTTGCAGTTTCACAGGTCTGACAAATCCCCAGGATGCTCCAGGCCTCTGTACAGAGGTCTATTATCCATCCTGGTGTTATGGTACCTGTTCCTGTTTCAGTTACACAGATGTACCAAATCCCCAGGATGCTCCAGGCCTCAATAGAGAGGTCCATTATCCATCCTGGTGTTATGGAACCTGTTACTGTTGCAGTTTCACAGGTCTGCCAAATCCCCAGGATGCCCCAGGCTTCATTATAGAGGTCTATTATCCATTCTGGTGTTATAGTACCTGCTCTTGTAGTTACACAGCTGTGCCCTTTCCCCAGTATGCTCCAGGCCTCATTACAGAGGTCCATTATCCATCCTGGTGTTATGGAACCTGTTCCTGTTGCAGTTTCACAGGTGTGCCAAATCCCCAGGATGCTCCAGGCCTCATTACAGAGGTCTAATATTTATTCTGGTGTTATGGTAGCTGCTCCTGTTGTAGTTACACAGCTGTGCCCTATCCCCAGGATGCTCCAGGCCTCATTACAGAGGTCCATTATCCATCCTGGTGTTATGGTACCTGCTCCTGTTGCAGTTTCACAGATCTGTCAAATCCCCAGGATGCCCCAGGCCTCAGTACAGAGGTCTGTTAATGATCCTGTTGCACCGGCTCATGTGTGCAGGCTTCACTTATCATCATGTTGTCACTGGACCCTGAAGGGCATAGGGCGGCACATCCCAAAGCCACACCTGGGTGTGGCTGTTGCTGTGTGCAAGGGCCACTGGTGAGACACATGATCATCGCCCCAGCCAGTGCGTACAGTGGCACATGCCTATGCAGTCTGTGCATATGTTGGACAAGGGTTGCAGCCAGGTTGATGGGTGCAGCAGACATGCTGTCACAGTGCATATGTGCGGGATGTGGCGCATGCCCTGCCCCCACCCATGGCACACCGTGCATGGATGCTGACACCATGCAGCTCCACCGGCATGACGCACTTGACCCACAGCATGGCAATGGCACAGATGGCGTGGTGGTGTAGGCCCAGGCACGGATAGGCTGTCGGGCCGGCAATGGGTGCCAGGAGGTTTGCACACAGGACATACAGGGGCCAACCCAAACATGCACAGCCACACCACACACATGCGTGTGGCAAGGGCAACAGCTAGCAGTCGACACACAGCACACAGTAGGGGCAGACACCTGCTGCACCCAGGTATGTGTGTGGTGCAGCACCGGTTGGCCATGGATGCCTGTCCCCTAATGTTCCCACACTTTGCTGTACCCACAGGTTGAGGACCTCCACAAGAAGGCCTGTGAGCTGTGGGCCAGATACCCTTGGTTCGTGGCATGGGTGCAGCAGGACCAGCAGGCCCAATGTGACAGTGAGTAATGCAGCCCATGCCATGCGCCACGGCATGTCCCTGTGGGCCAACGGCCTGTGGGGCCACAGGATATGTTTGCATGATGTGCCAAATGTGTGACCTGGCGGTAATGTATGTACCTCTCTCCCACAGCGGCCGCATGTGCAGACGAGGGCCCAGCAGGGCTGGACGCTGGACCCGGGCAGCCAGTACTGGTTGAAGATACCCAAGAGGGCCTGGAGGCGGCTGATGGCAGGGAGGCCGAGGAGGAGGGGGATGCTTGAAGCAGAGAGGGGGAGGAGGGTGAGGGGAGGGGAGGAGGGGGAGGGTGTGTGGGAGCCTGGGGAGGGGGAGGAGGGGGTGAGGGGGGAGGTGCAGGGAGAGGAGGGAGGAGGGGGGAGGGGGAGATGCAGGGGAGGCTGTGGAGGGGTAGGGGGAGGTGGTGGTTGTTTAGGGGGAGGGGGAGTGGGAGGCTAGGGAGGGGGCGGGGCAAGGGAAAGGGGTGGGGTGGTGGGGGAGGGGGATGGGGAGGGGGAGGGGTGGGGGGAAGGGCCTGGCCAGTCCCAAGCAGCACAAGCCACCACCGGTCACTGGGGGTCTCAGCCTCCTGCCCCACAGTGCCGGTGATGGCCCCCATCTGGCCATGGGTCTGGCACACATCACCACAGGCAGACATGCCGTACATGTGGCCACACAGACAAGGGGAGATGTGTGTCTGTGCAGGTGCATGTGCGGCCTCCGCCTGGCTGCGGCGGTGTGTGCCCAGGCACATGCCCAGCGGGAGCATGCCCACATTCTGGGGCGGGTGCTGGAGACCATGGCCATGGTGGCTGACTGGCTGCACATGCTGTGCAACAGACACATGGCAAGTGCAGCTGACCAGCCACCCGGTGATGAGGGCCCCCAGGGGGTGTGAGTGGGGGCCCCACACATGCCACCCCTGCCCTGTGCCAGCCCATGCCCTGGGACTGCCACCACTGCCAGGGATTGGGGCAGTAGGGACCAAGCCCACACAGGGCCCCACAGCTGTTTCTTCCCCCTAAATAAACACTGTAAATATGTTTGACATACTCACGATGGTCAGGGGTCCCTTTTTGCAACATGTCAGTGGGGTGCGAATGACAGGTGTGAGCATATACGTGTGTGTCTGTGTGCATGACAATGGTCCCATACATGGTACCGTACCCGTCGCAAGGGTGGGGGATGGGCATGGGTGGCGCCCGATGTAGCACCACAGACGAACAGATGTACCAATGTGTCACTACGGACCGCCACCATGGCAAGAACCATGGTGTCACCCACATGCCACCGGTGCAGACAAACCTATACGTGAAACACATCCCCTAGGCTTCGTCCCCAATATATTCGTCCAAAACCATATTGTGTTGGATATGTCACCATGAAGGGACCTCCCTCTCGCAGTGAATGTTCCCGATGTGTGTGATACAAGCTAGAGGCACCAACTCAACATGCCATAAAATGTACAGCACGTACCTCAAGGGGAAGGCGTAAGCAACCACCCCCTCCAACAGCATACCTGCAGGTAGGGGAAACATCAATACCTGTGGGAGACAAACCACCTACATGCCCAAACCGTCTGTCCCAAATGATGTCCACTGTGTAACGGCCATATCCGCAAGAGGAACCCCCAACAGTGCTCACATTGTAGGGGCACCCAACAGCTCTCCCACCCCCCAGCCAGACCACATACACAACATAGCGCCATGTGTCTGGCATAATATTTGCCAGGCTTGTCTCCGACTCAATCCAACCCAGGGCTGGATGCAGTCGGGGACAAGCCCGATGACAGGCCATGACAGATATTACACTGCCAACATGGCGCTATGTTGATTATGTAGACCAGCCGGAGAGTGGGTGAGCTCTGGACTGCCCCTACGATGGGAGCAGAGGTGGAGGCACATAACTGTGACTACAAACAGAGGACAAAGGATGCCGTATGAGGGAAACGATCAGGCATATAGGTGTATTGGCCCCCAAAACCGTACTGATGTCTGCCATACCTGAAGGTATGCAGTTGCAAGGGGGGCCTGCTGACGCATGTCCCCTGAGGTAATCACAATACTGATAGGTAGGCATTTTGAGCTGGTAGTTCTAGCTAGTATAAAGCGTGTACAAGGGTACGCCACTCCACGGGAGGGAGATACCCTCATGGTGACATATCCAACACTGAATAGTAGGGAACCCCTATATGAGGGAATAGGTATAAAGGGTGTTTCCAGGGTTTAGATTTGTCTGTACCCCTTTAGGAGTCTAGTGACATATACCGGTGCACACATGGCATGGCACCTGGCATGGGTGGCACCCAGTACCCACATGCATGGGATGGAGCCAGGACAGTACACACGCCCCCCTTTGGTGCACGTTGCGGACAGTGGTCGGCATGCCAGTGGGTCTGTGTGCCATGTCTATATGTATGTCCAGGTCCCACCCTAACTGCAAATACCGGCCATAACTAGTAGCATCTGGCCAGTGTGGTAACAATGGCTACAGCCATGGGGTTGCATATGATGGCAGAAGGGGTCGCCATCAGCACCATCACACACAGGACAGGGAACATGGATCAGTAGTGGTGGAATGTGCAAGGGTACGGCCACTAGTGGTGAGAGGTAGGACACAGGGTGGACAGTTCAATGCACATAGTCGTGGGGAGGGTGGACAAGGGGGTGAGCAGGGTGGTGGGCCATAAGGGACTGAGAGGTGCCCCCATCATGGGGTGCAAGGGACAGGGTTGGGGATGGGTGGGGGAGCCCAAACACGGAGCAGATGGGATGGGTCCCGGGTAAGTAGTAGGGGGAATCACGGGGCTTCCAGGCAGAGGGTAGGGGGTAGTGTGTCCCAGAGATGAGACTAGGGATGCAGGATTCCGAGAGACCGGTGGCAGCCAGGGGGCCTGGGAGGGAGGCATAACACACACCACTGTGAGTGGACTGGGGCATACAGGGAAGGGAGTAGGGATGTACCTGGGCAGTGAGGTGGGACGGGGTACCAGACCGACGTGCCCTGTGGACAACTATGGGAGATCAACATTGTATCCCACAAACACTGTAGAACCGTTGCAGGCCCCATGGGAAGGGGGTGATGTGATCAGGGCATGCAGCGTGCATCTGACTACATCAAGCAGCAGTGTGTACGCATCACAGACAATGGATCTGCATTGTGGGGGCACCTCCACGACACACATCACACTGACCAGGACAGGTCAGAGAATGGGACAACAGCAATGTGCTACCAGAGGTGGATGTGAGGATGGGACAGACAGCACAGATATGTCACTGGGTGCACAGGGTATGTTGTCCAACCGAGGAGATGTGGATGGCACTGCATGGAAATTTATCTGGCGCTACACCAACAAAACATAAGCAGGTAACAGTGGGGACTGGTTGCGAGGGGAGCAGAGGGACAGGCGGGCGGGGGGATGCCGACACTGGTGGCGCCGGGCGGCAATCGGGGGGTGAGGGGGTTGGCAGGTGGGCGGGGTTGGCATGGGTGATGATGGATCCATGGTTTTCCCAGCTAAGAGGGTGGGGGAACACAGATTGCCCAAGGGGATGGCATGGGTTTATTCGCAGGGTGGCTACGGGTATGGCAGAGCATACATGGAGCTGTCAGAATAAACACAGGACATGTGACCACAGGCAGTGTTGCATGCCTGGCCATTTATTTGTCTTGTGGCCTGCTGTGCGTGTCCCCTCCCACCCCATGGTGCGGGTGCCACAGCTGCCGCTGCTGCTGCTGCTGGCTGTCCTGGATGTTCCATGAGGGCCCCCCGGGCAGCTGCCATCCTCTCCACACTGCCAGCCATTGCCCATGCTGATGCAGCAAGGCCCTGCATCTCCCCGAGGTTCTCCTCCACCGCCAGCCCCTGGCGTTCTGCCACGTGCCGCATGTGACACACCTCGTGCCACTGCCGGCACTGCTCTTGCAAAACAGCACCCAATGCCAGATGCATGCCTGTGGGGGAGACATGGTGTGCGCCGTGAGACAAGGGTTGTACCTGCCACCTATACACATGCCACAGCAAATACAAACAGTAGGACACTCACCCAGTGCATCAACATGTGCCGCTTCAGAGTGCACCCGCATCTCCCCTATTACCTCTGCCAAGGCAGACTGTGCGTCCCATGTGGTGTGACCTGGTGCAGCAGGATCCTCCACCCCAGTGGCTGCAGAGGATGATAGCATGCTGTGTTCGGCTGGCCCCTGGCCTGGGCCACTGTCACCTGCCAGAGGTAGTGCTGGTCCCCCCACCTCCCCCTGTGCCACAGCTGCCCCTCCTGTTGCCCCTGCTGCAGGCCCCACCTCGGCCAGGGGCCATGGCTTGGGGCTGGGAGCTCTGCCCCTCCTCCTTGGCATTATGTCACCTGTGGGGGAACAGGGTACACAGCTCAGGTGTGGCATGGCTGGCTACCCCTGTCACATCCTAAACCTATGGACTATGTGAGCTTCAGGGCACCTCGGTCAGTGTGGGGGCACCCAGGCTGCGTACATGTGGCCAAGGACAGTACTAGTGCAGAGATGTGTGTGGTACCATCCGATGTCCGTGTCCCAGATGCCTGCGGTGGGTCACCGGTGCCTGCATATGCGTGCAGCTGGGAACACATCACATGGCCAGATGTGACTGTTGGGGTGGGGGTGGGGCTGGGGGTGCTGGGCCACTGTAGCCGGGGACAGGTGTGCCCTGTGGTGGCGGGGATATGCGTGCATGGGTTCATGGTGCAGGGTGGGATTGGGCCCTGGTGGTGTGACTGGCAGTGGGCTGTGAGTGGCTGTGCGTAGCGGGCACATGTGTGGGTGTGTGCCACATAGGTCTGTGTTGGGTCCCCTGTGCTCCCCACCCACACTGCCCCTTGTATATTGCTGCCTCCTGTGTCTGGCGTCCTATGTTACCATAGCCATACCCCCCTTCTGACACCACTACACGCAGACACCCACCCCATGTCTCCCCATTGCCACCTGCATCCCTGCACCCAGCGCCTATGGCACACACAGGTGCGGTCCACCTCTGTCTCCCCCACGTACTTACCCCTGTGGCCTTGCTGTCCTCACCATCCCTGCACTATGTCCCCACATCACATTGTTGCCCAATGCTGCTATCACAGACCTGTCACACCCCACCCTGCATCCTCACACCATGCCATGCCCACCCCCATTCACCATCGCCACATCCACCTCCATTCTGTCCCCGGGACTATCAGCAGTGCCTGTGCCACCCCACCCATTGCCCCTGTGGTGGTCCCCTCCCCTTGATCTATGGAAGCCATGCCCTGCTTCCACTGTTCTGACCCCTCTCTGCCCGCCACCCCACCTCCCCTGCACCATCTCTCAGACGGAGCTGTCACCCCTGGCACCTGCCCCCATGGACTGCTGTCACTCCCTGGGAGGGTATCAGCACGCAACATGCCTGATGCTTGTCCATAGCCCCCACCTGCCCCACCACCCACACTCTTTTCAGTGCCATGTGGGATGCACGCTCTGCCCTACCTGCCCCAGCTGCCAGACATGATCCCCCCATCTCTGCTGGTCTGCCCCAGCGTGCACTGCCTGACACCTTCCATCCCCCTGATGGGACAGCACCTAGTTCCGTGCTCTGTCATGGGGTCCCTGCGTTTACCCACACTCCTCGTCCCTCTGGCTAGGGTGGTGGTGTTGGACCCCGGCACCCCCTGCATGCCAGGCCGGCTCCCCTTCTGACCCAGTCCTGCTACCTCCCCCATTGGCTGGTCCATTGATCCATCATCCCCCTCTGCCCCCTCCCTTGCTGGCTGTCCTAAGTCAGGTACATCCTTGTTTCCCTGTTCTCGGTTGGGTTATGGCTCTGTACTGTCCTCAGTGGCCCCCCATCCTATGCAACGCTACCTCTGTGTTTGAACCTGTCGATGCACCCCCACTGCTATGCCATCCACAGTAGTTGTACCACATGGATCTGTTCGTGGTCTGCTCGCTTCCCCCTGTGTACGCAGTCCCTTGGTGCACTACCCCTGCCCATGTGTGCAATGGTGGTCTGTGCATCTCGTAGGGGTATTCCAGGCACAGGACCATGCATGGCAGGTGGCAGTGCACTGTCCATGCCCCTGTCTGTGGTTAAGCAGGCTTCCAGCCCATAAATGAGTGGGAGGGGTACCAGGGCCTGGCTGTGGGCCTTTGCAGGACCCTGCTGGGATCAGCAAGTTCTCTGGGATGGCGCTGCATGGTGACCGGTTTTGTGTCAGGGCCACATGGTGTGTGGCTGGGGACATGGCATGGGGAGGGGGGTGTGTGGGTAGGATGGTGTCCCCCATTGGGCCAGGTTTTGGCCATCTGCGTGTGGGGACTGTGGGTGGCAGGTTACACTGTGCAGTGCTGACAGGGGGCTATGGTCCAAGGGCAGTGCGGGGATGGTGCACCAGGTGTGACAGTTACGCCATATGCTGCATGGGACTAACTGAAGACATACGTCTCTATGGGTCTCCTGACATGGCCCCTCATCCTCCTGTGGGAGAGAGAGAGAGGAGCACTACTCTCGCAGACCAGAAGGGAAACACAGAAAGCAAGAGCTGTAGGTTGGTGTAGACTGCTTTATTAGAGAACGCCCCTACGCAGGGCCGGATTTATGTATACGCCATGTACGCCATGGCGTAGGGCCCACAGCTGGGAAGGGCCCACAAAAAAGGAACAACTTAGGCTTTTTTTTAAAAATAAAATTTAAAAAAAAAACATTGCTGGCTGCCGCCGCGGGGCCCCCTCTGCTGCCGCGGCAGCATGGACTGACCCGCGGGGGCCCCCTCAGTAAGCTCGATCCCTCCCTCCCTCCCGTGCAGGCTGTGAGAGACGCGAAGGCAGACTGTCTCCTTCGCGTCTCTGTTAAGCCCGCAGGGGCTGATGGGACATTTCCCATCAGCCCCTGCGGGCTTAACAGAGACGCGAAGGAGACAGTCTTCCTTCGTGCCTCTCACAGCCTGCATGGAGGGAGGCACGGAGGGATCGAGCTTGCAGAGGGGGCCCCCTCGGGTCAGTCCATGCTGCCGCGGCAGCAGAGGGGGCCCCGCGGCGGCAGCCAGCAGGTTTTTTTTTTTTTTTTAATCAAATTTTACTTTAGGCCGGGGGAGGGGGAGGGGGAGGGGGAGGGTAGGACTGGTAATGGGCTATTGGGGGGGCTGGGACTGGAAATGGGTTGGGGGATTAAGGCTGGAGGTGGGCTGATGAGGTTAGGACTGGTAATGGGCTGTGGGCTGTTGGGGGGGTTAGAACTGGTAATGGGCTTTGGGGGGGGGTAAAGACTGGTAATGGGCTGTGGGCTGATGGGGGCTGTCTGGTAATGGGATATGGGGGGGCAAGGACACGAAATGGGCAGGGGGGTAAACACTGGACGTGGGCTGATGGGGTTAGGACTGGTAATAGGCTGTTGGGGGGGTTTAGAACTGGTAATGGGCTTTGGGGGGGGTTAAGACTGGTAATGGGCTGTTGGCAGATAGGGCCTGACTGGTAAATCCCTAAGGCGGGCTAGAACTCGAAATGGGCATGGGGGGTTAAGACTGGAGGTGGGCTGATGGGGTTAGGACTGTAATGGGCTGTTGGGGGGGGGGGTTAGGACTGGCAATGGGCTATGGGGGCTGACTGGAAATGGGTTGATGGGGTTAGGACTGGAAGTGGGCTGATGGGGGGGGGTAGGACTGGCAATGGGCTATGGGGGGCTGACTGGAAATGGGTTGATGGGGTTAGGACTGGAAGTGGGCTGATGGGGGTTAGGACTGGTAATGGGTTATAGGGGGGCTTAAACTGAAAATGGGGTGATGGGGGTTAGGACTGTAAGTGGGTTGATGGGGGGCTAGGACTGGTATTGGGTTGGGGGGTTGCTAGGACTGGAAATGGGCTGATGGGTGGCTAGGACTGGAAATGGGCTGATGCAGGGACTAGAAGGGAATGGATGCTGGGTGAGGCTGGAACTAGAAGGGAGCTGATGTTGGGGGAGGATTAGAATGGGATGGGGCTGGAAGAGTAAAATGGAGAAGGGAAAAATATTTTGTGTGGGAGGGATAAAAAATCTACAATTGGCCGGGTATTGGGAGAGTAAGTGGGGATTGAGGATGGAGGGGTAAAATTTGAGTGGATAAAATAGGAATGAGGAAAGAGCAAAAGGAGAAAGATTAGTATGTTAAAGCAGATGTAGAGAGAGAATGGAAAAAAACTAGAAGAGAGAAGAAAGGACAAATGGACAGCAGACGATGGAGAGTTAGCAGAAGACACGAAGAAACCAGAAGAAAGTGGCTGGAGCAATTGCAGCTAAAAAAAATGCACAAAAGGTAGAAAAATATCTCTTTATTTTGAATTTATTAATTGGAATATGTCAGCTCTGGTAAACGTGCATCATTAACGTCTGCGCTTTGTTTAGTACAAGAGCAAATTAATGTGTAGTTTTATTTCTACAGTGTTGTACATTCCAAGTTTGGCTTTTGGGATTCCCAGTTTAATTATTGTCTTCCTGTTTCTAAAATGTGATTACTTGTTTGGTGATGGTCTATGTTCTGCATGTGTAACTGAGCTGAGGTGTTCTGTTTATATAATTCCTATTTGACATTGCCACTTGTTCTCTTTCCCCAGTAGGTCATGTATTGTTGTTCTCTGAAATGTATTGGTTTAATATTTGCAGTGTTGCCTTTTGATTGGTAGAGTATGGTGCTTTGTGAGTCCTGGTAGTGCTGTTAGGATACGGCGGGTTTGCTATGGGTTCTAAATGGGCAGTGTTTGTAGTAGTTCCTAATGTGTCTGGCAGTTGGCACTGGATTATAGTAATGTAGAAATCTTTTAGTCTGGGGGGCGGAGCCTGATGTCCAGCGGGATGGTCGCATAACGCTGAGGCTCCCGAGAGGCCTACTCAGAATCCTGAATTAACACCGGACATTCTTGAATTTATGCTCTGATCTTACCGGGGCACATTGGTGAGATGGCGGGGACCAAACCTACGCGCCTGGAATTTGGATCTCCAGCGGCTTCTCACGGCAAACGCTCCAAAACTGAACCCCCGTCCCCGCAGAAGGGGCTGGCTCTACGCGAGGGCCCCGAAATGCAGCAGGAGATCCTCGCAGAGATCAGAGGGGTTAAAGACCTCGTGCAGTCAAACGGGGAAGCACTCCGAGCGCTGCGGGAAGACCTTGGTGTATTGCAAGGCAGGCTAGAGGGGCTCTCCTCGCGTCAGGACAAAATGGAGAGCATATTAGACTCCCATGTGGTCCGGCTGTCCAAACTCGACAAAGTTGAACGTCAGGTGCGGGCCTTGCAGAAAGAAGTGGAAGATGGCAATAATAGAGCGTGCCGCAACAACCTACGACTAGTGGGCATACCGGAGGGAGCGGAATCGGGAGACATGAAGGAGTTTCTATATAAAATCCTCCCTTCTCTGCTCCAAATCACCTTTACCAAAGAATTGGAGATCGATCGCGCTCATCGTGTACCCACGAACATAACGCTCAACAGGAAGACCCCGCGGCCTATCATCTTTCGACTTTTGAGATATCAACATGTGGAGCAAATTCTCAGCGCCTCTCGGGCGAAGGGCCATATGGAGTTTGAGAGCCACAAGATCTCCTTCTATCCTGACTTGGCTAAACCCACGGTTGATCGCCGAAAGCGCTTTCTGGAATTCCGGCCGAGGCTTCAACAATTACAAGCACGCTATGGCCTGATGTACCCGGCCAAGCTCCGAGTCACGCTACACAATCAGACAAGAACATTTGAGGACCCTGATCTACTAGCGGAGTTTTTGGATGCTAAAGAAGCCGACTTGATGCGCTGACTTCCAGAGTGTTCCTACCAGTGTTCTCATATCCGCTGTACCCGCCATTTTGGATTTGCCACGGTTCAGCAAAGAAGCTGTCGAGGGCGGTTTGTTGCCTTATTTTGATGATATTTGTGACCCGACTCCATCTACCCAGAGTAGCTTCGATGAATATCAGAGACAGTGTTAATTAAGGACTCTGGTGTTTTTTTTTCTTTTTTCATGTCTTTATCCTCCTCTCCAGGGCCTCCTCCCGCAGACATATGGTCGCCATATTCATTGGGGGTTTTGCTTCTTCTCTAAGTTATTTTGGTACATGCTTTTCAATATGGGGTGTATTAGCCAGCATACTCGGTGATTATGTCATTGCTGTACAGACTCTGCTTATGTTGTATGTTTTCAAGCGCCCTTACCTAAAATGTCTTTTATCGATTGATGGCACCATGTAAGATTTTATCATTGAACGTAAAAGGCATCAACAACCCGATAAAACGGAAGAAAATCCTGAGCTATCTAAGTCATGAAGCTGCTGATCTGATTTTCCTCCAAGAAACGCATTTAAATTCGAAGGAAACTCTTAAACTCAATGTTAAACCTTACATGGTGGCCGCCTATTCCCCAGCTGTTTCTAAGAAATGTGGGGTTGCCATACTGGTTAGGAAATCTCTACATGCTACTATTATTGCGACTAGTTCAGATACAGCAGGCAGATGGTCCAGGGCTCATCTCAAGATAGGTAACCTTGAAGTTACATGTATATGCCTTTATGCTCCTAATGTAGATGACCCTGCCTTTTTTGCTACCATTGCTCAGGTTGCGCAGGCCTCTGCTAATACTTCATTGATAATTGGGGGGGATTTCAATTTAGTTCTCGATCCCCTGATTGACAAACAGCCGCCTAGGACGAGTGGTCCCCCCAAGAGTCACACTACGCTTACCTCTATGATCAAAGATCTTGCTTTAGTCGATCTATGGAGGTTACTACACCCCAATGAGCTTGACTTTACCTTCTTCTCTTCCCCTCATAAATCCCAGTCTCGCATAGATTTCTTTCTAATATCAAAACTGTTAGTTCCTCAGGTAGACACTGCAAAGATTCACTCCCAACATATCTCAGATCACGCTGCTATTTCTTTTCAATTACATACCACTGCACCCCAAGGAAATTCGGGGGCCTGGTTCTTTGATAGAGCCCTATTAACTCAACCAGAGTTCCAGTTAGAAATTCGAGTAGCCATACAGGACTACTTTCACTTTAATCTACCCCAGGACACTGCAAACTGGGCTTGGTGGGAGGGTTTTAAAGCGGCCATTCGGGCAACGATCACTAGTTATCAAATTCGCCTGCGGAAACAGCGCAAACAGCAGCTCCTCAAACTAGACCAACAAATCAAAGCAGGCGAACGAGTTCTAACTTCACGTACTGATCCATGCGTCTTAGTTCGCTTACAGCGTCTCCGTTTTCATTATAATGCAATCCTCTCAACTGCAGCTTCTCAGAGTATTGCACTTCAGCAAGGGACATACTACCGTGAAAGCAACCGAGCCGGTCGACTTTTAGCTAATGCCTTGAAAGGTCAAAAAGAAGCCAAACGCGTAGCGGCCCTTCGCGCCCCACAGGGAGGGGGTATACTGACCACAGACTCCGATATCGTAGAATTTTTTCGGGATTTCTATACCCGTCTATATCAATCTGAATGTGAGTTCTCGTCCGAGACCTTCGAGCGCTTGTTTTCTGGTATTCAGCGGCCGACCCTTTCTGAAGCTAATAGGGATGCGCTGGATGAACCCTTTTCTACTTCAGAGATCCACTCTGCCCTAAAACGAACAGCCTTGGGTCGAGCCGCTGGGCCTGATGGTCTCCCGACAGAATTCTACAGAACGTTCAGTGCAGATTTAGTTCCCTACTTAAAACTTTACTTTACTGCCCTTGCGGTAGATACATCCTCTTTGGGATCCTTTTCTGCAGCTAATGTGGTAGTTTTTGAGAAAGAAGGCAGAGACCCGCTGCTAACCGCCAACTACTGTCCAATCTCCCTACTTAATGCCGATTATAAGATCTTCGCTACGATCTTGGCCACCCGACTATCTGACAGGATGGCCACCTTAGTCCATCCCGACCAATGTGGTTTTATACCCGGCCGCTCCACCGCTGACAATGCTCGGACCTTGTGCCATGTGCTATCCAGTGCTGCCAATTTAGACCATCCATGGGTGGGTCTTTCTCTAGATGCTGAAAAAGCCTTTGATCGCCTGGAATGGCCCTTCTTATTTGCAGTTCTCCGATGGTATGGCTTTGGGGAGGGCTTCCTCCGATACCTCCAAGTTATGTATTCTCAACCCGTTGCCAGTATTTGTGTAAATGCCATGAAGTCTCGGCCTTTTAATCTTCAAAGAGGCACGCGTCAAGGTTGCCCCCTATCACCAATGCTCTTTGATCTAGCTCTTGAACCCCTCGCCCTCCTTATTAGACAGTCCGCACGTATTCGAGATATCCCCTTCAGTCACAGAGAGATTAAACTCTCTGCATATGCAGATGACCTTATGCTCTTTGTATCCCTTGATTCGGTCCCGGCTGTCTTGGACCTGATTGATGGATACTCGCAATTATCGGGCTATAAAATAAACTGGACCAAATCCGTAGCCTTCCCACTGAACCGCTGGGTACATGAGGCTGACATGCAGGCCTTTCCTTTCCTTTGGCAATCCCGCATGGTGAAATATCTTGGCGTCCACTACTGTTCTCCTTTAGAAGACACTATTAGCTTTAATGCCAAGGAGGTAGTCTCCAAAGTCCGTGAGCTCACAAATCGGTGGTCTCCCTTATCCCTTACATGGTGGGGCCGCCTAGAAACCGTCAAAATGATGATAGTCCCTAAAGTGAACTATATTTTAGAAATGCTGCCCTGCTTCCTCCCGCTACACACCTACAAAGACATAGAGGGCCTTCTTGTCCGTTATCTCTGGCAGGGAAAACCACCAAGAGTAGCTAAACAAAAACTACAGTCTGCGAAGGAACTAGGGGGTGCCCGCTTTCCTGATTTTCTTAGATATCATCAAGCCTTCCTACTTAAACAAGGTGCCCGATGGCTAGCTGCCTCAACAGACAACAGACCAGTTTGGCTTGACATTGAAGAGGAGCTAAGTAGCCCAATTCCGTTGATCCATCTCCCCGGCATGTCCCATCAAGTAGACCTACGCCATCCCCCAATGATTGTTGATACTCTTGCGGCCTTTAACACTCTCATTCTGTCACTGGGCCCAAACGTATGTCCTCAGGACGGACTCCCGCTGTGGAATAACCCCAGAATTCAAGTCCTAAATAAAACGATTGCATGGAAACCCTGGTACTCTAGGGGGATCTGGACACCCCAACAACTCTTCTCTGCAGCTCGTTGGAAGACCTTTTCTGACTTACAAAAGGAATTCGCGTTACCAGCGAAACATTACTTTCAATTGATGCAGCTTCAACACTGCCTCAAAAGTGCTCAAATCCTGCCGCCCTCTGCCCCTATTGAGAACGGGCTATTAGAACTAATTCATTCTATTAGTAGTACACATGGGGTAGCCTCTAACTTTTATAAATTATTATGTCAGGGTACCGACACTGCTACTTGTAGAGCTCAACAAGCCTGGGAACGCGAATTGCAAACCACTTTAACCCCGGTGCAATGGAGCGTTTTCTGGAGCAAAGTGGTGCGGGTTTCCAGATCTGCCTCTGTCACCCAAACTCTCTTCTTTTTTGCACATAGATGCTTTTATACTCCAGAAAGAATAGCCAAATGGAATACAACTGCTAGGGACCAGTGTTGGTCTTGCCATGCTGCTGTGGGAACCCTCGCTCATGTTCTTTATGAATGTCCTCAACTGCAGGTCTACTGGGGGCGGGTCTGGGGTCGTATTCAATCTATCTTACACCTCCACGAGCCTCTTTCTTGGAAGATTGTGGGACTCCGCTCAGCGGCGGAGGTCCCCTCTCTTCCTAAGAAGGGTCGCTTTCTCCTTGATTTCATGCTGGGTATAGCCATATGTTTAATCACGAGGAATTGGAAGGATAGCTCTCGAATTACTGCCAATGAATGGTGGAACCTCGTCTGCTTATATAGTAAATATGAGCAGATATCTCGGAGAGCTATTCCTCATATCCAAACTCACTTTCGTTTGTCTAAATGGCAGATGCTCAATGATTATGTACACTTTGCCCATTGCTCCGACATGTCTGTTTAATGTATACTCATCATGTTTCAGATCACCGTTAGGTTTTGTACCACAATAATGTCAGTACACGCCCGTTTTCGGGAATGACTAGTTTCTAGAGAAGAAGCAGGGGGGAGGGGGGTGGTAGGGGTTTACTTTGGTGTATGTATCACATTCTATGTATGTATTTGTCTTTTAGCTGTATGTCTTCCTTTCCTTTGTTGTTATAAAACGAAAATAAAGCATTAAAAAAAAGAAATCTTTTAGTCTTTCTTTATCCATACACTCATTAAGAGGCACGCTTACTAAAAGTTAGTATATGGTAACATTATGCAAATGTTTATGCAAATGAGGCCCCTTATGCAAATGAGGCCCACACCCCCCTTGGGCCGCCCCTGCTGGGGGCCCACAATTTTTGTTGGCGTTGGGCCTCACTCAAGGTAAATCCGGCCCTGCCCCTACGCGTTTCGGCAAACGCCTTCCTCAGGGGACATACAGCTAACATAAAATACATAAAACATGTTAAAGCATCCATCATAAATAGTTAAAAACATAAAAAGTAATGTGTAAAACAATAGTATGGTAAAAATGAAAATACAAATAAGAATATTGTACAAACATATTGAAAACAACCTTCAAATTGACTAATAAAAGTAGTAGGGCCGAGACAGAAGAAAAGGTGAATACACTGGAGACAAATGATACCAACTATATAAAAACATGAATACAGAATTAATAGTGTTAATGTAACAACAAAAACAATCCATAAATAAGCTAATACAATAGCCATGTATATTAAAAAACATATACTGAAAATGTTAAAAACAGTAAGAGAGAGCAAGTAAATAAATAAATATGCAGAGAATGTATAATAAAAACAGACCACAATGACTGAAAAAAATAGTGTAATGAAACTAATATATATAAATTACAGACACCTACCAGAACTGCACCAGAAAAAGTGTCTTTTTAAGACAATTGTGTCAAGCTGCTATACACTAGCTAAAAAGCAATATGAAAATTTTTTTTATAGCATTAAAAAGGGGATAAACAGTGTCAATACATTAAAAGGAATACAAAAACATGCTCAAATTATGAATAAAATAAACTTCTGAATATATAAACAGATAAAAATTATGTTAAAAAATATAAATAACGAATCAAGGTCAATAAGAGCCAGTAACCAAAACATAAATACACAAAATGAACAAACATAACACAAACACTCACCATGGCAAAATATATTAGAGAATCTCTTTAAAACAGTTGTGCGAGACCGCTGTACACATCTAAGGGGAACATGATGAAGGAATAATCAGGAGGACTATAAACAATTATACTGGAGTATTCATAAATTGATGTGAAGAGCATTTAAAACCTTAAAATGAAGGCACGGATCACCACCAATTAAATCAGGACCGATTCCTTATGCACATGTAACCAAACCAAATGTAATGGTGAACAAATGTTTTGATCAAAAGGAGAAAGAAGGGGACGGACAGGCATATAATACAGAGGAGGAGGAATAAGTGCGACCAACCAAGACATGAACTATGAATATCGCTGCAATGAATACAATAGAAAGTTCACAAGGAATAAAGACAATCATGGTGTGGTGAGGCAAGGAAAAATGAGTGAATTGGAGGTCAACATTACAGTTGAAAAACCAGCGAAATCAGCGGAAACCTAAGAAAAGTGAAGCACAAGTAAGATGCAGTTATGCAGCCAAATTTATAAAGCTGGAAAGTAGGTTAGAATTGAAGGGCTAAATACGGGCCAGTGAAGCCTCAAAAAGCATATGATACACATAGGCCGAATGGTGATACCAGCCGGAACAAATAGTGCACGGTTTAATAAATGCAAAAGTCAAAATAAAGTCGATGGCTATGGACACAGGAAAGAGTGACATTAAAAACGCCCAGGAATAGTGTGTAAATCATTCTGGAGGAAAAAAGGGGGACCCAGACGGTGTACAAAGAGAAATTTGTATCATAAATTACCAGATCCAACCAAGGATTAGTGCCAGAAGAGTAATCGTAGTCCACAGCGTTCCAAAGATTTAAAACATCAGGAACTGAATTGTTAGAGATCTGTTGCAACAGTGAGAGCAGGACCACAAAGAAGGATATGAAGCTAAATAAACGCCGAAGTTCCCGCCATTCTAACGTCATCGAGCAAATGGGCGGAGCCAGAGTGGACTGAGCAGTACGTGGAACGAAACAAAATATTAATCAAAGAAGTGTTTAAGATTAAAGATCGAACTTAGAAATATGATTATATTCTATAAGAGAAATGCATAGGATGAATCAGAAAAACTGTAAGATATCTCCTAATGTTCACTGTATTGATAATGACGTGTGATATCTGGGCGTTAGGGGCGTTCTCTAATAAAGCAGTCTACACCAACCTACAGCTCTTGCTTTCTGTGTTTCCCTTCTGGTCTGCGAGAGTAGTGCTCCTCTCTCTCTCTCCCACAGGAGGATGAGGGGCCATGTCAGGAGACCCATAGAGACGTATGTCTTCAGTTAGTCCCATGCAGCATATGGCGTAACTGTCACACCTGGTGCACCATCCCCGCACTGCCCTTGGACCATAGCCCCCTGTCAGCACTGCACAGTGTAACCTGCCACCCACAGTCCCCACACGCAGATGGCCAAAACCTGGCCCAATGGGGGACACCATCCTACCCACACACCCCCCTCCCCATGCCATGTCCCCAGCCACACACCATGTGGCCCTGACACAAAACCGGTCACCATGCAGCGCCATCCCAGAGAACTTGCTGATCCCAGCAGGGTCCTGCAAAGGCCCACAGCCAGGCCCTGGTACCCCTCCCACTCATTTATGGGCTGGAAGCCTGCTTAACCACAGACAGGGGCATGGACAGTGCACTGCCACCTGCCATGCATGGTCCTGTGCCTGGAATACCCCTACGAGATGCACAGACCACCATTGCACACATGGGCAGGGGTAGTGCACCAAGGGACTGCGTACACAGGGGGAAGCGAGCAGACCACGAACAGATCCATGTGGTACAACTACTGTGGATGGCATAGCAGTGGGGGTGCATCGACAGGTTCAAACACAGAGGTAGCGTTGCATAGGATGGGGGGCCACTGAGGACAGTACAGAGCCATAACCCAACCGAGAACAGGGAAACAAGGATGTACCTGACTTAGGACAGCCAGCAAGGGAGGGGGCAGAGGGGGATGATGGATCAATGGACCAGCCAATGGGGGAGGTAGCAGGACTGGGTCAGAAGGGGAGCCGGCCTGGCATGCAGGGGGTGCCGGGGTCCAACACCACCACCCTAGCCAGAGGGACGAGGAGTGTGGGTAAACGCAGGGACCCCATGACAGAGCACGGAACTAGGTGCTGTCCCATCAGGGGGATGGAAGGTGTCAGGCAGTGCACGCTGGGGCAGACCAGCAGAGATGGGGGGATCATGTCTGGCAGCTGGGGCAGGTAGGGCAGAGCGTGCATCCCACATGGCACTGAAAAGAGTGTGGGTGGTGGGGCAGGTGGGGGCTATGGACAAGCATCAGGCATGTTGCGTGCTGATACCCTCCCAGGGAGTGACAGCAGTCCATGGGGCAGGTGCCAGGGGTGACAGCTCCGTCTGAGAGATGGTGCAGGGGAGGTGGGGTGGCGGGCAGAGAGGGGTCAGAACAGTGGAAGCAGGGCATGGCTTCCATAGATCAAGGGGAGGGGACCACCACAGGGGCAATGGGTGGGGTGGCACAGGCACTGCTGATAGTCCCGGGGACAGAATGGAGGTGGATGTGGCGATGGTGAATGGGGGTGGGCATGGCATGGTGTGAGGATGCAGGGTGGGGTGTGACAGGTCTGTGATAGCAGCATTGGGCAACAATGTGATGTGGGGACATAGTGCAGGGATGGTGAGGACAGCAAGGCCACAGGGGTAAGTACGTGGGGGAGACAGAGGTGGACCGCACCTGTGTGTGCCATAGGCGCTGGGTGCAGGGATGCAGGTGGCAATGGGGAGACATGGGGTGGGTGTCTGCGTGTAGTGGTGTCAGAAGGGGGGTATGGCTATGGTAACATAGGACGCCAGACACAGGAGGCAGCAATATACAAGGGGCAGTGTGGGTGGGGAGCACAGGGGACCCAACACAGACCTATGTGGCACACACCCACACATGTGCCCGCTACGCACAGCCACTCACAGCCCACTGCCAGTCACACCACCAGGGCCCAATCCCACCCTGCACCATGAACACATGCACGCATATCCCCGCCACCACAGGGCACACCTGTCCCCGGCTACAGTGGCCCAGCACCCCCAGCCCCACCCCCACCCCAACAGTCACATCTGGCCATGTGATGTGTTCCCAGCTGCACGCATATGCAGGCACCGGTGACCCACCGCAGGCATCTGGGACACGGACATCGGATGGTACCACACACATCTCTGCACTAGTACTGTCCTTGGCCACATGTACGCAGCCTGGGTGCCCCCACACTGACCGAGGTGCCCTGAAGCTCACATAGTCCATAGGTTTAGGATGTGACAGGGGTAGCCAGCCATGCCACACCTGAGCTGTGTACCCTGTTCCCCCACAGGTGACATAATGCCAAGGAGGAGGGGCAGAGCTCCCAGCCCCAAGCCATGGCCCCTGGCCGAGGTGGGGCCTGCAGCAGGGGCAACAGGAGGGGCAGCTGTGGCACAGGGGGAGGTGGGGGACCAGCACTACCTCTGGCAGGTGACAGTGGCCCAGGCCAGGGGCCAGCCGAACACAGCATGCTATCATCCTCTGCAGCCACTGGGGTGGAGGATCCTGCTGCACCAGGTCACACCACATGGGACGCACAGTCTGCCTTGGCAGAGGTAATAGGGGAGATGCGGGTGCACTCTGAAGCGGCACATGTTGATGCACTGGGTGAGTGTCCTACTGTTTGTATTTGCTGTGGCATGTGTATAGGTGGCAGGTACAACCCTTGTCTCACGGCGCACACCATGTCTCCCCCACAGGCATGCATCTGGCATTGGGTGCTGTTTTGCAAGAGCAGTGCCGGCAGTGGCACGAGGTGTGTCACATGCGGCACGTGGCAGAACGCCAGGGGCTGGCGGTGGAGGAGAACCTCGGGGAGATGCAGGGCCTTGCTGCATCAGCATGGGCAATGGCTGGCAGTGTGGAGAGGATGGCAGCTGCCCGGGGGGCCCTCATGGAACATCCAGGACAGCCAGCAGCAGCAGCAGCGGCAGCTGTGGCACCCGCACCATGGGGTGGGAGGGGACACGCACAGCAGGCCACAAGACAAATAAATGGCCAGGCATGCAACACTGCCTGTGGTCACATGTCCTGTGTTTATTCTGACAGCTCCATGTATGCTCTGCCATACCCGTAGCCACCCTGCGAATAAACCCATGCCATCCCCTTGGGCAATCTGTGTTCCCCCACCCTCTTAGCTGGGAAAACCATGGATCCATCATCACCCATGCCAACCCCGCCCACCTGCCAACCCCCTCACACCCCTATTGCCGCCCTGCTCCACCAGTGTCTGCATCCCCCCGCCCGCCTGTCCCTCTGCTCCCCTCGCAACCAGTCCCCACTGTTACCTGCTTATGTTTTGTTGGTGTAGCGCCAGATAAATTTCCATGCAGTGCCATCCACATCTCCTCGGTTGGACAACATACCCTGTGCACCCAGTGACATATCTGTGCTGTCTGTCCCATCCTCACATCCACCTCTGGTAGCACATTGCTGTTGTCCCATTCTCTGACCTGTCCTGGTCAGTGTGATGTGTGTCGTGGAGGTGCCCCCACAATGCAGATCCATTGTCTGTGATGCGTACACACTGCTGCTTGATGTAGTCAGATGCACGCTGCATGCCCTGATCACATCACCCCCTTCCCATGGGGCCTGCAACGGTTCTACAGTGTTTGTGGGATACAATGTTGATCTCCCATAGTTGTCCACAGGGCACGTCGGTCTGGTACCCCGTCCCACCTCACTGCCCAGGTACATCCCTACTCCCTTCCCTGTATGCCCCAGTCCACTCACAGTGGTGTGTGTTATGCCTCCCTCCCAGGCCCCCTGGCTGCCACCGGTCTCTCGGAATCCTGCGTCCCTAGTCTCATCTCTGGGACACACTACCCCCTACCCTCTGCCTGGAAGCCCCGTGATTCCCCCTACTACTTACCCGGGACCCATCCCATCTGCTCCGTGTTTGGGCTCCCCCACCCATCCCCAACCCTGTCCCTTGCACCCCATGATGGGGGCACCTCTCAGTCCCTTATGGCCCACCACCCTGCTCACCCCCTTGTCCACCCTCCCCACGACTATGTGCATTGAACTGTCCACCCTGTGTCCTACCTCTCACCACTAGTGGCCGTACCCTTGCACATTCCACCACTACTGATCCATGTTCCCTGTCCTGTGTGTGATGGTGCTGATGGCGACCCCTTCTGCCATCATATGCTCCTCTCTCTCTCTCCCACTTACGCCTGGAGCCATGTTCTCTCCTTGGAAGGAGATCCTGAGCTATAAAGAGGACGATTTACGATCCATTCTCCCCGAGGATCCCTTCTTCACTGAAGAAGAAGCTGTTCCAGATCTAGAAGAAGAGTGGAGAGAACTGGTATGGTTGACGCAGAGATTCATAAGAGAAGATTTACATGCAGCTTCCTTGTTGGAATATTGCAGAAAAAAGACTATTCCCAGAGGACTTAGAGTACAAAAAGCACCTGGAATGTGTAGAGATGATGACACTTTTATGACTAACTGGATAAAAATTTTAAATAAATGTTCCTTGGATCTCATGATCCTTTTAATTAATACTTCTAAACGTAGGGCCGAGACTTTAAAACCACAAATAGACTCTAAGATAGAAATTCTTAAAAAGAAAGATGTTCAGTTTGAGTCCGAGTAAAGGAAATTTGACAAAAACACTCTTGAATACAGACAATCGATTAAGGAGATGAAAATTAAGAAACTTAAAAGAGACGAGGAGGACTATAAACAAAATACTGTTTATTATTGGACTTACAATAAGTCTGATTTTAGAGAAAGGAAAAGAAGTACCTCATTTAGAAGGCCATATAGGTCACCTAAATCACATAGATCCCCTAGATCACCTCGATATGGACCAAAGAATAATTTTAGGGCTAGACAACCAGTCAGACATAGATCCACTTCAGGCACCCCAGAAATAGAAAGAAGTACTAAGAGGACACGGCACCATTCCAATGAAGTCATTGAACCATCAGCTCCCCTTTTTCCAACACAGCCACGGTCTCCTGCGGGCCATCATAACAGGAATCAAAAGCGGGGTTTTCACATGGATTCTCTATGGGCAAAAGGCAGAAGAAACGCATCCCCAAGGTCGCCGATACATCGATCGCCCAGACCAAAAGACCAACAATCAAGACAATATTCACCACGAGAAAGAACGCACAGTCAGGGTACAATGTCCAAAAGACATCTGAATTGGGATCTGTAAATGCAGTTATAAACCTCTCAACATATCAATTATCAGATTTGGAACTTCAGGTTTTAAATAAGGGTCTTTCCTTCGTTCCCACTAAACATCATGATAAGTTTTTGACACATGTTGAGCTTTATAGGTTTTTTCGGAAGCTGAAAATTATAGATTAGTTCAGTAAAAATCCATCCGATACAACTGATCCTTCTGTGATCAAGAAACCATCTACCTGGACACCCCCATCTATTTCAGATCCCATGATTATTGCTTATGAGAATATGGTTCTTTCAAGAATAAGTACATTGTACAAGACCAAACATAAGAATCCCTATTACAATCTTACAGTTCCACAAAAATTAGCTTTAAAAGGCCTACAGTCCAATCAAGCTATAATAATTAAGCCGGCTGATAAAGGCGGTGCCATTGTGATACAAGACAGAAATGCATATATCGCAGAGGTGATTCGCCAATTGAATGATACCACTTTTTATCAGAAAATTTATGATGACCCCACGGATATGTTACAGCAAAAGGTTGATAATTTAGTATTCATTGGTAGAGAGGCAGGATATCTCACATGTAAGGAAATATCGTTCCTAACTGTAACCCATCCCATTATACCTACAATTTACATGCTCCCAAAGATACATAAATCTATGCAAAATCCTCCAGGACGACCAATTGTCTCAGCCAATGGCTCACTTCTAGAACCCCTGTCCAAATTTCTGGATTTTTTCTTGCGCCCTTTTGTGTCTCTAGCACCCTCATATGTAAAAGACTCCACCCATATTATTAATATACTGCAAGACTTTCAGGGTTACCATGAAGGGCTCATTTTGTTAACATTGGATATTAGCTCCTTGTATACGAACATTCCGCAACAGGCTGCTCTAGAAGTATTAGCTAATGTACTAATCAAGAGACCTAAACCTGTCCGGATCCCGACCTTTTTTCTCACACAGTTAGCCTCCTTAGTAATGTCCGAGAATTACTTTATCTTTAAAGGCATCTTCTACAAACAGATCAAAGGGGTAGCCATGGGTTCGCCCATGGCTCCCGATGTAGCAAACCTTTATGTATCTGAATTCGAGAATAAAGTTTTGTCGTTTCATCCGTATAAAAAACACGTCCTCCTTTGGAAACGATACATCGACGACATACTTGTTGTCTGGGATGGTCCAGAAGCTGTTTTACAGACTTTCCATACTTGGCTGAACGCGTTGGATCCCAATTTACAATTTGAAGGCACATACAGTTTGGAATCTGTCCCATACCTGGATATTTTGATTAAAAAGTCTGACAAAGGGTTCGTCACAGACCTTTATCGTAAATCCACGGATAGGAACACTTTTCTCACATATGACAGCTGTCATATTACTGCTTTTAAACAAAATCTGCCCATTAGTCAATTTTTAAGAATCAAGAGACTTTGCACAGCTAACACAGATTTTGAAAAACATGCTACTGAGTTATATCAAAGGTTTGCACAACGGGGGTACCCAAACAAATGTATTCATAAGGTGTACCAAAGGGCTTGTGATACTGATCGGTCTACATTGTTGAATAATACGGTTCGTTCCAATACTGATAAGGTGACCTGCCCTCTCACTTTTTCTATGCATTCTAAAACTAGTCTCGCATTGGTTGGAGAAAAGCCATTTAATTAGTGACTTAAAGTTTTTAGTCATCAAGACTGTCATTCCACATTGGCGCGGTGGCAATATTGATAATACCTTACTTAGGTTAGAACAACGTTTTATTTATGAATTTAACAGTTTGGAGCCATTTGGACTTAATCAAGAGATGGACCTTTCTGTTTTTTTATAATAAGGTTAAAGATTTTACCCCCCCTCCCCTTTTTTTATAATAAGGTTAAAGATTTTACCCACTTTCTTTTGTTTTTTGTTGCATTATTATTTTTATACATACATATTTCATGGTTTCACCTATGTGGTTATATTTGTTTTTGGTATATTATGAATACAATTTATATTAACCACCAGTAGATGCATTTCCATCCATTCACCAACCCCTTTGCTATATGCTGCACGGTACAAGGTATTTGATCTCTCTTTATATGGGGTCCTCTCATCATTTCGCCCAGATATCACACGTCATTATCAATACAGTGAACATTAGGAGATATCTTACAGTTTTTCTGATTTATCCTATGCATTTCTCTTATAGAATATGTCGCGCCCCCTAGTCCGCCTAGGCGGCTGCCTGATGTTAGGTAGGGGTGTGATAATTACTTTCAAAGATGACTACCCAAAGCAGGGGCTTCTGGGAGTCGTAGTTCAGAGCACATGTAGTTGTGTAGCCAAAAAGCTTGAGCCGAGATTGAAATCAAACAGGAATATTTTTTTATTTTATGCCTCCCTTGGCATAGAGAACTTCAACAAGAAGCTTGGCATGACATGAATAACTTTGAGTAACAAAAATACAAGATAACAGAACAAAACTTGCTTTCTTCAGCAACAGAAAAACCTTCTTTTGGCATATAAGGCTTTTTCTCAAAAATTGCTCAAACATAAATGTCCATTCACTTGTTCAATGCAAATGAAAACTCTTCTCAGAATGTAACCTTTTCTTTTTACAAATTCCAGAGCTTGTTCCTGGTTCTTAATCAGAGCACATGAGACTCTAAACGTTAGCCATGCTCGTGTCTCATTCCCTGTAGCAAACACTCTGATAAAAACATTCAGGCTCTATAAAAGGTTAGGCAAGCCAAACAAACTGTACCTCTTTTCAGCAGATATAAAGGATAGTTTTTCACTTGACTACCTGAGATAAATCACACTGCATGCATTCCTCTGGATCAGTTAATGGAACATCTTCCCCAAGTTCCATTGATTCACAAACGGAACCCGAGAGGTCTGAGTCCTCATCACCACACAGCTGTGCTGCTTCTCGTGAACAGAATACTTTTCTTTGCTAATTACTTCCTGGTTCTGTAACAACCTTTGTATCAGCTCCAACACATTAACTCCTTCCTGGTTAAAGGCTTTTCCATAAGCTGGCTCTTGGCTTAATACAGAAAGCTGGCTGGCTAATAAGTCTTCCAGAGACTTTGGCTTGTTAATACAATCAGCTTGAGGCGGAGCCAGCGGGAGAGCATGATGGCCGCGTAGGAGAGTTGCTCCTCTCAACCCCTGCAAGAATCCGGCGATTTCTCGCACAAAAACCTGCCTCCCGGTAACTACATTGTAGTATTCGGTAAAGGTAATCATGACGAGTGGGAAACCTACTAAATTAGATTTCACGGCTGGAGGGAACGCAGGATCCAAGCGACTTAAAGCCGATCCCCCCTCTCCCCTCAAGATGGCCGCCGCAAAAGAGACCGAGGAGGTAACCAGAGAAATATTAGGAGAAATCAGAGCTGTTAGAACGCTAGTGACCGCAAACGGCGAGAAGTTGGCTCAGGTGCAGTCGGAGATACAAGATGTGAAGGGACAGATCGAGGGGTTAACAGGCAGACTGAACAAGGTAGATATGGCGCTATCCGCGCACGAGGAGCAAATTGGAAAACTTATCAAGGCCCATCGGAATATAGAACAACTAGAGGCCAATTTGGAAGACCTGAGTAACAGGTCTCGGCGCAATAACATTAGACTGGTTGGCATTCCCGAGGGAGCGGAGGGCGCTGACATGTTCAGATTCTTATTACATCTGCTCCCAGAGGTTATGCGCCTGAAGTTTTCCTCACCGTTGGAGATCGAGAGAGCTCATCGAGTGCCGTCACAAGTTGGGTTGCATAACCGTAGATCCCGGCCGATTATTTTCTGCCTCTTAAAGCATCAGCAGGTGGTACAAATTCTGGCAGCGGCGAGGGCACAGGCCCCACTGAAATATGAAGGCCATACTATAGCGTTCTACCCTGACTTCTGCAAGTCGACCGTAATCAAGAGACAACAATTCCTCGAGCTTCGACCACGTCTCCAAAAGCTCCAAGCGCGTTTTGGCCTCTTCTACCCAGCGCGCTTCAAGATCACGATAGACAACCAAACTAAGACATTTGATGATCCTGTGGCAGCAGCACAATTTATCGATGATCATGAAGCCTTGAAGATGCAATGACTGGTCATGCGACTTTATTTTATTTTACTTCTTATCTTTCTCCGCCGCTCCCTTGGGCGTGCCGGTCTTCGCCGATGGAAAGAATATCACCCGCACAGGATGGATAGAACCCTGGGAGAGGGGTATGAGTCAGAGCTGGGCTGAGACTCCCACAGTATGGAGCCTTGAGTTTTTTGTGTTAATAATGCCCTGCTCCCCCTTTCTTCTCTCCCTTGCTTTACCTTTTTGAATTGGCGAACTGTTTTTCTGGGAGTAGGGATGCTGTATGGTGTTTTCTGCAATGTTTCATATGGAGGGCGGGAGATGGGGAAGATTGGCTGTACATAATATTGTATATATGCAGTTTCTATGCAAAGAATAGGTAATCTGCCATATCACGAGTATTATATAAGTTTTTACCCTACGTGGTTTCTGTTGTATAAAGAATTGCTGGGAGGCTTATAGGCTAAGGGGTTGTGTTTTGTGGTAATCATGTTTTTCACACTGTTTCACCCTAATTTTTTATTCCCCTACAGTGGAGGTTTAATGGTGCCTTGCAAGTCCAGTAGTGTTCAAAATTTATTACAATATCTCCGGTCTAGACGTATCCAGAGCAGACTCATTTATCTCTTCACAAGATCTCAAACGGGCTCTCCTCATGTGTGCTTTTAAAATAATATCTCTGAATGTAAAGGGCATAAGCCATCCGGCTAAGCGTAAGAAGATCCTAACCTACTGTCAGAAATTGAAGTCAGATATAGTGTTCCTGCAAGAGACGCATTTATCAACTCAAGAAGCGCTGAAGTTAGCTTCCGGGAAATATCAATTAGTTGCGCATTCCCCTGCTCACGGGAGGAAAAATGGCGTAATTTTGTTGGTAAACAAAGCCATGAATGTTCAAGTGCTGTCATCCAAGGCCGATCTGGATGGCCGTTGGGCCACAGATATGGTGAAAGCAGACGGTTTGCAATTCGCCCTAGCCAATCTGTACGCCCCAACTTCCGATAGCCCTCAATTCTTTCAGGAGGTAACCGAAGCCCTTCACGGCAATGCAGATGTCCCAATGATAGTCGGGGGCGATTTTAACCTGGTGCTTGACCCGCTCCTGGATTGTCAACCCGGAAGAGTAGATAGGAGAAGCAGAGCACGGGTAGTCCTGGAATGTATGATCGAGGAGCTGGGTCTTGTTGACGCCTGGAGAGCTCTCCACCCCATGGAAAAAGATTATACATTTTTCTCTCAGCCTCATGGCTCTTTCTCACGTCTGGATCTTTTTCTGCTGTCTAAATCCTTACTACACGGGATCCAGAGGGCTGAGATATTAAGTACTCACATATCAGACCATGCGGCGATATCCCTAGAGATGGCCCTGTCAGCAGAGTCTTTCAGTAACCGTGCGTGGTCTTTCTCTCGAGCACTGTTGGCGGACGAAGCGTTTAAACAGAAGATGCAACAGGCCATTCAAGAATACTTTGCCACCAATCTTATGGAAGATACCCCCCTGTGGGCCTGGTGGGAAGCTTTCAAAGCGTCTATCAAAGCAAAAATTACTAGTTTCTCTATTGCCGCTCATAAACAAGCGAAAGAGAAAATGCTCCTCTTAGACCAAAGAATAAGAGCTGGTGAGAGACTCCTGCAGAGGAATTTTAATCCCACAGTCCTGACACAGCTACAAAAGCTACGATTTCAGTATAACATGATCTTGAATAATGAAGTGGAACAGAACATATTTCAGCAGAGGGCTCGCTACTATGTCGAGTGTAATAGAGCTGGGAAACTTTTAGCTGCCCGAGGGAAGGCCCAGAGAGAGAAATCTCACATTGTAACCATAAAGGGAGAAAATGGCAAAGCAGTAACAGCAAACTCGGATATTTTGGCTGAATTTTGTAAATTTTATGAACAGCTTTACCATTCAGAAAAGAGCTGCTCAGAGGCGGAGATACTGCATTTCCTGGAGCAAATTGATCACCCTCACCTGACTGAGGGGCAATGTTCACTACTTGGCAAGGAGATTGAGCTGGATGAACTGAGGGTTGCCCTAAAGGGAATGAAGAGCGGTAAGGCGGCAGGCCCGGATGGGCTACCAATAGAATTTTATCAGGTTTTCGCCAAAGATCTCATGCCTCCTCTGCTGGAATATTTCAGGAAACTTCGGCTGCACGCAAGTAACACGGGAGCCTTTGCTAGTGCGACAATTATCGTGCTTCCTAAACCAGGCAGAGATTCGACAGAGCTGGGCAATTATAGGCCAATATCGCTTCTCAACGCAGACTACAAGTTATATTCCACGGTCTTGGCTAACAGACTAAATAAAGTACTGCATCTCTTAATCCATCCAGACCAATGTGGCTTCATTTCCGGAAGATCCACGGCGGACAACGCTAGGGTATTTCGTAATCTCCTAGATGTAGCTGGAGACGCCGATGTGCCTTACATTGGCTTATCTGTCGACGCGGAAAAGGCCTTTGACAAGGTAGAATGGCCTTTTTTGTTTCACGCTTTGAAATGGTTTGGATGTCCACTTCCTTTTGTCGAAATGATAAGGGTTCTCTATGTCAACCCAAGCGCACGTGTGATGGTCAATGGAGACCTCTCTCCATCTTTTGGGCTACGAAGAGGAACACGTCAGGGTTGCCCGATGTCACCCCTTCTATTCAATATAGTGCTGGAACCGCTGTTGCTCGCCCTTCGACAACGAGAAGAGATTAAGGGCATAGCTGTGAAGGACCTGCAGGTCAAATTGTCGGCGTATGCGGATGATTTATTACTATTTTTATCTCCTGAATCACTTGAGCCGCTGATGGTGGAAATTGACAACTACTCTCAGATCTCCGGGTATACAGTTAACCGCACGAAATCTGTTGCCTTCCCGCTTAACCACCTTGCCCATAAGAACTTGCTGGCTGATTTTCCGTTTCACTGGGAAACTTCTGCTGTAAAATATTTGGGGGTACACTTTAGTGCTCCGTTAGCGAAAACGCTGCAGGATAACAAGGAGAAGATGTTGGCGGATGCAAGATCCTTTGCTTTAAAGTGGTCTCCCCTGCATCTTTCTTGGTGGGGGCGACTTGAATCCATTAAGATGGTATTAATGCCACGATTGAATTACAAATTGGCCATGCTACCAATTCTGTTTCCCTGCAGTTTTTATAAAGCTCTCGATCGGATTATCAGTCACTTTCTCTGGGAAGGGAAAACCCCTCGGATAGCTCTCCAGAAGCTCAAGGCGCATAAATCAGAAGGGGGCGTGCATCTCCCCGACTTTCACTGGTATCATATGGCCACCATACTGAAACAGGGCAGTGCATGGTCCACGGTGGACGCGTCTGTACCTAAGGTCCGATGGCTGGAGATTGAAGAACGGTCGGCCAGTCCTTACCCAATGCCGCTGCTCATAGGGATGAAGGGAACGGGGTCCCTCAGAGGAGGTCGAATTATTCTTGCCACCCAAGAGGCTTTTCAATGGTTTGGTTCTATTCTCGATAGAAGAAATTCGCCTTCACTTCTCATGCCAATATGATGCAACCCCCTGTTTAAAATTAACAAGAAAACTATCGCCTGGGAGAGTTGGCAGAGGAGTGGGATTTGGACAGTGGGGCAGCTGGTAACAGGAGAATCGTGGAAGTCTTTCAGCGGGCTGCAGAGGGAATTCGGGCTACCGTCTTCTTGTTATTTCCAATGGCTACAACTCACCCACTGTATTTCAGCGGTAAAGAGGAGCTCCGGGGAATTAGACCCACAATGGGAGTTGAAGAATGTCATGGAAGAAGTTGTAGGTAAAGGGAAGGAAATGTCCAATCTCTATGCTTTAATCCGCACTCACTATTCCAGGCCACTGACAGGACTACGGAAAGTTTGGGAAGCAGAACTAGGGGCTCCTATACTTCCACAGTCGTGGAATCGTCTCTGGGGATGTTCAATTCGTAGCTCAAGGTCGGCAGCACTCACTCAATCAATGTTCTTCTTTGCACACAGAGCGTATATCACCCCAGTGAAAGCAGCCAAATGGCTTAAAGAGGGCTCTTCCTTATGTTGGTCCTGTAAGGAGACCGCGGGATCTGTGAGACATATGTTTCTGGATTGCCTTGCCCTTCGGCGTTTTTGGGAGCCGGTTTGGACTAGAATACAGCAGATCCTTCTTTTTTCAGCTCCTCTCACCTGGAACATAATTACCCTGAGATCGCTGACAGAGATCCCCTCGTTAGATAAGCAACATTTTTTTCTTATTAACTTTCATGCTGATGATAGCCGTAAAAACGATTCTGTCCTCCTGGAAAGATTTCACTAAGTTAAACTGGACAACCTGGTGGACCCAAGTTTGTCTTTACAGCAAATACGAGAAAACTCAAGACAAACTCCTTTCTCTTGAGGGGAAAACACTGAGGAGGGAGAGATGGTCTGCTCTGGATAGGTATGTGGATACGGTGTAGCAATATCCTAGCAGTATATTCGGTTAGAATACTTCTGTGTCTTTCTGCTACCCGATCTATTTTCTGTTTGCCAGTACATTGAATACTATTGCAGGCAAGTTGTTTGTTTTCTCAGTTGGACCTGCAGTGCGCTGGGGAGGTAGGGGTCGGGGTTGCTTTAATTTTTTCTAATGTTATTCCTTTATGTATTTTATTTCTTTTTAGGAGGGGGGAGGGTGGGGTATGTTTTAACTATGTATTTAGATAGCCGGACATTGTATCACTGATGTTTTGATTTTTTTTTTTTTGTGTGTGTATAAAACTTAAATATATGCAATAATAATATTAAAAAAAAAAAAATTAAAAAAAAAAATAAAATACAGGGGGGCGGAGCCTGATGTCCAGCGGGATGGTCGCATAACGCTGAGGCTCCCGAGAGGCCTACTCAGAATCCTGAATTAACACCGGACATTCTTGAATTTATGCTCTGATCTTACCGGGGCACATTGGTGAGATGGCGGGGACCAGGCCTACGCGCCTGGAGTTTGGATCTCCAGCGGCTTCTCACGGCAAACGGTCTAAAACCGAACCCCCGTCCCCGCAGAAGGGGCTGGCTCTACGCGAGGGCCCCAAAATGTAGCAGGAGATCCTCGCAGAGATCAGAGGGGTTAAAGACCTCGTGCAGTCCAACGGGGAAGCACTCCGAGCGCTGCGGGAAGACCTTGGTGTAGTGCAAGGCAGGCTAGAGGGACTCTCCTCGCGTCAGGACAAAATGGAGTGCATATTAGACTCCCATGTGGTCCGGCTGTCCAAACTCGACAAAGTGGAATGTCAGGTGCGGGCCTTGCAGAAAGAAGTGGAAGATGGCAATAATAGAGCGCGCCGTAACAACCTACGACTAGTGGGCATACCGGAGGGAGCGGAATCGGGAGACATGAAGGAGTTTCTATATAAAATCCTCCCTTCTCTGCTCCAAATCACCTTTACCAAAGAACTGGAGATCGATCGCGCTCATCGTGTACCCACGAACATAACGCTCAACAGGAAGACCCCGCGGCCTATTATCTTTCGACTTTTGAGATATCAACATGTGGAGCAAATTCTCAGCGCCTCTCGGGCGAAGGGCCCTATGGAGTTTGAGAGCCATAAAATCTCCTTCTATCCTGACTTAGCTAAACCCACGGTTGACCGCCGAAAGCGCTTTCTGGAATTCCGGCCGAGGCTTCAACAATTACAAGCACGCTATGGCCTGATGTACCCGGCCAAGCTCCGAGTCACGCTGCACAATCAGACAAGAACATTTGAGGACCCTGATCTACTAGCGGAGTTTTTGGATGCTAAAGAAGCCGACTTGATGCGCTGACTTCCAGAGTGTTCCTACTAGTGTTCTCATGTCCGCTGTACCCGCCATTTTGGATTTGCCACGGCTCAGCAAAGAGGCTGTCGAGGGCGGTTTGTAGCCTTATTTTGATGATATTTGTGACCCGATTCCATCTACCCAGAGTAGCCTCGATGAATATCAGAGACAGTGTTAATTATGGACTCTGGTGTTTCTTTTCTTTTCATGTCTTTATCCTCCTCTCTGGGGCCTCCTCCCGCAGACATATGGTCGCCATATTCATTGGGGGTTTTGCTTCTTCTCTAAGTTACTTTGGTACATGTTTTTCAATATGGGGTGTATTGGCCAGCATACTCGGTGATTATGTCATTGCTGTACAGATTCTGCTTATGTTGTATATTTTCAAGCGCCCTTATCTAAAATGTCTATTATCGATTGATGGCACCATGTAAGATTTTATCATTGAACGTAAAAGGCATCAATAACCCGATAAAACGGAAGAAAATCCTGAGCTATCTAAGTCATGAAGCTGCTGATCTGATTTTCCTCCAAGAAACGCATTTAAATTCGAAGGAAACTCTTAAACTCAGTGTTAAACCTTACATGGTAGCCGCCTATTCTCCAGCTGTTTCTAAGAAATGTGGGGTTGCCATACTGGTTAGGAAATCTCTGCATGCCACTATTATTGCGACTAGCTCAGATACTGCAGGCAGATGGTCCAGGGTTCATCTCAAGATAGGTAACCTTGAAGTTACATGTATATGCCTTTATGCTCCTAATGTAGATGACCCTGCCTTTTTTGCTACCATTGCTCAGGTTGCGCAGGCCTCTGCTAATACTTCATTGATAATTGGGGGGGATTTCAATTTAGTTCTCGATCCCCTGATTGACAAACAGCCGCCTAGGACGAGTGGTCCCCCCAAGAGTCACACTACGCTTACCTCTATGATCAAAGATCTTGCCTTAGTCGATCTATGGAGGTTACTACATCCCAATGAGCTTGACTTTACCTTCTTCTCTTCCCCTCATAAATCCCAGTCTCGCATAGACTTCTTTCTAATATCAAAACTGTTAGTTCCTCAGGTAAACGATGCAAAGATTCACTCCCAAAATATCTCGGATCACGCTGCTATTTCTTTTCAATTACATACCACTGCGCCCCAAGGGAATTCGGGGGCCTGGTTTTTTGATAGAGCCCTATTAACTCAACCAGAGTTCCAGTTAGAAATTCGAGCAGCCATACAGGACTACTTTCACTTTAATCTACCCCAGGACACTGCAAACTGGGCTTGGTGGGAGGGTTTTAAAGCGGCCATTCGTGCAACGATCACTAGTTATCAAATTCGCCTGCGGAAACAACGCAAGCAGCAGCTCCTCATACTAGACCAACAAATCAAAGCAGGCGAACGAGTTCTAACTTCACGTACTGATCCATGCGTCTTAGTTTGCTTACAGCGTCTCCGTTTTCAATATAATGCAATCCTCTCAACTGCAGCTTCTCAGAGTATTGCACTTCAGCAAGGGACATATTACCGTGAAAGCAACCGAGCCGGTCGACTTTTAGCTAATGCCTTGAAAGGTCAAAAAGAAGCCAAACGCGTTGCGGCCCTTCGTGCCCCACAGGGAGGGGGCATACTGACCACAGACTCCGATATTGTAGAACTTTTTCGGGATTTTTATACCCGTCTGTATCAATCTGAATGTGAGTTCTCATCTGAGACCTTTGAGCGCTTGTTTTCTAGTATTCAGCGGCCGACCCTTTCTGAAGCTGATAGGGATGCCCTGGATGAACCCTTCTCTACTTCAGAGATCCATTCTGCCCTAAAACGAACAGCCTCGGGTCGAGCCGCTGGGCCTGATGGTCTCCCGACAGAATTCTACAGAACGTTCAGTGCAGATTTAGTTCCCTACTTAAAACTTTACTTTACTGCCCTTGCGGTAGATACATCCTCTTTGGGATCCTTTTCTGCAGCTAATGTGGTAGTTTTTGAGAAAGAAGGCAGAGACCCGCTGCTAACCGCCAACTACCGTCCAATCTCCCTACTTAATGCCGATTATAAGATCTTCGCAACGATCTTGGCTACCCGGCTATCTGACAGGATGGCCACCTTAGTCCATCCCGACCAATGTGGTTTTATACCCGGCCGCTCCACCGCTGACAATGCTCGGACTTTGTGCCATGTGCTATCCCGTGCTGCCAATTTGGACCACCCATGGGTGGGTCTTTCCCTAGATGCTGAAAAAGCCTTTGATCGCCTAGAATGGCCCTTCTTATTTGCAGTTCTCCGATGCTATGGCTTTGGGGAGGGCTTCCTCCGATACCTCCAAGTCATGTATTCTCAACCTGTTGCCAGTATTTGTGTAAATGCCATAAAGTCTCGGCCTTTTAATCTTCAAAGAGGCACGCGTCAAGGTTGCCCCCTATCACCAATGCTCTTTGATCTAGCTCTTGAACCCCTCGTCCTCCTTATTAGACAGTCCGCATGTATCCGAGGTATTCCCTTCAGTCACAGAGAGATTAAACTCTCTGCATATGCAGATGACCTTATGCTCTTTGTTTCCCTTGATTCGGTCCCGGCTGTCTTGGACCTGATTGATGGATACTCGCAATTATCGGGCTATAAAATAAACTGGACCAAATCCGTAGCATTCCCACTGAACCGCTGGGTACATGAGGCTGACATGCGGGCCTTTCCTTTCCTTTGGCAATCCCGCATGGTGAAATATCTTGGCGTCCACTACTGTTCTCCTTTAGAAGACACTATTAGCTTTAATGCCAAGGAGGTAGTCTCCAAAGTCCGTGAGCTCACAAATCGGTGGTCTCCCCTATCCCTTACATGGTGGGGCCGCCTAGAAACCGTCAAAATGATGATAGTCCCTAAAGTGAACTACATTTTAGAAATGCTGCCCTGCTTCCTCCCGCTACACACCTACAAAGACATAGAGGGCCTTCTCGTCCGTTATCTCTGGCAGGGAAAACCACCAAGAGTAGCTAAACACAAACTACAGTCTGCGAAGGAACTAGGGGGTACCCGCTTTCCTGATTTTCTTAGGTATCATCAAGCCTTCCTACTTAAACAAGGTGCCCGATGGCTAGCTGCCTCAACAGACAACAGACCAGTTTGGCTTGACATTGAAGAGGAGCTAAGTAGCCCAATTCCGTTGATCCATCTCCCCGGCATGTCCCATCCAGTAGACCTACGCCATCCCCCAATGATTGTTGATACTCTTGCGGCCTTTAACACTCTCATTCTATCACTGGGTTCAAACGTATGTCCTCAGGACAGACTCCCGCTGTGGAATAACTCCAGAATTCAAGTCCTAAATAAAACGATTGCATGGAAATCCTGGTACTCTAGGGGGATCTGGACACCCCAACAACTCTTCTCTGCAGCTCGTTGGAAGACTTTTTCCGACTTACAAAAGGAATTTGCGTTACCAGCGAAACATTACTTTCAATTGATGCAGCTTCAACACTGCCTCAAAAGCGCTCAAATCCTGCCGCCCTCTGCCCCTACTGAGAACGGGCTATTAGAACTAATTCACTCTATTAGTAGTACACATGGGGTAGCCTCTAACTTTTATAAATTATTTTGTCAGGCTACCGACGCTGCTATTTGTAGAGCTCAACAAGCCTGGGAACGCGAACTGCAAATCACTTTAACCCCTGTGCAATGGAGCGTTTTCTGGAGCAAAGTGGTGCGGGTTTCCAGATCTGCCTCTGTCACCCAAACTCTCTTCTTTTTTGCACATAGATGCTTTTATACTCCAGAAAGAATGGCCAAATGGAACACCACTGCTAGGGACCAGTGTTGGTCTTGCCATACTGCTGTGGGAACCCTCGCTCATGTTCTTTATGAATGTCCTCAACTGCAGGTTTACTGGGGGCGGGTCTGGGGTCGTATTCAATCTATCTTACACCTCCACGAGCCTCTTTCTTGGAAGATTGTGGGACTCCGCTCAGTGGCGGAGGTCCCCTCTCTTCCTAAGAAGGGTCGCTTTCTCCTTGACTTCATGCTGGGTATAGCCATATGTTTAATCACGAGGAATTGGAAGGATAGCTCTCGAATTACTGCCAATGAATGGTGGAACCTTGTCTGCTTATATAGTAAATATGAGCAGATATCTCGGAGAGCTATTCCTCATATACAAACTCACTTTCGCTTGTCTAAATGGCAGATGCTCAATGATTATGTACACTCTGCCCATTGCTCCGACATGTCTGTTTAATGCATACTTATCATGTTTTAGCTCACCGTTAGGTTTTGTACCACAATAATGTCAGTACACGCCCGTTTTCGGGAATGATTAGTTTCTAGAGAAGAAGCAGGGGGGAGGGGGGTGGTAGGGGTTTACTTTGGTGTATGTATCACATTCTCTGTATGTATTTGTCTTTTAGCTGTATGTCTTCCTTTCCTTTGTTGTTATAAAACGAAAATAAAGCATTTAAAAAAAAAAAATACAATCAGCTTTACCTCTGTGACATCCTCTCAGCAATGGCACTCTGCTCTTGCTGAAGTCATATTGTTTCAGGTTAACTGCAGCCTGATTATCTCCCCTCCTCCTCCAGGAATACACCTCCTGACCTGAGTAAGGCTTCTTTTCAGATTCTTCCTCTGAGATAGGATTAGCTCCTCTCCTTGCCTGTCCTGAGACTTGGGCCAGTCTCCCTTCCTCTCCTGGGAAGCGTGTAGTTCTGTCAGCTCCTTTCCTTCCAGCTGCACTCCTCGAACTACCATCTGAGTTCAACGCTGAGCTCAACCCTGCTGAACTTCCTCCTGCTGAACTCCCTCCTGCTGAACTGCATCCGGCTGAACTTCCTGTCTCTGTCCTCTTGGGCTTATAAGCATGTGACTTGCTGCTCTCCTTCCACCCCGCCCCCAGCTGTGTTGTATCATCACCCTTAGCTACTATGGAACTGGGGCGTGGCTTCTGCTCAGCAAGTTCTGACTGACTCTTTTTTTCAATGCTGGCTGTGGTTTTAAAGTGAGCCTTTTTTCCCTTTTCCCTCTGCCTAGGGGAAATTTCCTGTATTCCCTCTATTTCCATGGGAACCTGACCATCTTCGCCATCACAAATATAATCATATTTCTAAGTTCGATATTTAATCTTAAGCACTTCTTTGATTAATATTTTGTTTCGTTCCATGTACTGCTCAGCCCACTCTGGCTCCGCCCATTTGCTCGATGACGTTAGAATGGCGGGAACTTCGGCGTTTATTTAGCTTCATATCCTTCTTTGTGGTCCTGCTCTCACTGTTGCGACAGATCTCTAACAATTCAGTTCCTGATGTTTTAAATCTTTGGAACGCTGTGGACTACGATTACTCTTCTGGCACTAATCCTCGGTTGGATCTGGTAATTTATGATACAAATTTCTCTTTGTACACCGTCTAGGTCCCCCTTTTTTCCTCCAGAATGATTTACACACTATTCCTGGGCGTTTTTAATGTCACTCTTTCCTGTGTCCATAGCCATCGACTTTATTTTGACTTTTGCATTTATTAAACCGTGCACTATTTGTTCCGGCTGGTATCACCATTCGGCCTATGTGTATCATTTGCTTTTTGAGGCTTCACCGGCCCGTATTTAGCCCTTCAATTCTAACCTACTTTCCAGCTTTATAAATTTGGCTGCATAACTGCATCTTACTTGTGCTTCACTTTTCTTAGGTTTCCGCTGATTTCGCTGGTTTTTCAACTGTAATGTTGACCTCCAATTCACTCATTTTTCCTTGCCTCACCACACCATGATTGTCTTTATTCCTTGTGAACTTTCTATTGTATTCATAGCAGCGATATTCATAGTTCATGTCTTGGTTGGTCGCACTTATTCCTCCTCCTCTGTATTATATGCCTGTCCGTCCCCTTCTTTCTCCTTTTGATCAAAACATTTGTTCACCATTACATTTGGTTTGGTTACATGTGCATAAGGAATCGGTCCTGATTTAGTTGGTGGTGATCCGTGCCTTCATTTTAAGGTTTTAAATGCTCTTCACATCAATTTGTGAATACTCCAGTATAATTGTTTATAGTCCTCCTGATTATTCCTTCATCATGTTCCCCTTAGATGTGTACAGCGGTCTCGCACAACAGTTTTAAAGAGATTCTCTAATATATTTTGCCATGGTGAGTGTTTGTGTTATGTTTGTTCATTTTGTGTATTTATGTTTTGGTTACTGGCTCTTATTGACCTTGATTCGTTATTTATATTTTTTAACATAATTTTTATCTGTTTATATATTCAGAAGTTTATTTTATTCATAATTTTAGCATGTTTTTGTATTCCTTTTAATGTATTGACACTGTTTATCCCCTTTTTAATGCTATAAAACATTTTTTTCATATTGCTTTTTAGATAGTGTATAGCAGCTTGACACAATTGTCTTAAAGAGACACTTTTTCTGGTGCAGTTCTGGTAGGTGTCTGTAATTTATATATATTAGTTTCATTACACTATTTTTTTCAGTCATTGTGGTCTGTTTTTATCATACATTCACTGCATATTTATTTATTTACTTGCTCTCTCTTACTGTTTTTAACATTTTCAGTATATGTTTTTTAATATACATGGCTATTGTATTAGCTTATTTATGGATTGTTTTTGTTGTTACACTAACACTATTAATTCTGTATTCATGTTTTTATATAGTTGGTATCATTTGTCTCCAGTGTATTCACCTTTTCTTCTGTCTCGGCCCTACTACTTTTATTAGTCAATTTGAAGGTTGTTTTCAATATGTTTGTACAATATTCTTATTTGTATTTTCATTTTTACCATACTATTGTTTTATACATTACATTTTATGTTTTTAACTATTTATGATGGATGCTTTAACATGTTTTATGTATTTTATGTTAGCTGTATGTCCCCTGAGGAAGGCGTTTGCCGAAACGCGTAGGGGCGTTCTCTAATAAAGCAGTCTACACCAACCTACAGCTCTTGCTTTCTGTGTTCCCCTCATCCTCCTGTGTCAGTCCCTGCACTCGCTTGTTTATGGGCTGTCACTGGAACACATCTCTTCGTCTTACCTGCATGTGGGTGCGCTGTATCCAGCACAGGGGGCAGGCAATGGATGTACATTGGCCCCAGGGGGTCCGCCAGGCACTGCTCCAATGCGATCAGGGTGGCCCCCTGCACAGCACTCCCACCTGTGCCCTGTGCATCATGCCTCTCATGCATTAGTTGGGCATGGATGCTCCTCTTTATATCACAATAGCACTTGTGTAGGCTCTCCACATCGTGGTGTGGGCCCCCTGCTGCTGCCACTGCTGTCTGGACCTCTGCCCATGCCCTGGTGCACGTCCCAATGGTGGTGGTGGAGCTTAGCCGGCCAAAGAGCACCACGAACCTGTCAAGGATGCTAGCCAGGAGAAGGTCAATCTCCTCCTGGGTGAAGCGGACCACACTCCTCCTGGCTTCATTGGCCATGGGCGTCCGATAGCACTAAGGGTCTGGTGTACCTCCAGGCTGCTCAGGTTGGTGGTGTGTGACCTCAGATGTGCCTACCTCCTCCCCCTTTGGATCCCATGTGGTGGGGACTGCTGGTGGCTGCTGGCTGATCTCCCCTCCTGCCTCAGGTTGCCTCTACTGCTCTATCATCTTGTAAGTCCTGTGTAACATACACCCTTGGCATTATGTGCATGCTGTGCCCAGTTATGTACCTAGGGTGTGGTCCTACATGCATTCTGCATGAGCGTCACATGCATGCACAGCAGTGCATGTTGCATTTGTGCGCATTCCGCTGAGATTGGGTCTGCGGACCACAGGTGGGGGGGGGGCACGCGGTGCCTCCACGTGCACGTCTGTGGATACCAGTGTGTGGGGACACCTCGTCTGCCCCACATGGGCACTGCTCCCATCCCGCATGCAGGTACGTGCCTTACGCATGATGTATTGCATCCTGCGAAGTGTGTGCAGAAGGCGTGTTCCTAGACGCACTACGCCCTTACTCATCTGCTCTCCGCATATAGATCTATCCTCAGCAATGCTATTGGTGTGCACCGCTGCATACACGGGCGGTTTATCCTCTGGCATTGTTTGTGGTGCGTGCCCACACATTCCAGTATTTATCATTGCTTTGAGTGCTGTCTGTTACATATGGCACATTCCGTCGTGCACAGGTGGGTCACATGGTGTGTCCCTATGTGCTAGTCTTCATCAGACGTACGCGTGGACACCCCACCTGCATGTTGGAATGTGCCTTACGTTCTGCGCTCTCCAACTTGTGTCGGTGGGGCATGCAGTGTGTCACGCCGTATGTTTGTGAGATGCTAGGGTGCGGAGACACCCCACATGCTCCTCTTACCCGCATTCAGTGGAGCCAATCATGGGACATGCATTTTGGGGAACGCGCGTTTCTGCGTGCGCTACGGCGTTATGCTTCCGTACATGCTGTGCATTCTCTCATGCTGCTGCTGGTGTGCATCCCAGCATCCCCAGGTGTGTTAGGTTTGCACACCCCACACCCTATTTAACATCTACCTGTGCTCTATCTCATGTCTATCATGGCTCAGATCAGGAAGGCGGGTTTTGCGGTGGTGGCATTGGTGGAGCTGTGGTTGCCTGTTGGGGAGATTGTGTCCCTGAGGCTGTGGCACTGGGCATGGGTGCAGTCCCGCTGCAACTCAGACCTGCAGCTGTGGGGGCTCCACAGGCGGAGGTGATACCAGCACTGCGCCATAGGCGTGCAGAGGCACGTCCTCATCTGCCTCGCCTCTGCAGGCCCAGGCCCATGCTCTAGGACATACATGAGGACCACTCATCTCCCTCTACCATCTGGACACAGGGGCTATCAGAGAGCTCTATGAGGATCTACGACCTGACCTTGAGCCCTGGACTTCCCGGACACATGCCATACCAGGATTGGCCAAGCTCCTGGCTGCCCTACATTTCTTTGCCTCTGGCTGTTTCCTATCCTCGGTGGTCACAGTGGGCGGGATGAGCAGGCCAACCTTCTCACACTGTCTCCACCAGGTACTGCGGGTCATGGTCAGCCGGGTTGGGAATTACATTATGATTCCTAACAATAGGCAACATTGGGGGGCTCTGGGCCAGGCATTCCAGCGGCTTGCAGGAATACCACATGTTATGGGAGCTATTGATTGCACACATGTTGCCCTGGTCCCGCTACACGACAGGGAGGTTGTGTTCCGGAACTGCAAACACTACCATTCCCTGAATGTGCAGGTTGTTTGTGATACAAATATGCATATTCTGAATGTGGTTCCATGGTTCCCAGGGTCTGCCCATGATGCCTATATCCTGCAGTACTCAGCACTGTTCGGCCAATTTGAGGACGGACAATATGGGGACTGTGTCCTGCTGGGTGGGTATTTACCATATCTCACATGTGCGTACGGTGTATGATATCTGGGGTTCCATTGTCACCTGTGACCTCTGCATGCCTTTCCTTGCATTGTGGTTGTGGGGAGATGCCTTGTATGGGGCTTTGTACACCGTCACACCCTGTCACCGTCACTGGGGACGTGGTCATGTACCTTTGTGGGATTCTAAATGTAGCTATGTCTACCATGTGTGGCTCATTGCTCATCTGGGTGTTTCGGCACACATGTGGGTAACACTGGTTTCTGCTACTGCTGTTCTGTTGCACAGGTCTTATGTACAGGGACACTCTGGGCACATATGGTGTGTCCCTTCAATGGTGGGGTGCGACACCTCTTGGTTGACAACGACTCCGGCACATGGCCCCGGACATACCGCACACACAGATATACATGTGTGTGCCTTTGTGGCATATCCCTCGTGGACTCAGTATGCAATGTGTGAGTGTGTGTGTGCGGTCCAGGAGGGGGGATTAGGTATGCACCCAGAACCTTCCTCTTATTGTACTGTGTGTGGGGGGGCCATTCTCTGTTGTCCTGGTCTGCGACAACACGTGGGTGGAGCTGTGGTGACACTTTAAATCACACATGTATGCTGTATGTCTGTCCATGTTATCTTATCTCTACTGCCATTCTGACCTGACCCCTCAGGTATATGTTTCTGTGACATCTGCTGTGTGTGCACTGTATCATGGGTGTCACATGATTGCACACATGCACATCTTTACCCCTTCCATTGTGCTTTGCTGATTGTCAGCCTGATGCCTTCACAACTGCCACTACTGCTGTTTGGGTACAGGTGGTTGGCCGTGTGTTTGGCCTGGATATAGCTGATGTGTGTTGCCCTCATTAGCCTTCCCCAGGGTTCTGTGTCTCCCAGCTACAGACACTGGTGCAGAGCCATTGTGTGCCATTCTATGACATCGTATGTTTGTGCCTCTGTTTATCTGTTGTCCAGTCACACGTCACACATTGATGCTTCTGTGCTTTTGTGTGTCCATCATCTCCCGCTTGACCTTACCACATTTCATTCTGCAGGTGATGTGGGATATGGCTGTCATGCCTGATTGCTGACCCCTGTGTGTCTCCCATGGACAGGTGCAGAGATGAGTTACAATGAGGCCCATGCCTCCAGCCGCTCAGTCATTGAGCGCACCTTTGGCATTCTGAAGAGTCGCTTCGGGTGTCTGGATAGGACCGGCGGTGCCTTACAATACCTGCCATTGACTGTGGCACGTATCATTCTGGCCTGTTGCATCCTGCACAACATTGCTCTCAGGCACAATGTCCCAGTCAAAATTAATGAGGATCTGGAGGAGGATCCTGTGTGCCCTCCTGTACATGGCCGTGGTGACACACGTGAGGGGATGGCAGTCAGGCAACATATGATCAAGGAGCTGTTCTCCTGTAAGTTCTGCATATGTGGGGATGTGCATATGGGTCTCCATGTACATGCTGCCCTATGTGTTTCACGGCACTATCATGACATATATATTTGTCACTTGTGTTTTTGACTCCCCAGGATAAGCTGCTGACGCTGCCCGGTGCTGTGGTGCATGTGGAAACTGTGTGAATGTCATTCAACCTGCAGGTGACTGGGGAGGGTGGACATAGAGGTAAATGTACTGTGGGGGCAGTGCAGCATTACACATGTCTGTGTTTCCCTCTCCACTGCACCTATATTGCTATAGACCTGTTTGGCCTGTGGCTCCATCCCCCATATGTTCCGGTTGCCACACATATGGCCGTTGGCCTGTGACCATTTCTGGTGTTTACACACTAGGGTGGTCCACTGCCATAGGGGAAAAAATAACAGTAGGAATTTCTTTGCTCCCTGGCCTGCTTCTGGTTCCATTTATATAGGAAACAATGTGTGCAAAGTTTGAAGCCAATCAAATAATATTTAGGGGTGGCTCAAGGTCCCTATCTATCAGACCCCTGGATCCCCCCCAGGGTTCGTCATACCACTGGGTATTATCCGCTCATAGACGGGGGTATCATGCTTGCCAAGCACTCAATGTGGTCCAGATGCTAGTAAGGACTTTGACGATGTGGGGAACATCTTACGGTATTGCGAGACAACACCCAGAAGGAACTGGAGTTGCTCTTCTTTTGTGGTGTGTCGGCCGTTGAACTCCTCAATGAGTTTGACCCCTCGCTCAGTCACATCGTTGATCACTGGAAGATTTTTTACTTTCTTTAGACCGTCTTTGAATGATACATTCTCTTCCCAGTCTTCTGGGTCTGCATTAAGAAAATTACTGTTGATGTCGAGGTGTTTCAGGAAACGGATTGACTTGCGAGTTGCAAAAGATTCAAGTGGTGGAATCATGGAACTTTTCAATTCGACCCGCTTTGGGGGATCTTCGTCTTCGTCATCATCCTCATCGCTTTCATCTGATTCTGCCGGGATCATGGCCGACACTATGGCCCGCTTTGTCGGTGCTGAAACAGCTTCATCGAACAGTGACAGTGCCACAAGCTCCTCTGACACATACCACAGATGCTGTTGCAGTTTGTCTCTGGCCGCTCTTCCAACACGGTCATTGTGGTAAGAGTGTAGTTTCTTCAGCATCTCCAAATCTGTTCGAGGAGCAACTGCGGCATCAGGGGCAGAAAACCAGGCTTCCACATGAATCAGGATGGAGAAAATGCTCACATCACGAACACAGGACTCCTCCCGTTGGGTAAGATCTTTGAGTTGTCCTTGGAACATCCAAATCTTGAGACAGTACAAGACTTTTGACATCCATCTGGCATGATGGAAAGCTATGGGTTTCTTGAAATTGAAACTAGGAAGATTCCCTCCAAGGCAGACAATTGTTAACTCCAAGAATTCCAGGTAATTATCTCGGTGATTGCCCTGTGCCAACTTAGATTCCGCAAACTTCATGATGCGATCCCTGTCAGGTTGCAGCACCTCCAAGTCTTTTCCAGTTTGATAGTTGGACTTGTCAAGGGAGCCCCAATTCTTTTGGAACCGGCGAAAGAGTTGGACATCGGGACCCGATGAAGCTCCAGAGCATGTAGAGAATACTGCACCAAAAATTATTTCGTAAATGTGATGGCGGCATGCCAAATGAAGGACTGTGCGATGGAGTCTCTGTTCTAGAAGAATGCACGCTCCTGATTGACGTCCCGTGTTCAATGCAGTTGTATCAAAGCAGAAGCCTGCAACCTTTTCATCCAAACACCATTCCTGTAACAGTTCATAAACTGCTGCAGCTTGATTCTCGCCCGTTCCTGATGTCAGTTTTGGTACACCAAGAAGTTGTGTTTCTCCAGTGGAGACAGCTGTTATCAAAACTGGAAGGCGGTCAACGGATGTGGTTGAACAGAGGAGAGATGGCAATAACTTGCTATCCCAATGCACAATGCATGTTTTGCCTTCGGCTTTGAATGCGTTGTGCAGGTCCGTCCATTGTTGCTGACGGTGCTTTTCTCTATGGCGCTTGACACTGGAGTGGCTGATATTGAGCTCCCCAGGATAATGTCCCAGACTTCTGGCAGTTTCAGCTACCACAAACAGAGCATTGTGATCCGTTGTCTCTGTCCGATCCAGGGCTGCTGTAAGCTCTGGGGTCCAGACATTGTTAGATCGATACTGCTTCGTTTGTGGAGTTGCTTTCTTCTGTCCGTTATCTGAATCCGCAGATGTCGACGAGTCTTCACCTGACTCTGCTGAGGAAGAAGATCCTTCCAGCTGAACTTGGCTTGTAGTTGCCTCGGCTTCGTCAACATGTTTTTGTCTGCGCCTTTTCAGTTCTTCTTCTCGCTGTTGCAATCTTGCTTCCGTGTTGGCCAGTTTCTTGTCCATCGCGCACATTGAGCCGCAGCACCCTGGTTCTCGTTGCGCTATTAAGAATTCTTTGTCTTCTTGAATATGAATTAAAGACATTGCATTGGCATGCGCCACATCAAATAGGTTTTTCATTGCAACCTTGAATTCTTTTTCATTTGCCTCTTGTTTCCCTCCTCTCCCTTTGTTTTTCTTCAAAAATTTCCACTGATTGAAAAATTTCTTTACTTTTTCTTGAATTTTGTTATTTCTTTGAACAGGAAGCCTGGCCTTTTCCCAGTAAGCTTCTACTTCACTTGTTACAATAGATGCACTTTCACTAACGCCTTTCTTTAATGTCATATGGTGATGTAAAAATACACTTAACACTTGCTCCTTGCTGGGGAGCTTGGCCCCCAGAATTGTGGTGGACATTTCTTCAATGAGATAAAAACCACGTTTTTTTGCCATCTGAAAAGAATAAAGATACAAAGATAATAGTACAATGTCTTTGCCACCTCTCAGAGACGAGATTAGTTCAAATATGACGCAATCAAATGTAATCAGCATGGAGCTGAGTGGATGATACAAGATGATGCAACATTTCATCATCTGCTCCCAGGGGGAAATCTCAAGACTTGTTGAGCCACCCCTAAATATTATTTGATTGGCTTAAAACTTTGTACACAGTGTTTTCTACCTAAATGGAACCAGAATCAGGCCAGGAAGCAAAGGAATTCAGGAATTCATTTTTATGGACCACCCTATTACACACTGTATTTGGGGCACATGTGACCAGGCTGTGTGTGTCTCCAGGCACAGGGTGTGGGGTTGGTGGATAGCATGTACACCCTTCCCTGGCATTGTGGCATTACACAACATCAGTGTATCATTTCATGGACTGTAATGATTGTCTCCACTGGTCGCTGATTGTGCACAGACATGCCGTATGCTACTTGCAGCATGCTCACCTTGTCTCACTGTGTGTGTCTCTGTGTCTTTGGGGCGTGTCTATGTGACGGTACCTTCTAATGCCCTCTGGCATTGTCTGGTGCAGGGATGTGTCTGGGCACCTGTGCAGTGGTGATCACTCATCTATCTGTGACCTTCTGTTGTTGCCCTTGTGTATATTGTGTGCATGTGTCTACGCATGTATCATATATTGTTGCCTGACTTGTCTCATGTTTTCTGACAGGACACTACGCATCAATGTTTCAGTTACACGCATCTCACCATACCTTGGACATGTGCCACTGACGGCTGAACATGATGACGTGGTGATTGGACGCATTTCATTGACATCCTCTGCCTCTACTGTGACCCCTTGTGCCCTTTGCCTGGCTCAGACAGTCCCCATCAGACACCTGTTGCACACTGATGGTAGGTTGCACCTTAGATCTTCTTTGACTGACATCCACGTGTAGATGTTTCTTTTGGCCTGTTTGTATCATCGTGCCTTTCTGTGGGATCTATGTGCATCACCACTGCTGGACATGCTGTCAACCTCTAGGATGCCTGTGTGACATCGGTATAGACATGACCATGTCAAGATGGCAACCTGGTCTGCAATGCCATCTCCTGCTGTGGTCAACATGCACTGTGCTGTGTGTTGCGGTTTTGTCATGTTTTCATTTCTGGGGATTCATTATGTACATATTTTGGTGTCACTATCTGCATTGTGACCTGATGGTGTGTGTAGCATACCTTTACCTTTTCTCTGCTCCTTTTGACACAGGGTGCAGCCTACACACACAGCACATCTACTACACTGTATCTGCAGTCCCCATCACCCAACTGTGGGCGAACAGAACACCTCCATGCAATGGTCCCTGGGTGATTGTGCCATTGGGAGATGGACCTATGCGAGTCGGACACATGCCTATGATGAACATCATTGTTGGCCTGATACTTTGAGCATCACTGGGATGACTGACACACCATTGTTGCCATGCTCTGTCTGGGTGTTGCATTTATCGCAGCAGAGACACAACACATTTGCATTTCTGTGGAACATTGAGACGTCACTCGTGACTTTGCATGGCAATGTAATCTGGGATGGTCATAACTGGACTTGTGGGGTCACAGGTGACATTTGCACTGTGGACACTTGTCCATACATCTACAGCAGGAACTCACATGCATGCTGTATGTTGTACATCCATCTGACATTGTGTAGCTTTGTGTGGCCAATGTGTGGGACTCACATCACAGTCATTGCACCAATATTTGGCTACACAGGTACATGTAGCCATGTATGTGGCACAGTAGATGCATTCTTTAGGTCCTGCTTATTTGTGTGGATAACTTACACTTGTACATGACACACTATTTGCCTCCATAACACTGTGATGCGTGCTACCATCTCTGATTGCTGTTTGACCATCACAGGGGGTGTTACAGTGGATATGGGGCAGCACTCTGTCCTGTTTCAATGTACACGGTGCATGTGCATGTGCCTGACTCATTTCTTACACTGGTGCATGTGCCGGGGTGGGATTTGTGTGGGTACATGCAGCGTTGTGGATGTCTCTTTGTACCTCTACGTACATGTTATTGTGGGTGTTTACTGGACAGATGTGGCAATGTACATTGATTTGCAGGCTTATCTTTGCATGTGTGCACAGTCCTCTTTATGACATGACATTGTGCCACTCACATTGCACCAGTACCTTTGCAGTCTATCAGCAGGTGTGTCCATTTCCAGGCTTCATTTGTGCAGCCCCTGTACATTGCCATATTATGACTGTTCCTGTTTCCACAGCACCCATTGCAGTGGGCCTTCCGCATAGTGCTACCTCTGTATGTCAGTGAAATCCCGTCTTCTTTGCTTTTTGCCAACATGTGACTCTCGTTCCTGATACCATGTCCTCATGTTGCATTTTGTCACTGTTTTTGATGCCATAAGTGCATTAAAGGTGTTTATTTACATGACTACCTGACGTCTGGTCTTTCACAGCACATCACATGCTGTTCTAGAGGCATCTACACTGCTGTATGACCCACAGATACCCACACATTAGGTCTACACATCTGAGGAGTGGTGCTGGGCCATTGGGACATGACATTATTGGCATGTTTGTGCATTTGCCTGTGCACTGCGGATGCACTTCACTGTGTGGCAGCATGACATTACATCTCTGTATCTTCCCTTCAGACCTTATTGCCTTGTGTGTGTCTGGTCAGCCTGATGTGCCTGCCTGAAACGTGCCCCCTGTCAGCTGTGTGTTCTGGTGCTGTGGCCATGATGGTGCAGACATGTACTACTACTACTATTACTGAGCATTTGTATAGTGCTACATGGCATATGCGGCGCTGTGCAGACAGGTGGGAGACATGCTATGCTCATCTGAGCTTACAATCTAGTCAGCATGGACAAAGATGGGGTGGGAGGGATACCGCAGGGGACAGGGGAGGGGGTCATGAGAATCATACTTCCAAGGCTGCAGTGAGGACATGTGGTTTCATTCTGGATTTGTGGGGGGTTGGAGATGGTGCCTGGTGTACAGACAGTGGTAGTTTGTTCACGGTGTACGGGGCATCACGGTGAGAGGGGCGGGGTCTAGAGTTAGCAGTAGGGGTGTACTGCACAGGTAGGAGGTGTCTGCTGGGGACCGATGTTTTCAGGGGGGTTTGTATGGAGAGGTGGGAGATGAGAGGTGGTGGGGAGCCACAGAGTCTCTGCATTTTGAGCTCAGCAGGGGATGTTTGACATGGATGCAGTAAGGGATATGGAGGCTTTGACGTGACCTGATGGGGGGGGGGGGGTAGTATGGCCATGACAGGCCTGGTGCAAGATTGGAAGCACAGCAGATTGTTGCACACATTGATGGGGAATGAGGTGAGTCCAGGTGAGACCTGCAGGGGACAAATTACTGTGGTCCTGACGGGATGCGATTAGGGAGTGCATGGGCATATTGGTGGTGTGTTCAGGGAGGATGGGGCGGGTGTCATAAGAACATAAGAACATAAGATATGCCATACTGGGTCAGACCAAGGTCCATCAAGCCCAGTATTCTGTTTCCAAAAGTGGCCAATCTAGGTCATATGTACCTAGCAGTTTCCCCAAGAGACACAAGTTCCACAATGCTTGTACGGGGTCAAGCATTGATATCTTCAGTCACTTCTTAATAATGGTTTATGGACCTTTCCTCCAGGAACTTGTCCAAACCTTTTTTAAACCCAGCTACACTAACAGCCTTTACTACATCCTCCGGTAACAAATTCCAGAGTTTGATTACACGTTGAGTGAAAAAATATTTTCTTTTATTAGTCTTAAATAGTTTACCCTGTAGCTTCATTGCATGTCCCCTAGTCTTTCTATATTCTGATAAGGTAAACAATCGATCTACGTTTACCTGTTCCACTCCGTTCATTAATTTATAGACTTCTATCATATCTCCCCTCAGCCGTCTCTTTTCCAGGTTAAAGAGCCCTAACCTTTTTAGCCTTTCTTCATAGGAGTATCCTTCCATCCCCTTTACCATTTTGGTGGCTCTTCTCTGTACCTTTTCTAAAATCGCTATATCCTTTTTAAGACACGGCGACCAGAATTGCACACAATATTCCAGGTGCGGTCTCACCATGGAACGATATAGAGGCATTATAATATCTTTTGTTTTATTTTCCATTCCTTTCCTTATCATACCTAGCATTCTATTTGCTCTCTTGGCCGCCGCTGCACACTGGGCCGAGGGTTTTAACATGGCATCCACAATGATGCCTAAATCTTTTTCCTGGGTGGTGGTTCCTAATGTGGAACCTTGCATCATGTAACCATAGTTTGGGTTGTTCTTCCCTAGGTGCATAACCTTACATTTGTCCACATTAAATTTCATCTGCCATTTTGATGCCCAGTCTTCCAATTTATCAAGATCCTCTTGCAATTTTTCACAATCCTCTTGGGTTTTAACAACTTTAAATAGTTTTGTGTCGTCTGCAAATTTGATAACCTCATTCGTTATTCCACTATCCAGGTCATTTATGAATATGTCAAAAAGCAGCAAACCCAGCACAGATCCCTGGGGTACACCACTATTCACCTTTCTCCATTGGGAAAATTGGCCATTTAGCCCTACCCTCTGCTTTCTATCTTTTAACCAGTTCCTGATCCACAATAGTACACTGCCTCCTATCCCATGACTCTTTAGTTTTGCCAAAAGTCTCTGATGAGGGACCTTGTCAAAAGCTTTCTGAAAGTCCAGATACACAATATCAACCGACTCACCTTTGTCCACCTGTTTATTCACTCCTTCAAAAAAACATAACAGATTAGTAAGACAAGATCTTCCTTGTCTAAAGCCATGTTGGCTGTCTCCCATTAGGTTGTGACTATCTACATGCTGAGTAATTTTATTCTTTATGATGGTTTCTACCATTTTTCCCGGTACTGACGTCAGGCTCACCGGTCTGTAGTTTCCCGGATCACCCCTGGAACCCTTTTTAAAAATTGGTATTACATTGGCGATCCTCCAATCTTCAGGTATTAGAGATGATTTTAATGATAGTTCACAGATTACTGATAGCAGTTCTGCAATCTCATATTTCAGTTCTTTCAACACCCTTGGATGTATACCATCCGGCCCAGGTGATTTGCTATTCTTCAGTTTATCTAATAGTTGTAAGACATCTTCGCGATGTATCGATATTTCCTTCAATTCTTCCACACCTTTAAATACCACTTCAGTCATGGGTAACATCCCTACATCTTCCTCAGTAAAGACCGAAGCAAAGAATTCATTCAGTCTCTCCGCTATCGCCTTGTCGCCTCTTAGTGCTCCTTTAACCCCTTTATCATCTAATGGACCAACTGACTCTCTCACAGGTTTTTTGCTACGAATGTACTTGAAAATGTCTTTATTTCGCGTTTTTGCTTCCGCAGCAAGCTTCTTCTCAAATTCTCTCTTTGCCTGCCTTATCAATGCCTTGCATTTGACTTGCCAGTGTTTGTGCTGTTTCCAGGTTTCGTCGTTTGGCTCTTTTTTCCATTTCCTGAAAGATGCGTTTTTGGCAACAACAGCCTCTCTGACCTCACCTTTAAACCATGCTGGCAGTTTTTTGGACTTCCTTCCACTTCTCTTAAAGCGTGGGATACAGCTGGTCTGGGCTTCCAGGATAGTATTTTTCAACAACACCCAAGCTTGATGTACGTCTTTAACCTTCGCAACTGCTCCTTTTAGTTTTTTCTTAACTGTTTTCCTCATTTTATCATAGTCTCCCTTTCGAAAGTTAAAAGGTAGTACTGTGGATTTCCTTACTATCCCTCCTCCACTAAATCAAAGGCGATCATGCTATGATCACTATTGCCAAGTGGCCCCAACACCCTTATCTCTTGCACTAGATCTGGTGTTCCACTAAGGACTAGGTCTAATATGGCTTCCCCTCTGGTCGGTTCATGAACCAGCTGCTCCAAGAAGCAGTCATTTATTTCATCTAGGAACTTTATTTCCCTAGCATGTCCTGACATGACACTGACCCAGTCGATACCGGGGTAATTGAAATCATCCATTATTATTACTGTGCTGTAACTTTTGTTAGCTTCCTTGATTTCTTTGAGCATTTCATCATCCATTTGGTCATTCTGGCCAGGTGCTCGATAGTACACCCCCACTGCCATTGACTTCCCCCTTTTATATGGAATTTCAATCCATATAGATTCTACAGCAGATTTTGTTTCCTGCAAAACTTTAATCCTTTCTGAGTCAATGCCCTCTCTAACATAAAGCGCAACCCCTCCACCAATTTGATCAGCTCTATCATTACGATATAGTTTGTACCCAGGTATCACAGTGTCCCACTGGTTGTCCTCCTTCCACCATGTCTCTGATATTCCAATCATATCTAACCTTTCATTTAGTGCTATATATTCTAACTCTCCCATCTTATTCTTTAGACTTCTAGCATTTGCATACAAGCATTTTAGAGAATGTATTTTATTCATGTTAATTTGGCTATTGTTAGACATGGGTAAATTGGGATCTTTAAGCTCTGTCACTGCTGTTGTGGAGAAATAGGGGGCATGTGTTAGCTATCAGATGGCTGTGTGTTGTGAACGGGAGTGATGGGTCAGGGATGGCCCCAGATTACATCCTGGGGACACTGGGGAGGTAAAGAGCTATCCATAGACACCAACAACAGAGGGGGGGCAGGGAGGTGTTAAGGTGATGGATGGGAGGTACGGTCATGGCCATGTTCACTTTCAGGCCATGGTGAGACATCCAGGCAGCAATGTCGGCATGCTAGGCGTGGATCATGATTTGGTTAGCCGGGGAGGGTTCAGGTGTGAGAAGGTGGGTCTGTGAGCCATCAGTATCTAGATAATACTGCAAGCCATGGGTAGTGATGGGCACACCAGGGGACTGTGTATGGAGGGAGTAATGAGGGATCCACGCCAGATCTTTGGGGTACACCATCCGGGTGAAGGGTAGCGGGGGAGGGGGAGCCACCAGCCCACACACATAGAGGGCGATGGGGGAGATGGGAGGTGGACCTGTATGGTACAGAGCCCTTCGGACCAAGTGAGAACAGGATATTGGGGAGAAGGTTCTGGTCACCAGTGTCACTGGCAGCAGGGCGGTCATGATGGATGACCACATATTATGGGTTCTTTGATTGGGCCAGCAACCAGTTGCTGTGGACTATGGCAGGAGCCATTTCAGTGGAGTGTAATGGCTGGAGGCCTGACTGCAGGGGATCGAGATGGGCATGTGTGGCAAGGAGATCGAGGCATCATACATCAATGCCATCAGGATCACTCACAGCACTGTGAGCACAGTCCACCTCTCAAATCATTGACCTGTGTGTGTGTTGTGACATACACAGGATGTGTATGGTATATCCGACCTTGTGCTGCTGCATTTCTGCCCACATATTGTCTCACTTATATCTACATAGGTGTTCCATTTCGGCACAGGTACATTCATGGCTCCCATGGGCCTGGAGAGCTTCATGTCACCTCATGTGGACCATTGTGCCTTACGTTGGGTGTGCATCTCTACTATTTGGCCACATGCATGCTCAGGCTGGTGAACCTACATCCCCACCTGGGAGGTGTTTGGGGGACATAGCTGCCATTGGTGTTTGTTGGCGCTGGTGCTGCCATGGTGGCAGCGTGACTGGTTAGATATGCTTCTGCCTCCTTGTCTACACATCATCGGCTGCAGATATATTAATGTTATGCTGTTGTGGGGTGGCATGGAGGTTCACCCACCTGGTATTGGAATCTTGGGGGGCAAGGGTTTGATCCCCATGGTGTCTTTTTCCTGATCACATACCATTCATTGCGCAAACAGGATCCAGGTGCTCATTGTCCCTCTTTGATGTACATTACCAGGATTACGTTGCCATGTACACCGCTTAGATTGCAAACATGGTACAGTATCAGACAACTGTTCCATATATATGTGTATACATTTGCTGACATATTTCAGGATATGCTTGTGGGTCCTGTATTGGCAGGAAGGCATGTTTGTGGTGGACTGGACAGGACTGATGTGTGTTGGGTTTCCATCCTGCACCACCTACTTTCTACATGCATGCATCTGTGACTACGGCATTTGCTGCGTGCAGCTGCGTGGTGTGCTCCATGTTTCCATACACATTTTCCTTTCGTTGGAACATATGTTCACTGTGCTTGCTATGGTTGTGTGGGATACTTGTTACAGACTTGCATTGTGACACCATAGGTTGTGGGTTTGCTTCCCACACATTTCTTAGCTTTTCTTTTCTGGTGTTCTTCTCACCTTACCATACACTGGCTCCAGCTTCGTAACCTCTCCACATACACGTCTTCTCTTCACTGTGCATTGTCCCCTCCATGCAGCCTATCCCACATGTGCTGTGTGTTACATATGGTCCCTTTATTTTGGCTTTTTGGGTAACCAGTTGGCTCAGTGTTTTGATATTGTTGTCCGTGAACTGTGTTTTGGCTCTTCCATATACCGGTTCGATTCCCTCTTCCTCCTGTTTTCTCTTGCCCATTTTATCATCATACATCTCAACCTGTGGCATGCATGTGTTAGGCGTGTAGGGACGTGCGTAAGGATGCGTCGCTGTCCGCAGATGCATATCTATTGCGTCATGTGCTCATGGACTGCAATACGGCAAAGATGTATGCTGTTTCGGGCAGTGGCCGGCAAAGCATGATGCTGGGGCACCACACCAGCTGCAGGCAGGGGCACCTCTTCCCAGGCTCCTCAGTCCTGCAGCTACTTCACAGGAGGAGGGGGGCCTGATTGCACCTCACCAGGAGTTACAATCGGGTGGCTATGCACCCACGTGAGGTAGGTGCATGGGGGCAGACCACACACACCTGGGTGTGTATCACATTGGGCAGCTATCAACACACATATACTGCAAGTAGAACATGGGTATGGTATAGGTCTGTGGGTCACCTGGGCACCAATGCAGGTGTGCCAGTTGATGTGTGTAGGTTGGCTCTGGCCCCAAGTGGCCTCAGGCCTCATTACAGGGGCCTGTATTTACTCCTGGTGCTATGGTAGGTGTGCCAGTTGATGTGTTCAGGGCTGCCCTTACCCCAGGTGGCCCCTGGTCTGTACAGCAGGGTCTGTGATACATCCATTGGACCTTCGTAGGTGAGTCTGCTGCTGTATGCATGGCATAATGGCTAGCCACATGTGCAGCACTGCTGCCATGGACACCTGTGGCATGGGCATGGGCAGTCACAGCATAACCTCACTACATGTCTCAGGCACCTCGTCAGGTGTAGCAGAAAGGGTGATCCATCACAAGGCGAATGGCACCATGCAGCACTGCTGCTATGATGCACCTGTTATGCAGCCTGACAATGGGGCAACCATGTCACACAGAGGATGCCCATCAGGTGGGCATGTGGTGCATGGGTGGTTGCACACAGTAGACGCGGGGGGAAACCCACACATGTTGAGCCACACACTCACACATGCAGGTGGCATGGCCAACACCTGGCATTGGATCTACAGTTTGCAGATGGTGCATCTCCCTGATGCCCATGGCCATGTGTGATGTGCATCAGCTGATGGCCAGTGATGTCTGTCCCATAATGGTCCGTATCCATTGCTGTACCCACAGGTGGAGGAGCTGTGCAGGATGGGGCTGTGGCTGCGGCTGCATTGCCCACATTGTGGCGGCTCAGCGTCGCACATTGGTCAGCAGACATGTTGAGTGAGACAGCCTGTGAGTCACACAACAGCATGATCAGGTGGGCCACCATCCTGTGGTGCCAACTACTATGTGTCCATGATGTGGCAAGCACATGGCCACGGTGGCAATACTATTTTCTCCCTCCACAGTGGATGCAGATGCTGGCGATGCTCCTGAAAGTGGACCCAGGCAGCCAGCCCCAGGGGCGTAGGACCTGGGGGTGGCAGCGGTGGCCATTGACACTGGTGCCATGGCAGAGCAGGAGGGGCCAGCTGCCAGCCCAGATGGGGGGAGTGTGATCAGGATGAGGAGAGGGATGATGGGGGGTGTCCATGGAGGGGGAGGTGGGGTGGGGGGATGGGGATGAAGAGGTGGAGGTGGAGGGGTGGGTGGGGGAGAGGGTTGGGATCCAGGGGGATGAGGTGGGTGTGGGAGTGGGAGTGGCCAGTCCTGTGCATCACAGGCTGACATGGGCCACTGGGGGCCCCTGCACTTGCCCCATGGTGCCGGGGGATGTCTCACAGCCGGGCAGGGGCCTGGCACACATCGCCACAGACAGACGGTATGCTGATGTTGCCACACAAGCAGCAGGTACAGTGTGTCTGTGTGGTGTCATGTGTGTGCGCCGCCTGTCCATGGCAATGTGTGCTGTGTCCCATGAACAGTGGACACAGACCCGCACCCTGGGGCGGGTGGTACGCACCATTATCCAGATGGCTGAGGAGCTCCGCATGCTGCATGAAGATCTCCTGGGCAGCAGAGCTCCCCAGCCATCTGGACAGGGGGGGCACCAGGGGTTGTAATTTGCATTCATACGCATTATTCCCACTTCTGCATTGTGAATCTCCCTGATATCCTGCTTGGGAAATATTGTTTATTTGTTTGTTTATTAAATACTTATTATACCGCCCATCACATATGTGCCTAAACTGTTTACAGACATGTCACAGACTGCTGGTGAGAGAAAGGAATGGCAATTCACATGGACAGGAACGGAAGGGGTAGAGTTAGAGAATAGAGGGGGGGATAAAGGGTCAGAGAGCAGGCATGGGAGTAAGCTGGTATGTGTGCTTCAGCGTGGGGGTGGAGACAGGGGCATGGTAGGAGGGGGAAGGTGTATGGGTATTGTTACGTTGTACGGTGTACAGGTATAGTTACATCACAAAGTAATATCTCACTAATTTCATTACTGCCACACCTACTGCATCTGCACAGTGGGAGACACGGCCTTTTGGTTAGGACAAGGTACTTCAGGCCAGCAGGCCATGGGTTCACGTCCCACCTGGGGATGGAAATGTCAGGCATGTGGGACTGGGGTTTCTAGTCTTATTGGCATTCCTTGTGGCCTTGGGAAAGCCACATGGCCCTCCATTGGCCACCACTTTAATTGATGGATAAGGCGGGATAGACAACTGGTTAATTAAATAGATAACTCAGTACTTATGTCTGGCACTACCCCTCATACACAGCCCTGCACAGACATGTAGGACAGACACCCTGCTCACCAAAGCTTACATTCTATTTATGAAAAATGAGAGAATGTGGGAGCAGGGGTAAGAAAAGGCGAAGGAGGAGGGAGATCAGGGTAGTTAGGTTCCACAGGCAGCAGCGGGTAGGTGAGCTTTCAGCATGGACTGGATGTGTGTTTGAGAGGGTGCCTGGCACACAGATCCCGGGAGTTTATTCCAGGCGTAAGGTGCATCAAGGTGAGGGATGAGATATCTACAATTCGCAGTAGAGCAGAGGGGCTGTCTGTCTCAGCACTGTGATCCAGAGTGTGCCTTTTGCGGTAACTTGTTTGCATTGTACTAGTTGGGGTTGTTTGGGACAGTGGTTACAGACACCCATTGGTAGTCTGTAGGTTGCTGGTTTGATTCCCACATGTTCCATTCCATTCCTTTTCCTTTCCTGTGTTCTGCTAACCTGCCCATGCAATGGCTGCAGCCTCGTCACCTCTCCACACACCCTTCCATCTCTGTGCTGTGCGCCACAGTGTGCCCTCTCTGCAGCCTATCTGTCGCATATTGTGTGTTACATATGGCTATATCTTTGTAGTGTCCCTATGAGCAGTTGGCTTGGTGTATTGGTACTGCTATTGTTGGCTGGTCTGTGCCACGCCACTGTGCAGGTTGGATTCTCACGTGCTCTTTTTTTATTCCATTGCCCTGGTCCATGGGCCGTCCACACAGCTGTCCCTTTAGCCAGCCCCTGATGGCCTTTCTGTATTGCTCCCATGCTGTTTTGCATGCTGTTTACACTGCATAACAGCTCATGGTGTGTGTGCATGTGTTTCTATGTGGCTCTCGTCCCACTTACAGACTGTGATATAAGCTGTCGATGCCTGTTGTGCATGTGCGTTGCATCATGGAGACTGTTGGTGTTGCCCTCTCCTGGCACACAGCAGGCGTTTTGTGTGGTGCGCTGCAGTGTTCTTGTATGCAGCCATTGCTGTGGACCTCACAGTGGTGGTGTGGCCTACTGGTTTGTGCAGTGATTTTTTTCAGGCCAGTGGTCATGGGTTCGCTCCCTCTTTGTTCTCCTTCTTTTGTGCCTTTCCTACACAGATACTTGTCATTCCTATAAAAGTCATATCTCTTCAGATCTGTGCTGCCAGCACATATTGCCCTTATCACAGTTGCCAACCATCCTTCTGTCCGTCTATTTGCATCTGTCAGCTGTGTGGCATCCTGTGTTCATGTGCAGGCTACTACCCCATGTCCTGCTTTTCCGGTGCCTTAACCCACGGTGCCTTATGGGGCACCTTGTACGGCACCTTATACGGGGCCTTCTGGGGGTGGCTTCATGGCGTCTTAGGTTAGGGCACCTTGTAGGGTGCATGACAGCATACCTTGTGAGGTGCCTCAGGTTAAGGTGCCTTGTGATGTGCCTTATATAGCGTCTTGTGACGCGCGTTAGCCTAAAGTGCATTGTTACGCGCGTTACCTGGCACTGATTGTCGTACGATGCACCATGCACTCCTTTATATGGGCATCTGTACCACTACCGTGGGAACTACCACGGGTGACATTAACGCAGTTAAGTAAATATACCCCTTAGTGTTTTACAAGAACTGCTGGACAAGATGTGATTCATCAGCTGGGGCATAACCTGGGGCACACCAGAATGGCTTCAAGCCTCCTCTGTTCCCCGCCTCCCTCCCCCCCTTTTCCCTCCAAACCCACTTGCAACAAAACGGCCAGATCCATTGCTTTGAAACTGCTTTTATTAGTGGATCTTAAAGGCCACAGCTTGCAGATACACAGATATTAATTACACTGTTAACAATCGTAACTATAACAATTAACAATCGTAACCTCTGTACAACAGTTATGTAAGCATTGAATAAGCAATAGGTAAACAATAGGTAAAACAATGACCCTAGGCTGAGGTTAACATGGAGGGGTACCACCATTCCTGTTGTCTGGTCAGAGGCCCTGGCCTACCCTGTGGCCAGGACCCTTGTCCTTTTTCCCCCCGTCACCAACCACTATGTGTTCGCACCTGGGTGGCCCCTTCCGTTCTATGCTCCTGGTAACCGAGGTCAGACATTCTTGGGCCACGGTAACTGGCCCCTCTGTAACAGAGCCCCAGCGCCCCCTGGCTCAGTATATGGGTCCCCCCCTTTTCCGTGGTACCCCTAACCTCCCCTTGTTCTTCAGTGAGGTCCTGCCTGCTGTGATGAACTCCTCCCCCTGCCCCTTGGGAGTGGAGGGTGGGGGCCACGTTGCCATCGAAAGAGAAAGGGGTTTCTCTAGCCCCCTCCCAAGGTTGCTGGCATTAACCTTTGAAAAGGAGATAGAGCAGCTTTTAAACTAGATAATAGCGGAGAGCCGACAGTCACCCAAGAGCGCATGGTTCGGAACAATGTATTCTTGAAAGATACTAGCAAAAGACTGAAATTAGGGTATATCAACAGAGAGGTTCCAATAAAGACAAAAGTAGCCCAAATGCCCTCAAGTACAGAGCAAACAGAACTTAAAGATTCCAAATTACCCCTGTCTACCAATAGCCAGATTAATATGAATAAAATATAGCCTCTAAAATGCTTGTATACAAATGCTAGAAGTCTAAAAAATAAGATGGGAGAGTTAGAATATATAGCACTAAATGAGAAGTTAGATATGATTGGTATCTCAGAGACATGATGGAAGGAGGACAGTGGGACACTGTGATACCTGGGTACAAACTATATCGTAATGATAGAGCAGATCAAATTGGTGGAGGGGTTTTACTCTATGTTAGAGAGGGCATTGAGTCACAAAGGATTAAAGTTTTGCAGGAAACAAAATTCACTGTAGAATCTCTATGGATTGAAATTCCATGTAAAAAATGGAAGATGATGGCAATGGCAGTGGGGGTGTACTATTGACCACCTGGCCAGAATAAACAAATGGATGATGAAATGCTCAAAGAAATCAGGGAAGCTAACAAAAGTTACAGCACAGTAATAATAAGATAGTATTTTTAAACAACACCCATGCTTGATGCAAATCTTTAACCTTTGCAACTGCTCCCCTTAGTTTTTTCTTAACTATTTTCCTCATTTTATCATAGTCTCCCTTTTGAAAGTTAAAAGGTAGTACTGTGGATTTCCATACCATACCTCCTCCATTTATTAAATCAAATGCAATCATGCTATGATCACTATTGCCAAGTGGCCCCAACACCCTTATCTCTTGCACCAGATCTTGTGTTCCACTAAGGACTATGTCCAAAATTGCTTCCTCTCTGGTCAGTTCATAAACCAGCTGTTCCAAGAAGCAGTCATTTATTTCATGTAGAATCTTTATCTCCCTATCATGTCCTGCCGTGACACTGACCCAGTCAATACCAGAGTAATTGAAATAACCCATTATTGTTACTACCTTGTCACATCACTATTACCTCCCAACCTGAGAAAGAAGGCCACCCTTGCCAGAATCAACTTGACTTGCCTAACCAAGGTTCCCTCAGTCTGTAAGTGCATCAGGAATTCCAGCATGAGGCCTGTTGACATCCCCCTGCTCTGGGCTGGCCCCCTACTGTGTGACAAAGCTCTGCAGCCAACCCCAGGATTTCTTGTAGACCTTCTAGGTATTGGATGACAATGATGCCATCAACAATCTGCCTGTGCTCCGCATCCAAAAGTCCACATCTCCACGGGCATGCAAGCTACCATGGGAACCACATTCAGGGCGAGCTGCCGGAAGCGCTGGAACTGAAAATGAGAAAGAGCGTCTGCTATTTCATTGCTCTCCCCAGGACGTGCCTGGCCCTAATAAATACATTCAGTTCCAGGCTCAGCAACACCAGCCTCCTGAGCAATCTCATAACCCTCCCCGCCTTTGCTGTTTGCTTATTGACGATGAACACCACCATTGCATTGTCCGAGCGGAAGACTATTCTGTCAGCAAACTGGTGTCCCCAGAGGACCATGTCCACCACAATCGGGAACATCTCCAGGAAGGTAATGTCTCTGGTCACGCCAACCTGGTGCCACTCTACTGGCCAGCGCTCCTAGCACCATTGTCCCCTAAAGTAAATACTGAAGCCCACCCCCCTGTGGCATCCATAAATAGTTCCAGGTCCCTGTTGCAAATGGCTAGTGCCCTCCATATGTTCCTGCTGTTGTACCATAAGAGAAACTGCTGTCACACTACCAAGTCTTCCCACATGGGGGTATTGACCCTAATGAAATGGTGCCCCTTGCGGATTCCCTTTGTGTCATCTGCCAGATGCTATACAAAAGCCCACCCCACGGGCATCACCTGAAGTTCAGATGCCCTATCAGAGACTGCAACTCTCTGAGTGTCACTTTCCTTGTGGCTGCTGCTGCTTGGACTGCGGCTTTCAAGGCCGAGGGCTTCCCTGTTGGGAGGCGTGTCACCATTTCCATGGTGTTAGTTTCTATTTCCAGAAATGGCAGGCACTGCACTGGCCCCTCCATCTTATTCATTGCAAGCAGTGCCCCTAGCTCAGCTGCTTTTCTTTGGAACGTCCTCAGGTTACACTGGCAACTCTGCTGGTCCCCCGCCAGGAGTAGAAAATCATCCAGGTATTGGATGATTCTGCCTTGGCCCATTTCCCTCTCGACCACTGTTCCCTCTAAGCTGTGCACATGTGCGCGCACACACACCTCGCCGAGCGAGCGCACATACTTTACAACAGAGCGCACAAAAATTATGGTTCTGATTCCGATAGAAAACACAGACATCTTAAAATTTAAAAGTTGTGACTGTAATTACTAGAAATTTTCCGCTTCATTTAGCAATCGTCTATTTTCATTTAATTTGATTAAAATCAATGTGGTGTACATACTCTATTCTGACATGTAGTCAAATTTTAAAGTACATAACTCTGAGTGTCGTTATGTGGCGCATAAAAATTTAACCTTCCTTCAAAGCTGCACAGCTGATATTTTATGCGCACACAGCCTACCAAAAATTAGAAAGAACATTGCTCTCGACCATCCATTGGAGAGCAGAGCTGAAATTCTAAAAATAGGTTCATGATATAGAGCACCCCCTTGGGAAACATTTGTCCACATAATATCCAATCCAAAACTAAGGCACTCCAAGTCTTCTCTAACCCCTCATACGTCCCCCCCACAACCCTCACCTTTAACGATATCACACTCTCCTTAAAGAACCAGGTGAAATATCTTGGAATCATAATTGATCAAAACGTATCTTTCTCCGAACAAATAAAGAAAAGCACCAACACAGTATATGCTAAGCTGTGCACTCTCAGGAACCTCAAACCCCTCTTAAGCCCTGACTCCTTTCGCACTGTCTGTCAGGCCCTTACAACCCCATCACTCGACTATTGTAACCTAATATATCAAGGCCTCCCCAAGATCTCTATTCAACCCCTCCAACTCGCCCAAAATACATTAGCCCGCCTCATAACAAACAGTCCCAGACGAGCTCATATCACACCAATTCTTTATGATCTCCACTGGCTCCCAATTCAGTACCGAGTGAAATTCAAGGTCCTTACCCTAATACACAAAATTATTTCTAATGAGTCAGCTCCTTGTCTCTCCCCTCTCCTTGCCTTCTCCAACACTACTAGAAAGCACCGCTCTATCACTAATAATTTATTGTCTATACCCTCAACAAAAAAACACTATAAAAAATCCACTTGTGACAGGACCTTTTCCCTCTATGCACCATCCCTTTGGAACTCCCTTCCACATGAACTGCGCAACTGTTTGAGCCACATTGAATTCCGGAAAAAATTAAAGACCCATCTTTTCCTTGAGCATTTCTCTCTCCCACCCTAATACCAAACCTATTACTTTTACCTCCCTGCCCCTACTCCTTTAACCTTACAGTATCCCATCCGTAGCTGTCCACAGACATATGCATATATGTAAATAGTTGATTACTGTTCACTGCAATTAACTGTATATTATAATCTTGTTTCTCATGTTGCTTATTCTGTATCCAGTTATTCGTTCCTTGTAAACAGTTGAAATATACTGCCTTTATTGTTATATGTAAACCGTCTTGATTCGTAGAAAGACAGTATATAAAAAAATGTTAAATAAATAAATAAATAATATTGCCTCCTGAAATGCATCCCCAGCAGGTGGAAACTATCCAAATGTATTGGAAGTAACTTAAAGGTGGTTTCCACATCCATCTTCGCTAGCTATGCCCCTGCCCCCAGGTTCTGAAGTAACTCCAGGGTCTACTGACGCATACTTCACTGAACAAGCCACTGGGTTCAGGTGGTCATTTACTGACATGCCTTCGGGATAGGACAGGTGGTGTATGAATCGGAACTCCCCAGGCTCCTTCTTTGGTACCATGTCCAGCAGGGAAAGAATCAGGTTGGGCAGGGCCTGCTCTCAAAGGGACCCGCAATCCTGCCCAGTTCCCTTTCCTTGTGGAGCCTCAGCTGGACCACCTCCTTCCACTCCAGGGTGGATTTCAAATTCACCTCCATCCACGGGCTTGGATGGCCGTTGTATGGAATAGTAAAACCCCGTGTAAAACCATTTATCAACCATTGCGCTTTCCTATGATCATAACCCTGCAAATTCATAGCCATCATCTGACCTTAATGGGCATTGAGGCCCGCCTCAGCCAGGCAGCCTCAAAGTAGGTGCTGGAGGTCTCCTCCCTGCTTCTTCTCACTTTGGACCTGGGGGTGCCCCTCACCACATGTGGTGCATGCATGCCTATATTTGCAGGTATTAAATCTGCAGCTTCCCCCGTTAAACAGCCTGCATACCCCCCCCCCCCCAGCACATGGGGTATCTGGGTGGAAAGGGGTGGGTGCCACCACTTCCATGCCAGGCCTGCTATTCCCCCAAAATGGCTGTGGAGGCTCTGGAAACTTACTGGGCCAACTTTCCACTGTGCCACCACTCGGTTTACTGCACTTCTTGCTTTGCATCATCAACTGTATCCACAGTTCAATGTCCTTCCTGTCCCAGCTAAGCCCTTTGTTGCCTGCCATGTTCTGACGAAACTGCTCATTATACTCCAGCCAGGCATTATCCCCGTACACCCGGTAGGTCTCGCAAATGCTATCTTGGTACTTGAGGAGCCCCCAGCACTGCTCCAGGTATTTGTCACTGACCAAGCTGGCCAACACCTGAATGGCAGCGCACCAGTTTGCAGTCGTCCGTGGGATGGATTCGACCTTCTTGGAGACCAGCTTGCACCAGTTGCAGCAGCCCAAACATTCACAATTCTCATCACTCCTCCAGACGAGCAGAGTGAAAATGTCCACGTACTCACCCCTCCAGATTGTTTCCTTCTGAGCGGCTAGCATGTGACTGTCCAGGACACTAGCAGTACATATGTACTCCGCCAGCCTAAGCTCAGATACCAACACCCCCTCCCTGGCTTGTGCTTCCGCTGTGCCCCCCTGCACTCACAAGGAGGGGGTGCGGGGGGTGAGTGTCCCTCCTCTGGCTGCCCCCTCTGAAACCCCACGCTGCTGGGTCCTGCCCGTCACCACACTGATCCTGGCTATGTTCCACACAATGACCTGCAGCAGCCCTTCAATGCCATGCTGGTTGCCCTTGGCCAACCCCCCAACCCGCCATACTTGGGTTGCCATTGCCAATGCCTCGCCTTCCCTCCCTCAGGCTCCCCCCACCCCTGCCCCCTGCCCCAACATCCCCATCATCCCCAAATTCACTGCATCATTAGATAATGAAATAGATTGTGCATACTCACCCCTCGGTCGTGTATCTCTGGGTGTAGCTGCATAGCTCGCACCCACCTCTGCTGTGGTCACACTTCCCAGGGCTGGCGCTCCTTCAAGTGAGCCCAGGAGAGCCTGTATGCATCCTGCTTCATGGACCACAGCCATGACCCTGACCTGGTTCACAAAGTCAAGCACACCCGGGGGGGTGAGGATCAGTCACCTGCCTATCACTGATGCATGGCGGGGTCAGGTTGTTGGTTGCTGGTCCCAACACCATCATTCCTGGCCCTACTGCAGGATCCATGTGCTGCTGAGAGCCATGTGGTCCTGCCCGTGCTCCATTGTCACTGGTTTGCTTGCCACCATCATTGTTTTTTTTGCCACTTCCTTTGCGCCAATTCTCTTTGCTCTTCTTGGCCGTGCTATTCAGTCCATCACTCTTCCTTGTCTTTTTCTTTGCTGGTCCGCCATCCCTGCCTTTGGAGCAGAGCTGTTTGGCCATGCTGTCAGCCACATGCCGAATGATCACTCTGCTGTTGTCAGCATTGCCGTTGTGCCTCGCTCCCGCCTCACCCTCAGTGGCTCTAAAACCAAGTCCCAGGCACCAGTAGTGTCCCCTAGCCAAGGTCCTTATTTGTTCTCGAATTGAAGCCTGTTGAGTGCACCCCTCTGCAGTACCAGCAACCGACAGCAGTGGCATAACTGCCCTTTAGTTGATTGTCTCCTGCACTGCTGTCTTCCCATGTGTCTTGGCTGGTTGTGTAGCCCTTACCAACCTCCCCTCCTTCTGCTGCAGCTTTTTTTCCAGCTCGCTCCTATCAGCACCCACAGGCAAGGAAGACCAACTGCCAGCAGGCGGGCCACCCAATGAAATACCACATGCACATGTGGAGCCGCCACTGCCACCACCACTATGATGGGCCTCTCAGATGCCGGAAGGAGCATCCACTGCAACTGCCGCTGCCGGGCCTCTCTCCTGCTGTGACCCACCAAATGAAGGTAGCCACAGTATCCAGGTCTGCTCCAGAGGGGGGTCAGATGTAGGTGGAGTTAGGGCAGGTGGTGGGCGGTCATCGGCCCTGGATATACAGGGACGATTCTAATGTCGGCCCTGTACGTCTGGGGCCAGCAACCTGAACGGGAAAGTTATTCCACCTCTGAGGTGGAATAACTTCCCTAGTCGCCAGGGGTCTGTGGGCCTGGGGCCAGAAAGTGGCAGGAGGGAGCTGCGAGTATTCCCTGCAGGGCCAAGTAGAGTAATTGAGCACACAAATGCCAGAAAAAGATCTTTTTGTATAAATAAAAATTAAAGCTCAATGCACATTATTGCAGCATTTTTAAACATCTGCCATAGAAACTGCAAACGTTTGCAGCAGAATCTTGAGAACTCTGCTGCAGAAAACCCAAGGTTGTGCCTATAGCCAGTACACTCTAAAGCTTCCAACCCTGTTTTTTTAATCCATAAAGGGATGATTGTATAAAATAAGGGTCCATTAAGTAAAGTTGATTTTCAGCTGAATAGAACTTTTGCTGAAAATCTATCTAAACTAGGGTGTTAGGGCACTTGCTTAAAATGAATTAGTTAATGCTAAAAATCTACAACTCTCCCTGCCCATGGCTGTGAATGATTCTTCTGTAGCAGGCCATGGTCCCAGGCAAGAAAGTTGATGCCTGCCTAAGGGGACCCCATCTCCTATGGACAGAGGAAGTCAGAAATCAGCACTGACCCTTCTTTCCTTTCTGGAAAAATGAGACAGTGGGATGATGATGTAGAGAAGCCAAGAGAAAAAATATAAATAAACTAAGGGGTATGTTTACTAAGGTGCAGTAACATAGCATTGATAACGTTACTGCGCGATAACGTTACCTGATGTAACGTTACCGTGCGTTAAAGTTACCAGCAGTGGTAACTGTCCCAGAGGATGGAGAGAAGGCAGAGAGAAGGGGTCAATGGGCAGGGAGTGGGCAGAGAGAGGCTCCTGCTATACTAATGCTGTAACATTACCGCCGGGACATTACCACCAGTGAAAACCTGTCAGTAAATGCACATTTGCAGGAGAGAGAGACCATTTCAATGTCAGCAATGTAGAGCACAGACAGGAAGCCCAAAATCAGTGATAGTAGTGCCCATTTGCAGCAACAGCAAAGTGCCCAAGTATGAAAGGGCACTATGGTGATGATGCAGATGGGGCAAAGGGGGCTGAAGGCGGTACATGCAGTGGGGGAAACTGGGGCACAAGGTGGACTTGGTGGCACATAGGAACACAGAAATTGGAAATCAGCAAGACAGTGTCTGATCAACGTCAAACATGCCCAGTACTCTGTGTTCCACAGTGTCCCATCCAGGGGACACGTACCCAGCAGGTGCCCCAAACATCACACAGGAACCACAATGCCTGTAATGCAGCAAACAGTGCACATCTGTGGACCACTCTAACAAGGGTCTACGGACCTTCCCCAGGATAAGTCCCAAACTGTCCGTAAACCCTGCTAAAGGAACACCCTTTACTACAGTCCCTGGTAAGGCAGTTCAGGGTATGACTACATGTTGGCTGAAATATGTATACACCCCATAATCCAAAATGGGTACACTGTACCCACATTGCATGCCCTATCCCTTCCACAGTCTGCTGGCATAACACAAACTTCCTACATTTACCAGGTCCACCCTAGCTAATAGTTGCTAGATCACCAACCTGACACCCTCCAGTCATCTCTCCTCCATGTGGAAGGGACATAACATTGGCAGGCGGAGATGGGGGGATGTGTGGATGTCCATGTATGCCTCCCCATCCAGACCATGCACCCTAGGCACCTGCCTATCTGCACATCGGATGGCCTAGGACTGCGCACTACCAGCACCGACAGCATATGGGCATGTCAGCATGGCGGGGGGGGGGGGTTGGTGGCAGAGGGGGCAGTGGCACCAGCCTGCAGTGGCCCAAGGCCACGCCTTATTCCAGTGCGTGGTGTGCAGTGCAACTAACAAGTTCTGTCTGATGAAAGCAAAGGTAGCCCCAGGGATTGCTGGGCTTCTGTAGCAACAGTGTGGTGCAGTACCCACAGCCAGGGTGCTGTGAAGCAGAGAGTTACAGGTTCAGGTCCCAGCTGTGGATGTTGCAGAGTATGTCCCTACATTTTACCCAACATTGCAGATATATAACATCAACATGGGGGTACAAACACCCACCCACAGACACCATTATCCAAAGCTTCAGCGAGAGTCAGGTTGTTGGCCCCAGCACGGAGCAGCAGTTATCACCAGAGCACTACTACTAGCTCCTGCACACCTTAGCAAATGCCTGCACTATGATCAGGACCAGTGTGGTGGGCAGGGATGCCATCCACCCCTATCTTTGCACAATGCTGCAATAGGAGTGTGTGTGTGTGTGTATGTCTATCCATTGTTCCTTAGCGTCTAGTCCCGACCTCTGGGTTTTGCTCCTCCAACAGCAGCATGGAGACTGAGAAACGTCATCCTTTTATGATGACACTGGTATCTCCTGCGAGGATCCGCCTCTCCGCTCCAGTTACCTCAGTCTCCAAGCAGCTGGAGGATCAGTGACCCGGGAGCTCCCAGTTCACTGGAGAAGCAATTAAGGAGAGATAGGTTTAAATTTGGTTAAAGTTGGTTTTTGTTTTGGGAGTTAGGATATATGTAAAAGAAAAGAGAAATCAGAAACTTAGGTTGCTTTGGGGGGTTCTGTGGCTTTAAGGGGCTGCTGAGGCCTTCTCTCTCCCCCCCCCCTCATCTCCTCATCCGTGTCAGGGTTTTTCGGCCAGACAGCGGGGCATCAGAGAAGTCGGTCAGCGGTTCAGGGTGAGGCTCCGGAGCTCCTGGCAGACAGCAAGTGCAGAAACTTTGCCTGCTAGTCGCTGCAACGAAGCCAGAGGCAGAGAAACACCGGCAGAAGGGAGCGCGGGCTTCCAGTCTCCCTCTCACTCCACGGTGCTCCCGACGCTTGAAACACAGCAGGTCGGTGGAGCGTGGATGCGGTAGCATTTTATAGACCGCACGGCTACCAGCCAGCACAGGAGGTAAGCGGGGGCCGTATCGCAGTGCTGCAGGGAGGAGAGTTTTGGGCGCAAGAGAGCGCAGCGGGCCTAGCCGCGTGGCAGCAAGGCGGGAAAGCATGGTAATTTTTTGGGGCATGTAGAGGTGGCTATTTTACGCGGGAAGCTTCGTTTTTCAGTAAGAGAGGCATTTTTAAGATCGGGAGACTGCGCTGAGGTGGTCTCGATCATTTGTGTAAAAAAAAAAAAAAGAGAAATATTTTACTGAAGTTTTCAGTTCAGCCTTTCATTTCGTTTTTTCATATTGAGTTGTAATTTGCGGGTTAAAGTCTCTGCATCCCAGTTTTTTGCCTCAGGTCTGGCAAGCAGGGTGCCAGCTTCAGGGTAATCCCTTCTAAGCTGTTGTGCTTGGTCTACGTCTCTAGGAGGGGGGGCACTGTTGGACACAGGTGTCTGTAGGGGCTGCATACAGGAGGCAGCCGCGATGGAGAGCTCCTTAGAGGGGGGAGCTGTGGTTCAGGATACCCCAGTCATGGGGCAGGATACAGTTTCTCTTGATTTGCCGGTTCGGGAGTTGATAGCAGGGACGTTGTCCGCACCGGATCTCCTGTCCTCACAGGCATCATTGCCGGAGGGTTTCACGGCAATCTTTTCCCAAGATTTTGTTGCTCTTTTGCAGCAGGCCTTTGGGGGCCAGCAGAAGAAGTGGACAACAAGTGCCGTAGAGGAGGAATGGAAGGAAAACAGACCTGGGACTCCGCTGAGCGCAGGGGCGACAGGCAGCGTGGCAAAGAAGGCTAGAATAGAGATGGAACTGAAGGATCAGTCAGTGGCCTCGGAGGGAATTCACTCTGACGAAGGGGACCCTGACTTGGAAATTGATGACGAGTTGGAGGAAGGCGAGATCACAGACAGGGAGGAGCAGGCTAGAGTGGTCCACTTGTTCCGGATAGATGAGTTGCCAGCTCTTATTGCTGAAACACTGAAGGCGCTTAATATGCCGGTGCCCGGACCAGCAGAAGATTCTACTTTGTTACAGGTGTTTCAGAGAAATCAAAGAGCGTTTCCGGTGCATAGAGTGATCCGAGAGATGATTCAAGAAGAGTGGGATATGCCGGAGGCGAGTCTCAAGGGTTCCAGAGTTATGAGTCGACTATATCCACTGGTGGAACAGGATCGAGAGTTGTTCAAGTCCCCAAAGGTGGATGCCGCTGTCTCGGCAGTGATGAAAAAGACTACCATCCCAGTGGAGGGCAGTGCAGCCCTTAAATATACACAGGATAGGAAACTGGATACCCTGTTAAAGCAAGTCTTTGAAGTCAATGCTCTGTCCCTGCAGGCAGCGATCTGTGGAGCGTGGGTGGCGAGAGCCTGCCTTTGCTGGTCACAAGGAATTCAGGGTGAGCACGGAGAGGATACCATTGGGGAAACATCCAGATTGGAGTCAGGAATGGCGTATCTAGCAGACATACACTACGACCTCATTCGGGGCGTATCAAAAAGCATGGCATCGGTGATAGCAATTGGGCAGCAGATGGGTCTTCTAAGTCCAGACTAAGTAAGATTCCGTTCAGGGGACGGCTACTGTTTGGAGAAGATTTGGTTAAGGACTTAGGGGAGTCCAAAGGTGGCAGGCTTCCAGAAGACAAACAGAGACAGGTTCGCTCAACTCCATTGTCCAGAGGTCAACAGAGGGATTTTCGACGGTTCCGTTTTCCTAGGCCCAATCAAGCTCAAAGAGGATGTTTTCCCGTTTGAAGCCAGGGGTTTTGTTCCTTTCGGGGAGTGGGAAGAGGTTTCACGGCCTCTTCTTCCTCCGCCGCAAATCTTCGAAAGTCACAATGAAGTTGGGGGGCCCAGGTAGATCTAGTACCCGTAGGGGGTCAGCTGCTGGATTTTTACTCTGCCTGGGCCCAGATAATGGCAGACCAGTGGGTGTTGGAGGTTATTCGAGAAGGTTATGCGTTGGAGTTTCAAAGGCCAGTAAGAGATTCGTTCGTTCAGTCCCCATGCAAGGTGCCGGCCAAGTGTGCAGTGATGGGGGAAATGGTACAGAGGCTGCTAGACCTCAACGCAATTGTACTGGTGCCCCTAGACCAATACGGCTGCGGTCGGTACTCCATATACTTCGTAGTTCCCAAAAATGAAGGGACATTTTGGACAATCCTGGACCTCAAGAAAATAAATCGTTGCCTTCACATGTCTCATTTTCATATGGAAACTCTAAGGTCTGTAATTGTGGCTGTCAGAAAGGGAGAGTTTCTTACTGCTCTAGATCTGTCTGAGGCGTACCTGCACATTCCAATTCAGCAGGAGCACCAGAGGTTTCTCAGGTTTGCAGTTCCGGTAGGTCATTTGCAGTTCCGGGCCTTACCGTTCGGTCTAGCTATGGCCCCCCCGACGTTCACAAAGGTGATGGTCGTGGTAGCGGCAGCGTTGCGAAAGGAGGATGTCCTCGTGCATCTGTACTTAGACGATTGGTTAATCCAAGCAAAGTCCAGAGCCAAGAGCGAAGTAGTGACAGAGAGAGTGGTAGCACTCTTACAGAGTCTAGGCTGGGTAGTCAATATGGCGAAAAGCAAGTTGATTCCCTCGCAGCAACTGAAGTATCTGGGAGCCCGCTTTGATACGGAAGCGGGAAGGATTTTTCTGCCGCAACAACGTGTGAGCGCGCTGAGGGCACTAGTCTGGCAGTTTCTGGGCAGAGCAAGACCTACGGCGTGGCATTACTTACAGTTGCTGTGGACCATGGCGGCGACTCTAGAGTTGGTCCCGTGGGCAAGAGCGCACATGAGACCATTGCAGAGGGCCTTGCTCAGGCACTGGTCTCACCAGAACGATTCCCTATCAAGTTTAAATGTATATAGTTTTCCCCTGTTTTCCTACCTGTTTAAATGTATATAGTTTTCCCGTGTTCATACCCAGTTTATATTCTCTGTTATCTGTAATCCTATGTCAGTTTTATCCTGTCTAGGTAATATGTTGTTTAATGTAAAGGAAGGTGTAATGTAAAGGAAGGTGTAGATAACATGAGGAGGGATCTAGCTAAGCTTGAAGAATGGTCTAGAATTTGGCAACTGGGATTTAATGTTAAAAAATGTAAGGTCATGCATTTGGGCTGCAGCAATCCAAGGGAGCAATACAGTATAGGAGGTGAAGTACTTTTGTCCACTAAAGAAGAGCGGGACCTAGGCGTAGTTGTGTCCGATGATCTTAAAGTAGCGAAACAGGTAGAAAAGGCGACGGCAAAAGCTAGAAGGATGCTTGGGTGCATACGGAGAGGAATGGCTAGCAGAAAAAAGGAGGTGATAATGCCTCTGTATAAGTCTTTGGTGCGACCTCATTTGGAGTATGGTGTGCAATTCTGGAGACCGCACCTTCAAAAGGATGTGAACAGGATGGAGTCGGTGCAGAGGGTTGCTACTAAGATGATTAGTGGTCTTCATTATAAAGCATATGAGGACAGACTTAAGGATCTTAATATGTACACCTTAGAGGAAAGGCGGGATAGAGGTGATATGATTGAGATGTTTAAATACCTCCGTGGCATAAATGTTCAGGGAGAGAGCCTCTTTCAATTGAAAGCAAGTTCTGCGACGAGGGGACATGGGATGAGGGTGAAGGGAGATAGATTCAGGAGTGATATGCGGAAATATTTCTTTACGGAAAGAGTAGTGGATCCGTGGAATAGTCTCCCAGTGGAGGTGGTAGAGATGAGGACAGTAACTGAATTCAAAAAAGCATGGGACCAACACAGAGGATCTCTAAAGGTAAAAAGTGGACTGTTGTAGTTGTTGTTATGGAAGGACAGACTAGATGGGCCTTGTGGTCTTTTTCTGTCATCATGTTTCTATGTTTAAACCACACTGATGATGAATAGTGCAGTATATAAAAACTGTTAAATAAATAAATAAAATAAAGTTTCCTGTCTTGTCCAGCAGAAACGCAGCAGTCGCTTCAATGGTGGTTGCTCCCTGGGTATCTGGAGAAAGGGATGCCATTGGAGACACCTTGTTAGATACCTCTAATGACCGACGCCAGTCTGATAGGCTGGGGAGCTCATTTTCAAGGAAGCTTCACTCAGGGTCAGTGGTCCGATGAAGAAAAGAGCTAGGCAATCAACAGGTTGGAGTTGAGAGTGGTAACCCTCGCTGT